>JAUMJM010000024.1:1448333-2172500 GCA_033558235.1 Neomorphus geoffroyi | reverse complement strand
AGGAGTTTAAAATTAGTAAAGAAGGACTGACTCACACTGCTACTTCAATTTAACACTTCAACATTGCTTCCAATATCTGTCTTTATATTGACAGAATATGGAAATCAAAATGTGATAGGAGTGACCATATGTGTAGAGAGAAGTGTCAGTTAGGATAAATCAAGGCAGTCCAGATCCCTGAAGTACACCGTGAAACAATGTACAGGTGAAGTAGATAGTATATGTGTCACTGTTCCACCTCTCCAGCTACATGCACAAGAACTACCCTGGAGGTCTCTGGAGATCTTTGTGTCCCAGTAGATGCAGCAGCAGGATCCACTCTTCCTCATGTGAGTTTATAGCAAAGTAGTGGGAAACTTCACTGGAGACATTCTTTGCAGGATCCCCAGATCCCCGGTGTCTTACATTCTCCAAAGCACCTAGCTATGGACAGTCACTAGATGTTACAGTCACTGGACGTTACTAACTAACTGTGAAATAGCCTCTTGTCTCCCTCTTCAGGTGTGTGGCCTTCTTACCCTCCTAACTCATCCTCTGCTTGATGCTCAGCTGAGCTTTCCTCCAAACCAGTTAAACATTTTGCCACATTGTAATAACACCTTTTGTACATTAGGCTGTGTCCCCTATTTCACAAGAGATTTTTTTCACAGGAGCTTTTGCTCCCACTTTTAGAGATCTGCTCCTGAGATAACTCCCACTAAACAAGATAAAATATGCTACAAAAATGCCATTGCTGATCAAATTACACTCATACAGAGTTTGATCTACAAATGTATCCTGTTAAAAAGCTTCCATTTAATACACTTCGGACCTTCACCTTTGTACCTTCATCAAACACTGTATTGTCACAGAAACATCTCTGAATGACCATGTGTTTGGTGGAGCAGCGCTGCAGCCCATTTGTGCTTCAGCAAGCAGAGTTCCTCTTTCAGGAGTACTTACAAAGGGCGCATATTGGCACAAGGCAGTGGCTGCTGAGGTTCTTGGAGTACTCAATGAAGAGAGACTTGAGATTCAGTTAACAGGAATGGTCTTATTTATATGGTCTAACTCACCTTGCAGAAACTAAAATATTAATTTCAGATCCAGGACGCTGTAGAAGGACTACATTTACTTCATGCCATGCTGAGAGAAGCTAGCAAGAGCTATTACCAGAAACTCCTTTTCTTCTCAGTCATTTAATAGTAGCAGCTTCTCTTTTATTCTGTGCTCTCGGAGAGCAGAATAGGAAGTGATAATCTCCTTGGAGTACAGCAGACACCTGTTTTATAAGTGGTAATTGCATTATTCCTGGAGGATTATCACAGTGGTGCTTGTTTCTTTGTAATGAAACTCCACTATGTAAGCAGAGCACATCTTCAGTAGAAGGTGTATGAAAATCCGTTGCAACAGATTGAAGGTGTTTGGAACTCTGTAAACAGAGTTTCACTTTAAGTAAGTGTATGGCAAGTGGCCTCGCCAGGCAGAAGAAAGCTATGTAAAATTACAGCATCACCTCTGTTGTTTTATTGTGTGAGTGAGAACGTGTGCTGTCACTAGAACTTCACTTGGGGTTTGTTCTAGTGGTGTGCACAGCCTGATAGTATAGTCTCAAATGGTACCTTTAAAAAAAAGTGGTATTTAAACAATGTTAAATTAGTCCATAGATAACTTTTTAAATGCTTAGAATGGAGTTGATCTGGTCGCTTGGAACTTTTTTGTTCAAATCCAATAAACTGTTGATAAATGTGGAACCAAGAAAATATTAGTTGGTAAATCTGTTTTAGGCACACACTCTTTGCAAAACAAGAGAGGAGCTCTGTTTTCAGTAGCGATCACTGGACTGAATTACTTTTCTAAATGAAGTTACTGCCTAGTGGTCAAAACTTAGTCCTGAGACAGATTTGTAGCTCTGCAGACTTTACTTATGACATTTAATAAAACGCTTTACTTAAGCAACTCAGGCCTTCTCATTTCTACAGGAAGGCCTGAGATTTAATGCTAAAATTTCATAAAAGTCAAAGAAAAGTAGTTACATGTCCTCAGCTGGATTTCTGTAGAAACTGGCTGCCTTAGTTTTATTAAATGACTTAAGAAAATCCAGCCTAAAATGTTGGGAAGGTTTCATGTTTGTCTAATTGTTAGAGATCTCAGAATAAAAAGACCTTTTATGAAAGCTTAAATTTTTTAGTTATTTATGTTCTTTATCTTTTGCATGTCTCGGTTGAAACTATTATACATCAATGAGGCACATTCAATATGTAGTTATACTGAAGGAATGAAATTATTCCTTTTCTAGCTGCAGCCGCTGCAACCCAAGAGCTGACCATTTCAGAATCCTGAAATATTGTTTAGTAATAATACAATTTATTATTTCTAGTTTTGAACTTTTTTCCTTTAATCGACGGGGTTATGTACTCAGTGCCTTTAATTCTACTGATGTAAAGAGTTAAAGGCCTTTTCATATGTTCCAGGTAAGGGAAACAGAAAATAAGAAACAATCATCCTTTTCAGAAGTTCATTTTTAGATGTCAATAACACCCTGGTTTTGGAAGGCTAACATTGCAAAAATCCAGTTGCTCAAAAAGTGATATTCAGGAAGAAGAGGCAGCATAAAAAGCCTATCAATGTTTGAACCATTTGTGAGAAGCCGTGTTGCTATCACGACTGCTTGAACTCTGCCAAGGAATTATATAGTGCTGGAAACATATCCAGGCACTCTTCTGTTTGCCATCCAAGGCATTGTACAGTGCTGTGAAGTAAATGGCATCCCACCCTAGACCAGAAACATGCCAAGTGTTTGGCTGATACTCTTTGTGCATGCAAAGCAGTTCCCAAGATGTATCTGTGAATATCTCTGGGCAATACGTGATCTGGATGAATCAAATTGGTTGTTAGTTTATTCTGTCACTTATTGTTTCACTTACAATTGTTTCTTAAAAATCTGTTTTAGCAGAATAGCAAAAAATAGGCAAATTTTGATCGGACTTAGAGCAAACAATAATATTATACCATCTTCTGTGAAAATTAGCGTATTTACTTAAAGAAAATAAGAGAAACCTAACAGACTCAGTGTTTCAACACACAAACCAGGAAATGAAACAGGACAATATTAGTACCTTGATTACTTTTCATTTCTTACATTGTGAAGAATTTTTGAGGACAGGGGGTATGGGAAGACACGTTAAGTCTGTTTAGAGCTTTTGCAGTTATGAGTTTAAGTCCATGTTAAGTGCAGTTGTGATTTTCATGATTGACATTAGAATATCAACAGTAACAATAAGCACTATCACAAATTACCATCACAAGACTGCAAAGCGTGTGGTGGTCCTCAGAGAACTGGTGGATGAGTGAGTGCTGGCGCTTTCCCACGTTTTCAGGTGCGAGAGGGATTCTCGTCCTTTTTCCTATAGACTTTTTCTTTTGTTTATCTTGGTCTTCCTCTCATTTGGCAACATGAAATGGATGATTGCTTTGACTCCTGGTATTTGTTGTCACCCAAAGGCAGTCTCGTTCTAGCTTGGGAAAGGCTATCTATGAATAACACTCTGCTAGTGTTAATAGATCTTGTTTTGGTGAGAGGATATTTATTTCTGTTCTTAGTATGTTCAGGAATGTGCAGTGTGTTGTGACCTGTTCCTGGGCTTATATGTTTTATAGATCAGTTCACACAGGTGTACTTATTAATAAGCTCACTTAACCAATTTACATGCCTAAGTTTTAAGTACTGAGTAATTAGTGAAAGCCTTGCCGAGGAACTGGAAATTTGGGAAATGTGTCATTATTTGCATATCAGTATAAAGCAATTACTAAATTAAAGAGTGCACGTTGTGACAAACATGAAGCTCCTTTACTGTTGCTTTGTCAGTGCACATTAACATCAACTTGATGTGAAAGCCTGGCTTTCTCTGCATGAACTAAAAATCCTAAGGCAGAAGTACACAATGAATCACCCAGAGTTTGGAGGCTAGCACGCTGAATTGCCTTGGGGTTCAGACTGAGGAAAGAAAAAACTGATGTAAAAGACCATTGAGAAAACGTATCAGTGGAAAGTAATTAACTCAAGATCCACAATTAGCCTCATGGTCTATACTTAACTGTGTTCCAGGTCTTTCAGCGTTTATTTAATTCTGTTACCCTGTGTTTCAAATAGCTGCAAATGGCTTGGCAGATTTTTCATCCTTTTTAATATTTACAGTCTTTGTCTAAGAAGAAGAATGAGCTCTGTAAGTGATCATGGGTATTTATTTCAGTCTCTGAAGTATATCTCTTTCTTAGTAGAATCTATTGTACAAGGAAATATTATTTCCCTTTTGTTTCCTTTAAATGTATTTGTGGCTTGAAGCAACATTAAGTACTACAATATCCTTCTACTTTAATTCCCAGCTTGCCTAACTAGGCATAATTGAGTGAGAAATAATCAAAACCGGGGATCATTTTCTCTTTCAATTCAGCTGGCAAATGAGGGTGATAGATTCACAGTAATACGACTGGTGATTAACGGCAACCGTAGCAAAAGCTGGCATGTGTGTTCAACCAGCGTACCAGAGCTGGGTGTTCCCAGAGGACCGGGCACAACTTTTTCTCAAGCTTGTACAGAAACTCTTATTAGTGTGTTGTGAAGCTTGCTTTATCATGGTTGTTGCTGCGTCTTCAGCATCCCTTGGCTGGTGTCTGGTTTGTAGCACACAAGTGGCCTGCTCACTGTGCTGTGGACTCTTCTCCAGCCTCCCTCCTCCCAGCCCGAGTGCTGTTTATCCATAAGTTGATTCCAGAGCATCTTCCCAGGGTGTTGCTTCCTTCAGCATGTTGTGTAATGGTCTCCCAGGTTTCTGCCTTTGTACTGCAGCAGCAGGAGTAAGATACATATATTTAATTTACAGCCTTTTGGAGTAAACTGCGGAAGAATTTTGGAGAATTAAGAAAAGCAATTAAGAAAAGCAATTTCTTAATTCTCATCAAAAGAATTTATCAATTTTTTTGTTAATTTATTAATATTTAAGGCACTTAGTTCAGTTTTTTAAACTGCATTCTAACTCTCGCATTCCTTTGTGATTTTAATCTTCATTATAGTTCAAAGCCCCACCATGGGAACATCACTGAAATCCCTGGAATGAATTTCCTACAACCTGTGTTGACAGGTTTAAATTACGTACTCTGACACTGTTCTTGTGGCTGGATTAGAAACTTTTTTCCGAGTTAAACCTGCGATAAGTAATTGTCACAGCGCGCTGGCACAATGCTAATTTGAAGTGACGTGTCCAAACTGGCCTCAGTAACATGAAGAAACCTAACAGGTGTGAGGGGTGGATCTTCCCATGGGCCCTGCTGAACTTCCAGCAGGGGAAAAAGAGTAGAAAAAGTGAAATGAACCTTGAATAAAGCTGTCAGCAGTAATTATCTCAACAACACTTTGTGAGAGCTAAAATAAGCATTGCTGATTTATAACCTGAACACACTCCACCCTAGAGATTTTTTTCATCCAGTTAGTGTTTAAAATGAAATGTTGAATACCTGTCAAGACTTTTTTTTGTATTGAAGATGCATAATGAGAATTAAGTTATTTTCCAGAGGAAGTTAATTTCAAGGGCTGTCAAATTTTTTAAACTTTTCTGTTCACTTAAAAAATTTGTACAATAGTTTAATAAAATAAACAAACCTAGAGCATACTTGACTGTTTTTCCCAGCTAATGCTATTTGATGTCAAATGACGAAGTGGCTAATGTAGAATTACGCGCATTTTTTATTATTCAAGGAGGGGTAAGGTTTTACATGGTAGTAAATGAGCTTTGGTTGGTTGATTTATTGTTTAAAATTATGTAGTAAACTTGAATAGCAATGTCGTCTTGACCAATATAAACTGAAGGAGAGCCTTTCAGTTCTTTCTAATAGATCTCCTTGAGTCTTGTAATTAATTTCATAGTATAAAAAAAGCCCTTGTTTCAGTAAATTTAAAAAAAATTAATTTGATAGACTTGTTTTTCAATTGGACTCCTTGTTGCTGTGTTAGCACTTGTTTTATGTATACAATGTATTTCAGTATGGATATAAATAATTTTACAGTCTGTTAGTAATGAAAGAATAGTTGCTAGCTTTGAGAAAAGAGTAAAGGAAAAGATAACCATTAATTCAGAGGAAACCTTTAATCCCTTGAAGTTTTAAACTACTTTTAAACATGAACATGCGTGAATTCTTAAATCATATATCACTGACTTTGTGAGACTATACACTGAAAACATGATAGATTGTTTAATGTGTAATTATACAGTGATAAGTGATGGGTTTGGAAGTGTTGAGCACCTATTCCTAAGGAATTCACAGCTCAGACAGACGTTCTCAACAGAGTCCCCACACATTGTTAGTAATGCTTGGTTTAACACTGAGAACTAGAGCCACGGCAAGAGCAACATAATATGAAGGATCTCCCTCGTGTCATAGTATCATTTTTCTTGAAACTATGAGACTCCTCAGTATCCTCAGAGATAGCAAGAGTTGCTTGTAAGTGCACCGCCTCCTTCCTGCATGGGTTGGTTTCTCTGTTTGGGTCTCCAACAGGGAAAGAAAGTGGCACCATCTGATCTTCTCTGGAGAATTGCAAAAAATTGCCAGAGAGTTCCCACACTTTTATTTCGGCTGCTCCAGTATTCATATTCAAGGGCTGTGCTGGATGCATTTAGAAACCACTGTTTTCTTCGTTGGTTTATATAAACAAATGTAAAACCTCCCATTCTTACATTTCAACTGTGGAAGCAAAAAATCCTCTGCCGTCATTCATGTCCTCCCTCCCTTTTACACTTTGATTTTTCCCACTAACTGCTGTCTCCCTTTCACCACAGAAATAGTTATTGCACTGTGTTTTGCTCACTTCTTTAATCTGAAAAAGGGTAGATTACAAAAGAAAAATGGAAAATGTAAATGCTAGGGAGTTAAGAGCAGCAGCCTGACCAGTCTTGCTGTAACGGTAAGCAATAAGCAGAGTAACTTCTTTTCTAGGCATTTTGAACAGTTGTTCCTGTGTCCTTCTGGGGAGTAATGTTAGGTTAACTGGTCCACAGTCCCCTAGGTCATCTGGACGTTCTGGCTTAAAAACCTAATGCCTGAGACACAGGTTTGTGCCTTCACCTAGCTCGGCTGTAAAAGTATTTCTCTCTGATTTCCCATTCTTCACAGTTAGTGTGGGAATCTTTTTGAACAGGGAACTTAATTTGCCTAGTGAGGAGAGATAGATGACATCTTGTTAGTCTAGGAGAAATTAACTTGCTTGAATTTTTCTGAGATGTGCCCATCAAGAAGAAGGGATTTTATCAGTCATGAATATGCTTCGCAGACATCTGAACTGAAGTTTGTCTAGAATTAAGAAGAGAGAGGATTTCTCACCTATCACAATGTTACTACTCTAGCTGGAAGGACAGAGAGTGGGCTCAACCTGAGGATATGGGAAGGCTCTTTTGCAGGAGCCATGCTACTCAGCCAAGATATAGAAAACCGATGAATTGTTTTTTCTTGTTTATCGTCTTACTACTCTTGGTGTGCTTGGGCTATGGAAGCGTTTGATCTCTAATACATGTAGTATCCCAGCTCAGTTAGTAGTACTATATGCCTATAGAGTTAATAGAAAAACTAGAACACAAATGTTGCTTCACAAACTTTTTCTCCCTTCTCAAACTTCCATATAGTTGTTTTACAAAAAGACTAGATTTTTTTTCCCTAGCTTCAAGAACATGCACATATACAGACAGCGATAGTGTCACTGACATTTATTATGCTCAGGGAATTAGGTTATGCTATAACAAAAAATCAGATAACAGAATAGTATGTTTGATATGAAAACTGAAATGCTTGATAAAGCTCCTTCCTCACTCCTCTTTCCTTGCTCATTCTCTTACCTGATGAGGGGAAAAAGACTTCATGGTAATTACTCCAGCAAGAAAGATCAAATGATATGGAAGTGAAATTTTCACACTGGAGATGCCTGCCAATCATTAAATATTTTGCTACAGGCACCTCTGTCTTTAAGTTATTTTGAATAATTGAGCATGATGTGTTATGAAATGTATGCAGTCATGTTTGTTTCTTTATACATTAGCCATGTATCAGTGAGTAAATTAGTAAATGCAAAAGCCAAGCAAGTTGCCTTTTGAGCATGGTGAAAGGGCTGCCACATGGAGTATTTGAACCAGTATTAGATTTCAGTCTGTAGGAGACGGTGTTATTAATTTATGACTCAGGATTTCTTATGTAAGAATTGTATATTATAAATCTCCATGTGTGTACTACAGCCTGATATGCAGCCTCTAGAAAGATCTCTAGTTCAGCTGATATCCTCCTGATTTATGAATATTATTTTGGGATATCATTTCCATGTTTGTAACATTAGTTGCTAACGTAATCGCAACTAGTTAATGTTGGCAAGCCAGGTATGGCCAATGAACTAAACAGTGGCCACAAATACCTGTTACATTTCAGAGTTGGTATATACTGCAAGAGTAATGAGCAAGGGTGATTAGAAGTTTTTAGTTGTGGTAGAATTTGTTAAAACAGCTCTGTTTCAAAGACTAGCCATCTTAGCATGAACTTCTATGCTTAATCAATCAGATAACTTTTTATTCATGGTGACTTTACAACGCTTTTGATAATACTCTGGATGTGGCTGACGTGTTGCTATTGTTTCCAGAGCAAAATAAATGCTTTTGGGTTTCAAGATGTTTGTATAATCTTTATCAAAATTTGACTTCACAGAGTGAGTAATTTTGGTATACTTTTCTGGATATAATCTTCTCTTCTTAAGCAGTGCACTGTTTATACAATATTAACAGTGAAGGCATAAAAGATTCTCAAACTGATGCTGAGATAGCAGAGAGCTACTGCAGTTACTGGTTGTGGAGGCAGTTTATCCAGCCAGGACTCCATACTACAATGTGTGCTAACAGCAGATTTATCTGCAGCAGAAGCAGTTACTCTGTGGTATTGATTTTACCTCTTGCTCAACAAGGGGGAAACGGGCATTGCTAGTTTTCACCAGAATTAATATCGATATCCAGAACATTAAGTGTAAATCTGGAATTGTTTGGATGTGGTACTATAAAGATTACAGAGAGACATTACAGAGAGACAGATGGGAAAGGTGCGGCACTGGGTGGAGTGCCTCATTGTCTTGGGCTGATTACGAGAGCTACAGCAAAGAGAAATTAGAGGTGGTAGCCTGAAACATTTGGGATTAGGTAATCTGAGTGTTCCTTAACTGCCTTGGATTATAAAACCTGAAAGGCTCAATGATGCACTTTGTATGATAAACTGGCTGCCCCCACATTTGAATATAGGCAAGTTTTAATTCTATTTGTTCAACATGATAGTCTGAAAGGATGCATTTGAAAGCATGTACCTTCTTGGCAATTACACATGGAGTGTGTAACCTTTGGGAAGGTTTCTTTCCGTGGTTTCTTCCATTCATCTGTGCTAATGAGAGCAGCTGGAAAGCTAGAACTATAAGTTTACGTAACTGTTGTTCAGGATGTGTAACTGGAGGGCAAGTTATAAAGACTTAAATTCCATTTGCTTAATATACTACAAGCTGAACTTCAATAGGACTGGGAACTAGTTTGCTTTTTATGGGAGATTAATGCAGCAGAGTGGAAATACGGGATGCATGGGGGGGGCGGTTGTACATCCAAATTTTGTTTGCTTACTTTATCTTATTAAAGGCAGAAAACATGGATTGTTTTCCTTCACCTTGGGAGAAAATTGTTCTATAAGAATTCCCCCACTTAGTTTTCTATTAGACGGATTATACACAGTCAAACATAATTCTACATTAGAAGTACAGCTAATTGAATAGTGTGACTGATTCACAGCACTTGAGTAATACAGAAATTACATTTCTTTTTATGATCTTTTCACTTATGTTAAAAATCCAGCAGATATGTCTGCTGCAAGTTTTTTGTTCTGGTTTAGGTTTGTCATTGTCAGATAATGCCTGTTGCTTCACTTGCTGTGCATGAGTAATCTGGCATCATTGATAGACCCCTCTTTTGTATATGGATAAAGTGTTCTGTGAATTTTTTTTCTGATGCTTTGTAAGGTTTCTAGTTTGACCTTTGAATTTCTGAGAGCAGATGATCCAGCATCTCTGATTTATCTGCAAAAAATTGTGTTAGAAAAGAAAGAATTTTGCCATGGAAAAATACCACTCTGGTGAGTTGTGAAGGATTCTTCATTTGAGTAGCTCAAACAATACAGTAACCCTTTTACAGTGACTGAAATTGTTTCTCATTTTAAGTTGCCTTTTAAACAGTCAAAAACTCTTTTTAAAAATTTGTAACGACAAGGTGATGCAGCTGAAGGACTACATTTGATAACTTGCCCTAGTTATCAGGAACAATGGTAAGTACTGGTATGTTTAGGTAGATACATTAATGTGCATTAAAGCAAACCAAACAAGCAGAACTGTCACACTCTCCAAGACCTAAAAACTCTCACTACTCTTGTAGCAATCAAATACTTAACAAAGAGCATAAAATAAATCAACATTCCTACTCCACTTAAACATTATTGCTTATACTTGCTTCCTTTTAATGGCTCTTGTTAAATGTTTCTCTTTTAGAGAAAAGCAATCTCTCGATGACAATTATCCTATAAACACCAAAACCTCTCAAGTTATGCAAAAGCAAGTCTACTACATATCTACATCTTCTGCAACATTACATATTTTGCAGACCTGTTTTGCCTACTACACCTATGAAACTCTGGAGTTCCCTGGGGAAGTTTTCTCCTCTTGATTGACCATGGTAGGGAGTTTGGTTTGGTCCAAAGCTCCCTGATATGGAAGCCATTGTTAAGATCATTGACTCTGATAGCAGCGATTTGGCAGGTCATTTTCCATCTTATCCCTCTGGAGATGGCATGCTCTGCAACAATAAGCACCGAGAGGGTAACAGCAGAACTAGTGGTTAAATCTGTGCATGCTGCGCTTCAAGGGCCTGCCTGTCTTCCTGTCATAATTTATTTTCTAAAGATAATTTGGACTGAAATGCAGGCAGCTTAGTGACAAGAAGAATTGTTCACAGTGTTGTGTTTGGGTTACTGGATTGCTAGAGAGTCTTCTGTCTGTATTCACATTGAGCAAAGTGTGAGCGTTTCCAAAACAGCCAATAGTTGAGGATGAGGAAGAAGGTGCAGTTCTTTACAGGTTATTGCTTTAAGCTGGCCACTTTGCATGTCCGGCCTTATTCTGTAAGGTATTAGAAAACTCTTAGAGCTTGCTTTCATACTTTCCTCAACAGTTATCGTTGCCATAGCTCTTTTGAAGTGTTGTTTTTCTCCATCAGCGTGTGGCTGAATATGAGGAAGACCAGTTTGTCATCTCCAGTTACTGCTTTCCTGATGCAGTAGACTGACCTTACAGTTTTTGTATCAGCTTTTCTCAGCAGAGTTTTGGAGCCGCAGTTGTTTCTTTGTATTCCTACTACAGTTTACGTTCGGTGTCTTGATTAAGCACCCCTGGGCTGGTACAAGAGTCTATGTGTGCTCCTGCCTTTGTAGTTTTGGAAGTCTGAAGGCTTGGGAATTAAGTTGTGCCAACAAACTCTTTCTAGAAGATTGCAAACTCAGGAGATTATGGATTTCTAATTTTTCGTATTATTCTGAGTGTGTCATGGCAGCACTCTGCAGTTACCTGCTCTTAGTGATTGCTTTCGCTGCTGCAGACACATTTGTGTTACAAAATATTGGAAAACAGTCTCTTTAAATGGTTTTAAATCATATTTCTAGAAGCTGTTATGCAAATAGATACTTTTTAACAGGAAGAGTAACCTATTAATTAAAGCACCTGATCTCTCTCCAGATTTGGCAGCTATTCCTAGGTTGCTCTGGAAAGTTCTTGGCAAAGAACCTTGCATGTTCAGATCGGAAAAGATGTTGCTTAAATTCATTCCCCAATTATTAGTGCTGACAATTGAAATATAAATCATCTCACACTGAACGTTTACAAATAAATTCCATGTCTTTGGTGTTGGAAAGCCCAAGTGGGCGTTATTCTAATCTTTTTCTAAGTTGTAAGGTTTGATAGTGGTCTTTTTTTAGAAGTTAAAAAATATTTCAAGTATTCTTTGTGCACTTTTAGCCCAGGTTGTACCATTGCTACATGCAAAAAGACAATCTGTTCAATATCTCTGCTGTCTCCTAAGGGACTCTCCAGCTGCCGCTCTCCCTGGAATGTTTAAAGGCTTCATTTTGTTGTCCTCCCTCTTAAAAGGCTATAGGAAGCCAAATAGGAGACAACTATTTGCAAGTAGTTTTGCCTATTTCTGATCGTGTTTCACTTTGCACCTCAGGTACCTTTCAGCTGTGAGGTCTTTTAAGTGGGGATTTGCAAATGCGTGCATTTACTGCCTAGAAAACTGAACTAGCCTTATTTAGTTTTTGCTTTAATGTATTATTTTACAATCAATATCTTGTACATTATTGGTGCCAAAAGTCCCTTGTATGCATCTTTCAGTATCTCTTCTTGTGCACGTGGAAGCCACCTGATTCAAGCTATAGTACTCAGGTAATTGTGATTTTCATGCAGAAGAAGAAAATCTTCTGAAAAGTTATTGACTTTTGAGTGTTTACCCGATCAGATGGGTTCATGAGATGAGAATATGGGTAATCAGGTATTCAGGCTATAAACTAACATTTTCAGTTTTGGAGTTGGTAAAAAGGATTATGTTGATTCCCACGGAAAGACAGCTGTGACACAGCAATTTGTAGATCTGCTGTGCTGCAACCCTGCTTGGGAGTAGGCAGATGCAGTATTTGAAAAGAAAAAAACTCAACAAGAGCAGCCAGATATCTAAACAGTTCTTGCCATCAAGACACGTCAGTGGGTGCTCCCACCAGTAAATTGGTCTGCATTCAAAATATTTGTAGATGTTGAGGTTTGCTGTCCGTGGCACTGGACTGAGCTGCCTGGAAAGTAATCTTTTGCTCAGTGTTGAGTTTTTATAATTTACAAAGTAAAGATTGAACTTTCTGGTGCAGAAGTCTCTCTTTTATCTTACAATGAAGATAACTTAATTCTAGAGCTGCTGTTCATGCTGCTAGATTATTTTGAAATGAAAGCTTCTGTTTGTCCTAGCCTTTCCTTTGCAAAATCTTCTCAAAAAAAAGCAAAAAGGGAGGGTGATTTCTCACACAAATGTGCACAAAAAACCAACATTCCAGCAACTGTCTGGGGAGTAGGATGAAATGTGCTCTGATGTCGAACCCCTTCTGCTGTTAGCTCGTTTTTGAGAGACGCTTTGACACTATAATATAGGGTTGCAAATTGGAATTGCAACACCCTGCTATTGGGCCAAGTGATGAAGCAGCGCAATAACTGTGTGCTTGATCTTACCACTCTTTCTTTAATGTGTATGTAAAAGATATCGGGAGCCTTTCCAGGCATCTGTCGGGGTATTTGATGTTGTTAGAAGGGAACTTTAAGTCCGTGTGTGGTTAGTGCAGATGTGTGTATGTTTTACCAGTGTTTTATGTAGTGTGGTAACTAGAGGGCAAAGTTTCAGGTTTCATAACAGTTGGGGTTTGTTTGTTATTAAAAACTTAAAAAAATACTAATTAAACTGGTGGATTATTATAGAGAATACAGTTCTTATGCTCTTGTGACAGAAGTTTCAAAGGTAATTGGTCTTGACCTGTATGTCGTCTTTAATATTTCATTTGCTCCAGAGTATTATTACTCACTTCCTTTAAGATGATAGCTAGGCTTTTCATGCAGCTAAACTTCTGTTTAACCTTGCTATAAGAAAGTGACAGTAGGCTAGTTCAGACAGGTTAACATTCATTTGGTAACCAGCCTGCTTAATCAGCCTGCTTCAACCTGCAGGAAATTAAATCTTTGTGAGTTCTAGCAGATAAGTGATAAAGTCATTCTGAATTATGTATAAAAATAAATGGGATATTTTCAGTGCTCATGGCAGTAAATGAAATTTAAGGCTTATGATTTGTTCTCAGGTTTTTGTTAAGTATGATTGGAATTTATTTTACCTTAATATTTTTACAGTCTGATTAGGATGATGCTGTATTTCTTAAACACCTAATGTGTCTCATTTTGTGCCCTACAAAAAATTGTAACCTTTTTATAGGATCTAGAAAATCTTTTTCTGCCCTATCTGTGTTCCTTCTGAAGGAGTGATTAGAAACAATAGTTTAGATGTACAGCCAGAGCTGTCTTTCTCAATGTCATGAAGAACTGTACAGCGTCAAATATTTCGTAATTGTCCAATATGAATCAGATATCTTTATTTAAGAGCTATTCACATTGAAAATTTAGACCACATATTATCCAGATAGGGCTTAGAGACTTTTGAGCATTCTACTTGTGGTCATCAGCCTCACTTGACCAGGACTGATGCTCTTCCCAGAAGAGGGCAGAAGGCTGAATGTACTCTTACAATGTACAAAGAGGTGTGTGAAGGGTGCTCGAAATCGAAAGATGGCACAAACTGTTCTGATTGTAAAAGGGAAGACAGTTCTCAGTTTCAGTTGCATCGATTAGTACATTTTTAAATGCAGTGTAAGCTCAGATCTTCAAATATTATTGTTGTGTGTTTACAGGCATCGAATAATTTTGTCATTCAAATTACACTAGCTTGTTTCCACTTACTGTATTGTTAGTTTTAAAAAAGTTGAGATTTGGGCATACAGCAACAAGCAGACGTGCTGTTTCTATTGGCACTAGTTAGTGAACACCAATCCTGTCTTTGCTGACAGCAATTTCACCAGCATTACTGGGTTTGTGTATGTCTTTGTTCATGTGAGCAATGTGCTTTTGACATTAATGGCATGTGCTTTTGACATTAATAACGACTAATATGGAGATGAAATCTGTCTTTTAAGTAGCCGCTGTGATTGTGTTTTACAACATCTGACTTCAAGATAAATAATTTTTTTTTCAAGATGTCGTAACTGGTTTTGATCAGGGGCAGCAGTAATTGTCATCTTCAACATTTGCTTATTGATAAGGGAAAATTTACATTTACTTCATCAGGCATACCACTGTCAAAGTTATCATGTACAAATAATGGTTTAAACTTCAGTACCCATTTGGGAAATAATAACAGTTCAAGATAGTTTTGAGTTTGCAGTTCCATTTAGTTTGTTTTGATACTCTGCATACATACCAGCAAAACTCCATTGTTGTTTCTTTGAATATTTTTACATAAGAAATTGTTCTAGTTTTCCAGGCTTCTTTCTTTATGATTATGTAATTAATTTGGTCTTCTGCAGTGCAGTCTTCAGTTTGAATCTCAAAAAAGAAAAAACAAACCAACCCTCAACTAAGACTATGGCTTTAATAAACTTTCATTGCTTTGTTTGTAGATGACTCTAGCTGCAGCGGGACTGACTTTTCCTTGCCACCGACTTACAGTTGGAAGAAGATCTTCACCCATACAAACAAGGGAACAGTCAGAGGAGGTAAGAACATAATCTTTATTTAACAAGTATACTCTAGGAAGAAGGAAGGAAAGTTCATTTTGCCACGTTTACTGGCACTTCTATGGTCAAATATTGTTGCATTTTAAAAAAATCAATTCAATTCATGTAACATCTGTTTGTGTAAAAATTCCAATGCCTTTGTCCTTCCTCAAAATGAATTGCTCTTTTCAATTTTCCACACAATTTTCTTACCAATTTCTTCATAGAACTTTAGCATATAAGGTTTATCTTGCTGCTCAAAAAGCATGTGTTTCAATCTAGTTAGCTCAGTTGAGTTGACAAGACATAGTTGTGAGGTATTGTCAGGATGCAAGCCTGGATATATGGTGTTGGATAGTTGTTAAAAAATAGAGGATGGTGGGATAATGCTGTTCTACCTATACCTGAACCACTTAGCAGGTTAAATGAATGGTTATCGTTTTCTCCTGGGATCTGCCAGCATAACTATCATTGCTTCTTTACTTCATCATTTCCAAATTATCTGAGTTTGTCCACCTTGTAGAATTTCCTTGTGGACTTGTTCATTCGGAAAAGATTCTGTATTTGAAGTCCTTAATGTGTGACTGTTGTAAAGAGAGAGACATCTTATTTGGAGCAATTTTCTCTTCTCGTGGTCGCTTGCGTGCTAGAGCTGAAATCTCATGTTCCATTATACGCTTTGTTGCACCTTCAGGGATCCATGTAAATTTTCTGTAGTGTACTATCACCATAACTCCTAGGTCAGGTAGAGCTGGAATTGTTGTTCATGAAAAGAAGTCAGTTTAAAGGCAAGTTAATATCAACTAGTTAAAAGCAAAGTTTTCTGAGTTGTTTTATGTTTCAGAGGACGTGTGGGAGTTGCAGGCACAGATGGGACCTTAGCTCCTTACACAAAAATGTTGATTTTTCTCCTTTGTATTGGTATACCAAATAAATCACCCTGTCATTCAACATGCCTGGTGTGCCAAATCACGACTATGAGTGCTAAATTTGTCTGAGATTCCAGTGCAATGTAAATAGTTGTCTTTCCAAAGACTGTCCCCCACCATGCAAATGTTGCTCAAGTAGATTCTATTTGGATATCTAAAATTACTGATAGATTGTGTGGCTTTTCTCACTTTGTTATGCAGTTAAACCATCTGTAGTAGCGTTAGATGGGAAATAACATTAACTTTAGATAAAATTTGCTCAACTGTATGTATACCGAGCCAGTTCCTTAGATGTTTAATAGTGCATTTTGTCAAATAATATTGTTCTGCCAGCCAGATTTCTGGTAAAAATGAGATCTTCATAAAAAGCATCTGATAGTGTTGGATAAAACAGTAAAATAAAATGCGGTATATTAAGTGTTTTTATAGAAACACGCAAATATTTTCAGTATGTATGGATTTCATATTTCGCTGAATATGGTCTCTGTAATAGAGGCTTATGGTGGATTTTGTTTTTTGTTTTTATATAGCAATGCACTGATGTTCACATGGTTAGTGACAGTGATGGAGATGACTTTGAAGATGCTACAGAGTTTGGAGTTGATGATGGAGAAATGTTTGGAGTAGCATCATCTGCCTTGAGGAAATCGCCAATGAGTAAGAGTTGACAGTTAGTTTGCTGTTAACTGCTGATTGAACAGCACTATTAAATGCAGAAAAGTATGGGGTCTGCCTAACAAGGAACAGGAAAGTATCTTTTGACAGGAACATTAAAATTGTTGAAGTCTCATATCTGATGGATGTATCAGTTGAAAATACTACAAACATAATTGGCAGTAATGAAAGCATCTCCCCATGGAGGAAGTTTTCTAACCATATGATTTTAGCTTGTAGTTAAAGAATAGTAATTCAACTCAGAGAAATTACAATCTCTATTCCTGCAGATAACTAGATTTCCACTTCCCTGTTTTGAAAATTCTGTAGACTTCAGCTTCAGCATCTTGAGGTGATTAATATTTTTAGTCATTTACATTAAACAAGTTCCTCAGTGATTGTTTGCCCTTGACTTATGAAAAGGGTTGAGCAAGAGCAGTCACTTGCCTCCTATATGCAATTCTATGTACTGTTTATTTACTTTAGGCTTGTGTTAGTGTTATTACCTTAGAAGTTTTTGACAGCAAATATATGTGAATGTACAGAAAACTTTTTAACAGGAAATTTAAAAGGGAAAAAAATAGGAAAGAAAAAGAAAAGAATAGTAATGAGCAATATAGTGGGTCAAGCCTTTCAAGCCAGTCCTTTCATTTTAATGTATTAAAGTAAGTCCAGAGTGTTAACTCTGAACAACTGATATGTCACATTACACTGGAACTGAGGATTTTACTGTTTGGAAAGCCTGAATATATTCATGAGAGTGTCTGGAAATTTCATGTCTTTCCAAAGGTTCATAGTCAATAGTCTTTCATGAAATTTATATGGTCTCTTGATAAGCACTTCAGTAAGCTGTCAACATAAAAAAATCTATGAAGCAAGAGAGTTCGCATATTAAAGTCTGTTTCCATAAAATTGCATTTAATTTATATTTTTCTTTTTTTTTAAGTGCCAGAAAATGCTGAAAATGAAGGAGATGCCTTATTACAATTTACTGCAGAGTTTTCTTCAAGGTAAGCTTAGGCCTATTAACTGTGCAATTATAAGCTAAATAAAATTTAGTAAATAATGAAAATAAAATTTAAGCCAAATGTTTGTCTTCTCTGGTGGGTTCATAGAGTATTTAGGCATCCTAGATTTATTCTGTTTCACGCTTAACTTTGTTAGAACTGTTTCTGAAATAATTTTATTTCTCAGTCCAAGTTAGAGTGACAGCCTCTTGTCTTATTTAATTTGCCGCTAATTAATATCATTACTTAATTATGTAAGGATTCAGAAGGATGATGAAGCCTCTGAAACTGATTAATAGTGAAAAATATATACAGACTTGCAGTAAGAGTTTTCACAATAATGAAGCGGTTGGGGTAACCTCTACTTTTAAAAAATACAGAAATGCTGCCTTTTAAAACTTTCTACCACCAAAGTGTTAAACAGTTGCCATGCTTAAAGCTTCTACCTATTTGATGAAACTAATATACTGCAAAGTAATGCAAAGTTTATGTGCCTTCTGTTTTCACTCATCTATGATGAAATGTTAATTTTTATATATATGAGATGCATAAATTTGTAATACAAGAATAGCCTTCAATTAACCTTTAAGAATATAAAAAAGAGAGGAAATAAGTTATGATTGAAAAATAATGCAGAACTTAAAAGTGTCTGTGTATGTAAATAAAGTTTTTATGAGAAAATCTGTGAGGTAGTAGTTAGTTACTTTGAGCTTTTAGGGGGGACAAATGGCTTTTAAAGAACAGAAGGGAAATATTTAGAAGTGTGGTACTTCCTCTTCCTGAAAGTTTAGACAATGCATCATATTTACAGAAGGTATGAAGAGATAGAAAATGGAAATTACTCATTTTTGTAATTCTTTTATTAATTGGAAATTTTATCTCGAACAGATACGGTGACTGCCACCCTGTTTATTTTATTGGATCACTAGAGGCTGCTTTTCAAGAAGCCTTCTATGGGAAAGCTAGAGATGTAAGTGTGTATTAAAGTTACTTTATTTAACATAGGAGGGGAAATGGAAATCACTGTAGGTGTTTCATCTTTATTTTTAAAAAAGGTAAGCTACATTTGGAGTTATCTTGGGTTTATTGTTTGTGAAGAGTTTTACTCATTTAGTTGGCTGACTAAAATACCATGGTTATTGTTGAAATTACAGTGAATACTCATGCTTTCTGATCATTCAGGCTGTATTTAAATTCGACTCCTCTTTTTCTTTTTTTTCATCTCTCTTTTCTTCCTGAAATAATGGTGTCCTAGCACCACACTGGCTGCGAGTCTTGTGGTTGACAAGTTCAACGTTTGCACATTGGTAACTCCTTTGAAGGATGGTAATGAAATTGTAAATTTAAATTGAAAGGTCTCTGAAATACAGTGCACTTTTTTACCCTTTGTACAGCCTTTATCTGCCAAGTAAATTCCAGTACTAGGGTTTGGTTATTTAGTTTTTCTGTACATCTAACCAGACGTCTCAAATTTCTGTTATTCCATGCACAGATTTAAAATCATTATTTCAATAAAATTAGAATGGGGATAGTTTATTTAAGTTTTGGTGACTTGAATTCACTAAGGAGAAACCCAAACCCCCGCATAATTAAGCGTAGATAAAGCGGAAACACAAACAAGAAAATCATGCTGTTTAAATTTACTTTTTGTTGTCTTGATAGATATTTAATTTTAAAATGAAGAATGTTTTGGTTTGCTGTAGTTATTCATATTGGAACGAACAGCTATGTTGTGGTAGGATCTGTTACGGTAAGGATGCAGTGTTATGAGCCTATACTGTGTAGCTTAAGTTAACACATATTAAACGTGTGTGCACAGATTTCTCACACTTTAAGTGTAGTGGATATTTTCAGGTCTTTGTGCAGATTTCAAAGCATAAATGGATACAGAATAATTTAGTGACAAAGTACTAATTCATAATTACTCATTAAAGTGAAAATTAATGCATGTTTAAAATAAGTGAAATTATTAATTCAACCAGAAAAGTGAGTTAGGAAGTTTACTTTGTGTCATTTCATCAGAAATAGTTGACAGTGTACCAGTATAATGATGGTCGAGAGCTCATTAGGCGCTTTTGTAAGTATTTTTTTATACCTGTAGATCTTGTATTAATGTAGTGCAGTTATTTATTTTTGTTCAGTCCTGTATGTACTACTTGCACATCACATCTGAAATCCACATCACCTTACATTTCTAATATTTTGCAATGTAGTCAGAGCAGATCCTCACACTTAGGAAAGTATTACTTTTGCAGAATTTTTTTTTTTTTTTTTTTTTTTTCTCAGAATATTGCCTTAATATTTGAAAGCCCTTTCCCTCCAAATGCCCTGCAGAATAACATTATGTTTATTATAATATTCTGATTTAAAACAAAGGTATGAGAATGGATATATACCATTCCTTTTGACTGCATTTTTACTGTTAGAAACAAATTTTTTCTGTATTACTTCGTGGAATTGATAATTGAGGAAAAGGGTACATTATTTTATATTTTTCTAATTGCGTTTCATAAAATAATTCACTGTGTTTGTCAGTTGAAGAAAAAAAAAACTTAGGAAAAATTGCAACCTGTATGTCTTGTCTTCTGATTTATACTGTGGAGGGCACTTAATTTTACCAGGGCAACAGATGAGCTTCAGGCACCAGCATTCTTCACTTGAAGTGAGAAATTGAGTTCCAAGAGTAAATAAAAACAAGATTGAAGGTTTAAATCCTCTGCTAGGCTTTTTGAACTTATATACTCATTAAATGTTTATTGGAGTGGTGGGATTACGAAGGATTTGGGTAGCTTCATCAACTGGTATATACTTAATCACTAAGTAAAACACTACATTTGATAGAGTGTTTCTCACGATGCCACATTCAATCCATCTTAATGAAAACCGCTTCAAACTGATTTAATTTGAGAGCACTTGGCAGCTAGAGTGCTCAGAGTTCTTAGCCTTTTCTTGACAAATTCTCAACCCTGTCTAAAGCAGAAGGTGCACTCTACAGTTCAGGTCTAGGGAGACAGCCGTCAGCTACATTTTTAATCTGTACTGTGCATCATTTTTGCCTCCACAAAATCTCGGTGTATATATATATCAACTTGAAGCCTTTTTGCAGAAATATTTTATTTTGAGTTATTTTAAGCAAATGAATTTATGTTAGAACAAATGTTTTTTAAAAAAAATTATGGGATAAAATTCTTTTCAGGAAAATAAATGTTGTTCTGTTACATCTTAGTGTCTTCCATTTTCTTGTGTTGGAAAGGATGGTAATTCATAGTAGCTTAGGGAAAATGTTACTTGAGAAAGAAATACCTTGTAAAAAATTTAGAAGTTTGTCTGTTATCTGTGTTTTGCTTAACTTTTATTATTGTAGGTTTTTGAGTCTTTAAATAGTTAAGATTAACATACATGTATTGAGTAAACTTCTTCCTTTAGAGCAACTGCTACCGTGATGTTGCCAGTTCTAAGTAGGAGAGATGCAAGGAGGTCAAACGTAGCTCTACTTTAAAACCTCTTTAGCAAAAAAAGACAATAGTCAAATTGTAGAGCTCTCCCTTTAACAACCAGTGTCCTTTGCAATGAAATCCCCAGTTACTTCTTGCAGCCTGGTGGTTCAGGGCATTCTGTGTTCATTTTGAAGGCTAATTTTATGTACAACACAAGAAAATATTTTCATTATTAATTTTTTTTAGTTGTGTCACAAAGAGAAAGAGAGACAGAGGCTTATTAAATTAGCAAATAAGTTGTTCTTTTGTGAAATTCATCCTCTACTTATCGTGCCAATTGGAAACAAGCATTCTCTGTTACGTTAGTTTATGAAGAACAAGCTTACTCTTGCTGAAGCAGCTACATTATCATAGAAATACCTGAAACAAATGCCATGGAAGAAATCTTACAGTGCACAGTTTTAAATAAGATGATTGGGGAAGGTTTCTTTGCAACGGAAAGGAGTTTGTGGGTGCCTTGTGTTCTGAAACATTAAGGATTTTATCCTAACTTGGGGCAGTATGGTTATTAATACAAGATCTTAATCACTATATTGAATCTCACTGGGCTATTTACTTGAATAATACTAAAGCATTTTCTTTCATTTGCGCTTGTTTGCCCTGTCATTTTTAATGGTGGTTGCTACTCTCGTATTATGAGAAAGAATGAAGATATCTGCTTTACCTTTGCAGGAGCTCTTGTCTTTATATACCTTTGTCAGATCACTTCCTGCTCCTCACTCAACTTTTCTGTCCACTGACTTTTAAGAAATATGTGAAATATCTCTTGTAGCACAGATTGGTATTGTCACCTCAATATATATTCCGGCATAGTTTCAAACTATGTTTTTCTTCTTGAATTCTGTCTTTTAGGTTCAATTTAGTGGCAACACCATCCCTCTCACACATGGGTACATTATTTCCTGAATACATAGGAGAAAGTATACTCCTTCCATGATTTGGCATGTTCAAATAAAAGCTTGGGTATTTGGGTTTTTTTTTTCTGGTGATAGCAGAATATTCTTTCATACAGGGCTTTCTGTAAGATTGTTTTTACCTGTGTAACTCAGAAATTGTCTCAGTATTTCAGCTAATTAAGTTTGTGGTGAACTTAATAGAGAAAAAAGATTTACAGTGGTAATTATTCTGATTTCTGTTAGAGCACATTATAGAAACAACATTGACTGCTCTCCAGTCTTCTTGTCTCAGAAGAGAAATTTGAAGTCTGTCTTTTAAATGCCATCTTGTGTAGCTGATGCACTCACCTGGAGGAGAGAGGTTGTTCTGAATCCCAATTGCAGGATGGCCTTTTTAGTTTAGTTTTTCCAATCCCATTTTTCCCAGGGCCAGTACACTGAAGAATCATCTTAAGCCCAATGAAAAAGGATTTCTGCAGAACGTAGGTTTGACATGTTGGTGAAGAAGGCACCCATCCCAGAACAATATATAATTATTGATGTAATTATTGACATGTAATTATTAACATGTAATTATTGATGAGTGAAAAGTCAGGCAGGTGACTGATGAGGGAGAGTTCTGTCAAGTAGATGGTTGGATTGAATGTATTCTTGCATATATTCCCTAAATAATAAGGAGATGTATCAAGGAGTGCAGTTTCACAGCCACCTTTTACTTTGACTCCCATCACATTTCAAATCTGGTCAGAATGCTAGTGTTGCATTTTTTAATGGGCCCCATCATATTGTGTATGCTAGGTGTGTTTTGAATTGCATCTCTATTTGAGCTGCCTGTGGATCCTAGATGGAAAAATGACTACTTTACAGGTTCTGATTAAATGTAAATTACCTGAATCTACGTGTTCTGCTTGAAACTGTAGAAGACAGGTACAGAGTGTAACTCTAGGTACCTGGGAAGAGTAAAGCAGCTGCACTATGGTAGATGTCAGTACATAAATTCCTGTACATAAAGTCCCATGTTAGTCACCTGTGTTTTCTTTCCATAGTCTGATGTGTGTTACCCCTTCTGTCTTTTAATTCTTAAATTAGTTCTGAACTTTTGAATAATTATTGCTTAGAGATTTTTGCTACAACATACTAACTTAGTAGTCTCATTGTGTGCCTACACACCCTTTATTCTGCTTCATCTCTCATGTCTGAAAGGTTAGTCCTGGGATATGGGTCTGTCTTCAGCGTTCTCTGTACTTCAATATTAAAATAATGAATGTTTATCAAAATTGTCAGCCACAGTCTACATTTCCTGCTCTTTCAAAGCTTATAATTTGTAGAACTTATTTGTTTTTAATTACTGGATATTCTGTGCGTTGTACACTACAAGTTCAATTGATTGAAATTGAGATAAAACAGTATAGCAAATAGCAGGAAGATGGAATTAGTCTAAATGAAGCTTAAAGGAAAATGTACCTTTACCTGGGAGAGCAGTTAGCCATTTGAACAGCTTATCATGGTTTGTATGGATTCTTCACCACTATGGATTTTTGAGACTGCCTATGTTACTGAAAGATGTCAAATAATTAAATAATAGTGAAGATCTTGATTCGTTAGCCTACCAACTTGAAAGAACATTCTGCCTCTAGCAGATGTTAGATAGTGAACATTTTTATCTCATTTATTGCTCGAACTTGTAAACTTGAGATTCAGAAATAACCATTGAGGTCTGTGGTTTTGCTGACCCTGGTGACTGTATCACTCTTCTCATTCCAGTTCATGTACTTCTGAGGTACCCAGGTAATTCATGTTATTAGGAACTGAATGAGAAGCTTGGATATCCCATTACACAGTGATTATGAATTTATTTCTGGCTCACTGCCAACTTTCCCTTCATTTTTTTCTAATTCTGTACAAAGTGCATTAACTTTTCTGAATTTCCAAAATGCAAAAATGGCCAAATGGATGGTGTAGCCATTTTGGTATATAGGACAGGTCTTTAATGTGGGATTGTGTGTGCACATTAGATGTCAGTCAGGCGCATCAGTTTATGTGGCAGGAGGCAGCTCTACTTTGGGTTGTGTGGCAGAGAGGTTTCATGGCCAGGGGAGGTTTAGACTGGACATTAGGAAGAATTTCTTCGCTGAAAGAGTGGTCAGGGATTGGAACGGCTGCCCAGGGAGGTGATGGAGTCGCCATCCCTGGAGATGTTTAAAAGACAGATAGATGAGTTCCTTAGGGACGTGGTTTAGTAGAGACAGGCACAGTTGGAGTCGGTGATCTGAGAGGTCTCTTCCAACCTTATGATTCTGTGATTCTGCTCTATGATTCTGTGGTGCCAGGCTACATCAGGTTGTGCCTATTGAGGGGCTGCCCTGCTACAGTGCAGCATCCCTCTACAGCCCACGTTTCCTTCCAGGTTGTCACATGCCAGGCGTGTTCCTTTGACACATCAAAATCAGGCAGGAGAGGGCTGCAGTGCTTCACTGCAAATACAGGGTGATATAAGACCTGGGAGCAGTGACAAGGCCAACCAAGTCTCATGCAACCTGAATGCAACAGAGGTTGTAGAAAAAAATGCTTGAGGTCTGGATTTTTGAAGGTATTTGGAGAACTAAGATGCTGAAAACGGTTAGCACCTCTTTCTCAAGGCCCTTTTTCCTCTTAAATAAAATGAAACCTGGAGCTTAGAGTTAAAGGTTTTAGGACTTTAAGTCTTATTGGCATTGATGAGATTTACACTCCTGAGTATGTTTGCAAATCCAAGCCCCTTCTAAAAATTCCTGTGTTTGGCTGTCTGGTCTTCAGCATCCATGTACTCTGAAAAATACATCTCTTAATGTGTTACGTCCTGAAATCCTAAGGCCTTTGGAAGTCCATCAGCTATTCAGTATTTAGAACCTTTCCGATACCCCAGACCTTCACTAGCAAAAGTTCTTCCCCGCCAGAGTTTTTTCCTTGGTTAAAATTTTATGCTGAGTATATAAGGTAGTTATATTTTTGAGAAAACCAACACAGAACAGATTAGTGCTCCATTATGGAAGTCAAGACTGTTCAACAGTTTAGTAAGCTTATTTTATTGGTAATAAAAAATCCCAGCATTAATCTTCATTGAACCATAGAATTTACTTTGTTTTTTCAAAGGCTTGAACTAAAACCAATGAAAAACCTGCTTATAAATATATACTACTATGGGTTAGTAAAACAAAAAAACAAACAAACCCCACCACCACCACACAACAACAGCAACTAACTCCAAGCCATGAACCTTTTGCAATAATGCATTTTTCCAAGGAAAATATATCCCTGGCTTCCTTAAGATTTTTCAAAATCATGTTTCAGCACTTCAGTTCCTCCTGCTACCTCTTTTCATTCATCTTGGCAGTGTGCCTATGCCCGACCTTAACGTTTTGGATGAATTATCAGGCACAAGTACAGAGTTTTATATGTGATGGAGTATAGTCTTTTCATGGTGAGATTTGTCGATGCAACAAAAATTACATTCGCTTATAAAGTGGCTGAGTGTAAACATCTATTGTGTATGTGCCTGTTCTGTTTACTAAAATTTGTCCCTAGATCTTTAAGCCTAAAACTGTACATATTTTGAAACATTCTGTTGTATGGAATCTCATATTTAACAGTTTCATGGGGTTGTTTCTTTGGAAGTAAAAGTGTTTCTCAAGAGCCTTTTTTTCTACCCGCTCCCAGTGAAAAGAGGAGAGCAAAGCCATCCGCTTACCACAAAGCAATGCCACCACAAAGGAAAGATTAAGGGTTTAGGGAGAGGTCAATGTGGGTTTTTCTCTAACTAAACACTTTCCTAAAGTTTCCTTGTGGAAAAAATAATGAAGTCATCTCAGAGTTTTTAAAGAATTTTTATTTCTTTTTCACCGTCTGCATTCGCTTGTCTTCTCAGCATGGATGTTTAATCTTTCTAGGCTTTGTGAATTGGTCCAAATGAATAAGTGGTGAGCTGTCTCTCTAGGAGCTAGAGGCTTATTCTAAGGCCCTAATCACTGAGTAAACACATCTTTGCCCTCCCTCTCTTACAACTGCTATATAATAGTCGAGATTCTAGCACAGTAACCTGGATATTGCAGGGATCGACGCTTTGAAATGCAGAATGGCTGATCCTCAAAAACAGACAGTGCCTGATCTTCTCCTGCCTCTTTCTTCTTTTAAATTAAATATCACCACAGAAATGCTGTTTTATTGCTTGATATTGTGCATCGGTGCCCTGGATTTTCAAGTTTAGTTTCAGTCAACATTGTTGGCTGCACTTATATGGATCTCTGCATGTTGGGCTTATTAATGGCCCTTCCTGGCACATGTGTACATGGTTCTGAAGAACATTTAAATTAAATCAGACAAACATTAATGCAAATTACTAATCCCTTTCCCAAAGTCTAATGTTCAAATGTATTCTTCTTTTTATAAACAGTCATTAAGTTTTATCCAAAGCCAGTATATGAGGTGATAGCTATACAGGTTTTTTTTTACAGACAACTTGTCTCAAAATTGCATCCCATGTCTTGCTATATCAATACACATCAATATCTATAGTTTAGTGTTACTTCTGATGCAGAGATTTGAAATTACTTCAAAGAAAAGTCTGAAAATAACATTTACCTGTATCGTCTCAGCAAATATGTTCAAGCAGGATTTTAAAATAAAATAAGTAATATATATGGATATAGGGGAATGGAAAGTTGTAATTTTCTGAATAGTATTTATAATTCATTGAATATCAGATGTAGGATCATGGTCTTTAACTAGCTCATCATTTTCCTGTGTTTTTCTCAATCTGCTTTCTATATTTACATACACAAGGAGTCACTTTCCAAAAGGTGGTCTGATATTATCACTGGGGCACAGCACAGCTCTCTTGCTGGCAGTGAAGCTCAAATGTTACTGGATAGGGTTTCAGAGAACACAGCACAGAGTATTTTGTTTGAAGGGCCATAAACACCATCCTCCACATCTAGTCTTTGCTAATGTGGTAAGTATGAGGTACATCAGCACTCACAAACTCAATGTGGGATTTGATCCATGTCTTCCATTCACCTTCCCTTACATCTTACACATTTGCAGCACTAGGGTGGCTACTTTGCTCCTCAGAATCATGAAAGATACAGCCAGCTGGGCTGGCACATGGCCTTTTGACCAGCTATGCATCGACTTAGGAAGAGCATGAGAGGCTGATGTGCTGTGTGCCTCCCCATATCTCATGCCTGGATGGAGAGCTGCCAAAACATCCAGCATGGGACTGTAGGCAGCTGTGTGGCTACTTATTCATTTTCCTCTTTATTTGGCTACAGATGGGCTAGTAACAATATGCTGTCATTTTTTCAGATTGTTTATAATTGTTTTGTATCATAGGTGCTGTTGTATCTACAGGTGTGTTCGTTGCTCAGGGAATTGTTCCAAATGTTATCTTTATTGGGCAACAACCTAAAAAGTTCACTTATCTCTTAAGCTAAGTCTGTTAAGGATTTTGGTTTTCATTCAATGTTATTTTCATATTCGAAGCATAAAATATATAGTATTTTGGTAAGTAAAGCAAATTATTAGAAAGCATTGAGAAGATTTATGGATTTGGAGGGATGGACCATTTGACTTGAAACCTACTGGGTTTTGTTGTCCTGTGTGTGCACACTGAGATACTCGGCATGCTCAATAAACACCATAGTACATGCTAACACGCAAATCTGCAGCAGTTATTTTAAAATACTAAAAAGCCTGAGGAAGTTTTCACTCATGTTTTCTCATGTTTTTTCAGAGAAAGCTTCTTGCTATCTACCTCCATCATGATGAAAGTGTACTAACCAACGTCTTCTGCTCACAAATGCTCTGTGCTGAATCTATTGTCTCATATCTGAGTCAGAACTTCATAACCTGGGCATGGGACATGACAAAAGAAGCAAACAGAGCAAGGTAAGACTCTTTGGACTGTGAGTGGAACAGCTTTTCTCTCAACAAAGACCCTTATCTCTGTATTATCTCTGTGTATCAAATCTTCTGTTGCTTGATATCTCTTTCAACTAAAAACTTCATGCTTGCATGCTTGTTCTTAGCTGATTTGATGAAGCTGTGCTGGCTGACATTCACTGAGAATTGGACTGTCATTGTTTCCATTACAAAGTTATTTCTTATTCCTGTGCAGGAAAAAATAGTTGAAGAAATTATTTCTTTTCTTTTTAGTTAATTTTGCAAAGATAATTCTAGGAATGTCTCTTCACAGTTTTGCATTGCAGTGCCATAATGTCATGTGACACTAATTGTATGTATGTATGTATGTACATATAACTGCAGTAGAACAGACTGGGATAATAACTATTGTAGTTAATTACAATATTATTTAAAAAATAATGTGATAAATTAATATTAAAAAGAGATCATGCAAAAAATTAAAAGCTTGCAATGCATATGAACTTTTTTGAACTGCAGTTTTATTGCAGAACATTCCTTTGGTAATGCTCAGAGATTTTGATAGGTTTTAATATAATAAAAACTGTCCTGTATCTTAGAGAGGCCATCATTTTGCTGATGAGTAAAGACAGTAAAATCCTGTAGATTCCACCTCCTTGTACATCTGGTGTTACCAACAAATTATCTTATCTTTACATTAGGACTTCTCTAACCTACTGAAAATAATGATTATTATTGATTAATAATAATGATTAATAACAATTATTATTGTATTAAGAAGTCAGACTCACTTGGTTTTCTAACTTGGACCTTATTTCATCACCTTTATTCAAACAGAAGATGACTGCTTGCCAGGATAATCTCTTGCATATATTACTATAATGAGAGTGATTCTAACTTTTGAACAAAAGATGCAACAGTCATTTGTGCTGGCATAAGGTTGCCACTTTTTTATACAATTCAATTGATTGTTGGACAATCAGAAGTACATATTTATGTTCCTTGCTCTTGTGGCTTACTAGAACAGAGCATTCATTCATTCCTGTTCTTCATTTATAGTTAATATTTCTGGGGAACAGAACAATCTTTTTTTCTAATACACTTTTTAAAGGTGCTTGTATTTCACAGGAATTCCTCACTTGACCTTCTGCATTTTGTCATTGAACAAATCAGCACCTACGTTCCTAGTTTTAGTTGTTCTAGAGAAGAGTTAAAGATTACGGGAAAAAAAAAGCAGTCACAAAAACAGGTAACAAGTGTTTTTTAAAAAAAGAAAAGAGAGAGAGGAAAAAGAAACATCTAGGTTCTTTCATGGGACCTAATACATAGACTGGAAAGTTGCTTAAGTCTTTTTGTATTGCCATTCATGGGCAGTAAGGAGCCTCCTCCTTTTCTTTTATCCCACAAGTTGGTGTAGAAGGAAACACTATTTCTAAACCATCTGTAGTGGCTAAGTTCAGTTGACTACCTGCTGTTCTATTGTTTGCTTTTCTATTTAATTCTCTAGTTTCTTTTATTTTACAATGACAAAAAATTGCAGTGTAGTTTCTTTTGAAAAACTGTGTTTGAGGTTTTTTTTTTATGACTGACGATCAACAGCCATGTAATTGCTTTGTTGTGTTTTACTAAAGAAATCTATTAAGTAGCACAACTTTGATACACTAGTAATAAGAGTTTGCAGGTTACAGAGACACCTGTGGTGACCAAAGGGACAGAAGCTGCTTATTAGAAAGAGCCTGTACAGCTGTGTCCTATTAACTCCTTATGACACTTCTTAAAACACGAAATAAAGGGCTTGTTTAAGGCTTTATAGCTGTTCTCAATGAACCTAGTCACTGATTGTGCAGTACGATAGGGTTTTTAAGCCTTCAGTTTTTGCTTTCTATTAACAACAAGAAAGAAACTGTCATATTAACAGTGAGGTCAAAAAATAGTAAAGAGTAAACAAGGCATGCTGGCTTGAATTAGAATATTTTCTTGATTGTGTTTGGTGTCACATCTTGGTCCTTAGAGTGAGATTTCTTCAGAGGAGACATGATGTTTCCTTCTCCCTTTGGAAAGTGCCAGTGCGCTGTGGGCATTCCCATAAATAAATACTCAGTACCTCTGTTTAATTACTACCCTTCATTAGGTGTCACAATGACAGTGGTCTTGGAGCCTATTCTGTTCTGTATTCCTATGAATACAGTTGCACATAGCTTTTTCTTTGAATGGTGAGCGGACAATGGCAACAACAGAAGGAACAGCTTTTTGCATGCTGGTGTAGCCCAAGAGCAATGTATTTATGCTGTTACAATGCATTAGTGAAAAAGCCAGGGTGGAAAGACAGAGGAATCGGGCCCACTTTATTTACAGCAATCAGTAGGGAAACCTCAGTGTCAGTAGTAAAAGATAGCTTTTCATTACTGTGACATGGCATGAATGATTTCAAATGGATATAAATACTTTCCTCATATAAGCCAAAAATCTTGAATATTATGGGTTTTTTTCTTGTTCTTTGATGCCCTCTTTCTGATGTCTATGCATGTCATTCTGTTCCAAACACAGTCTTAATAGTAATTTCCATTTTTCTCATTAATTAAATGGAGGTCCATCCTGTAGAACTAAAAAAAGCTCGATAATCTTGTCATTTTTCCTGATTTTTAGTATATTTCTCATCTGACAGTGATATAGGGACATGTTTTGAATCCTGAATTACTGTACAGTAGCCCTTTTCAGCTGAAATCTCTCAGTCTTGTTCTTCAGCACCCACTGCAACAGAGTGAAGAGAGTTCTGTAGGCAGGACGGGCAGTAAAACACTGCACGCAAGCACCAGGGTAACTGTTAGCAGTAGTACAAGGCCATAAGCATTACAACTTTGGGAATCAGATTTTTAGAAATTTCTAACTATAGGACTGTTACTTTGTCAAATTGAAGAATTCTAGTTAATGCAGTTAAGAGCAGGTTCTGTTTTGGCTTCCACAGCTTTTAATTGCCTCTTACGTAAGTTTTGTAGGAAAGGGAGCAATTACTTTGGTTAAGTGCTGCAAATTACTATCTTTTCGTTACTACAATAAAAAATCATAATAAAAGACACAAAATAATATAATAAAATAATTAACCTTCGTTTAGGAAAATAATGTAGTGTTTTTATAGTACTGTTAGGGAACCTACGTGAAAGCTTTACAATCTATAGTTTAGACTTCAGTTTTGTGAGCAACTGTTTGGAATATTCTTGTAATTTATGTTGTACATGGTCAGAGGAAGAAAAAAAACCCCACAAACCTTTTACTTTCTTGTTATATTCCACTCAGTTTGAGGTGAATCTTGAGCTTAAAAATCACTGTTTCCTTACAGTTGCTTGCCATAGAGATTTGCTACAGTGCCAAACAGCAGAAATATGCATATGGAAGGTGTCAGGGTAGTAGCAGTGGTGTTTGACGGCAGTGGTCTTGACAATTCTGGTCCTACCTTTTAATCCCACCATGCGGCTGCAACAACTCATCAGCTGCACTGGACCATTCATGACCTAAACAATTCCTCAGGTTTCCAGGGAGGTTATGGAGCAGATAAGCAGGAAAGCCAGACATGAGCAGCTGTAGTTCTGGTACTTTCTGACTTGAAAAAAAAATTACATTATTCTAATGTAATTCTGTGCATGTGTATAGGAGGTGTATGTATATATGTACATATAAATATGCAAGCACATGCCTAACTATTTTTGTGAATTCAATATACTTTAATATATCTGTCCTGGATACAAATATGTAATGAATATATATGCATACATATATACCTCCACGTGCACACATACACTTATGTTTGTATACATAGCATTTGCAAACATAGATTAAGCATAATATTACAGATTTCCAATGTACATAATGTTTGCCAAGCAAAGCAGTGCCAAAACCATGAAAGACTGTCTGCAGCAGCTTTTTAGGTTTTGATATCATTGCCCTTGGGCGCTGTATTTCAAAGTGTTACCAACTCATCTCAGCTCTGATGACAGGTACTTGTTAGTTTTAGTGTTCAAATGGTAATTTTTCACTTTGCTTAAGCTTAGGAAAGAGTTAATTGACTAAAGCACTTCTCAGCAGCAGGTTGTCTTCACCTGCAATTTCCGTCATCAAGTAATTAGCCATATTCACAGTTGCTGACCCTTAATACTAACCTACTGAATGATGCATGCCTGGATGAAGACCAGTTGACCGTATTACTCCAGGCCTCCAATCCTGTTTGATTTTTCAGCAAATATATTGCAGGTGTGGGGTTTGTGAGTGCTGGACTCGGTGAGTTAATTTCTCACTGCCTCTTCAGGACCGACGGTAGATTCTGTATATGTTGCTTGCAAAACTGTTGGATGTGTTCTTTGGGCACTAAATCCTTAACAGGTTTCACAGAACAGTGTGAAAACCTTATCTATTGTATTTTGCAGTATTTTATTTAATTTACTTTAACAGCAATACAGTACCAGTCAATAAAAACAGGTCAAAAGTCTAATTAATATTTTAAAAATAAAGGTTCTCAAACACCAGGTGAGTTTGTCATTTTCTGTATGGTTTGTTTTGAGGAGGAAGAGGAAAGAAGGTGAGAAGGGAACCCTTCTGTTCCATGACTACATCCCACCCGCTCATTTTCTCCTTTTCTCCTTTGCTTTTGATTTTAGTGGCGGCCTTAACAGAATGTCAAGATCAATTTGCAGCATGATTTAACTCAAGGTTTGCATTCTGCCAGGAGCAATTGTCCTAACGAACAATGCCATGTGTTCTTGTAACTTCAGAAGCTTTTAGAAGGCTCATGGCAAGGGCAGCATCTAATGACTTTATTAGTGTAGGGTTTCAAAATGGGCTTGGTAATTGTTCACATCTCTTTGTCATCTAGTCATAATTACTGCATAGTATTGTCTGGGGTTGCACTTGTGAATAGTTTCCTAATAGCACTGAAATGAAGAAAAAAGGAAAAGGATAAAAGGTGATTGTCTCTTTAGATGGAGAACAAAACAGCCTGTATATAGATGATGGTTAAACTGTTTATTATACACCCACCAGAAAAGGTAAACTATCCCTGCTTAAATATTTATGTGCTTCAAGGTAATTCCTTGTTAGCAGTCTAAAAATGTCCAAATTTGGAAAATGAAAAAGCAGCGGAGAATTCATTTTAATCTGATTGTGATCAGTAAGGTATGGATGTCTCCATAATATTCAACTATTAATAGAGAGTAGTCTGTTGATTTGATTAAGGTTTTAATTGCATCAGTTTCTATGTCTATAGTGATGCTTTAAGGTCATCTGAAAAAATAATATTAAAATCACAGGAATTAACCAAACTGATACATTGGTAAGCGTGTATTTTAAGTCCTCACTATAAAACCAAATCCAAACCCAAGTTTTATCCCATTGTACTCAAGCTACAGCATAGTTTATTATGCATGTCGAACAAAAAAGGTGAAATAATAAAGTTCTGTAGTGTGCTGTGCAAAAGAGGTGAAGGCAGAAGAACAGGTAGTCAGAACAGAGTTGTTGGGCTGTTTTGAGGAAGGAGAAGGAAGTCATTCATTGTCCATCTAACTACAGGAGTCCACAACCGTGCCAGTGAAATTTAATGCCAGGTGAAATTGAAGCTGTAGAGAAATTTACCTGCATCTATGCACCTAAATCAACCGTCAGAAGAAATCATTGACCTGATGGAGTCAGAATTGTTTGTACCAAAATGCATGAAAGGCATGAATGCATCTCCTTGGTACTACAGGGTACCTAATCAAGACAGAGACGCCTTGCAGAAGTGCAGGTGCTCATCCTCTTCCTTTAGGTTAGGATGATTCTGCTTTGACCTCTCACGTTTCCTTTTTGTTGCTATTCTGACTGTGTGCGGGTCTCGGAGAGCTGCAGATAAGTGTTCAGGTGATGCGTGGTCAGCAAGCTCAACTGTACCTGTGTTTTTCCTGGCTGATGGTTGTCTGATCTGATCTTTGGTGTGAGGGGCATTTCTCAGCAGTTCTTTGTAACAAGTTCTAGTACTTGACTTTCACTGCATTTGGGCAGTTCACACTAATATTAAACTGACGTTCTTCTTGCAGCAATCAGTGATAATTATATCTTGGTCCATTCAGTAGACAATGAGGTGTTGTCATTGTTTCTGCTGTTGTTCTGTGGACTTAAATGGCACCAATTTTTCCTGCAATTTTCATAGACTAAGCAACAGTGATTCCTTCATCCATTCCTTGTAGCTTGTCCTTTCAAAGACTTCTGTTATTGCAGTTTTCATGTGGTACTTCTGTAACTGGTGCACCCTTTATTGATACACTGCCTAAAACTGCCTTCTCCATCCTACATACAGAAAGAGGGTTATTCCATGTTGTACAAACCATGCTTCTGTTTGCTTATCCCGGTATGATGCTTGTCTTCTTCACATCATTACTTTTCTTCTTCCCTTACTGCTTGATTCGTATTCTGTATTTGTGCAATTGTTCCTCCTACTCAGACACTTTCTTTGACCTTCTTGAATTGTGTTTTACTTGTCAGGTTGTTTCTCCAATTTGTGAAGACTGATCTGAATTCTTTGACTGACTTCCAGTGTGCTTGTAGCTTCCCCTACTTCCCTAACATCTGAAAAGTAGCTATACATACTCTCTGTTCTTATCTAGGGTGTTATTACATCCACCTGTAGCAAGCCTTTGGCTATTCCTTAGCAAATCACATGTTGCCTGCCTTTCTGATGACCATGATCAAAGCTGCCACTGATAAGCATGTGCATCCTGAGTTTTCCGTTTTTAATACAGCATTTTAGCAAGGGGTCCAGGTATATTTTTTTATACTTCTATCAATTATTTTGTCTGGTGACTAATGGTGTCTGAAAGGGTGGACTAATGAGTTTCTAGAGGGATGTGTTTTAGACTGAATGGGGTTATAAAGTATTGACCTAATCTGTTTGAGCCTTGCAGGATGAAATTAGATCTTCCATGTTTTATGTAGAGATAGATAACTCACTCATCTAGGATTTACTCTCTTATAAAGAAAAAGTGGAATAAATAATGTTTTTACATCTGAATCCCTGGATATTAGAGTGCAGATAATAAGAGGATATCCACATTGTTTTCATTCAGGCTGCTTTATACATCTGTAGGCCATGCTTTGTATGTGTTGCTCATTCCCCTTTTGGTTTGAGTCACCTGTTATGACAGTGTGGCTAAGATGATAACTCTGTTTTATGGAGGCTATGGATAGCAAGCCTATTTTAATATACCATTTCTTGACCTCAGATTTTACTTTTTTAAAAGAAGTAAATATGTAATACAAAAATGTTATTTTTACATTAACGTTTTAATGAGTCTTATGTTGACTTTGCACAGTATATAATTACTACTTAAAATAATCAGGAGTCTTGCATATGTAGTATTCATTGTTGTTTTTATGATGCTCAAGAAAGACATTTTTCACAGCCATTTCTGAAGTTTTGAAGTTCCTTAAAGTAAGAGTGGCCTTGGGAATTATCTGGCCATAAATAAATCACACTTTTTCAACCTCACATCATCTGGGTGCTGGCATGAACACCTGCACCTGTTCAGAATAAAAGGCAATAGATAATGTAAAAGAAATTATCAGGATTTCCCCTGCTGCTGCTTTTTGAACAGGACTTAAGGCTGAGTTGATATAGCAAAAAATATCTCCAGTGCAGTACTTTTGTTAAAAAAACCCTTCGCAAAAAGCATAGTGGGCACCATGTGCCAAAGGGCTTCTATTTAGGAACGACTTTTCGAAAGTTTTTTCACCAGTATGTTACAATTAAAGTATTTCTGTTATTTATGTTGGTATAGAAAGTAGAGGAAAAAATTACCTAAAATCTTATGCAATTTTTTAATATTTATTTTAATACATTCTATCCCTGCCTTTGAAAGCAGAGTTCTGTCTGTATTGAAGAGAATTTTCCCTTTGGTGCCCAAAACAGATTTTCCTAATAGAACTACTAATTAACCCTAAGGTGCTGGGGAGAGTTTAAGAAAAGCAAAGGAGAGCTTTCAATTTTTGTCTGAACATATGCAAAACATACAAAATATAGCATCAGGTGCCCCTCTTTGTGCGTTCCAGGAGTACGCTAAAACGTACGACACACAGCTTGCTCCACTTTAGTTTTCTTCTGTGGATTTAACAAAAAATAGCTAGAATTTACATTTTAGATTTAGTCCCTACTCTTTTCTGCAACTGTACTACATCATGACTGTTTGACATTTTTATCTTATTCATAACATGTTGAGAAGATAGTTTAATTTTGGAATACATGCAGAGCTGCTCATCCTGTCAAATTGTGTCATCAGTTTGGTTCCAGTAGGTAACTGAAAACTGATACCACAACAGAGAATAGGCATGAAATAGTTAGTATTTGGTTTCAGGGATCACTGGCAGGTGGTGTCCATGTCTTCCAAAGCCAAGCCAGTGCCACCTTTCTGAGTGGAAAGACAAAGGAGACTGAATTCCTCTGCTTTTTTGGAGTCCTTCCACTGGGTCAAGGCCAAGGGCAGCAGGCAGCAGTGCTGTGTTGCACTGTGATTTTCCAGTGGAAATGCAGAGGACTGCTACTGTGCAGAATCATCAGTTCTTTGCTAGGTTCTTACTTTAAGTCTTCTTCATTTCTTCAATTCTCTGTAAATTCTTCCAGCGCTGGGTAAGATTAGGAATCTCTTTGAACCAGTTGACACTGGAAAATACAACATGACAGTTTGGGAGCCAAGGAACACCTCTGCCTTCTGCCCTCTTTAGAGACTGGGCACCAGAGATGCTATTAGCTTCTAAATTGTTTAAATTGAAATATTAACAGCAAGTTAACGTTGTTTCTAAAGTATTTAGCATCATAGACGGTTTGTTTGTTCATATTCATGGTGTGGTATAGAGGGATCTTGTGCAATCACAGATTGAAACTTGACTGCTAAAGGTCCTGTCCATGTGAATAACAAAAATGTGAAACATCATAGTACATGAGCAGGAAATACGTAAAGAAACAATGAGATAAAACCAGTCATGGTGGTAATGAAACACCTCCTGTTGGGAAAAGCTGCCATCTCCCATTTAGGAGTTGGCTTTCTTCTTTGGGCTCCCCCTTAAGAAGGCAATACATATTTTGTGGTATAAATAGGTATCATATAGATAAAAAGCTTTTCAGAGATCAAAAAATATTGAGCTCTGAGATCAACACTTTTGCTGATCAGCACTTGGGCCAGAGGTGGCCAGTTTTGTTGTTAAAATTTAAAAACTGCATGTTCCCAAGAAAATGTGTTAGTCTTAAATCCCAACATTTAGGAAGCCCTACCTAGTGCATCTGAGATCAGGAGCAATGGTAGATCACAAACCTAAGTTCTGATAAGTATTCCCTTTGGGTTTGAGACTCAGTAATATTTTAAACTGGTTTCAGTAGATTTTTAAAGCTGTTATATTTTCACTATTGCTTCCTAGGAGCTTTTTTTGAGTAGTATTAAATTAATAGCATTTTATTACAAAATTACAAAAAAGTTATACCAAAGGTGTATTTTAATATAATGTGTCATGTGTTAGCTGGTAGGGAATGATAACATTCTTCTCTGGGAAACTAATGTGCTACAAACTCGTTAGCTTTTCGCACAGGTTATCTCAGAGTGCACATGGAGGAATAGTTGCTTTTCAGTGATCAGGAACCCCCAAATTAAAATTAACATCTTCTTTTCAACAGAATAATATTTCCTGTGTGCTACTTTTAACTGAGGAGTGAACTATATCTAAGAGTTAATACCTGTTCAATCTACTGTGTCCAGTTCTGGGCCCCTCAGTTTAAGAAAGATGTTGAGATGCTGGAGTGCATCCAGAGAAGAGCAACGAGGATGGTGAAGGGGCTGGAGCACAAGCCCTGTGAGGAGCGACTGAGGGAGCTAGGGTTGTTTAGCCTGGAGAAGAGGAGGCTCAGGGGAGACCTTAGTGATCTCTACAACTGCCTAAAGGGAGGTTGTAGTCAGGCAGGGGTTGGTCTCTTCTCTCAGGTGACCGGTGACAGAACAAGAGGACATGGTCTCAAGGTTCGGCAGGGGAGGTTTGGGCTTGACATTAGGAAGAAGTTCTTTACTGAGAGGGCGATTGGCCATTGGAATGCACTGCCTGGGGAGGTGGTGGAGTCACCGTCCCTGGAGGTGTTTAAGGAGAGATTGGATGAGGCTCTTAGTGACATGGTGTAGTCGACAAGTAGAAGTAGGTGTAGGTGTTGGGTCATAGGTTGGACTCGATGATCTCAGAGGTCTTTTCCAACCTTATGATACTGTGATACTGTGATACATTTAAAGAATTAAGATAAGTTTGTAATTTTTTTTTAGGGTTTGTTTCTGTATTTTTCAAGCCGTGGGCAGTGTTCATGTTTATTCTGTAGCTTTAGTAGCTGCTAATTTCATTGCTAGTGAGTCACAAAAGAAGTAAAGCATCAATGCTGTCTGCCAAAACTATTACTTTTCTTGAACTTTATTCTTGTAACTTTTGATATATTTTTAATGGATTTTTTCCTTCATAAAATGATTTTTTGTCTTTCTCATATTTCTCCCTTCTTGAATATTTTTGTAATTTAAAAATAAAAGGAATAGTAGGGTGCCATTTGCCCTCCCTTTCTGGCAGTGTTCCTCTATTTCCACTTTTGGTTGGAGATCACAGTAATCCACCATGTTGTGGGAAACATCCCTCCCTAGAGGGACATCTGGCTCTTTGATGCACTCCACAGGCAGTTCTCTTGGCAGCTCTGGAGATGCCACTGAAAGATCTGGCACACTTCTGTTTTGATGAAAGTAAGAAAATCCTTTGTTAATGATGTGCAGAGTAAGATACTGGTTATTGCACCAAATTGTTTTGGTCCTACTCATGTACTTCTGACAGTAAATATTAGCACAAAGGAGGGTTTTTTCTGGATATTAATGTGGAAGAAAGTAAAAAAGGTCTGCAAATCAGTAAAGGCAGAAAAGGGAAAAAATGCAATATCAGTTAAGTAGTTGCAAAATCTATTAAAAGGCATAAGAAAAACTGAATGGAGATCCAAATGAAAATTCAATTCCTACCCATCTAGTAAAATGAAAAGATTTGTTACTAGTAATTGCTCTGCACTTACCACTGACCTGGCGAAGAACATGTGTGGGAGTGAGTAATCGCTGGTGGACAGGAGTTATATTGTGTAGGTGTTGGAGGTTGTTGCTGCCATCTCTCTATTCAGTTTCACATCGTTTGACTACCTTTACATTTTTGTTGGCTTTACTGCATTTTATTTCAATAAACAAGTGGGTTCCAAAGGGCAAGATCTATTTTGATGGATCATGTTAGTGAGAAGTTTCTCTCGTGTGGATTCGCTCTGCTCCGAAGACATGCACTGATTAACAGCAGCTGGTCATTCATCCCCCATGAACATCCTCATTGCAGCTGCCTGTGCTGTAATCTAGACATTCATTATTCGAAGTTGGAAGTGCTGGAAAGAATTGTTTCTCATTCATACCCAAGAAAGACAAAGGCTGCCTGATGGTGGCAGTGGCAAATCTGTGGCGTTTGAGTCAGAATTGGCATGTGCTGCTCTTGAAACTGGTATGTGGGCAAGCTGGCTGCTCCCTTGCGAGCTGAGCAGATTGCAGCGGCAGAGGAAGGAAGTATCTTTGAAAGAAGAGGGTGAATGACACCAAGGGCTTTAAGAAGTGACCCCAAGAAAAAAAGAAACACCATGGTGGGAGATACTGGCATCTGGCACACGTTCTGCTGTTACTCAACCAGGAAATTATGTGTACCTTTGACACAGCCTGGCACAACATGCCATCTTCTGAAGCCAGGGATCTGAAACCTGTTCCCAGCCTTGACTAAAGCAGACCCCAAGGTATCATAGTCTGTTAGGTTCTGTGTAGTCAGCCAGCAGTTCCAAGGATAAAAATTCATATCCTGGAAAAAATTATTTCAGAGACCTTCTAATGTGCTGAAATACCTACTTCATTCAGAATTCTCTGCATGCAAAGTCCATACCTATAAAAGCATATTTTTGTGACTGATTTATGGGTTAACTAAATACAGAATTGATTTTAAAAACAAACAAACAAACAAAACAAAACCAACCCAAACCAATACCTCTGACTAGTATTGTAATAGTCCCTTAGTTTCATTCCTTGTAGCAGTATTCTCTACAGCACTTTTTCATCTCCAGTTAAATATTTTGTTTTAACATGAAACTGGAGTACTTTTCTTCCGTGGCATGTTGAAGAATGTTAAACAGTTTTAATATGCAAGTTTCAGGAATTCAGTTCAGTTGACCTCTGGCTTTATTACTGCCAGAAGTGAAACCTTCAATGCATAAAAGTTGTTTGCCATGCAAGATTACCAGTGACTTCTGTGAGGCCAAGATTTCACTTGCATATTCCCACCTTGGAAAGCAAAAATAGAACCCCTGTTACTTAGCTGAAGAGTTGATATGTCCAGACTATGGACACTTTATTTTGTCTTTACTAGATGGTGTGTCTCTATGTAGCTATTTCTGATACTGCTGTCCTATTTGGTGTTCTTGACATTTTCTTTCTGTATGATAATCCTGAGTTAGAAACAACAGAGAATCAAGGAGGCAAGGAAAGGTATTTTACAAGTAGCGTTTAAAACTTTGAAAGACTTGCTCACTAGCCCTGCTCATTGCCTTCCATCCAGTTATGGCCATAGTTATTCTACAAATTGTCTCCAAGGAGGGCTGCTTTTGTACTTCAGGTGCCTTGAACAAGCCCAATGTTGTACTCATCAGGCTTATCAATTCTTAGCCATTTTATTAGATACAATATATATTGATTAAAAAAAAAAAAAAAACAATTTTGAATCTTTTCAGTACCTTTGAGAAGAAATGAATTGGAGTGCTTGACATTTTAATGCAGTTTGTCTTTTCAAATAGATTTGGCTTCTAATGCATGTGACAACAGGACTTTGCTCTTCAGTTAAAGCATACATTTCAGAGTAGTTGTTACCTAAAATATTATCATAAGGCATAAGAAAACACACGGTTTAAGTTGCCTTTCATGAACATAATTAAGAATTAATAAGCCTGTACCAGTGGCTAGTCCTCAGAATTTCCACTGTTTTGCCTTTTGTGACCTGTGTTATTAAAAGTCCATTATTTTTACAGACTTTATTAAATTGGATCTTATTAAAGCATTCTATATTTGCATTTGGTCTTTCATAATTCATTATTATTATGACATTTACTTTTTACCATCAGATCTGAAAACATATCATAAGCTACCCTTTTCTCTTGAAAGAAATGCTAATTTCAAACAGTCCTCTAATGGAAGAGAAAAGCTTTATCAGTTTTTTCATTTATTCAAGATCGTGTTAAGAATACTAATGCTAGACTTCTGTATGCTAATATCCAAGAGCTTTTTTTGGTCAAAAGCTTAGAATTATTGTTTTTAGACCACACCACTAAGTATGTCACCGGCAGGGCACTAATACAAAAGAAAATACAATTCTGAAGTACCATGTTTTAATTCTATGACTGATAAAAGGATTTTCTCAATCTTTATTATTAAATTATGCTTCCATGTGAAATTACACTATCTTTATACTTTGTCATGTTTACTAGATTATGGCTTTACCTACTCCTTAGAAGTTTTTAACAATTGATTTAACATGATTATTTAAGGGGGTTTAGTTTTGAATTATAAACTGCAGAATAATGTAACAGGAAATGGAATTCTCCATCAAATAAATATGTCTCAACCAGTTATCAGTTGTTTTAGTTTAGCCAATCTGAGATCAAACATATTTGTAAATTTTCTCATAATTTAATCATCAAAGGGAGAAAGAGCTCTAGAATTGAATGCAGAAGCCTAGGTGTGAAACAGTGGATAACATTCAGTTAAACTGCTGAATTTAGCTTACTTTTTTCAAACTAAGTTCAAAACCACCTCACAATGTTAACTGTTTTACCCCATGTAGGTTTCTGACGATGTGCACAAGGCACTTTGGGAGTGTTGTAGCCCAAACAATTCGAACTCAGAAGACGGACCAGTTTCCACTTTTCCTTATTATTATGGGAAAACGATCATCCAATGAAGTATTGAATGTAATACAAGGTACAGTTCTCACTTTATATTAAAAGTGTTTTTTCTGTGAGTGTTGGAACTGTTAAAAGACATCTTTGCTAGCCTTTTCTTTTTTAAGGTGTTCAGAATATGAATTTATTTCACACAAGAGACTTTGAGTTGCTGTGGTATAAAAAGCTTGTATTAATTAATGTGTTAATTAACATAATATTAGAGATAGAAGTTGCCATGACTGTAGTAGAGTAGTAGTTTACATTAAAAAAACTGCAAAACTTAGAAGCCAGATCTCCTAAATAAGGAGCGACAGTTTTCCAAATTTTTATCCATATAAATTACTGATTTCCAAAAGATTCTGGCTGTGCTTTTTGTGTAGTGCCAGAATGCCTTTGGTTCTCTGTCTGTAGTTCCTTGTCAACATGTGGATTCCTGTTGCATGTAGTGGGCTAATACATGAACATGAGTTGTTTTTTCAGATGCCAAATCCGATCAGAATTTTGAGTTGCAAATATAATCGCTCATAAATGAAGCTTTCTGGCTTACATGAACAGTTCTTTCTGGCATAACCATTCCTCTGATTTCACTGACGGCGAGATGGCTTAGATGTGGAGTGATGCCCTTTCACTGCAGTTCTCAGTAACTCTTCAAATTAAAATACATCAAAGAATGGCTGCCTCTCATTTCTGCTTTCTCCATGTTTGTATTCATGACACTGTGTCCTCATTTATTTATTGCTTATATCTAGCTATCTTTATTCTAATCCCCTTGTTTTTTGGAGGAAATTCAGCCTCAGGAAATACTGCCTTTTGCAGACAGCATTACTATTTCTTTCTGCATTTAAGATTAATAATTTTCTTCCTATGACCAAAATCGTGAATTTTGCATAGATGGTGTCTTCTTAGTGCAAGGTACAGCACAACACTAATTTGTGGTACTTCCATCACTTAGAAAGCTTATTTCATGCAAATAACTTTGCAACTCTGCAGTGTAGTTTAGCATCTGTGGAATTTAAGCACCCATGTTATCCCACTGAAGTCAGTGGTGCTCACTGGCTTAAATTAATTAACTGCTTTAGCAACTTCATGACTCAAAGACATAATATAAAAATAATTCAGCTTTATATTATTAAAAAAATCCAAATTATTTAATTACATTCACTAGGTTTTAATAATTTTTCAGGTTTTCTGCAACAATCTTTTAAACTAAACTAAACTAAAGTGCACATCTATTGCAGCCTTACTTAAATTTATCTTTTAACCAAAACCAAATGTGCCGTGCTTGTTATTTTCCCATGAATGGGGACACTGGTATCTTTTAACAATATGTCCTCAAATGAATGGCAGTCTCTGAAGTCATGCATGTTGCAGCATGCGGGATAACATTTTCTGCTAAGGTGGCAAATGCTAGAAATAGGAACAATGAGGGCTTTTCAGGGCTGGGTGAGAAGGCATGTTTACAGAAGAGATACAACAATATAGAAACTTCAGTCCCAGTGGCGTTTATTGAAATGCAGGCTGGCTGAGTTTGCTTTTGATTTTTATTTTTTCCTGGGGTTGGAAAGTGTGGGGACAGTTTTGTTTTCTTTAGTGGTGCTGTGGCTTTTGGTTAGTTTATTCCTTTTAAAATCTTGACCAGCATCACCAATATAAATCTAGCTCTTGTGTATGTTGTTCCATGAATGTCCCAACTCTGTTTATGTTGGCAGATGTTAGTTTATTGTTTTAGACCATTTCTCATGGTCTAAGACCTTTTAACGACTATGACACGTGGCTCTAATGGGTAGTCTAGCCTTCAGTTTAAGAAAAGGGAACAAAGACTGAGTGCATCTTGGTAGGGAATTAAACTAATCTTTGTGTGGTACTGAGGATGGGAGAGGAGGCATCTATTTTCTAATCTATGTGCTATATTTCTTGGTATATGCATAGATGACTTACTCTTCCAATATTATTAGCTTTACAAGTTTTATCAGAAGCAAATACACTAAAGAGAACATATTACGGTGTTGGAAGTTTTACTACTAGTTATACCTGAATAAAAATGTGTGTGTACACATCCATTCAGTCATTGTAGTCTGGATTTTTTTTCCATTTTTTTAAACTAATCCTCTTGGATGATGCTACCACCATCCTACCTTTTGTTACCTGACTAAACAATTTCTTTAGTCTTCCTGATTACATCTGGGAATTCTAAAACTGTAAAATCAATTTCATGTCAGGGAACCCCAGATATAGGAAAGCTTATAAACCTTTCCTTTAACATCAGTGATTAAAAGGATAGATGGACGTGTTCCATACAAGCACAAAAACAAGTGTTCAGATTTGAACTAACTAAAATTTTAGCCTATGATAAAGATTTGTTTATAAAAGCAATTTCAGATTCTCAATATAAAACCATACTAAAAGCATTTTCTTGAGATACTTGTATTTTCTACTCTATCTGTATTATTAAAGTCTGGCTATTTTTCATGGATCAACTCTAAAATTACTTCTTTTTTGTTTAATAACTTTAATGATCTGAAGTTCAGCTATCTTCCTTTGTTGCTAGGTAACACAACAGTGGATGAGCTAATGATGAGGCTGATGGCTGCAATGGAGATCTTCAGTGCCCAGCAGCAGGAAGACATAAAGGATGAGGTAAGCGTTGAAAGTTACTGCAGATACCTACTGGCTTCCACAAAATCACTGGGGATGCAAAATTAACTAGATGTTTCTTTAGCCAATGCAGTTGGATATGATGTGTTTTAGTGTTCCTTTCCGTCACCAGAGATTAAAAGTTTTAAGTAACCTTTGTGTATTTATTTGAGTCTCTCAAAAAAACTCCTTGTTGGTTTACTGTCATTTTCAGTTTGTTTCGTTTTTCTGAGTATTAGTCATGAGTAACCGTTTACATTTGCAGTGGTATTATAAAGCTTAATATGCTCATACAAGGAAATGACAATCAGGTTTTTTCCCAATGGCCAGCTTCAAGTCATAGGTAGAAAACAAAAATAAGTTAGATCAGTATATCTTAAATGTATGCGTTTAAAATGGGATTGAAAAGCAATCTTATCCAGAACTGCACCAGTACTGAATCACCATTCCGAACAACACAGAATAGGTGAGTGATGACAAGACTTTCAAAACAGTTTCAATTACATAGAAGTAGACACAGTGAGGTATACAATTGAGAGATGTTTATCTGTTGCTCTGTAAATTGAGAGTGACATTTTCAAGTAATGAAGTACTTAGTGTGGAATTTATAATAATAGATGTGTTGCCATTCAAGATTATTCTTATCCTGTTGTGTAGACAATGATTGACAATAATTCACTAAACACATTCTTCACATTTAAATCTTGTATCTCATTAGTATGAGATTTACTGATTACGGTTATAATAATAGTAAAGCAGGGTATCTGCACAATATCTGTAGTTCTTTTTTTGTTCTTTATTTATGCTACCTGTAATTATTTGGTAAAGAAATTTACTTCAATTCTGTTAATACTGAACACAAATTTTAATATGAGGATTACAACAAAAATCCAAGGCCCATTATAATTGAATTTTTTATTACATTTTTAACATGAATATGTAGAGTTTGGGTTTTTTAGTGCTTTAATAAGAGGGTAAAATTCATGTCACAAATGAGTTCCAAGAGAGGTTCAGAACTGGAAACTATAAAAGCTGATAGAAATGAGGAAGACAGAAGGAAAGGATATAAGGGCAGAGAGATAAGAGCAAATAAGCGATAGGAGAAGGAACTAAAAGTGGGAGTGATAGGAGTGGAATAGAGGCAGGAACAGAAGACCAGAAAAAACAGGAGACCGAAAGAGTTGTCCAGAGCAGGGGAGATAAGATGATAAGGAGAGAAGAAGAGAGGGCAGGTCAGGTATTGATAAACCTCTCCTAGGAAGATAAAACCAGGTAGGTTTGCAACTGATAAAAAAATGAGTGTAAAGGAGATAGAGCTGAAAGAAGGAGAAAAGTTGGTAGCCTTGAGACCGTGATCACAGATCCAGGAATTGGCTTCTGTGCCCTGAGCTGCTTTGGGTCCTTCCCTAGGCAGCCAAGAACAGTGGCAGTCCAGTAATGGATGCCCACACACCACAATATGGATGTCTCCTGACTCCTTACTCAATCCTGCCCTTCACCTTGTTTTATCTGGCCCAGCACCTTGTTTCTACCTGGTGGCAGTGCCGAGCTCCTTGCCCCTACGCTCCTGCCAGTGCTGGTCACATTTGCACTGTGTGTGACGCACGTTATGCTGCAGCATAACGATGAGAGCTGGGAGTTCGACACCACTGCTCTAGGTGTTCTACTTACTCTTAAGTGTGTAGGGAGAATGGAAGATGACTTTTTATACATTCCTTTAAAATCTTCCTTTGTCCAGGTCTTCTGTAATCTTTTCTCACATTTCCTTTTGTTTTTCTGTCACTGAGAGTATCAGTGACATTTCTTCCCCAACAGGAGTTTTTTCTAACACACTGTGACATTCAGATTTCTAATGGAAAATTTCATAAACTTTCGGGGGAGGGTTCCAGATGCTATGGGTTCCGTACACAAATAAGATACTTGCTTACACCTTGGCTCCACTTGTTACAAGCACACTTAAAAGGTGATCTTGGACACTTTTGCCTTTGAAGCAGGAAGTTTAAAAACAAAAAAATAACCTCACTTTATGAAATAACCATTCCAGAGCAGGTGTATTTGACAACCTGTCTGAATTCAATAGAGGGCTCTAGCTTGAAAAAAAAATATTGCCTCTTTGTGGTTTGCTACATAACATGTAGCTTTCTTGTAAGTCTTGTGCTTGACAACTTCAAGTGTTCAAACATCAACACCTTTTCTTTTTTAAGATGTCATTGCAGTTGGTGCAATTTTTTCCCAAATATTACAATAGCAAACAGGATACAGAGTCCGGTTTCTGTTACTGTTTTCTTAATAGCGACAATAAGTCATCATAAAACCACAAGAAGATAAGCAGAAAATTCTTTTGTGTTGTGAAAAGAGAAGTCATCTCTATTGTTTGCTGTAAACAAGTGTGAGAGTGCAATAGAACTGGAAACACTTGTAAATAACAGCATGAAATCATTAATGAGTCAGTTTATGCAGCTGAACTTCTCCACTTTGGATTTTTAGCACACATGCACATGAAAGCTTCCAACACAGCTATTGCATAACTCTGTTTAGCACAGCATGTTTTGCAGTGCCCTCTGATGGTTATTTCGCTACAGGATGACTGTTACAACAGCCAGCTAAGGGCACAGGTGTTCGCCGTGACACTGGCTGTAGCTGTTCAGGCATTGCTTTACACTCAGTTGCCTGTCACTGATCATTGACTGATGGTGTAGGCAGGATGCTCAGAACAGCATCACCAAGTTATCTCACCTGAGCGAAACAAGTCACTTTGTTAGCCAATGGTGATAGTATGGTTAGCTAAATCCTGTGCTTTTGTATCTGTGTATTAGTAAAACTTACTAATAGCCTCCTAAAATTTTAATGACGCAAATTGTGTGCGTATTTTGAATGTCAAGTACTAAAATACCGTCATGTAATTAGCAATTGGATTTAATTTTTAGATTTGTATATTGTGTTTGATTTAAGCTTTTTCTTACATAATCTCCAAAGAAATACCTTTAAAACATTGAGATGCGTATGTGTACTCACACTAATCCAACTTGCCTGTCTTGAGGTATGGTGGTGTCTAATTTAGGCACCCTTTTTTTCTCCCAAGCTTTCTTAAAGTGAGGTCAATCTGCCATCCCATTCTTTTCCCTGCCTCTCCAAGGCTTCTGGGTCAGTCATGAGCCATTGGACCTGTTGCTTGCTACCTGTCAGCTGTGTTGACCAGATGATATCTTGTAAACCTCCTGCCTCTTTTGGACCACACTGTTGATGTGCTGTTGTAGATGTGTGGTCTAGCTGTTGTGCCATCTGGTTTTATAAGTTTGCTACTTGAATTGCCCAAGTAACAAGCCACAAATAATAAAATATGATCAGCAGCAGTGCTGATGTTGTGCTCATGTGGCACATCAAATAAGAAGTGGCTATGGTTAATTAAATGGTGGTGGGTTGTGTGGCATCAACAGCAGGAAGGCCATTTGGCCAGGACACCATCCCACACTTTTCATTGCAGACATGTCCCAGGGCCTGAAGTCCAACTTCAGGCTGCGTATGCAGAGTTACTCTGAGGCTACACTGGTGATTTCATACATCTGATGGACATATTTGCCTTCTCTAACTGTGTTTGCTGCACTGGTCCACACTGCAAATGTTGATACCTCAGCTACTGTTTAGGCAGTGGGGACTTTTACAAAGAGGAAATAAATGCCACTAAGGAGTTTCTCCCATGGGTGAAAGAGGGTATCTCAGAGCAGGGACAGCTGCCCTCTGCCACTGCTGATCAGGGTGTGAACTGAGATTTTTCGGGGACTGACTTTGAAAAGAGCATGTAGTATCAGTTCCTCTTAAGTGTCAGTGCCTGGTGCCGGACTTAAGAAAACAAATAATTATTGTAAAATATTGTACGCCCTGGAATTTCCACTTTTAAACACCCTGTTAGCTTGCTTACTTTAATCGGATAGTTAAATAATCATCTTGGTGTGGCATGATGGGCCCACATAGATCTGAGTTAGTTCCTTTGTGAGATTAATGTGAAGAGATCCGTGATTAAATCCTGGCATTACAGCACAACACACCTGTTCTGGGCCGATCCTAAACATTTTTTCTGTATCGCCTGAGGAGGAGGCTTCTCAAAGGATTACAGTAACACTTTTTGACAAGCTTATACAGGGTGGAGCTTCCATGTAATGACAGGGCTCATTTGACGATGTCTCAGTAATGCATTCTTTTTATTTTTGCTGTCAACATTTATTACTGTAGAAGCACTGACTGTTACACAGCTGGTCCAACTTGTCCACATTTAAGTAACTGTAGGTCTCTCACCATGTTTATTTTTGTCATTATGCAATACTAGCACTCCCACTTTCAGATTAGACTTCAAGGTGGAATTGTAATATCTACAGTTGCTTCAAAAACCTTCATATTTTTACAAATACCCATTAAAACCTTCAATTCACTTTTAACTGTGTCTGCTGACACATTGTTTTCTTTAGTGTAAAAGAGATATTTAAGAATTTTGAAACTGGAAATTTACACTGTTGTAAACTGACTGGAGAGAAGCTGTAGAAAAATGTATACCTGCAGAGTCACCATCTTTGCTCTCTGATCCTAGGTGACATCTCTTCTTCCTCAATAGTGCTGCAGCATGAGGAAAATGTAGGTCCTTCCTGACCGTTATCTGGATGAGGATTTAAAAAAATACATAAAATGAAACAAAAATTCCAAAACAGCAACATCAATTGACTTTCTTTTCCTTGCCACAGCTCTTTGTAAAAGTATGCTTGCATGTCAACCCCAGTATGCTTGCATGTCTCTTGTATTAGATGAGGCTGGCCAAGTGTTATTTTCATGACCTTGCAGTAAGAAGCCTGATATCACCATGTCTTCCTCCTCCTCTACCTTGCTTCTGCCAAATGTAAGGGATTTCCTTTCTTTTTTTTTTTTATGTGATGATGTAACAGTTGCAGCTTCCAAAACGTTTTCCTCTCTCCTCTTCTGACAATGTCTCTGTCAGCCACGCAGGAAGATTGAAGGGGATCAGTCCTTCAAATTGGTTGCTTTCCTCCACTCTTTACATGCAGTCATGTTCTCCAGCTGGAGACGGCCTAAATACTGTCATCAGCTGTGCAGGATATCCTTGCAATTTCTGTTTAGGCACTAAAGCTCACATTAAAATCAGTAGAAATTAGGCATCTGAATACCTTTGATAATCTGTGTTCCATCTAACACTGTCATGCATATCATGGTATATAGTATTTGCACAACAGGAGGTTATGAGAATAAATACATGAAATTCATTAAATTCCAAAGCACAAAAGCATTATGGTGATGACAGCCATCTAACAAAGATTGTGATATAACCCCTCAAAAAATCCAATTAGCACATTTACTAATTATTACTAGTTATAACTAATTAAACTACAGTAATCAAAATTTATTTGATTAAATTTTCCAATTTTTTATTTGTAATATGATAGCACCCCAAACGATTGTATTCCCAGTGTACAGTGCAATTCACTGCACTGACATACCAGGAGAGACAAGTGCCACCGCCTTCAAGAGTTTGTGGCATATCTTGAACTTTGAGAAAATGCGAGGTAATGAGAGAGGAAAGAAAGAAGATAAGGTGAGAACATCTTTAGTTCATGTTATTTTTAAACTATACATGTTGATGGCTTCAGTCACTGAATATTTCTTTATTTCTCTTAATAAACAACAGTTTCCCTGTTATACAGACCAGGGAGGCAGATGCTGTAGCAGGACTGGCTGCTGCTTCCCATGGAAGTTCACTGTAGGACTGCTTCTTAGAGGTTTTGGGTTTGTTTTTTGTCTTGCCACCTGAAGTAACTAAAAAAAAAATCAGTCTCTGGAACCGGGCTTTCAGCCTTGGATACAGATAGACAAGACCGTCTGGTGGTTCTGCGTTGTTCTGCCCCCTCGCCCTTGTTCTCCTGTGCCTAACACATTATGTGGACACTTTTTCCTCCCATATATTCCCCATCATGTATGTTTAAGTTATACAATGTGCAAGTCTGTCATCTTAGTGAGTCAAATTAATGCCTTTCTTTGCACTGGTTTGTTTGGACAAAGGGGTGTTTCTCTTTAACGCTCCCATGAATAGCCTTAAGCACTTGCAGATTTTAATTTCAGGAGTGGTTAGTGAAATGAACTGTCTTTCAGATAAGCATTCAGCATTTGTAAATATACCTTTTTTTTTTTTCTTTCTTGTAGCAGCCATTTACTCACTGATGCTCTGATTAAATGTCTTCTGCTCATAGTTGTCTTCTCAAGTTCTGTCTCGTCTGGTTTTACTTCACAGTGAAACTGATCCCAAAGGGCAATAGGGAATAAGGTAGAACACATCTCCCTGAGTCAAATCAGGTGCAAAGCTGATTCCTGGGGTTAAATCATTAAATCCTACCTTCAGAAACAACAACAATAAATTTTAAAAAAGCCCAGAAGGGCCATTGCTGACTTCAGTGAAATATCCCATCCAGAAAGCCAGATGTATTGTGGTTTTTTTTTCCCTGTAGAATATGCAGGAAAAAGTGGCATTCCTGTCCTAAATGCAGCCCAGGAATCCCTCTTTTCCATCATCCTTATCTGTAAGTTTCACCTTGGCTTATATCTCTGGATATTACTGAAGAGAATGTTTTATCTGGTCTGTTGTAACTACCTTATGCATATAAGTGGTCAGTATTTTTGTTATGTGATGGCAAAGAAGCTTTATAGCTGAAGAATATATTCTGTGGATAAATGCAAATCTTTTTAAGTATCAACTTTTCACTGAATGAATGTCCCTCCTATTATTGAATTGTCTAAATGGGAAGGCAGAGATCTGGGACTTTTTCTCTTCAAGGAGCAAAGGAGAGTTGTCTCCTCAACTCATGCCCCAAGCCCCTGGGATGAAGCTGGTTTACATTTATACCAGCCTTCAGTCATGGTGGTGGAATTCAGAAATGCTTTCTTATCCCCATTTCTGACAAAGACTTTTTAATTGACCTGAGATAAACCATTGTCTGCTCAAATCTCAGTTTCTTAAAAAAGGAAGACGATAATTTTGCCTTCATTGCAAAAGTATTGTGAAGATGCATTTCTTCATGTTCAGTCAATGCTGCAGTTTGTGTAGGGTTTAACAGGAAAGTTGTCAAAATACCTCAAATTTTGTTGATAGATAAACTTATGGTATTTTTTTAATTAATTATTACTGGTATGAGCATTCTATTTTTTATTCATGTGTTCTTTGCCAGTGCAATGAAAGATTCTCTGCAAAATATTTTCTACTTTTCCTGTCACCGTTCTGAATTTTCTTCTGTTGCTTTCTGGGCAACTTGAGTTATCCTCATGTGTTGTGTGTTTTTTCTAGAGGAAGAGATGACTGAAATAACAGACTGCATTACAAAAAGGAGAACTGCTTTATCTAATGTTTAAAATGTGTTCAAGGTGCAACTCTGAACCAGAGAATATTACAATTTTGCCGTAATCTCTTTAGAGGAGATGGTTCCTGCCCTGTGTAGGCAGTATTAACAAACCACAGAAGTAGGTACAATGAGACATTTTGTAGGATTACATTTGCTTACCTAAAGAAGTCTGGGTTCCAGATTTGTTTCTAAGATCTGTTTCAGTAAGAACAGTATTGTTTCAAAGAAATGTAAAGCTCGGTGACACAGTCATTTGCTTTTAGATGTGGCTTACATTTTTCTATGAGGACCAGGCAGTCATGCGTAGTAATTCTCTACATTCCTGACATCTTTTTCATAATCCACTTTCAGGATGATGATAACTGTGATGAATAGGGAGGAAAGATTTTTTTTTTTTTTAAATGCCTGGAATTCATGTTTAGATTCTAGTTGTAGAATCTATAGCATCGTGGTTTTTGCAGTTATCATTCAGATTGTATTATTTAAACTGACATAAAAAATTCTTCAGTGAAGTTCTCTGTAGGTAAGTGAATCCTGTGCTGGTCACAAGTAGCTTCTAGTAACTTCCTGGAGGTTTCTAGACAGTTTTTAAAATATACAATAAAAGCCAGTACCAAATTTCCAGTAACTCTGATTAGTATATAATTTTGAGTGAGTTTTAACAATTTATATAAATTTTTAATTTTTTCTTTTTGAGAGTTGGTTTGATTTGAGCTGGGGGTTTGTGTAGTTTTTAGTTTGTGGGTCTTTTTTTTCCTAAAGTAACTGTTAACTGCTAGCAATCTTTGATGAAGGAAAAAGACTGTAGTTGCAGTAGTTGCATCTGACCCTTCAGTTTTCTTTTAGGCATTACTGGATTTGTGTGACCTTTGAAATTCAGTTTGTGTGTGAAATTAGGTGTGAGCTATGAAGTCAGAAAACATGAAAGTTAAATAGGTTCCCTCTGAAATAATTTTTTTTTTTTTTTTAAATGCTTGTTCTCTCACAGATTACCTGAAGTCACTGTCCTTTAGTGAGCTGATTTGGGAAGATAAGTTTTGGTTCTCACCATCCTAAGTTAAAATTATCATACGCTTATGAAACATCTCAGTAGAGATAGTACAAAGCTTTTTCTTTTACTGTTCCATGCCATCTATGAGTTGGGAAAAATCTCTGTATTCAGAAGCTTTTCTCATTTTTAGATAACGTAAAAATCAGAGCTGTTCAATTATTTCAAGACCCTCTCTTTCTCAGAAATTAAATATTAATATAGAGTAGTTTCTGCTGTCAGGTTTATGTGACTTTTTGAAGGTATTCCATGAGCATAGTACATAAAGCTCATCAAAGTCCAGAGAAGCCAGGAAAGGGAATGTGTTATTTGGTGGTTGTTGTCTGTCTTACATTTTGCAAGAATTACTTCCACTCGTGTCTTAGCTTTGCTGAATAAAGTGATAGTTTCTTTATCTTCTGAATGAAATTTAAGACACACTGATTGTAGACTAATCTTGGGCCCTGTTTCTATAAGCAAGAAGAGTTTCCTCTAAAAAGATCTTGTTACTTTCCATCTGGAGGTTGTATACCTTTTCCTGCATTTTGTCCTTTCCTCTTTTTAACCACTAATACATTAGAGTGTTGGTTGAGGTCCACCTCCACATGTCTGTAGGACATGAAGGTAACAGCTAACGCATGCACCTTCCATTTAGAATGAAGTTTTTTGCCAAGCAATGAAGTTCTGGGAAGAAGATTGATCTGCAAAATGATGCCTTTCTGTGCAATAAACCTTGTAGATGCGTGAAAAAATAACATAAGTCTTAAAAAAGCAGTAGGTAATAGGCTTTAATTTCTGTGAAATACCAGAGACAAGTGCAACTACCCAGTAACAAGTGCTGCGTTACTGGGAACGGCGGGTGATGGTGCTGAGCCTACCAGCAGTCCCACACCTAAATCTGATTGATTTTAGTAGGGACCAGTGCAGCCTCTGCAGGGCTTTTGGGAGGCTTATAAGATGTAAGAGGAGTAACCAGAGGGGAGCAGACACTGTCTGTGACGCCAGAGGCAGAGTATGAAGCTATTAATTGTACACTTTGCTTTATCAGACATCACCCTGGTGCAATTATGCCAGGTTTGGGGGATATCCACTTCTTGATCCTCCGCCATGTGAGTGATGCCTCGCTTTGTCATTCACGTATTTTTGGTAAAGCTTTATTTCTTGGTGCTGTGATTGTTCATAAGATACTTTGCTGGATTTGCCACCTTGAACCTCACATTTATTGTCTGCCTGCATCATCTGCCTATTTGAGACACTTCGGAGTGGGACTTGCTACTTTCCCATCTTTGTATAATATTCAACACTGTGAACTGAGGCCTTTGGATGATGTTTAATAGTAATGACCCTGGATGGATCCTGCTGAGGGCTTTTCTACCAAGGAAGAACCTGGGTACAGGCCTTCTCTCGCAGGACAAGCCGTTACCCACTGTCAGCCTGAATGGAGAGCGAATTAAAACCCAGCCTTGTCCTTTAAACCATCAAAACCCAACCACCATCCTTCCCTATTAAAAGACCATCCAAACTCTTGGCTGCAGGAGGGAAATCCTCCCCAGCATCAGCCCACAGGTACTCTCCAAGGACCCTCTCCTGATGTGGTTGGCGCAGGAGGAAGCTGCGCTGTTCCCAGGGTCTGTGTTAATGACAGCAGGGCAAAGAGCCTTGGTGCCACATCCAGCCCTTAGGACAGGCCTTGGACACGCCAGTCCATTACATGGCAATTGAAACACAGCTCCAGGTAAGTCGTAATTTTTACAGCCAGTGCCACCTTTGAGGCATTTCTGAACTTGTTTCTCGTAGCAGTTGGAAGAGTAAGGTAGTCAAATATTTTGAAGTCACTGGGGTTGCAAAATGCTGGTGAACAAAAAGGTAGTGACATATTGGTTCACTGCTTGCTGATATTTTTAGGTTTATTTTCTTTTATTTTTCTCTTTAGGATGAACGTGAAGCCAGAGAAAATGTGAAAAGAGAGCAGGATGAAGCATACCGCATATCACTGGAGGCTGACAGAGCGAAGGTATGTGCAGGGTGAAGTGATCTCCGGAATATTGGAATGGGAATTTCTCCTCAGTTGGTGAAATCTCTATGGTGCAGAGGACTGCCCACCTTCAGTTCTGCTCTTGAGATGAGAGGGTTGCTCTAGGAGCCCTTATTGCCAGCAGTGGTTAGAAAATCGCACTAGATACGGCCTCTGGGGTTAGACTTGGTTACATCTCTTTTGGCTAAAACAGTCCTGGCTGCACTTATTAACAGAATTTGGGAAAGGAATGACAGGAAAAGATCCACTTAATAAATATCCTATTTCTTAAATTAGTTTCTACAGAAAAGCTAAGGTTTCTTTGCTTTTATATAGCTAATACACATCATTAAACACCGCCGTGGAATGTGAGGTGATACATTTGTGATTGCTGTTTGTGTTTATTAGAGGGAAGCGCAAGAGAGAGAAATGGCAGAGCAGTTTCGCTTGGAACAGATTCGGAAAGAACAGGAGGAAGAACGTGAGGTGGGATGTTTTACCTTTTCTCACAGCTTTTTGGAAGGTTAATGGACATTGCAGCATTCATTCAATGCATATAACTTTAATTCAAAGTGTACTTTTTGTGTGAACATCAATTTTTTTTAATTAATTTCTTACCATATATACAAAACATAGTGCAGCTAAATAATTTTCATCCACTGTTTAATAGCTTTTCTAGTCTGTTATCTGGGTCACAGTTATATCATCTGATTCTGAATTACAGCCAGATATTGGATAGGCCGCCTAACAGGACATCCATGAAATCAGTTTCATAAATGCTGGAATCTTTGGGAACCTCTAACCTTGTTTCTGCAGACAGTCATTTTAAGAATATAAGACTATGGAGCCTTTCCATTTCTTCCAGAAAGCAGCACAAATCCTCACTGGAATTCTTATCAAACAAATTGCCAAATTTAATCTGGGAGACAAAACATTTAAAGTGTTTAAAAGAATCCAAAATCTAGAAAATTTCATTTAGGTACATATTTAATTTTCTAAGGAGTTTTCTACAGATTCTTCCTTAGAATGAAAATCGTGTTTAAATGAACGCTTTATGTTTCTAGACCTATGTAAGAAAATAGAAACCATGTGCTGTAACGAGTGTTGTTCCTCAAGCTCTTTTGCTTTGTAGATTCTGAAGCCTTTCAGAGATGGCTCCTGCAGCCTCTTTCAGGATCTAGGCTAGCTTCTGTCCTAGCATCATGTACTTATATTAGAGACTTCCTCTTTTTTGCTCCTGGCAAATAGAACATATTGTAAAAAGGCTGGGGTACAGCCATGCTTCTGTCCCTGAAGTCCCACCACATTTCAAAGGACAGGCAAAATAGACTGGTCATTAAAATATTTCTGTCTGTTCTGTGAAGTTCTTGAAATATGAGGCCTTACAGAACTGCAGTGAAACCCTTGAATGATATTTTCAAAATAAAAGTGATATTCACATGTAAATGTCTTAACTGAAATCACGGTTGATTGGGGGCTGTTATTTGCCTTCTAGGCATATAAGATTCTGTGAGCAAGTTGCTGATGAATATAAAGCTATATCAGCACCCCTATTTAAGACTATTTCCTGACAGTATTGTATGAAATATAAATAAAATATAAATATTAAAAATACTTACTCATTCATATAAAATATCAGAGTTCCTATATTTTTTGTTAACTTAATATTACTTCTTTGCTTTGACTGTCATGGATTATGGAGATTTGAAATTTTGAATTATATTCTCATTTAATTCTCCATTTACTTAAAAAAGTCCTTGAAACTCATGGAATCCTAATAAATAACAGCCTTGCTTGTACCCCCTACACGTGACTTAAATGTATACTTGACATTTCAGTCTTGTGTACTTTGCTGATGTATGAAAAAAATTGCATTATACAACTCCAAAAAAAAGTTGGCTATGAACATTTATTATTCCCTGAGATAGACCCAATAAACAAACTAACTGGAAGTGCAATGCATTTGCATATATATGTTTTGGCCAAGGTAATTGCATTAAGAAACCTGAAGAACCTTTTAAACAGTACTGCGTTGTAAATACTAAATTCAGTCCAAACAGTAGCATTCAATGGCTTGGGAAAGATGCAGTCCACTTCTTTCTTGCTGGACAGCACCTGATGACTTATTTAGCTCGTGTTAACATAAGCCAAGAAAGGAAGCTAAAACACAACCGAAAGAGCAATGCACGAAATGACTGTGAATTGTGTCGAGAATAACTAAAAGACAGCAATTCTGTGAGGTTAATGGCAATCAAACTGTATGGAACTGAACTAATGGAAATCAGTACTGTAGCAGTAACAGAGTGGTGAGCAAGCAGCTCATGTTTGGATTTAAGTAAGAAGTGTGATTTGGGGGAGGTAAGTAATTTTGCACACATAGAAACAATAATTAATTCTGTTTTATTATATCTGCTTCTGAACCTTTTCTGATACCTTTGCCTTTTGGAAATAATTTTCTTGCACAAAGGCTGCAAGACTGGTCCATGTTATCAAAATATACCTGGGCTTCCCTGTTTTGGTATAGAGTGCAGTAATGAAAATAATAGAATCTGTTTGCTTAGAACAAAAGGGATTTTAACAATAATGTTTACTAACACTCCCCATTTTCAAGTATACAGAGCACTTACACAGAATTGTTCTGCAACAGTGTTTGCTTAAAGAAGTGGCTGTATGTTCAGTTCGTATATTTAAAATCTGACTATTGAGCTATTCACATACTGAACATCTTTTTATCAACAGACTGGAATTGCTTGTTCAGGTCAAAGAGTTATTAATGTGATCCATCTCATCATTGTTTTCTGACTTGGTTTGCTGGTACAGAATATCCATTGTAAATTGCCGTTTTATTTTGAAGCCTTGGAGACTGGTTACTTTGGGGAGCGACACACTCTTTGCACAAAGAAAAGAGCTCTAATGAGCTACTGTTGTTTATTTTTCTATAATATAATTGATTGGGTTCAGTAAATAATGTAGCATCTGTTGTTATACTGTGTGGGGAAATGTCAAAACAAAGATAGTAAGCAGGTGGTTGAGAATGGAGAGAGAGAAAATTAAAATAGAATCTATTTAAAATATAATCTCATAGTAGGTGAGCGAAAATGAACTCAAGTTCTATGTATAAATATTTATACTGAGATATAATTTGCTCAGAGGTTCGTGTGTAAGAAGTAGACTGTTTAAAAGCCTTTGTAATCTTGCTTCTGCCCAGTCCTCCTTAATGTAATAATCCTCCATCAATTTCTGTTACTAAGTGACCTTGGAGAGGTTTTCAAAGGCACAAATGGCAACTGTGTATCTTGAAAGTTCCTTGAAAATCTGGGTAAATCCATGCCTGACTGCCTCTTCAATTTGGAAAACTGTCTTTTGGGCCTGTTGGGGGGGAGGCAGTGTGATCATGCTGCTTCTTCCACTCAGGGGAAGCTAATCAACTGCTGCCTCCAGTGAGGTGACACTGTGACGAGGTTGCTTTCCAAGTTTGACCTGATGTTTAACAGATGACAGTGTCTGTCAATGAGCACTGAACAGCGCTTGGTACCCTCAAAAATCAAGCCCACCTCATTCAGCAGTCTCACATGAGGCATCAGTTTTTAAAAGCAACTTCTGACCAAAGTATTGGTGGTGGTGTAGCTTCCAGAGGCAGAGGACAGAGAGCAGAGACTTGGCTCCTGGCCTTGACATCAGCAATGTACACAGTGTCAGCAGGAAGACAGTCATACATATTTTCAGACATGCAATGTTGTTGCAGTTCTGGGGTTGGTTGTTGCAGAAAATGTGCACACCTGTGCTTGGAACCATCTTCCTGCAAACAGTAATAATTGCTTGCTTTAAATCTTAAAGTTCCCATTTCTGTTTTCCCAGTTTTCTTCTTAGACCATTCCTACATTATGTGTACTCTATTGTATCTAATGTATCTTCATGATATTTTTAATTATGTCTTTTAACAGCATTTCAGTCTATTTATAGTAAATATGCACATGTTTACTCTGAACTGACACTGAGGGTCTTGTCTTTGCTGCAAATGGTCAGTTACCCTGCGCAAGAGGAAAGCAATTTGATAAGTACATTTAAAGAAATACTTTTACTGCCTTTAATTTATATCCTTTAAGGAAGCAATTGGCCACTTGACAATTATTCTCTCATTCAACTTTTTTCCAAGGCTTTCTGCCAAATGATTAAATTACTTATCCCCATCGTGCGTTAACTGTAGACCTAATAATATGCGCTATAAAGAAGGATTTATTTTAATTAGTTGTCTGGTGGGCTGTTATTAAGGAATGAATAAAAATTATTTTGTCATTGAGATATAAAGCACAGCTATGGTTCTGGAGCACTGTGGCACATCATGAAGTTCTAGAAGAAATAAAGAGAAAAGCTCTCTGTTCTTTTCTTCTGTTGTTAGCATTGCAACCTAAATGGTTATTTTTCCTTCCTCAGGCTATTAGGCTGTCTCTTGAGCAGTCTTTGCCGCCGGAACCAAAAGAGGAGAGCACTGAGTCAGTCAGCAAACTGCGCATCCGGACGCCCAGTGGAGAATTCTTTGAGCGGCGTTTCCTGGCCAGCAGCAAGCTGCAGGTTGTCTTTGATTTTGTAGCTTCCAAGGGGTATCCTTGGGAGGAGTACAAGCTGCTGGGCACCTTTCCAAGGAGAGATGTGAGTAAACTTACCTTCAGGAATAAATACGGCTTCTTACTTTCTGTATGTGAGATGACCAGTATGTTATAGTGTAGAAGGTACAAGATATGCCTGAATATGTTAGAGTGCCACCGAGCTTTGTGGCTCTAAGCAAGACGCTAACCTACCAGCACTATCGCATGTTACGTACAAAACTGCATTGCAAAATCTGTTTCCAGTAAGGTTGTAAAAAATATTCCATTTCTGAAATGAACAAGTTGTGGATCACATTCAGTGAAAAGAGTCCAAATACGCTGAGTCAGCATTGCTCACGTCCAGTTTTGAAGGAAGTGGCATTGGTGTTAGCACGCTGTTTAAGTCTGGGGTGGTACTTCAAACCTTTCTGGTTTTGCCATTTTGATGCAATTTTATGTTACGAGCAAGGTAGGCTCAGTATCAGATAGTACACAGTTATAGGTGTATCAGTACGTTCTAGTAAATTATTCACCCATCTGTTACAGTATCACAGTATCATAAGGTTGGAAAAGACCTTTGGATCATCGAGTCCAACCTATGACCCAACATCTACACCTACTCCTACTTGTCAACTACTGTTACATCATACCAGTGAATAATCATTTATGTCTCCTACCTCAGAATTCTAATGATGTACCTGCTGTGAGTGATTTTCAAAACCAATACTGCTTACTGCCTACAAAAGCCAATTAAGTTCTGTTGATTGATTTGTCAACAGATATTTATGTGCTGGTTACTAAGTTTCTTTGAAAATATACTTGTATATTTTCTGCTCCATTACAAATTAACTTTCATTTCTTACTTAGCCATTGTTACAGCAAAGGTAAAAGTCAGTGGGCCCAATTGCGTGGTAATTATTTCCTGCATAAAAGGTGAAGGTAGCAGACTCTACAGAGATGACAGAACGGAGCCAAGCAGTGACGGGTGAAGTTCAGCAGCTTTTTGGCCATACTGCCACAGCACTGCAGATGAGTGGGAGCAGCTCTGGATCAGCTAGGGTTTTGTTTGCTGGGGACATGTCCAGGTGGCTGGTGAAACCATTTCTCATCAAAGGAGCTCAGTAACTTGGGTTTCTTTTCCATTTTGCTCCAATCACTGCTCCTGGCAGACATTCACTAGGAACAACCCTCTGATTGGCATGCTTGCAGTACTGTTTTGAAACAGATACCTGTTGCTATATCATGTTATTTGTAAATACTCCAAAGGGTCACAAGTACTCCAAAGGAGAAGAAAATGACATCCTTAGCAAGCTTACAGCCTTCAGAGGGGATGTGATTTCTGACCAGTTTTTGGCCTAACTCTGTGAACATGATTGTAGTGCTTTCAGCTTTTCTTCCGTCTTCTCTGATATTGAGAATCCTAACCAGTCAGACTGAAAAGCAGCATTTAAGGTATCTCATCAATCACTAATTAACTTTCCTTTTTAAGCATGTAATATGATTTCCAGTTGAACCAAAGACTAGAAGTCATCTCTGTTTCCAGGATTACTGATCATTCAGCTTACTTTACAGAAGAAAACCGATCTTCTACAATCTATCCACTGTTTTTGTGTATTTTAACTATTCTGCAAGTCATGTCTCCCTATCTGTAACATATTTGTGTTTTAGTACATATTTAATATTAAAACCCCACAGGTATATTATTGTAACTTTTTACATTTCTTTTGCACTTTAGACTGGCTGTTTCTGTACTTGATCATATTGTCATCATTATTAATTTCAGTCCTCTGTAACAAATCCAAAAATTGATCAGACGACAGATTTTAATTTTAAAAAGAACAATTTTTAAAAGAGCAAATTTTAAAAAGCAGTAGAGAAAAGACCACTAAATTCAAACAGACTGGTATTTTCAGTACATTGGTGAAAACTCTCAGAGAGAAAACACTGAGGCAAAGAAAGGAGAATTTAGTGGCAGGTTATGGAGCTGTTGGTCTGTCGCATGAGAAGCAATGACCCTGTCATCTTTTTTTCTATGATTCCAACCTAATAATGCCATGTATAAGGATCACATAAATGATTCATGCTGATTGACTCAGTGGCTGTGTATGAATCCGGTTGCCATTGTGACCATCAGAGCTACAACAGACAAAATGTAATCCCCAGGGCTTCGCTAACCAGTGAGAACAGTAAATGACATCTGCCATGTTCCCCTGGTTTCAGAAGTTGGAAATGTCAAAGTCCATAGACAGGTATTAAAAAGAAACAAAACATCATTGGTGAATACCTTGGAAGTACAGTAAAGGTATATATTTATTGTGTTAAGCTTTGTGGTATGTAGTCTCTTAACAATGGACTGTAAGTTGTCAAGACCCTTCGGCTGTATCACATATATCACAAACATGCATTGAAATGTGTGCAACAAGAACAGAGCACCTGGGATGCTTGTGCTCCAAAGAACAATAGCATTTACAATGTCTGTTTGTATTTAAACTATACATAACATTTTTTGAAAATTATATTTGAAAGTATCAGAATTACTTTGCTGAAGTTTTTGCTGTAATGAGACGAAAACATGTCTTCTCAAGTTAATTTTTTTTTCTTCTATCCTAGTCTGTATTACAATAACCTACACACCCCCAAAGGCGTTCTGTCAGCAGAAAAATCACCATTTGCTTGTGGTGATTGTTAGAGTATTTTTACCTGCTTTCCAAAGCCATCAGTCCTAATGCCCCAATACTGTGTTTTTTAAGTATTTTTACTTCTTTGGTAAATAAAAATTCATTAGTTCTTAGTTCTATGTTCCAGTTGCTTACACAGATATCCTTAGCTAACTTAAAGTTGGTATGATAACCCTACTGTAAATACAAACTTCTACACATGAGTAAACACACAGATTAACCTTTTCCAGACACTACTTGTAGATTTTAAAGCAGCAATGACATTCCAAAGCAGTTAACCACATGCAGTGACTTGTTATTGGGTCTTTATCACCGACTGTGTTGTTCTTTCTACTAGCGTTGAAATTAACCACCTCCTCTCTCAGTACATTAACCAAGGCAGCACTGTGTACTGCACCAACGAGTGTGTATCGCATGGGTGAGCTTGGGTCAACAGGTAACTGGTACCTCTAACTTTGAAAACATTTGGCCAGCACATCTTTCAGAAGTGAAAAGCTGTACTATGAGTTCTTTGCGTTATTCCTAAATGCACCTGAAAGGGCTTTATGGAAGCAAATGTGTGCCCTGTTTAATTGTGCTGATTTTAGAATTTTAAATCCTTTTCTTCCAAGGATTGCTCTAATCTTGAAAATGCATTTAACTATAACAAAAAATCTTACTGTAAGCATATTAGTACACTCAGTCAACTTTCCCATTCAGTATTTATTCTAAGTCCCTTTCTCTTAATCGCCATCCCAAACACTAATTTCAGCAGTCCTCTCAATCTGCAGCACCCAGCTTCTCTCAGTACCCCAGAGACTTCACAAATAATCAGATCCTTACTTCCTTGTGTGCTGGAGATCTACAGAAGTCTTCTTAAAACTCTTTAACATCTTATGGACTTTGCTTTTCACCATACTTGAGGAAAGAAACTGAAGTGTATCAGGTCCAGCTGAAACTATAGGAGAAATGTGCAGAACAGGTCTACCCAAACAGAGCTTTGGCCACCGTACTAGGTTTAGTGATATATTTGTGGATGTTTTATGATGTCTCTCAGAAAGGGAGGTCCTGGCACACTCTCTTTTTGAAAGACTGTCTTTGAAGTACTGAATTAATAGATTTCTTCTGAAAAATCAAAATTACAGCCTGTAATTTCTTCTACTCGTTTCTCCTTAAGGTGGAGCATTAGTTATTATTTTGAGAGTTTGCCTTTCGCAGACATGGTATTAGAGACTTAAGCTCTTTATTTACTGTATCTGGAGGCCATGGTAAGCCAAGACTTCTACAGTATTTCACATTTTATTTTTCTGAGCCACAGCTTAGGATCAGGTGGCAGTTAAGTCACTTAAGGTTATTTAAATGCATCTAAAATGTTGCTTAATAATTCAGAACCAGTTTGCTCTGTTTAGAGTATTAAGATTTTTTAAATCCTTTTAATTAACTAATTTCAACAGCAGTTTAAATAAACAGGAACAAAAAATCTGTCTCCCTTGAAAGGGTAGAAAATAAATTTAACTCAAATTGCATGTCAGTTTAAATTAAGTACGATCAGGATTTCCGTAAATTTAGGGCCAGACAATTCTTAATATTGTATGGGAGTATAGAGTAAGATATTCCTCCAAATCCAAATGTGATCAGTCATTCCTGTGTTCTGGCAGCAGTAACCCTCTTCGATGCCCACAGTAGTGAAAATAACACCCCAGGATAATAAGTTTAGCTGCAGCACTCAGTACATGTAGTCACCTGAAGAGGTAACTATCCTGTGATGTTCTTGGAAAGGTAACGTTACAGCATGGTCCCTATATTGCCGTGCCAGGTAGTCTGGCAATTTTGTGTATCTCCGTCAATTCTAGAAGCCATTCTTTGTAAGGATTATTCTGCATTTCATCCAGTGCAAACTACTTCCTTCAAATAATCTACTTTTAAACTTCTTAGGTGGTATTTAAACTCTTTAAGTGTTATGAAAGTGTGTTAAATCCGGGACCATTTCTGGCTTTTAATGTTCTTTCCCCTAATCATCATCTTGATAGAAAGATCGAAGAAGGATGTTATCGTGAGAAAGGGTTTGTGCGGGATCGTGGTTATAGAATACATAGCACATATAGTAACTTTATATAAATCACAAAGTAGCTTGAATATCTGTTTTATGGCAAAGGAGGACTTAAGATGAATTAAATATTTTTCTGGCATTTTCATAAAAATTGAGAATGGTTTTGTAAGCTCAGGGAAAATTTAACATGTGATCCTTATAATTTTTGCAGTCATTTCAATTACTGAAACTTACATTTCCTGCTACATAAAAGAGTACTCGTCTGTTTTAATTTACATGATTTACAATTTTTCAGGTCAATATAGATCTGATGGTGGAATGCGTTTATCAGCTGTGATCTAGTTTACACAAGGCCATAGCCACCTGCGAAGGTAGACATCCCTCCTCTTGTCATTTAAAACTATCCTTGAATCAGTACTACCTGCCTTTGTCTTCCCTCTCTTTTGAGGATACATTGTTATTTTATTTATTTAAGCTCTTATGCTTATTTTAGTTAAGACATTGAGAAGCTGTCTAAGCAAATTGGCCATACAAGACTGGCGTATTCCCATGCCTCTTCTAGAAGCCTGATTTCTGGTTGTTCTTCCTGATGGTTCATAATGGTAGAACGACTGCAGGAGGAATGTACCACATATCATTGCAGCCAGAACACTGTAGCATTTGCAGCCCCTGGGTTTTATTGCTTTTAACAAGTGTGTTGTTCACAAAGGGTAGTATCACAGTCTTGCAGTCAGCACCTACAAAGGCAGTAAGTGATGTTCTTGCCTTACTGACACCAATGGCAGTTCTTTAGAGAATATTTAGTAGATTTTGCATCTTGAAACGCAATGGTTACTTTTGTGGAAATGTCATTTCCATTAGGCAGTTAAAAATTCTGTAACTGTCACAGAAGGATTTTTCATAGTGTTTTCTTCCAAGAAAACAGGCTTGATCTGTCTTTTCAGACCATGTGTTTTTGTATAAGTAACTATGATACCCAAAGAGAAAGAGTAAAGCCCTTTGTGTATCAAGTCACTGAAAGGAGATGGAAGGAATTTCTTCCTCATCTTCTAGATATAAACTTATTCTAAAAAGAAAGAGTATTATGTTCTATAGGTTAATATAGTTTCTGATCTCTTACAAGAGTTCTATTTGAATACGGAATGTTTAATCAGTTTCAGGAAATAATTGTGCATTTCAGATGAGGTGTTTCACTTAAGACTCACTAAAGTAAGCAAACTTTCACCATGACACTGAATACTCAAGTGTGATCTCTCAGTTGAGTCACCCTCATTAGTTAACCCAATGACGAATGCCAAGCGTGTGATTAATGTATTCCACCCAAGCACATCCCTCAGACTAAAAGTGTTCCTTTATTCAGCACTGCCCCATTTTACAGAACATTTATTTCAGGGGAGGTGCATTATTGGTCACAGGAAGATGCCTTAGTTAAGCCACAGAGCTTTGCTACTGCATATGGCATTATCCAGTGTAAACTGGAACTAAGATATTTTCTACTTTTTCCCCAGAATTCGTACTTAATGTCAGTTTTGTGGGTGTTTTTCCCATCATAGGAAGAAAATGTAATGATAAATACCAGTCAAGAGCTTTTGTAATAGTATGATACTAAGAATGCTGCGTCTGGTTACCAGAAAATTTAATGATCTCCTGCTGTTTCGGTAATTGCATAAGTAATACATCAGACTAAATCACCAAAGTGGTCTTAGGCGTGCTTTTTATTCTATTTATCTATCTACCAATCACAATGTTATACTGTAGATATCATTGTGTCTGAACACCTTAATCCTTTGAACTTGTGATAAAAACCGCTTTGGGTTGTTTTTCCATGCAGTTATAATTAAGTGCATATGCATCTAATCCTGGGTCATTCTCCTGTAAGTGACTGTGTTCACATCGATTCCCCTTTGGGATGTATGCAAAATTCTTGCAGTTCATTTAGAGCACTAAATGTATTTGTATATTTTCAAACTTCCAGAACATGTGGCTGTTTGCTTCATCAGTATCTACAGTGAAAACTATAGCAATTCTGGGGCCACGATCTTCTCTGTTGCTAGCACATTTAAAAATAATTAAATACATGAGTTAGTTCAATACGAGCACATTGGCAGTAATGCCCACAAGTTATGGAGTGGTTCGCTCCTTGGCACAGCCAAAAGGGTGCTTAATGTACAAATGCACTCATCTGTCAATGCCAGTACTTAAACCTTTTCTCTACTCAGCAAGAAAACTGAAAGTAAATAGTGTGAAGGAGCAGATGATGGGGCTCTTCTGCCTGCAGGTCTTTTCTCAGGTATTCTGTCAGATTCTGCTGGTTGCAAGAAACCACACAAAGAATTCTTTAAATAGATCAAAGTTTTCAAACCAGAAAGAAGGATGGGAGGAAATGGGAAATCTGAGGAGAAATTTACAGCACCTTCCTCATCCCTCAAAATCTGAAATCTTCCAGTCTGAGAGTTGTTTGCACTGTGGAGATCAGCATTGTCTGGCTCAATACCTGCAGATAACTCCTTTGCCTGCCACAAACTTCAACTTCTTGCTCTCAGTGTACAAGGCAACTTATGTAATACTTTAATGCCATCAATACTGCATTGTTTTCACTTCTCCTGCCAAAATAAAAAGTGTATTTGTTCCTTTTTCATTGAAAATGAGATGTTTGAAAGGCTGGAAAAAGATGCAGCCTTTTGGGAGTGATTCTCCAGTAAGATTAATTATTAGAAATAAATACAAAAGAGATACTCAGTCACATTAGTAACTGGGTGTATTTTGGCCCTATTTTGAGGGAGAGCTGATCGCTGAACAAAATTTCTGATCTTGGGCTGAAACCAAGCACAGAACGACTTCAGAGCTACCCAAGTGGTACAGAGCATTTCCTAACATCTTTTATTGGCAGCTAGATAAATTATAGCTATGTCTTTCTTTTGCTACCCATTGTTAAAGTCATAGGATATGGGTAAAATTCTGGTATTTTTTTAAATGTCATTAATCTCTAGGCTTTCATTTAGTTTTGGTGCAAGAACAATTAGAGTTTGTGGGTGGTTTTAGCTTTATTCTACGAACAGGAGGTATTTTTCCCAATTAAAAAAATAAAATTTTCATGTACAATCATGAATTCATAATGATGAACTTTTAAAAAAAGTCACATAGCCCAGGGCTTGCTATGCAAATAGAGGAACGCTGGGTTTGGGTTTATCCTTGTTACTTACACTGCCCTGCCATTATGCCTTAGTATTTCATCACAAAACAAACAAAAACTAACCAAACAAACAAAAGCCCTGGAGAATACAGTTGCTATCTTAATTTACTGTCTAAAAAAGCAAGTAATGCCAGTCAGGTTTATAAGCTTTCACTGAATTGGAATCTATGCATCAAATTCTTTTCTGATAGAAGTTAAGTCAATGAAAATTTTCACTATGTAAAGACTGGTGGCATTTCGGGCATCTCAGAGTGCTGTATTGGCTTTTCTAAGAAAGAGTATGCTCAAAATACAGGATACAACATCACCATTTTCTGTTTTATTAATGTCTGTTATTTGCTTAGTAATGTATTTTTAAAATAAGATTAACCTAAAATATGTTTTGATAAAATCTGTTCAGAGAAATAATAAGAGAATGACATATCTGGATTAAAGCTTTGTACTTAGAATGAGACTAGAAGCCTTTTACTATGACATATTTTTCCTTATTTGTGAAGGCTTTCTACAATTCAGATGTAAATTATCTCCAAGTTTATTCAACTAAACCAGATCTAATTGCATGTATTTCTGTAAGGTAACCCTACTTTTGTTTGTTGCTCAAGTTGAACGTATTATCTGTATAACCTATGGATATTTCAATAGGTAGAAAGGATTCACTTATTTGTTTGTGTGTCATTCTGAAAATATAGGTTTTTAAACAGATCTGGTACTTTACCAGGTGTGCCTTTAAGTAATTTCTATTGCATTTATACTTTAGGAGGATTAGGAAAGAGAGTAAAAGAACTCTTTGTCCATTAGATTCATTAAAGGTATTCATGCGTGTGTAAGTGGTAAAGAGGCTGGGCTACTCAGGAATCAGATCCTTGTCCTAGGGTGTAGAGAAAGGTGAAGGGTGTGATATTTACTGCTTGTGTAAGTGTCATAATAATTGTGTATTCGATTCTTTATTTTTAAATTACCTTCCTGGGCATTAAGCCATTTTTTTTTTATTTTATTTATCTTTTCCCTGCAGAGTTAGGGAGGATAAGGAGCCACACCTTTGAAATGGTAAAAGTGCAGCTGTTCATGATGTGAATGTGTAATAGAACAGATAGGTCAGCAAAGGTGCAGACAGAAATAATACAAAAATTATTCTAGAAGGAAAAAGACTGCTATAAAAATGTACTAAAAGTTTGTTTAAAGTAGTATTGATTTTCATTATTGGGTTATTAAAAAGCCTAAGGAATGTATTCAGAGTGAAGTGTCATAGCTACTACTTTCATACAGGAGAAACAGAAGAGTTGACATTACTATCCTTTGGTTTTGAGCAGTCTTAAATCATTCAGACTTCCAAGTGCCACAGAAGTACTTCAAACTAACTGTCTAGTGCTTAGTTTAAATAAATGCCACAGAATTTATTTAAACAAGTAACCTATTAAATTAATAAATTTCCAGTGCACCAAACCAATATAGGTTGTATAGCCAACCTCTTTAAAGGATGAAGCCTTAGCTCCAGTGCACCAAAGTGTAAGGTCCTGCAAAATTGTATCTGTAGCTGGAAGAAAAGTATTGTTTTACAAACTTAAACCTATTGCAGTGAAACTGAAACATTTGGCAGCTCAATGGCAAGATGTAGCACTGATGGAAATATGGTCCTGTTACCACTCTCTGGTCATGTTGCTAGCATGACTCTTCCCTGAGGGGAGGGGAGTGTTAAAGTTTGCATGGGCAGTCATTTGCCTGAAGATGAAAGCTCCCTGGGCACTCTCTGCTCTGGCTTTGGGACAGCCCTGAATGCACATGTAGGTTGTTCTACACTGTTCGGCGAGTTGAATATTCATAATTTTGCTGTCACTTGAGTTATGCCCTCTTAGTGTCTGAACACTGTATTCTTCCTCTGCCACCTTCCTTGCTGTATAAACTTGGAACAGCTTAGAGTCTCTCTCTAAGGGGTTTTAGCTTACGTTGCGTTAGAATATAAAGTACTTATCTTAGCAAAATCATAAAACATATTTAAAAAATCTATTCACCTCATCAGCTGGTATTACCATGTGACGAGAGTGCATGCATATGACTGGTAGAAAGTCAGTTATTGTAGGACTTGAAAATAGCGAGAAACACTGTGCTTTTAGCATTTATTTAAGGCTTTAACAAATGCTGAATGCTTACTTGGTGAATTTTGAAACCTTAATCAAGAAATTGTTGATTTCACTGCATGGGTACCTATGTCATCTCATCAATTTCAACAAGATCAAATCAGATTCAGTATATAATCACATGCTTAAATGATTTCCAGCATAATTGCTAACAGCATAGAAAAAATCTTTAAATAATAAAGGTGTAGGGGTGTGGGACAATGTTAACTCATGTAACGTGCAGGGCTGCTCTGAAGAGAAGTGCTATGCAATGATGTCAGAACACGGGATTGTCGGCACTGACACGGACTCCAGCATTTATCCTAGTGGTAATGAAACACAGATCTAAATAGGAGGGTATTATACTTTGCATTATGAAATAATCCAAGTAAGTTGTAAGTGAATGAAATTAATTATAACACTACACTGGACACACTATTGCAAGCCACAGCTCTTCCAGGGTCCTTTGACCTCTATAATATACTTTCTTTGGTTTCGATTCTGTTTTAAAACACTGTAAGTTATATTTCGTATATTTACAAGAGAAACTAAAAGAATAGAAACTATTCTTTTAGTAGGGTGTGTGTTCACTAATAAGCTTCTATTCTTCATAGCAAACAACATATTTACAAACCACAAATAACAAAGTAGAAGCTGCAGAAGGGTTATGGTGTGATAATTAAGTACAATGGCGACCCATATGAACAGAAAATGCCAAGGAGCTAAAACAAAGCAACAACAGCTTTGTTTGTTGACAGATGTAGGAGCCATATTGTTAGTTAATTGGGTAATGGTGTAAACATTTGCAAACTCTGCTGTCCCTCAGTGAATTAAGCAGCACACTGAAATTATAGTGAAAAGCTGCACAGTCCTTTTGCTGCAAGTACTCCACAATGCTTTTAGCCAGCCTCCTAAGTATGGAGACAGCGGGGAAGGGACATCACCTGTTGTTATTATTTAAGGTACTTGAAGTTTGCCAACCTTAGAGCTTAGACTAGGATATATATGTTGAATTCGGTCTTTCCTGGCTTTTCTTTCAAAAAATGTTTGCAGGATTTGAAAATAGAGAGGTCTAATTAGATACTGGCTTGAACCAAAAAGAAGGAAAATTGCTTCTCTCAGGTGCACAATACCTCAAATTGCAGACACCCCTACTTACCTTGCTTTCTGTGCCTGTATGCAGTAATGGACTGTAGCGGAATACCAAAACATTTAAAAATGCCACAAGGTACTTAATTAGCATACTTCTGTAATCACAAACTTAAATGCAGTACTTTGGCAGTTTTTTACATAACAGGTTTGCTTTCTAAGATAATAACCTTTCAATAATTTAAGCAGCATCTGTGCAGGAATGCATAATTGGGTTGTAGATAATAGGAATCTAAAATTGAGTGTGTTTTTTATAAATTATTTTTTCTCCAGACATTTAGCAGTAGCTCACCATGGTACATGAAGTTTAAGAAAATACATTCCTGCTTTGGGAATCAAAATAATGCATCTGTTTGGGGTTTTTAAATTGTGGTGTTTTTTTTTTTTAATTCTGTTGCAGTCAGAGAGGTGAAATTGCATTGATTTCAAGGACTTAGGAAGTTATAAGCTTTTAGTATTTGTTTAAATAATGAGTTTTCTGTAATTATCCATTAAAAAAATAGGAATACAGATATATTTTCAGTTTGATTGATTGATTTAGTTGGGGGGAGGAGAAAGGAACAGTACTCAATTGTTAACTCGATTAGTAAGTTATGCTGAAAGAATTATTTTTTATTAATTCATAGTATTTGGTGTGCTTGGCACCTGATGTTTTAAAAAATAATTTTAGAAAGCATTGGCATGATACAATCATAGATAAAACAAATTTAGCTTTGGAAAAAGTGTTTATCAATATGCCTTTCTATTTATACCTATAGCATAAGAGTAATAATCTATTATTCACAAGCAAACTTCTGATAACTAGTGTGCTCACACAGAAAAATAATCTAAAACAGAATTCCTGGGGAAAATAAGTTTAAAAATGGAAGTGAAGATGGTAAGATTAAAAGAAATCAAGTTCATCTTTCTATATGAAGTTTTGCGGTAGTCTTCTGAAGGATGTCACGGAGTCAGCATGTAAACCTGAATGTCTGAAGGACACTAGGAGCCTTGTCATCATTATTTTGTCTATCTAAATAATTATATTATGTAATGTTTACAATTAAACTTTATTTTCATAGAACAGATTTATCTTATAGGCAGCAGTTTAGTTTCTTGCTGACTACAAACTGAGAATTGCTTATGTGCCTTAAGTGAAAGCTGGTAATGGGATAATCAGGATGTTGAGCAGCCTGCAGGATTTGGTGCCAGGATCCAAATGCTGAAGAATTTTGGCAGTAATGGTGCAGATAGTACCTGTATCATTATTTTCCAAACTGCATGACATTTAACTCTCACTGGAATTCTGTATGCCCACCTGCACGAGTGATTGCCTAAATACTTTGACAAATCCAACAAGGAGTCAGGATTCCAGGGAACAATCCTATAACACAAATGTACACACCTAAGTGTGTACGTAAATGATATGGAGACCCATATTACTTGCAATGTGCATGTGCATAACAATCATATGCTTCAGTAGTTGGATTGAGATACAGTTTCACTATATGGTGAGCTGACTTAGCATCTCGCTCCTGGTGGAAGGAGGAAGGCCCTCCTTCCTGCTTTCCACATGCTACTTAACATGCCCTGGATTGATTTGTTATTGACTGGACTTGTGTGTTCACCAGTTAAACTGACTAGCACGACAGAAAAATAACCAAATAAATAAAAGCAGACAGTTTTCTCCCCGCCCAGGTTTGTTGAGATGGCTGATAAGCATCAAAGTGAGTGAAAGTTGATGCTTCACTGTGTGACTTGGAGCAAGAAAGGAAGTAGGAAAATAAAGACAGAATAAGTTCCCCTTTCAATGGGGAGATCATGTTGGATTGGCTATACTGCTTACTCCATCAGTTTGAATGAATTTTTAAGATACTTATCTGGGACTACAGTTTTATTTTTCATCTTAACTTGTGTTCTAGTAATCTTTTCAAAAGATCTTAACTTTGACAAAAGCAGATGTATTCATGTTTATTATTATTCTGTTTATTGTCATTATAAAATTATTATTATTATGTTTATTGTTTTTGCAAAATAACGATAATATTGTAATTATTGTTGTTGTCCTCTTAATCTACACCCTGGGAATTCATACTCACAGCTTCAGCTGTCACTAACAGAAAGACTGAAAAATCTGCTGAGTGAAAATTTGCCCCATGAAGATAAACAATTCTGAAAAGTCTACTTACAGATATCTTCTTGGTCTTATTTTTACAGGTGACCCAGCTGGATCCAAATAAATCATTACTGGAGGTAAAACTGTATCCTCAAGAAACGCTTTTCCTAGAGGCAAAAGAATAGATCAAACAAGATTGTAGGACTAATCATCCTTTAAGAAGCCAGAGGCACAGCATTGAAAGGAAGACTTCTATCAGTGCCACCTTCTACTATCATACAACTCAATGTCACAACTTTGCCTCTTGCAAGAATCCTGAAAAATTGAAAAAACATAGCTACTTAAAATTTCACATACATGAGTATATGTTTCCAACCTCATTTAAATGAGCAGAGGATAAGATTCTGCTATGAACACTGAACATTATGACTCTATTGCTCACTTATCATCCAGCTTTTGTTATAATTAATGCACTGTTAAAATGTGAGTGATTGTTAAGTAGAATTTTTACTCCTCAAATGCCCCTTTTTCACCAAGAAATCTTGGACATTTCTGCCTGTACTTTTGACACTAGAATGCTGTATATTTGATATCTTGCTGAGCCAGTGCTCTCATATATATGCATTTTATTTCTGTGTTTGAATTTCTACTTTGTCAACTAATTTAAAAAGGCAGAAAAAATTAATGGGACATTCTCATCCGTGGAAATTTAACAGTATTATAGTAGAAAGCATATAATTTTTTGTTAGTACTTTCTGACTTCTTTGATAAGATGTAAGGTTTTGTTTGAAGAATATAGTTTGACATATATGCAAGGTATTTATTTTCTGGCTCTGCTTTGGGTCTCAGTTCTGGTTCAGTTTAGGAAATATTTTTCATTACATTGCAGTGTGTGAAACTGCTTATTGCATGATGTATTTTGCCAACACTTCAGGAATCAGCTGATATTGAATACCATATACAAAAGTTCTTTATTTCTCATTGTGAAAGAAAGGGCAGTTCCCATTTGAGCAGTTTTCCTTCATTCTGGCACTTGTTTGTATCCTGTTACTCTGCTGTTTTAAAGCACCTCGTTTGTTTCATCAAACAATGTCTATCTTAAGAGGTGGTGTAATGAGAAATCTGCCTTATTATTGCACACTTTGGACATTTTAACAATAGATTACTGATCCTGTCTCAAATCAAAGAAATCCTAGTTCTCTTGTCTGAGTTGTATGCGCCAGCTACCTGCTATCTGATGTGGAAAAATCTGGTACTTGAAATTTCTCAACCATAGAATGAGCATACTGAGTCTAAGACCATAATTAACACTTGATGCCAAACCTGCATCAAAACTGGTTTGGCTATTTTTTTTGCTTTTTTTTTTTTTAAAAAAAAAAATCTCTGGTCCTACAGAATAGTGCACAATAGCACTATAGAATTGTCATTGCTAATTTTTTTTTTTTTTTTTTAAGCCTGGCGCATTGTTTTCTACATATATGTAATTTGTAGTTTATCCTAGCAAAATGAGTTCTGATTTGAAAATTTTATACTAAGCAAGAACCAACTGCACACATCTTTCAGTCTTTCTTTTTTATTTGGGAGGATGGTGATATAAAATTAAATGTATGCCTATTATTAGGGTGTTAGCGAAACTGATATATTGTTACCTTTACCAAAAATGCAAATTTCTGAGTGGGGAAGCCTTATTCTACCTTTTGTAATTCTGTAATTAGTGGGTGCTACATCAGACACTTAGAAGTGAATTATCTATGACAAACAAAAGGTTTGGAAGTGTAAGAAAATTCTAATAATTTGCAGTTCTCAAATAAAAGAATTCATAGCAAATAGCAAGATAAATGTATATGTAATGGAAAGCTCAATGCAGACACTTCATTCTGAAATTTTGTTTTCTTACCAAAACATCCACTATGTTTATTAAATAAGAAATTATCATAGGTTGCAAACTGGGGTGATGCTGTTTCCACAAGCATTCACAGTAACGCACACAGCAGGATTTTAAAGTGATGCATATCTTTTTTTCAGATTAGCTCTTCCTTCTGTGCTGGCTGTTGAGGAAAGGAACTGCTGAAATACTGCTACACAAAGCAAAGCGACCTTTCAGCTAACTTGTTTATATTAATCTATTCCGTTTAACTTTTGTTTGATCTCATCAGACTGTTTTCTCTCACTCAGCTTTATTTCTGTATTTGGACTATATATTCTTTACTTTGATACTAGTTTCATAAAGTTATTAAATGTGGCTTGAAAATTTGTTGAACCTGTTGAAGTCAGTGCTCCCAGGGCTTGTTTAGCCTTTTCTTTTTTCTAACCTCTTTTATTATTTTTTCCCTCATTTTGTTCATATTGCAAAATACACTGTCGTTATCGAAGTGTTCTAGTGGTAATTAACTGGAAGTGTTCGAAGTGGTGGCATTACTGCCCTCTGGTATAAAGATATCAAGATGAGTGTGCAGGGATCATTCTGCCACAGCGTGAACAAGTGTATCACTTTAAATAAAACATTTACAGTTTTGGTCCTGAAATACTTTGGGCCTGATTTCAAGGAACAGCCATCTAGAGTCACCTTTCAAAACTACACCTCCAATGCAAACCAGTCCCGGTATAGAAACATTAATATTCTAAGCCATCATTTTCTGCTCTCCTAAACCATAGTATTCACTTCACAATCTCTGCTGTTACGGTTAATCCTCTAGTCAGTCAACAAACTGCTTTTGTAATTCAATATTACCCTAAAACTGCAACACTTGCTACAGAGCATATCCCTGATTCTACCTTTTTATCTTCAGGTTCTTCTCATTAATGGATTATCATTAACATGATTAATGCATTAATTTTAAGTCTTGAGGAATTACTGTTAATGAATGGAATTCTGTACTATGTGTCAGCTTTCTTTACTGGCCTTCTGAGCACTACGGTGAAGGTGGGATGATCTCTGGCTTCTGAAGAAACTTCCTGCCTATTGATACTGGTGTTTGAAATCATTATTAGAGGATATGCGGAACACAAGTGTTTGCTCTGTATTCTCTGCATATGCACTCTTAAATTTAGTGAGAGTGCTGAGCGTGTTTCTAATGGAGCTTATGTTGGGGGTTTTGTTTATTCTTTTTAATGTAGCAGAAAAGGATTTCGGTTTTCACAAACTGTACCCACTCAGTGACTTAGAAACTTAAAATAAATTTTCAATTACAGTAATATTTCTACTAAAAAGGCATATGATTTCACTGTTCTATATGTGGGGAAAAACAAAATCACCATGACACAGATTTACAGGAGGACTGAAGCACTTCATTATCCAAGCCTTATGTCCAAACTCCCTAAGCAACGCATGAGAAGATTTAGGTGTCTTAAAATGGGGTCCACAACAAAAAAAAAATACTGAGTAGGTCTCCAAACAAAGCAAAGCAAAACCCCTACATGTGAAGAGTCACTACCAGCCAGGAACTGCTTAGACCAGTCGATAGGAAATGCGAAAGATGAAGATGTCAGGCTTCCAACCCTCTGCTGCCCCGGTGTGCCTCCTTCCACTCAGGGGTCACAGCACTGAGACCATACCTCGAGGTAAGCACCAAGTTCTTTCTTCCAACATTTGGCACAGCACAGGCTACGTTTTTATTTTGAAACAGTGATGGTAGCCTTCTCTTGGGTCTCCCTTGCAGTTTTTACTCAGTTTTACATGGAAGTTTTCCTGTGCTGTGGGTCACATGGGCCTGAGGAGAAACAAGCCCCTGTGTCATACGTTTGAGAAGACTACTTCAACACCAAAGTGTTACAGGCTGCTTTTAAAGTGCGTTCTCTCTTTGCTGTCAAAGCTGTTTGTCTGCCAAATTACAGAATTCTTTAAGACCGTTGAGAGGGAAGGTGCAAGCAGAAGCATCAGTCTGCAAGCTCGCAGATGAGGTGCTGGCCTGGGATGAGCTATCCAGCCTTTTCCAGACTGTTCACTACAGTTGTTGGTCTTTTCAGACAAAGTACCTTGGAAGAAAGAGTGAAGGTTGATTCTGCACCTGAGTTAAACTACCTTGTTCTATTTACATAAAAGAGAGGGCAACAGCAGTAGCTTTAATTCAGAATTCAATAAATGGGAAGCCAAATAGGAGGTACCTTGAGCTTATATACTGAGGGCAAGGCTCATTCTACATCTAACTTTGCAGACCTGAGAGGGCAGCCTTAGTAGCCTACCTGCAGGAAAAAAGTTTCAACAGGATTTAATGTCTGATTAGATGGCAGAGAATTCACTCCTTAGTCAGGGCTTTCCTCTGTGGATTCTTCTATGTGTAATGAAGACTGAAGTCACACTGCAGCCTTAATATATTATAATTTAATTAAAATGTCACTCAACTGCTGGTTTTAGAAGTAGGCTTCATTAGTTCCTGTGCTCACAAAACTACTGATTAATGTGATCGTTGTTTTGTACTTGCTACTAATGAGTTTTGTTTACTATTTCCAACTCTGTGTTGTGACAGTCTTCCACAGTTCATTGTTATCACTTTTATACGGTCATCTTGAATGAGTTTGTATCATCCGTTAATACCATCATCTGGCTGCAAGTACCTGCAATAACACAGGCTTCCACACAGATGCTTGGGGACATGGCTAGCATCCTTTCTCACTGTGAAAACTGTTGCTTACTGCATCCAGCCATCAATCTCTGAGCAATAATCCATTTATTTTCTTCAAGAAAACATGTTTCTACTCTAGTAAACATCACTGCAAATTACTATCTTAGTTTTCCTGCAATTGCCCTACTTTCCTTAAGTCCTCTTTTTACACTCTGAAAATATATCGGTCCAGTTACCTTTCTGGCAGGCTTCCTGTTTCTGATATTTTTAATGATCTTTTACACCTTTGGTGATTGTTCCTCCAGGTCTGTCAGTTGTTTAGCTCTGGGTTTGTGTCTTGCAAAAGTTAACTTTCCACAGCCATGTTCTTTCCTGTTCCCCTCATTTGAGTCTGTCTTTCAGTTGCATCCTTCACTGTGCTGGCTCACGTGGCTGGACTACTGCTGGTGGGCCTTCTGGAGTCCTTTTAAGAGAGTCAGACATGTACTCAGAGGATCTAAGGCAATGTGTTCAAACAGTTCTGCTAACAATCTTGGTCTTTTACCTGCAACTTAATTTCTCTTTGCTATCTTCCTCTTTATGTAGTTTTCTTAAAGATATATGCTACTCCAGTGATTTATTTTTAGTAAAGTAGTGAATATAGGAAGGTTTCATTCACCTCAGAATGTGTTTTCTATGATTTTATTTGCCTCTATGCTTTATTTGACCTATTGTCAGAGTTACTATCATTAACAGGTATTTTGTACCTTGTAAACTACAGCATCCTAGTCATGATCTTGCCTTTTTAAAATTTACTAATATACATAATCTGTTGCCATTTGAACCACCCCATTGTGTTTCAGCCATTTTAGGAGTTCTAAAATTATTCTAATGTGTACATAGAAACATAATTTATATTATCTAGGTTTACTGGCTTGTATATGCCCTGATTAATTAGGACTTTCATTGTGTAAGGAAAAGCAAGCAACTCCAAAATATGGTGGCAATTGAGAAGGGATATTTTTAATGACAACTATAAATTCAAAACTACAGTGGAGCATAATAAATTATTTTGTGGATTAAAAAAACTTATAAGAGTGTTTTTTAGAACTTAAATATATCCTGTGAATTGCAGAGAACACTCTGTTGCTGAAAAATACTACTTTTTCAAGGTTTAGACGAAGGTGAATGAGACATTGTGTGACTGTTGCAGTACCCTTTAATGTAGAAAAAAAAAAAAACAAGAAAAAAAGCAAAGAAAAACAAAAACAAACACAAAACTCCACCCACCCCGAGGCTTTTAAGATTATAATTCCTTGTAAAATTTGTTCTCCATTTTAACTTCTAGTTTACCAGTCTTCCGTAGTCGTGTGAAAAGCAGTTTTATGCATGTGTATTAAAAGCATTGAAGTACTCTCAACTGGGAAGTCTTAATAGATACAAAACATTCCTTTCATTTTATGAGCAATTGCAAGGCAAGTGTGCAGTTTACTCCTTTGATGATTATAATTTGGCAGCTACAGCTTTCTTTCATCATTCCTAGTATTTTAGATGTTTCCAAGTGTATTTTTTCTTTCAGATGCTTAGTATTATGCCATCACTATGCACGAGCAGTATTTCTTACCAGTCAAAAAACACCAGATTTAACAGAATATGTATTCTAACCAGTTAACCCTTTGAGAATTCCTAATTTTGCTTTACAGACACCCTCCTAGTTTTATTAGCATTTATCCATCATAGTCCACTTCTGAAATCAAACCAATTCCTTGTGAAATTACCAGTTTTCCAAAATGAATCAAAGTGGTGATCTGATACGTCTACTTTTTATTGAAACAAAAATGCTGCTAATGACCAAAATAATTAAGCAAAGAAAAGTTAGTTTTACGCCAGTGGATTTCATAACCTAGTGACTACTTGATGCCTGCTTTAAAATTGACTGAATTCAAATGAGAAAATACCATACGATGTACTCAGTTACCACAGTTCTTAAGAAATGGCACAACACAACCAATTGCGCTCTGCACAAGTCATGCTCTCTGTGCTGAAAGAGGTAAGAGTATTAAGAGTCACCATGCTGCCTTTGTACCATCCTGTAGTCAAATAATTTCCCATAAGCAGACTGAATCCTTAGGAGACCAATTAAACTATCTTTATGGCAGTTGCATACTACTGGGTTGGTGAGAAGGGGCTGGTCACAGCAGGATAAGAATCAAGCTCATAAATGAAGAGCAGCCAAAGCAGAGTAGTACGGAAGAAGTACAATGGAAATCATACTGTCAAAAAAGCTGTTAAAGAAAAATGTTGTGACAGAAATATTAACTTTGGGTTTATCCTTGATTTAAAATTGCAGCTTCTAATGGAGTATTTCTTCCAAGAAGCAGTTATTCCCATTTATTTAAAAACATTATTAAAAATGAGATTTTTTTAAAAAAAAACCTTAATTACTCACTTATGAGACTCTTATGGCAAGGAATTTATCTTCCAAGAAAATGTGGAATTAGTTGTCCTCAAAGTGTAATGTAGTTTTTTAAAAAAGTCTTTCAGTTACCACAATCACAGACATATTTAATTTACAGCCAGTCCACTTATTTCAAACAGTAAAATGGATTTCAGGTTATTAGTATGCTACTAGGAAAAAGCACTAATAATTATTAATAAAGTAGGTAAGGTTCATATGATTTTTAGGCACAGAATAATGTTGAAGATTTTATATACTCTGTACAACATAACAGTATACATCTTTGCTCAGGCACTGCCGAAGAATGTTGACTCCTCCCAGCTAAAGAGGAAATAAATTATTTTACAGGGGGAAATATGTCATTGATAGTGAAAAAAAGAGGCTCTGTTCTTGAACTATTATGCAGACTTGGGATTACATGCGAAAAATATTTCTAAACATAGAGCCACTGTAATATTAGTCTCAAAACAAATGGTAAATTCTGATTGTGCTATCTCGAGGGGAAAAGTTTACTGCAGCACTGACCACCAAAAAAGACAGTCCTCTTGACGGAAGATTTCTTGGCGACCTGTTTGTCCTGTCTGAAGTAATGAAAACCTCCGTAGTTGGAAGGAAAAAGCGCAATTCTTCACCCAAAATAAAGTAATGGGAAAAAAAATTTGCAAGACTTCAAGTTCAAGTCTCTCCCTTCTAGGCTGATAATATCGTTCCATGTCCTATAAACTCAACCTTTTTGAGTAACCACTAAGTAGTAACATATGCTTAATGGCAGAGCATAACTTGTACTTGAAAGCCAGCCATCCTGTCACCTCATTCCATGGTTTCCAGCAGTTCTAACCAACCAACCACCTTCCCAGTGTTCCCAGCCTGCAGGCACTAGGCACATTTCTCTCCCTCTCAAACTCTGCTCTGGTTGAAGAAGTGCACACACGGCCAGCAATCACTTTCTCTCGCCATTGCATCTTCACTGTTTTTTCTCCCAGGGTCTTCCAACCCCACATGTGTTTCATACCTGAGCCATGGCTGCTTCTCCTCGAGTTTTTAGGTGCAATGTCCAGTTACCGGGCTGCCACCCAGGCCACCAGTGCAGGTGGCAGCTGAGGAGCAGCTTCCACTGAGGGAAGGGCTTGAAGTCCCTGTTTACTCAGCATTGATGAGGCCACACCTCGAATCCTGTGTTCAGTTTGGGTCCCCCACTACAGGAAGGACATTGAGGGGCTGGAGCCCGTGCAGAGAAGGGCAGCGAGGCTGGTGAGTGGGCTGAAGAACAAGTGTTAGGAGGAGCAGCTGAGGGAACTGGGGTTGTTTAGCCTAGAGGAGGCTGAGGGGAGACCTTATCACTCTCTACAACTACCTGAAAGGAGGTTGTAGCGAGGTGGGTGTTGGTCTCTTCTCCCAGGTGACAGGTGTTAGGACGAGAGGAAATAGCCTCAGGCTGAGCCAGGGTAGGTTCAGATTAGACATCAGGAAAAAATTCTTCACTGAAAGGGTGGTCTGGCACTGGAATAGGCTGCCCAGGGAGATGGTTGAGTCACCGTCCCTGGAAGTGCTGAAAAGATGGGTGGATGTGGTGCTCAGGGATGTGGTTCAGCAGTGGACAGGTACGTTTGGACTCGATGATCTGAAAGGTCTTTTCCAACCAAGAGATTCTATGACTTCCAGGGCCCTTTTTGGCACGCGGAGAGGCCCGAAAAGAGAGGGAGAAGAGCCTCTGGTTTCTCTCTCAGCGACCACTGCACGCTCAGCTGATGGCGGAGCCGCCACCGAGCCCTTCCCGCTCAGGGCACGCGCAGGGCCGCGAGGCGGGAAGGCGGCAGCGACCCGAGCGGCGCAGGAGCTGCTCCGGGACCGGCCTTTGCATGCGGGGTGAAGGGAGCTCTCCGGTTCCCGGGCAGCCTTGCTTGCTCCCGAGCGCACCTGGGACACGGCCACCCTGGATCTACACACAGACCGGAGAGAAAAAGTCTGGAGAGCAGCCCTGCGGAGAAGGACCTGGGGATTCCAGGTGACGGCAAGTTGAACACAAGCCAGGAGGCAGCCAAGAGGGCCAGCCGTGTCCTGGGGTGCATCCAGCACGGCATCGCCAGCCGGGTGAGGGCGGTGATTGTCCCGCTCTGCTCTGCACTGGTACAGCCCCACCTCGAGTACTGGGTGCAGTTTGGGCACCGCAGCATAGAAAGAACATCAAACTACTGGAGAGTGTCCAGAGGAGGCCACAAGGCTGGTGAAGGGTCTGGAGGGGATGTTGTATGAGGAACGGCTGAAGTCACTTGGTCTGTTTAGCCTGGAGGAGACCGAGGGGGGAACCTCATAGCAGTCTACAGCTTCCTCACAAGAGGAGGAGGAGCAGGCTCTGACCTCTTCTCTCTGGTGACCAATGACAGGACCCGAGGAAATGGCAGGAAGATGTGTCCGGGGAGGGTTAAGCTGGAAGTTAGGAAAAAGTTCTTCACCCAGAGGGTGGTGGAGCGCCGGAACAGCTCCCCAGGGAAGCAGTCACTGTGCCAAGCCTGACAATATAAGAAGCATTTGGACAATGTCCTCGGACACACGGTGTGAATGTTGGGGTTGTCCTATGTAGGAACAGGAGCTGGACTCGATGACCCTTGTGGGTCCCTTTCAACTCAGGTCATTCTGTGATTCCTTAGGGACTGGCCTGCTCCGGGGTCCCTGAGGGGAAGTGACCGCGGGGACGGCCACTCGGTGTTCCGCGGCCGGACCCCCTCACCTCCCGAGGAATCTGCCCCGTGAGGAGCTGGGCCCCGAGCCACCATCCTGGGATGCAGCCTCCGCGCCAGCCCTGGAGCTGGGGGTGCCATGGCAAACCGTGCCTTCGTACCTCGGGGCCGCCGAGCTCCCCCGTGGAAGCGGGGCGGGGAGAGGAAATGTCCGCGCCCGGCCCCCGCCCTGCGGCCCCTCCAGGTCTGGGGAGAAGCCTTCGACGGAAAAATCCCCACCGGGCACCCGTGGGGCGGGCAGGGTGAATCCGCGAAGCCGCTGCCTCGGGTCTCCCGTCCCTTCCCGCTCTGCCCGAAAAGTAACCCTTCGCCTCCAGCACAAAAAAATAATGAAAAGTAATAAAAGAAGGATCAAAAGGGGGAAACCCTGAGCTGGAACGAGGCCGCTCGCTGCGTGCCTTTGGCGAGCGCTGGGCCGGCGTGTGCCCTGCCTCACGGGCGTGGGCGGAGGAGGGGCCGCTCAGCCCTCCACGGGCGATGGGGCGCGCACGAAAACATCGGCTATTACCGGAAAAAAAAAATTAAAAAATCCCACCCCGAACACATGGAACAGAAAGCCCTGGCGTTGCCCCCGCGCTGCCCGGTCTCGCAGGGCTGATGGCAACGGGCGCGGCGCAGCGATGGGGCTGAGCGGTGCCGGGGTGGATTGTGGATGGTCCAGCGCTGAAGAGGAATCTGGGGTTTTTTTCAGGAGGACCCCGGTAACCAGCGTATGATGACTATAAGAAGAATGCAAGAATTATTTTTTCCCCTCTAAGTGCGTGTGGGTTTTGATGATGATATCAAACGGGCTCTCTTCTCCCGCCCCTCCGCAAACACTCCCGATATGTCTCTTTAACGATATAGGTTGTATTTGTCTACCGCGTTCCGGCAGGATTGTTTAGCTCCTGAGCTCCTAGGGCCAACAAACACAGAGAGGGGGAATCCACCGGCAAATCCGACTGGGGTTGTCATGATCATGAATAAAAATAAAAGGTTTAATATTCTGCTTTCTGCTAATGAAACAATTTAGCCTTCAAAATATGAAAGAGCTGCTTTGGGGCGGGCTGGGGCAGGGCAGATGCGGGAGGGGAGCTGCCCCGCACCTCGGGGTGCCGGTCCCGCTGCCCCCGAGCGGCCGTCGTGCCCCAGCAGGCGTGAGGGAGCTCCCGGGTTTTTAATTACACTCTTTCCCTTTGCTCCCTTCATTTTTCTGCACCCTTTGCAGCGAGACACACTTGGAATCAGAGTGGTTGTGACATTTTGGTGGCAGCTTATTGTGCGGAACACTTAAAGTTTAAAAAACAAGCCCCATAGAAGTTGAGGGGCTTAAAGCAGCCCCCTTTGTGGGGCAAGACATAGAGTTTTGATTCTGGACAATGGTGTTTCTCAAATTTCTTCCAAAAACCTGCACCCCATCTGTGATCTCAATGAAATCGCTTTTCTCTCTCCCTTCAATTCATTTGGCAAAGGCGAAGCAGATGCATGGGACGGGGTCTGAATTTTAATTATTAGGTTTCACCTGAAACAAAACAGCAAATCCTTTTTACCATGTGTTTGAAGTTAGACGACGGGTAGAGGAATATAAAATATAATTAAAAAGCTCTCGGATCGTTAGGGAGCTGACAGGAGCCTTTTTAATGAACCTCTCGGAGCGCCCTATAGTAAATTAGCAGAGAGGAGCTTTCCTGAGTCATTCTGGCTCTGGGCTGCTGCCTCCCCTTTACCTGCCCGTGTGCGGGGACGTGTGAGCGTGTGTTGCTACGCAGCAGGCCCACGGCTGCGGAAGAGTCTGAGGCACACGCGTGTTTTCCTGCTCCAGGAAAGCACCGCTACCACACTGAGTCCCAGCGGGGCCGCCACTGCCCCGAAGCCACCTGCGAGATGATGGGGGAGAAGAGATGAGAGAGGTGGCAGTGACTGCCCCCCGTCCTGCTCCATCGTCCCGTGGGGATTTGCAGCGCTCCCGAAGGCTCCGTGCTTTCGGGACACCCCCCTTACCCCCCTGCCCTGAGCATTATCTCCAAGTGCATTTAACCATCAATAAGGTGCGAAGGGAAAATTGCCTGTCACTTTAATCCATGCCGGAGGGGCTGGGAAATAAAAAGCGAGACGGAGTCGGAGAAGGAGGGAGAGAGAGAGAGAGAAAAGTAAAGGTCTTAAAGAGCCTAAAAATCCATACAAGAGCTGTGGGAATGCGGGAGCCAGGCTCTGCTCTCCCGGCCACCCCTCAATTAGCAATAACGCGCCCCGTACCCGGGATTGCGCGGCAGCATTGCCTTCGGAGGTGAGCAGGTCTGGTTAAGGGTACGATCCGTGCTTCCAACGGGGAGCGGGGCAGCGGCTCCGAGCGGCCCCGCCGCGGGGCTGGGGAGGCGGGAGATGCCGGGGTCCCCCGGCCCGCTCTGGGCTTCCCCTGTCGGAAAGGGAAATCCCTGCCAACTTCCTCCTCATCTATGAATCCGCTCAAGTTGTCTCTCGCGGGCGGTGGGAGAAGCGGAGAGCAGTGGGGCGGGGGGATCAGCATCAGCACCTCCGCGGTCCCCCCACGCCCCGCACAGGGCTGCCCCCAGGCTGGGCGCCAGGCTGTCCGCCTCCGCAGGGACCGGCTGCCTCCCCCGCCCGTTCTGCTAAACCGGTTAAGATTTCCTTCCCCTCCCTTGGGAAGCCCCAGTCCGAGTCTCAGTCAGACCCAGGGGACATCAGCCAGGGCCAAAGGCCCAGGGGACGGAACCCTGAGTTTTAATTTTTAGCTGTACGGGGATGGGGGGAGGCGTGCGGGGTGTGTGTGTGTGTATTTTTCTATGTGTGCGCTTTTTTTTTTTTATCTTTCTGTGTGTCTGTGTGCGTGTGTGTGGATGGACACAAGCTCTCAGAGAAAAGAAATTTTAGAGTAACAACTAAAGGCTTTCTTGTGCAGTTATTTTAAGGGCTTTGTTCAGTGCCTGAAGGGGGATGCGCGCATTTGTTCGGGAGGGGATTCATCACATGCCCCTTTCATGTGAACCAGAGGTTAACAACCTAATGAGCACTTGGTGAAGAGATGAAGCGTGTAAAGAGCCCGATTTTCCCAAATCCTGGGCTGCAGTCTTGGGGATGTGCTACTCTAACCTCTGCTGGGCTAATAGTCTCAGCACTTCCAGCGGGGAGGCCCCGGGAGGCAACCGGGTCCAGCAGCGCTCAGGCAGGGCAGCAGCAGCGAGACAGCCCGTTTCCAATACCCCGCCGGGGAGCCGGGGGGGCCCGGCCCCGCCGCTACATATGTTGGGTCAAGTCTCCCCATTGTGAGCGTGTAAAAAGGTGTAAAAACTCAATCATCTGTAGCTTTTTTAAAGGGAGGGCTTACCCTGGATTTGTTGCATAATGGATTGTTAAAAAAGTAGAAGGTTGAATTAAAACTGTTCCCTAGTCACTTTTAATTAGACCACTCTATTTAATTAGCAAAGTTGAAACATGCAATTAAAATTAGCTCAGTTTAGCACATATTAAAGGAAAAGGGAGACGCGGCTCCGGCTCATGTTAAAGCAAGTCGGAGGAGAAATGGCGAAGTTTAAGTCTAAGAGAAATGACTCCGTAGAGGTAATTCAGCAAGCGACCATCTGTCAGAGGGCCCACCGTCCTCCCCTTCATTACCAGCCCGCTCCTAATGTCCCGGTAATGACCGTCCCCTCAACGCTAGCGCGTTGCTCTCGGCCGATGCCGCGGGTGTGAATACACACGGCATGGTGTGCTGTCTAAAAGCCCGTTGCTGGGACTCGGTGGTTCGCGGTGGGGTCAGCCGGCCCCGGGATGCGGGGCGGAGAGGAGCCCATGCAGAATACAGGGAGCCCTGGTTTGCCCTTATTGCCTTCCACAAATCTCTCTCTCTTATCTCTTTTTTCTCACCCACTGGGAGCCGGGAAATCGAGTTAATAATGTTTCAAATACTTGAGAAGTGCGGGATAACGGGAGCTCCGTCTACCTTTCCCCGCTCTGGGATCTGAAGAGGTTGTCTGGACTAGAAGGAATGTGCCTCTTTCTTGGAGGTGGGGGGAGGGTAATTTTCATTCTTGTAATATTGGTTTGGGGATAATTACTTTTAATGTCAAAAAGATTTAGTTTAATATCATCTCTATTAGGCTGCTGGGCGGATAATTAAAAGTGAAGATGATAGCAGCAGGGAAACAGATGGCATTTGCTTACTTTGATTCAGTAGGTAAATAATGAAAAAGTCAATGGCAAACCCCCTAGAACAACGGAAACCTTAAAGAGCACTAACATTAGCAGGTACTTACAAACTGTCTTCAGTTAAGAACGAGATGAAAATACACTAATCAAGAACTATATTTCTCTGGGATGCTTCCGGGTGCAGCGCTGCCTCCGGGCGTGCGTGTCTGCCTTCCTCTACACATGGCAGCCAATAGATGTGTTCTTTTTAATTAAGATTTTACTACTGTAATTGGGGGAAGATGCAGCGGCACCGTTGCATGCGGCCCTCTCAAACTTTTGCACGGGAGCAGCGAGACATAGGGGGGGAGCCTTTAGGAGAATCAGTGGGAGTAAGGAGAGAAATAAACACCGGGAAGGTCGGGGCTTCTTAAAAATAAATATTAAAAAAAAGTCTTCCATCTGACGATTCTATCGAGCTGGCCCAGATGTGAGCGCCGAGTCGTGGGCTCCGGCTCCGTGCTTTTCTGGAGCCTGCAGGAGTCAGCGGGGATAATTAACCAGCTACCGGGGCACCGCGCAACGAAAAGCGGCGTTTCCTGCGGTTCCTGTAACGAAGTAACTTCGCTTTTCACGCGCCTGGAGGGTTGGGGTTGCTCAACCCGGGGACTTACACACCCCCTCCGCGGGCCGCTGCAGGGGACTCCGCGGGGCCGGCGGCCGTCTGTGCCTGGCCGGGCAGGGCTCCCACCTCGGGGACATCCTCTCGCCCCGGGCCCCGGAGCTGGCCCAGGTGTCAAACCTGGGCTGCCAAACCTGGGTTGCTCTGCCCGGGCCAGGTGAGCCCCTGCGTGGGTAAGCAAGGAGCTGGGGCCGCGCCTCGGCTCTTCTCTTGGCTTTGGAGGAGGGGAAAGGGGCTCCCCGAGCCAGGCTGGGAGCGAGGCGGCTTTCGGGGGCTTTAAGGTTGAATTTCGTTGGGTTTGTAGGACTGAATTTCTCTTTCCTCGTAACCTCGCGGAGTCCCGCTCCGGTTTCCCAGCACATTCGCCTGTGCAGCGGGAGCACGGATACTCTGTGGGTTCCTAAAACAAACACACATCCCATGCAAGAAAGACACAAGAGCAGAGATGTACATGAAGATTTTATTGTGCCTGTCAAACAGAAATGAATTGCAGTAGGAGAGAAAGCGGGAAGAAGTGGGGGGACAGGAACAGCAACACCTCCACTGCCTTCCGTACATCCTCACACATACACAGGGCTCTGGCAGGCCGCGTTGAATTGGAAAAAGCTCTTTAACCCATGGCAAGACCTGGACGCAGCTTTGTTGATCCGGGCTAACTCACGGCCAAGTTGTGTTTTGTTTGATTAAAATCTATGAAATGTGTTTATCTAGGTTCACAGCTAAAGCTTCCGAACGAAAATATGGGGAGGGAAGAAATTATTATTATTAAAATATCAAACCAGTGCAAAGTGAGACTCCGGGCTCCGAGACTTTTCTTTTCTACAGGCACTATGTAAGTGAAACAACAACAAAATTAGCTGGCGTTTGAAGTGCCCCCTTTATCGACCGGAGCTGGGAAGAAGGAAGAGCAGAGTTTCTCTTAGCCCAGAGGAGTGTGGCGAGTCCTGAAAGGCGGCCTCGGCTCTGGGGTCGGACATGACCCTGGCGCAGAGCGGCGTTTTCCCGGGAACGGCTTCGCCTTCAGCCCCCACCGCCTCAAGGCGCTCAACGCCAAGGGACGGACACTGTGGGGGAGGAACAGAGGGTGGGAAACCCTTAAAAGCTGTGATCTGTGGGAAGCTGTTGACTTGCTGAATGCTGAGGCAGCGTTACCTGGGTTTGCAATAAACATTTGTTGAATAAAACCTGGGTATTTCGATGTTGCGCTGATACTAAATGTAATATCTATAAAACGATACATGGTTAAATGCTGTTGATGAGGGGGTGCCCACACTGCTGACTTGGGCTAAACATCAGCAACAGGCACTGGGTGTTTGTGAGCGCAGTGCTAGGACACTATATCCCAACACTTTGCATACAGTCACTGGGGGACGTGCTGCACAAGCCTTCGGAAACTACAGGTAACGCTTGGGTTAGAGATGTTACATATTATGCGTTCGAACTTCCACATTGCAGTTTGTGATATTACTGAAGGCGTGAGACTCTGAACAGAAATCACCGCATTTCACTGCTTGGTTAATCGCCAACTGATTCCCACCCCCCACCCCCCGACCCCGGCTGTTTCCAAAATAGCTCTTTAAAAATCGCCATAAACAGAAAGGATAACCCAGATCTTTATTCTAATTCAAAGCTGAAATAAAAGGGAACCGGTAAAATCAGCATAACCCGTGTCCTGTGTGTTGGGATGACAGGCTGCCTCGGGGAGGGAAATGGGAAGGTATTTGCAGAAAAAAAAGCCAAACAGCGCAAACCCAAACAAAACTGTCATGAGGAAGGGAGAACATAATCTCCACGGTAAGCCAACATAAAGCAATACTTTAAATGTTTTGCATTCATTCGGATCTAATTCTACGAATTCCCAATTATATCAGATGATCAGATGATCAGATTCTCTCCGGAGAGTAAAAATAGTGGTTGCGAATAAAATTAAATCCGATGTTTTAACTTCGCGACTGTATTAAAGAAAGGTGTTATAACACCTAAATCAGGAGGAGCGTGTAGCAGCTGCACAGAGGGAAAGTCGGGTGGGAAACCGTTCATTTCGGGGGGAGGAAGAAAAAGAGGATGTAATTGTAATAAAAATATTGCAAAGTTTGAAGGCTCGGATTGTGCTTCTCTCAGTGGCAGGAGGAGTGTGACGAAAGGGAAGGGGCAGGGGAGCACGAGAGAGCGGTGCGGGTCCTGCGGCGGGGCTGCCCGCGGCCCTCCGCGCTGGAGTGGCGCTCAGGTCCCGCATGCCTGAGGGAAGCCAGGGCTTCCCCTGCTGACGGCTCGGGTGCCGGAGTGTGGCGGGAGCAGGCGGCTCGCCCCGGGCAACCCCCGCAGTCCACCTGGGGGAAGATCTCGCCGCGGGTGGGGATGCTGAGGCGGAGGAGAGGAGGTCCTCGGCCAGGCGGTTACGGACACGAGGAACAAAGAACTTTAAAAAGTACCGAGGAGGATGGAGATCCTTCGTGGGAAACAGGGGAGAGCCCTGGGGAAAGGAGTCGGCGTAATTTCCCACCGAAGTGCTACCTCCTCCCCGTTAACAGTGAAGGTGACGTCAAACCTGGGTGGTTAATGTTAAAACAAAAGCTTCGGGGTTAATATACAGTTACCAGCCCGACAGCCTCCCCCTCAAAAATCAGCCCCTCGGGTTTATTGTCCCCGCGGTGAAGGCGCCTGTTGAACACGTAGTCACGAAACCAGCTAGCAGGAGAACGAACGAACTTCAGTTTCTGGGGAGCAGAGGGCGGGCAGGGCAACGAAAACACGGAAAATCGCACTCACCTCGGGCTTCTCCCACCGCGGCAGCGCTTGGAAAATTCACCTGCAGTTGTGGAGGAAAAGGGAGAAGGAGAGTGAAGAGGGGAGCGAGCGAAGGAAGGAAAGAAGGAAGGAAGGACAAGGGAAAGAAGGAAAAGAGATGGGAGGAAAAGGAAGGAAGGAAAATGGAAGGGGGAAATTCTAGGGAAGGGAGGAAAAGGAAAGGAGGAAAAGGGAAGGAGGAAAAGAGAAGAAAATAAAGGGGAAGGAAGGAAGGAAGGAAGGGGGAAGGAGGGAAGGAAGGAAAGGGGAAGGAGAGAGGCATCGTTAGGTACTGTTATAAAACAAAATCTCCAAGGGGAAAGGGTAGACCATAAATTGAATTGTCACCTTCCACAATATATTCCCCCCCGCCCCCTTTTGACAAGTGACACCCAGGAAAAGAAAACCGAACAGTTAGCAAGGCAAATACCATCTCCACTGGATTTAGGGAAAACAAAAAAAAAGCCAGAGCCTCGGGCAGGGGGAAATCGGTCAGGTTTTGGCGCGCTGACACGCGCGCGCCCACGCCCACGCCCACGCGCGGAGGCAGCGGCCCCGCGCTCTCCGCCGTCCCCCCAGGACCCTCCCGACGCTCCGCGGGCGCGGCGCGCTCGGGCAGCCGCCGGGCGAACGCGGCGGGCCGGCGGGCGGCCAATCAGAGCGGCGCTTCCCGCCCCTGGCCAATAGCAGGCGCCACATTGTTGTCAAATGTTGCCTAATGGCAACGCGGGGCGCAACAATAGCGCGAGTGGCGGCGCGGCAGTGCGGCGGCCGGCGCGCTCTGCCTTCAGCTCCGGCCGCGCGGGCCGCACGCGCCAGGCGGCGCGGGGCGGTCGCGGGTCCCGGGGGGCCCTGCCCACTCCGATACTGCCTGCTCCGACCCCAGCCGCGCGCTCGGGGGTCTCTGCAAAACAGGCTGTCCTGGCAGCGGGCTGCCGGCCCCTCCGCCGGGCTGCGGTGTTTCTTCTGCTGCTGCTCGGGGATGCGGGGTGATTTTGATTTTGTTTTGTTTTCTTCTGGATTTTAGCCCTTGTGGCGAGGGATCCCGTCGCTGAAGGTGCCGGTTCGCTCTTTGAAGGGACACTTAATCTCTAATTCAAGAGGGAAGGGGGTGCTGAGCTTAGGGAGCAGCGCGGGTTCCCACCGGGGCGCCGTGGGGAGCCGCGACCCCGCAAGCGCGAGGGGCAGAGCTCGGCTTCGAGCCCAGCGCTATGGACTTGATGCTGCGCTGCCAGGAGCGCACGGAGAGCGAGGAAGCGAGAGAGATCTAAGTTTTCTGGGATTTTCTTGTCTTAGATTCGCTTTTCAGGAGCGGAGGGGAGGAGGGTGCAGGAAGGCTCCCGACGGCTCCCTCCTCATTCGAACTCCACTCCGCAGCCGGGTGCCGGTGCAGGGGGACTCGGGCTCCGAGTGAGGCGGAGAAACAAGCTCTGAGGTTTTTATGCCCGCACCTGGGGCACCGTGATCGCGCCTGAAGGTGCCCGGAGCTCCTCCGCGTCCGGGAGCGGCGGGTGCTCCGCGGGCTCCCCCTCCCCGGGTTGCTTTGAGGGGGAGGCTAGGGAGGAGGGGTCGCTCTTTCGGGGCGAGCTTGCCGGCATGGAGTTGCGGTCTGAGCTGCCCAGCGTGCCCGCCGCGCCCCCCCCAGTACCGCCTAGCTCGGTGGCGGCGGCAGCGGCGGCAGCGGCGGCCACGCTGCCGGTGAGCGTGGCCGGGAGCCTCCTGCGGGCGCCACCGCTGCTGCTGCGGGCGGCCGAGAAGTACCCGCGGACCCCCAAGTGCGCCCGGTGCCGCAACCACGGGGTGGTGTCGGCGCTGAAGGGCCACAAGAGGTACTGCCGCTGGAAGGACTGCATGTGCGCCAAGTGCACCCTCATCGCCGAGCGCCAGCGCGTCATGGCGGCCCAGGTGGCGCTGCGCCGCCAGCAGGCGCAGGAAGAGAACGAGGCGCGGGAGCTCCAGCTGCTCTACGGCACGGCCGAGGGGCTGGCCCTGGCCGCCGCCAACGGCATCATCCCGCCCCGGCCCGCGTACGAGGTCTTCGGCTCTGTCTGCGCCGGAGGCGGCGGCGAGGGAGGCGGCGGCGCCTCAGGTAAGGCTGAGTTGTGCGTCCTCGGGGGGACACCGGAGCGAGGGGGGAAACAAGGGAGAGAAGAAGGGTCGGAGGCTGGAGCGGGGAGGCCGCTTGGACCTGTACCGGCGGCACCCTCCGGGCGGAGCGGACGGGTGTCCCCCGCCGCCGACAGCCCTCGGCGGAGCGGGCGGGTGTCCCCGCCGCCGGCATCCCCTGACGTAAAGGGCAGCTGGCCCCGCCGATAGCTGCGGCGCTGCGCGGGACCCACCCGGGGCAGCCGCACTGATGGTCTCTCTCCTTCTCCCTCCCCCGCCCCGCAGAGTCCAAGATGCAGAAGTTCGAGCTGTTTCCCAAGACTCTGCTGCCGAGCCGCGCTGTCACCCCGCAGCAGGCGGGCGGGAAGCCCCTGTCCCCGGACGGCGAGTCCGTGCCCGGCACCTCCTCCCCAGAAGCTCGCCACGGCTCTGGCTCGGAGAACGGGGACGGCGAGTCCTTCCTTAGCTCGCCCGTCTCCAAGGGCCCGAAGGAGGGGGAGGAGAGCCCGGGCTCCATCAGCCCGCTGGGCTCGGACTCGGGCTCGGAGGCGGACAAGGACGAGCAGGACCCGTCGCCCTCGGCGGGCGGCCGGCAGCGGACTCCCATCGACATCCTGACGCGCGTCTTCCCGGCGCACAAGCGCAGCGTTCTGGAGCTGGTGCTGCAGGGCTGCGGCGGGGACGTGGTGCAGGCCATCGAGCAGATCCTCAACAACCGCGGCCCGGAGAAGGGCCCCGAGGAGGGCTGGGCTCGGGACGGCGCCTTGCAAAGCCTGCCGCCCACCCCCGCCGCCGCCCACCACCGGCCCCTGATCGCGGGCGCCATGGCCCCAGCCATCGGAGCGCTGGGCAGCCGCTCCGCCTTCTCGCCGCTGCAGCCCAACGCCACGCACTTCGGGGCCGAGGCCGGCGCGTACCCACTGGGCACCCATCTGGGACTCAACCCGCTGCGCCTCGCCTACTCGGCGCACAGCCGGGGACTGGCTTTCATGACCCCCTATTCCACGGCCGGGCTGATGCCCACGCTGGGGTTCCGGCCCCCCGTGGACTACGCCTTCAGCGACCTCATGCGGGACCGCTCCGGCGTGCACAAGGAGCAGGTCTACTCCGGCGGGCTCTACGGGCCCATGGTCAACAACACCCCCGAGAAGCAATAGCGGGACGGCTTCCTCAAGCTTATAGGGGTAGCTAGGTAGGCACGGGTGGGTGGATGTATGGGTGGTGGATGGATGGATGGATGGATGCGTGGATGCGTGGATCGATGCGTGGATGCGTGGATCGATGCGTGGATGGACGCCGTTGGCTTTCTCTCCCCTCTCCCCCTTACAGGTGGTGGCTGCGTGCAGAGCCCAGCGCGGACAGACAGATGTAGGTGTGTAAAAGCGGTAGTCAAGGTGCACTTTCATTGTCCAGATATGAGTCACTCTTTGTTGCTTATGGCCATAAGCATGGATATCCCTGTGGTGGTGTGAGGTGCGTACACGCACACACACTCCCTTTCCCACACACGTACATATATATATGTATACTAGCAAGTGTATAATGTTATAAAATGGAAATCTAAGTTATTAATGTAACGCGTAGGTGAACTTGGTATTAACGTTAAGCTAAAGGTTAGACAGCTCATTGTAATACTTACCAGGCATATAGATTAAACATATTGTCAAATTGAAAGCCTTTTCCTTCCCTGCCCCCAGAAATGTTACGATCTGTATATAACATTGGAAAGTAGATATATTTGTAACTGTCCGTAGGACCCCGGCGCCAATGGTGTATGATGGTTTAATGAGCCTCCTTCATTTGTGATCCGCAAGAAAATTGCTTTCCTGTTCCCATGTAGCAACCTTCTTGCTGTTTCTAACAGGTAATTCTGTGTTTCCATTTCATAGAAATAAATGTTATTTTCTATTAAAAAAAAAAATCGGTCTTATAAATGGCAAGTGGTATTTTATAAGATGGTGGAAGTATGTTTCGAGAAATTAATTTGACAAGTAAGGTCAATATTTAAAGGAGTTTATGCAATTAGCACAGACATGTTTACTACATTTTAATCATGGTCAAACCAGATATTCTTTGCAAAATTTATGAATAAAAACGAAGCATACAAACCAGAGCAATCTTCATATCAACCACAATCCTCAAATACATTTATTTCTCTTTCTGGTCTCTTTATTATTTATACCAAGAAAAAAAAAATGGATGTCTAAATTTAAGATGGATATTTTCCTCCTCTATCTCGCTAATTTTTGTCATATTTAGAAAATCTGGGATTGCTGCAGAGCAGTGCAGTTAAAGCAAACGCCTACCTGTTACTAGGTTGTGTAGCAATGGAGAGGTACTTCTCCCTCCCGTCTGAAACGAGAATGTGCAGTTTAATTGTTTCTATATCAGGTTAATGTGTGTATACTAGGGATGGGTTTTCAGAGTGTAAGACTGTTTGCGGCAGGCACAAACGAGTTAAGACACCACAACAAGGGGTAATGGGCAGGAAAGCTTTATCTGGTTTACTTTTAGAGTTGTGTGTCCTTCCAAATCTTGCTTCTCATTTCAAGAGTAAAAGCTACACGTCTGGTTTCGTTTTTTTCCCCATCTTTTTGTGGGTTTTTTGTTTGGTTTTGGTTTTTTTTTTCTTTTTTTTTTTTTTCTTATTCTTATTTTCTTCTTTTCCTTTTTATTTTCTTTTTTTCTTTTTCTTTTTCTTTTTCTTTTTTTTTTTTTTTCAATAGCGCCCGTCTATTCTTCAAGACCAAAGAGTAGGAAAGGCGTTTCTCACTCCATTTAGTTAGTTATTGCGACGAGAGGGAGAGGCAGCGGGCGTGCCCCCCGTGCATCCCGAGAGGCGATCCTTCTGAAGGCTAGAGCGCGACTTTATCGGTCCTGGGATTGTTTGGCTCAGGAAAACTATTACTCACGAATAACAACTTCAGTGCGTGGTTGAATTAAGACTGTAAAAGCTCTTAAAGTTGGTTGGTATGGAAACCTAATCCCATCGAACCGCTCCGTGGCACAGCTGGACTGTTTACTTTCTCACTTCAAATATAACTGTGTAAACATTGGCTCGAAGCTGACAGCGCAGCTCCTACCAACCAGTTCATGTACTGGTGGGTCTGGGAGGAGATGCGTCCCGCCGCAGGAAGCCCTGGGGTAAAATTAAAGGACGGTAGCAAGGAAAAAGAAGTTCTTCCTTCACTCACACAATTGATCAAACTGGATACAATTTTAAGATTTTATTAAAAAAGGGAAAAAAAATTAAATATAACAGATTACACCTAGGTAAATAGTTTCGGCCCTGATCCATCCTGGGAACAGCCAAATCAATATCACAAGGGAAACTTTTTAAAGTCTCGTGTTCCAAGAGCGGGTGAAACTTAATATTACTACAATAAAACGGTTTAATAAAGAAGGGCTTTAATAGTGAGCTAATTTGATTGAGTTTCCTAATTCCACTTTAATTGGAAAAGGAGTTGTCTGTTTGGTTATAAAGTGCCAGGGGTATGTTAGACTGGAAAAAAAAGATGGACTTCGAGCATCTGAATAAACTTTTTTTCCCTTTTTTTTTTCTTTTCCTTTTTTTTTCGGTTGGCAGCTGACTTTGTGCAAGGATGAGTTTCCATATCTAGGAGTATGAATGGGCTACAAAGAGCTGCTACTTAAAGAAATCAGGTCGCCACATTTCTTCAATTCTAGCCCTGTTGAGAAGGGCTTAGGAGCTGTTGATTTAACTCAGCTCCCCTTTTAATTATAAAAGCCATTCTTGTGTAGTTAGCAGAGTGGGACAATTTATCAGAACTGTTGCCGTGTCTTGGAGGTTGGCTTGGGCTTGGATTTATGCAACCGACAATGGGGATCACGGCGATTAACTTTCATATGGATAGTTTAGTCCTGTTAAATCGGGGGGAGTAGGAGGAGGGGGTAAGGGAATCTGATACATTGTCCCTATTGAGGTAATTCCCGTAGGTTAAAAAAAAAATCCCCTGCGTTTGAAGCTGCCTGGGAGAGGTTCGTATACAGAAGCCTCTGGCAGAACATAAAATATTCAGGTCCCTTTTAGAGTAAAATAAAATGCTGTCACTTGAATAAAAATCCGCGGGACCCAGTATAAATTATTTGTAAAGCAGAGAGGCTGCGGGCGAGCGCTCGCAAACTTCCCTGTTAATTAAATCTTAATCCATGGGTCGCGGGAAGCGGCGGGGCTGTAACAGCGGCTGCTGTACATACAGCGGGACACGTTCCGGAGTTATATTAACTGCACTAGTGTTTAATATGAATCAGCCCTAATCCACAGCATAATAAAGATCAAATTAGACTAACCATTTAGTAGCGAAATGACATTCCTTCACCTAAAATGAACCTCCCCGCTCGCTGCCTGCGCAGCCCGGCGAGGCGTGCGGGGCTGGGGCGGCGGCTGTGGGCTGCCTTCCAGGGCCGCTTCCCGCAGCCCAGCGGGCAGAGCGGGGCAGGGGGGGCAGTTTTACAGGCTGGGTGTTTTATTTTTAAATCCGACGGGGGAGGCTCCCCTCCCACTCCTTCCCAGAGCCGCCTCTCCCCCTCCCTCTCCGCCCTCGCAAACCGGATTTGTTGCCCAGGCGCTGGGGATGAAGGCGGTTCGGAGCCAGGTCCTTTCCCCTTGCCTTTTGCTCCGTCAGGGCAGGGGGAGAGCCTCGGGGTGGGAAGAGTGGCGGTACCTCCTCCGCGCTGTCCCCAGGCAGCCAGTCCCCAGGGTCCCTTCCAGCGCGGGCAGTGACGCCTCCTTGGGGACACAGAGGAGCAAGACCCAGCCCCCGCGCCCGCTCCCCCGCAGACCCGGGAGGGCTCCAGGCTCCTCCGCTACGGCTGCCCCGGGACTCACTGCCCCTTTTCTCAGCTTGGACGGGCGTTTCACCCGGGAAGGTGCGGCCCCGGGTGCCCTCTCACTGCTGAGCAAACACAGCTGCTGCCGCTGGTGGCACCTCTCGGAGTGACAGGGGCTTTCACCCCTCGGCCCCGCTCTCTGACACCTCCTCCCCGCTGTCCCCAGCGGCGGGGGCGAGCCCAGGTTATCTCCCTCTGATACCCAAAATGCCGACAAATAAACTCTCTAAGCTCGTTTTGGAGTTTTAGAAAGCGGCATCCTTTATTTCAGCGCTGGGCGCATGAGGGAACGATTTCCTTTAATCGAGTAACGAGACAAGAGCTGGGACAGAAAATGTTTCCCGCTCACACGCATATGTATAGATTTCCCCAGAAATGGTATGCATATTCTATTACTTTCCAAGGACTAATTTTAATTTTATTCTGAACTTCAGAACAGCCAAAATTCTGCTAATTGGAGCTTTGGAGCCAGTTCTCTGTCTGACCTTGAATTTTAGACAAGGAAATACATCCTTTGGACAGTATTACATGGGAAAAACACTGGAAAAAAACGTGCTATCAAGAAAACATGCTATCAGAGCAACAGTCTGCGTTTGTCTAACTTTCAAACAAATACAGTTACTTAGATGGAACTTAACTCTGCTTTAGCTTAAATCAAAATATAGCACTTTTTGTAATAGTAACTACTTCTTATATCACCTCTCCCGAGACGGGTTCATCGCCGGGCACACAAACTTCCCAGGCGAGGGGACACCTCTGCCTCCTCTGATGGTGCGGGCATCCCCCCTGTGTTATCATAACGTTGCCATGACAACTGCAGCAATTACCTTTATGCCAGAGCAACAATAGGAAAGTATTTAATGTATTTAAATGCGATTAAGCAGGTGGAAAAAAAACCGAGGAGGAGCAGCTCCGTGGGAAGAGCCGGGAAAGCGGGGCTGCGGCTGCCCGGCACGGCGGCTCCCGGGAGCCGGGGGAGCGCTAGGGGCTCAACAGATGGAACCGAGCGGAGGAGAAACACTTGAACGGGAGCGGAACGGGATGGTTTTTGCTGTTTTCTGCTGCTTTTAGCGCCAGCTAAGGCGCGTGAAAAACTCATTCCACTTTCCATCTCCCCTCTTCACCCGGGTTTCAACAGAAATGCAAAAACTCTGTCGCAAAAATAGGGTTTGCCCTGTTATTGTGCCTTTCCATTCCTTTATTTTTCTCTACCATTTTGGGGGGAGGAAGTGGGGCGGAAAAGAGAGGTTTTAACCCCCTTTTGTGCGTAAGTTCGAAAACCAGAAATAAAAACAATGAAAACACCCCTTAAATTGCACAACGCTCTTTTTGCGTTTCATCTCCAAAACGTGCTTTTTCCGGGGGTAAGTGGAAGAAAAAGACTAAACTAATTTTAACATATGTTTTGATCTAAAACTATCCCCTTTCAGCCACTACCCCTCATTTATATCTTACTTGGGAACCTAATAATCATCGGAAGAACTATTGCTGACCCAAGACGCCAAGTGCACTGCCAGGGTGGCAGCAGATGCTCCCCGGGAGCTGGGCATGAATTCACCGTTAAATTGAGCGGGGTGTGTTGGATTCGATGGAAGTTATCGCGGGGTGGGAAAGGAGGGCGTGGTCCATCGTGGCCAGGGGTGGGAAGAAGTTAAAGGTGAGGGAATGAGCTGGTTCACCCTGGCTAACATGGGTGCAAGGTGATATGGCTGGAGAAGGTAAGTTTATAAGGAAGTCCAGTGCTGAGGGTGAAAGAAATGGGGAGAGGAGGGGATCGGTGAATTCCAGCACAGAAGAGCAGGGCAAGGGGCTGACTGAGTCTTAGCCTCACGAGAGCTAATGGAGAAGTAAGGGCTGAGAAAATACTTAGGAATCATTAAAATAAGATGTTGGTGCCTGTATTGTAAGAGTGCAACGAAAATGTTGCTAGGTGTTGAGTTCAAAGGACAACCATATTTATGAAAAATGTAAGGTGGTTCCTTGGACTGTATTAAAAGTGTAAACATGCCTTTCCTGAGGGAGCGTTTAAGCCTTGATTAGGATCTGTGCAGGCTGAGTAACGCAGTACTTGGTGGCAGGACTTAGATTTTCAGAGAAACTATGAAAAATTCTTAATTTCAGCTACACTAATACTGCATGATGTACCGGGGTTGAGAGATTCAATTATGTGCACAGTCATGACACATGCCAACAGCTGACCAATGGTCATCAGTGTAAAATGGTGAAGGATGTTTTTGCAGTGAACTCACTGAGTCTTCATGTGGAAGAAAGTACATTCAGAGAGATGAAAATGCTTAAAGACAAGGAGATATTACTAATAACCTTAACTGCAACAGGCCATTTGCTAATCATTTCTAACCATAATAAAGTCTAAGGCCTGCTCTATCCAAAATCTAGAGTAAACTCATGTTCATCTTTACCCCAGGCGTGAATTTGGCAGATGTGGACAAGGGCATGATGAGACACCTGCCCAGGGGATAATTCTGTTTGGAATGTTGTTTCGTGCAGTATTGGATTTACCTGTATGTGGGAGCTAAAATCTTATCTGAGATTTTATCTTGATTCCTTGCAAGCTCTGAACTACAGGAGGGGAAAACATTGCTTCCTGATAATCCTGTTCTGGAGGTCTGGAAGAGCAAAATCTTGTCATATATTGATTTGTGGATTAATTTTCTGTAAGAGATGGTGATATGTGGGATACATTCTGATTCCTGACTTCACACAGAAGCTTTGCCTAAATGAACTTGGCAATGCAGATCTTTTTGGGGGTAAGGATGGATTGTTTCTTCTGTTCTCAGTGTGTGTACACTTGTAGTTTTTATGCATTTGGAGAGGGATTTTTTCTGTCCTACGTTCCCACATTTCTAGTTTTGAATCTTATTAATACGCTGTAAAGCTTGTAAGAGTTATGCTAAAAGTTGTTTCTGCATCGTTAAATTCCCCCCCCCCCCAATATATGAATGGATGAAAAATGACTAGGTAGAAGCATAGATGAATTTCAGAAAAAAAGGTAGAAATACATTGAAAGTAGGTTAGCCAAAGTCTTATTGCCCATCAATTATTACAAATCTGCTATGCATATCTTCAGAAAGTAGCTGACCATTTCACTGGGCGAATATAGTAGATGAGCAGGGTCTGTGAAAATTTGAGTAGGTTTGTGACAGCAGGGCAGGTTCCTGAGGTGGGAAAGAGGGAAGTGGAAAGGAAACCACAAACAGAGAGTGGATCTTTCCGTGTGGTCTGACAGGCAGATGGAAAGCATGAATTACAAAGGCTTTTAAAAAGATCTGCTTGGGGTTTATGTTTACAGAGAGATTTAACAAGACTGGCTGGCCTTAAAATGCTGAAGCTGTTGCTAAAATCAGATGTTTGGAAGTGAGATGGGGTATTAGCCCTGGACCAGAATATAGGAGAAGTTCACAGAGGTCGAGCAAAGCAGGAACAAGGGCAGCAAGGCAGGGCCTCCACAAACCATTCCACCAGATCAAGAAAGGAGCTTAAAAGTCAGCAGGACCTGGAGTGAGGGGAGGGAGGAGGGTATGACCCCTGTTGTTTCTCCTTTAGGGAGGTGGATCCAGAGACCGTGAGCCCCTAACCAAGAGCAGCAACAGCAGCATGGGAAGACAGTCAGAATGAGCGCAGATTTGTGCAGCAGGGACTGACTGATGAAATATCTTTGCAAGGAACAAAGGTATCAAAATGATACCTCACTTTCTTGTAAGTGGGATATGGGATATTGATTTCCTCTCCTGGCTTGGGGAAGCCCATGGTTTACCTTAGGTAGAACCTATGGATTTCCTCAGTTTTCTAAATCTCCTGCTTGAAAGGTTAGCCATAGATATTTACAGCCAAATGAATGGGGCAAATAGGGGAGATTATAATTTAAAGACCCTTTGCTTTGTAAAGGGAGAGTCAGAGAGCTTATACTTGTTATGAGAATCTAAATAAGGACCTGTTCAATAGGATAAATGGCACACAATCTGGCAGACAGAGGAGGGAATAAAACTGCAGTGCTCAACCTAGTATGCTACAATGAAGCTACAAGATCCATGGCTTTTTCCTGCTTAGATGGATGAATTACATTTAGTTTCTATAATAGTTCTTTTTATCCTCCTTACAAAACTTTACTTTGACACAGAGAAAATAATCCTAATGCAGTGGGACCAAGAGTGGGAAAATGTTCCAGTAGGCTTGGCAGGCAAATCATGGCCCCAGCCCTGCACTAAAATCCCTATCTTGCTTTGTGAAAGCTTCACTTTTACCTGCAGGGATTAGAGAGGGGTTTTCAGAGTCTCTTCTCTACAAGTGTTATGCTAGAGCCTTCTTCCTGCTCAATGGCTCAAAAGGATTCCAAAACATTAGTTGAATTTATTTTTTCACATCTATTGGAAAATATCTTAGAACATAAGCAGTAGTATGAGACCCCTGTATTTAGGGGGAAGTTCATCCAACACGTGGCTTACGAGCATAATCTTTGCCCAAAGTACACCAAAAGAATGCATTAGCCCAGCTCCAATTTACTGGGAGTGTAACGATTTCAATATATCCAGGAAACACCCCACACCACGGCAGACACTTGGAGAAGCTGGCAAAGGCATTATGATATGTTTCACCACTATTGAGGTATTTCCCAAGTGTTACATGAATGTGCCTGTGGATTCTGATGCCAGGCTGAAATTATGTTAACAGCCCCACCGGGATCCTGTGCGTTTTTCATTTTGGCTTCTGAATTTCTCTCCTGGGAGAGAGCTCAGATATTTTTCAGTGTCTAGTACCTTGAGCAGTGAAGGAAGAATTTGCTTTATCTTTGCATGTAAGGATACTTACATCTTTGATCTGGAAAGAGCTTGTAATGTGTGAAACAAGAATGTCAACATGCTTGGCTAGCGGCATTGTTTCTAACTGTGGAGGAGGGCTGGCAAAATGGTGTGCTTGGCTCTCGAGTGGGGAAACGGCTCTATTAACCTACAAGTCTGTAGAGATGGAGGTGATGAGTGATACGTGTGCTCTCTAAAGAGCAAGCGGGGAGCGAAGGCTGTATTAGGAGCCTTATCTCATGTGTTATCTTATTCCTTAACACGGAAATATCTAAACAAAGTTAGTCCTGATTAGGTGAGCCGAACTGAAAAAACAGCAAATGATCATAAACTGTAAAAAGCTAAAAATGATCTGAGGAAGTCATTGGTAACATGTCTGGTTTTCTTGAATACCCCAGCAGGGTTGACGCTGCATCTGATAGATGTTGATGATACTGGGTAGAGGCGTTCTTATTAAGGAATTGCCTGCTGGAACTCCTTCCAGCCATCTGGCATCCAAAACGCAACAGCAAAAAGGATCCTGTTGGTGATTTTCAGTAAATGTTTTTCACTGAGCCATCTTTGTTGACTGTCTCTATTGTTTTGCAGATGTCTATGGTATCATGAATATGTTTTTTCAACCTTAATTGAAACTCATGCTCCACCAATCCAAGGATTAACTCTGTTATAACAGAAATGAAATCTGTATGAATTTTTATCCGTAAACACATATTTTTTTAGACACTTCCTCCAATCATATGTTAAACTTGAAATATTTGCAATATAACCCCCTGGACTACTGCTACACCTTTTCATTTACTTTATTATTTTTTTTTAAATAATTCTGCATATGTATGACTTTGACTGTTTTGTTCCTCGGTTTCTGAGTATTGCTCTTCATTTTTGGAAATAAGAGATTGTAGCTAATTTTCATAAAGCTTTTGAAAGCTTCATAAGCAACAACAACAGTGAAAATATTTTTTTAGTTTCTAACGTGCTGGTTGGTGGTAATCGGGTTTTATTTCACCACAAATGAAAATGACTTAATATCTTCTGCTCTTGGTTTAATTTCTGTTGTAAATGGTGCTCTCAAATACTACACTTATAGATTCTGGACTCACTTCAGCAAGAACTGCCTTTATTTCTTCACAGACACAAGCACAGAATATTGTCTCGAAGCGGGATGCACAGCACTAAAGTGCTTCCTGGGGCAGCAACATGCTGCTGGTGCTCAGTGGGTGTGAGCTCCTGATCTCTTCCAAGATTAATATGAAAATAAAATGATTCTTGAAACAGGTATAACTGATGCTTCAGCTGAGCATGGTACACTTAAAGTAAAGCATATTAATTTCTTATATCAAGCCTTTTGAAAGGTACAATTATGCCTTATCTTTGCAGGTTGGTTTGTTTAACTTTCACTGGATTATTCTCGTGGAATAAGAATGAGGCATTGCTGTTGCAGAGGAGCACTGGGACCTTGTAAATGAAGGAAGCTGTGAGGTTTTGTGGTGAAAACTGCACATGGGTCTCAGAAGATTTTTTTGTGTGTGTGTACTAAATTCTGCTGATGATTTGCCAACACTGTGTGACCTTGAGCTACTCAAAACAATTTATGATTTTTTTAAAAGTGACTACTAATATTGATTGTCTCCAGTTTCAGGATGAGACACAAAGTTTGAATTGCAGACTTTTGTACTACTTGAGTATTTATTTTTAATAAGGGTCCTAATTAAGTGTGCAATCTCTGTTGCAGGCAAGCTCTCCTGGACTCTGTCTTCATTCATTAAAATGTGTCAGATTCCTCAGAGTTTAAAGCAGAGCTCTAACAGTGGCAAAAGAGACTCTATGTCCTGAATATATATACTAGCATGTGCCAAAGAATATGTTTGTTAATAAGTACTTGTTCAGTGATAAAGTATAGCAACAAGGGGTTACATATTTCCTCACTTTCAACTGCGTGAGCAGAGCCCTGACTTCACCCAGGAAGCTATACTGTTGTGAGACATGGAAAAGTAAAATATCCTCGGCTTTATAATAAGTCATTCCAGCTCTGTCTAATTAACACTTCTTAGTGTTAATTGTAACCCCGTGTTCTGTGTTTTTCAGGGACAATATTTCCCAAGTACTGCTGATGAAATGTCAGGCAGAGGTAATAATTTTGTTTTTCTTGCTATTATAACATTGTGCCATATAGTTATATGCAGAGATACATGCCAATCAACCAACAGAACAAACAAGATGAAGAGGTAAAAATCTTGTCCTTAGAGACCTCCTTAGGCAGACAGTGAATTATGAGTTATTCTCAGTCTAGAGAACTTGCAGTGAAAACAGCTATTCCTACTGGCACACCTCGTTGTGATTAAAAACAATGAATGGTTTTAGGTGGCTTGTTTTATTAAATCACCAGACTTAACAGGATGGAGTGGTGGAGTAGAAAAATATAAGATTTTTTTCACATAACCCGCAGAATCCTAGAGGCTTCTAACACTAATGCTACAGAAATATCACTAGCTAGTGTTTGCAGAATGGCATTTAATGAACAATAAAGACATTCATGTTGGAAGAGGGAAAACCCTGTTGGCAGTCCAGCAAACTTAACAAATTTTGGTTTTGTAGTCTGAAGGAAATGAAAGAGTACTCAAAGAAAGTGGGAACAAGAGATTGACTGTTAAAACATCATTCTAGTGTTGGTGACGCTATAGAACTATAGCAAAAAACAGGTAATAACTTAAGGATATGGGGCCATCGTGTGTCACTGATATTTAAGCAGGTTTTTTTTTTTTTTGGAATGTGACTTAAAAAATGAAGGAGTTTGGTGTGTGGCAAGAGAATGTAGAATAATTGTTGTCTCATCCAAACAATGCTGTATGTGGTGGCAGATGGGAAAGTATCTGTGATGGCTCTGTATTTTACAAGAAGATGAGTGTGAGAGAGACCTGACTGAAAATAAAACCAACCAAACACCACCACATGATGAGATATGGGGAAAAAAAGTCAATTATGTGAATGCCAACTGTAAGATAAAAATACAATGTCAAATAATTTCAGTCCCATCCTGGACAATTAAATTAGCAAGGATTTTACCTTTTTTTTTAAAAATGGAAACAAGGACCTAAATTTAGGTCTAGCCCTAGCTTTCAAATATTACAAGTTTCTCTATGCCACTTAATGTAACACTTGGACTTGAAGAAGACTTGATGGCCTAGTGAAACATCTGAAAACTTTTTGACATGTTACTTTTAGGAGATCACTGGTGCTTATAGCCTGGTGGCTATTCTGCAGAGGTTTGTGCTATGTTCCTAAACATTGGGGAAGGGGTAAGGCTGAAATTCTCTCTCCCTGCATTGGGATTTGCATAACTAAAAGGAAAATTTCACCACAATATTTCTTACCTACATTGAAATACGTTGAACTTCTTATGAAGTACAGACTACTTTGGAAGACGACAGAAAGACCACATTTCAATTTTTTGAATAGCCCACATGGCTATTGTTTCATCATTATTGACTTTTGATATATGTCTATTGAAATAACTCTATGACTCCTGTTGGCCCACTGGCTTGGCTTCCCAGCATTGAGGTTATTCTATGGCCATATTATTGTGAAATGAAATAACTCAAGAAAATTTTTATCTACAAGTAGGGAACACGCGTTCTCTGGAAAAGGAAAAAGCTATGAAATTCTCAAATGTTATTGAAGAAAAATAATCAATTTCCTCTACACTTTTTTTCTCAGGTCTAGATACTTCACTATGATCTTCAGTATTTTTCTTTTTCTCCTTTATGTGAAATACTGAGAGTGAATTTGAGTCAATCATGTCTTAATGATTAAAACACTTAACTGGCTTGTTTTTTGTTTGTTTGTTTGTCAGAATCCCATCATTCCTATAATCTGGATTTCTCACTGTCAGGCTTTGCGGAGTTGTTTTATAATCTTGTTGGGGGAAAAAGCACAGCATTTTGCTTTGTGAAGCACAAATATGAGGCAGGGGAAGCGTGAAGCTGAGGTGCAGCAGCAGCAGCTTGCGCCTACTTCTGAAGAAGAGGAAGCACCTGAGGGAAAAGCAAAAAGAGTGGCCAGCCATTCACTGGGGGGGATGTTGGCTGGGACATGGACAACCTCCCTGCAGACCCTTACCTATCCAGAGGGCTCAGCTTGGCCCAGCCAGGCTGGGGACACATTTGTGCCTGCTCACTGGGAGTTGGATACGTGGGCTGATAGTGCATGGGCAGTCAGTACAGCTCCTGGGAAATGCCAAGTTCTTTGGACAAGATGAAGGCCAGCCTTCAAAAATCCCATGGCACTCCCCACGACAATGGGAGGCAAAGCCACCCTTTGAGCTGGGGCTGTAGCTATGTGGTTGTGGGGTGCCGGGCGGCCTCCTCCTTCTCCTCAGTGTGCTGAGGGGCAGCGGGGCTGGCTGTGGGGCCGGCAGCCTCCTCAGCAGGACTGTTCATACACACAGATGAAAAGTTTGCCCCCATCTGTCTCTAAGGGAATTCTTCCTGGTGAATGGTGCACTTTTCTCCTCCCTGCCTTGATTGTAATAACCAGCTTGGCTGCACCTGACCAGTGTCCCCTTTGGACAAGGGGTGGTCGTAGGTGTCCTAGCAGTGTCCCTGTGCCTCCTTCCTGATCAGCAACTCATCCCCTGGTCCCAAGGCTGAGCTATGCCTGACCACCACTCAGTCTCTTGGAGGACCAGCTGCAGCACCATGGTAGTGGCTTTGTTTGGCCTCTCCCTACATCCTGAGTGAAACAAGATGGTGACGAGGAGGCCCTGGGCCTTCTGCTCCCTCAATGCCTCTTGCTCAAAAGAGAAATTCCCATCTGGATTAAATAAGCCTTTGCATCCTGAGGAACCCACTCCCTTTCCTCATGAAAATCTGATTTATGTTTGGGAGGATTACTTAATTTCTAGCTCCTGTTAAGCAATTTTGGTTAAACACAAGTATGATTCCTTTGCAACGGCGTAGAATGTACTGGGGTGTTTGGCAGCAGCCAGGACAGCAGGCATCGCCAGGATCTGACACTGGTGAAAGCAAGGTGTGGTGTTTCGGGATGCCATTGGCATACTTATTTAATCTAAAATGAGATAAACCTGATGCTGATAACAGACACAGATTCTTGCAATGTTAGATTGTGTTGCTAATTTCATTTTCACGTTTCTTTGTGAAAAATGCTGTAATCAGTGGGGAATATTGCCCAGTTCTTTGTGCAATATATTTTTGAGAGACTAATCCAATGGTAGATCCTTGCATTTGAGTCATGGCTGAATTCAGTGACAGTAGGTTCTATGTGTGTGTTTGTGTCGGTGTATGTACATCTTTCTAGACATCTACCTTATCTTTGTGAATTCATCTACCATTTGTGGTTCCTTTACCAATTAACTTTTCTAACACAGCAGTTCACTCTGCATCATGTCATGCATGCTGACTATGTGCTGATTTAAGGTTGAGGATAATTCAGCAGAGGTGCTGATTATGGCAAACTTATTCTCAGGAGACCAATGAGAAATTAATGTTTTGTGACAAAGTTTGTTTTGTGTAGATTAGGAAGATAATGATACATACAAGAGATTAGAATGTGACATTAAGACCAAAATTCACACTGCAAAGGTAAGATGTAAAATCAGGTAGTTAACCATGTGGCTTTGTGTCTGAGTCTCAATTTTAAACTTGAAATACCAAAGGCAATATGCTAAACCTGAACTTGTAAACTCCTATCGGTGTTATTTCACGCATATGAATGGTCTCAGTGACTCACACTGACCTGTTTCCCATACTTTTGAAGATTTTGCAGCCTATGCAACACAATGTTTTTCCTGTGTGCCTTGGACAGCTCCAAGCCATCTGCAAAAAATACAACAATGACAAGATAGAACTCACTTTGTTTGACATTTTTTCATGTTGATGTGGAAAAGCAGATATTAGCCTAATAAATACGCTATTTTAACATGGAAAGAGTGATTCTATAGTCATTCAGCACAGCAGAATTTCTAGTCAAGAGGAAAGTAGTTATAGTTGAGAAAAATATAGCTGGGAAAAAGTGTAAGATTTTTTTTTTTAGGTCTCTTGGTACGTCTCATGTTATTTTACTGACCTCAGTGAAGACCTGAAAACCATACAATAAAAGTCACTATTCTCAGTTTTCTTGCATCCTTCATCCAGCTTTTTCTTGATGACTGAGCAGGTTTATATGAATATAAGCCAATGAGTTCCTTATCCTTCCAGAAATATAGTCCAGTATATAAACAAGGAATTGCAAAAGGGATGCACAATGTACATATTGAATTTCATCTTATTAATTGATTGGAACTCTGTCAAAATGAAAGCTGACTTATTCATGGGGAGTAATTCCTTGCTGAGGAAAAGGAAGCTTTGGCGACCGCGTAATACATGTCTCAGAGTTATCCACCAATAACTTGAAAAAGTCACATAGAATAATAGTAAGATTATTTGGCTTATCTTGTCCCCATAAGTCATCTATCCTGAATTAAGTGAAAGCTGAAAGTCATCCTAAATGACATGTTTGTCTCCATCTTTCCATTACACTCCTATTGCTCTAAAAGCAGTTTTATATGTTGTTTTTAGATATTTTTCTTTTTTCATCTCCTTTTATGAAAGAATTGCAAAAATAGGAAACCAGATCTTGAGAAAATAACATCTAAAGATGAAGGGTGGCAAAGTAAAGAAAAATTTCATATGTATCACAGCTCTGTAGGAGTGAGGTCCAACGGAACCAAAACCACTTAAATTTTGAGTACGAACTATCATGCTCAGATCCAAACATTTCTTTGTTATTTTTTAACATTATAATTGTTATCCACCGTTTGGAATTTTTAAAATATAGTTGTTGTGAAAATATACTTGCCAGAGAATTGTGTACCTTACTTTGGACAGAGGACCTTTGATGAATAGCTCATAATCTGACCAAAACAAGAGATTTCTTTTTTGTCCTACAGCAATACCATCTTCTCCACCTAGTTTGTACTTTAATTGATACATCTGTCTTTAACAGAATCTCTTCAGTAACTCTGTCCCTTGCTCCAGTTCTTAAACTTTCAGCCTTTCTCTCTAGGTTAAGTAGCAGATTCCTGTCACTGGATGCGATGTAGTTTTCAAAGTGTCTTCTACCTAATTGCCATTAAAATCTCTTTGAAAAAAAATATCTCACTAGGCACTGTGTTTCTTCAGCATGTTTTTTTTTCTTTTTTGAGATTTAGTTACCCAGTAGCAGTGCAGGAGGCTTGAAAGGGCCCAGGAAGTAACTTCTCCTGAGAGTGACTCAAGGGGAAGATTAGAAGAATGCAGGAGATTGGGTTTGTAATAGTGGTAGTTTCTACTAATCCTCTTTGTTTTAACAATCATGTATAAAACTTTGAAGGTGCCTACCGTGCATGCTGAGCTCTTGTTCAAATACCGATAGTGGAAGTGCAGAGGTTAAGTGGTGTCCCTGTTGCAAACAAATGCAGAAGAAAATAGTGCTGTCGTTTGGGCACCTGACTGAGACTCAAACGGCTTTAGTTAAACCTCATGTTCTACCAAAGAGCTCCTGTGGGCTCAAGGGGAGTTACCTGGGGGCTGGGTGAGGTACCATATCCTTCTCAGCCCAACCCTTTCTCATGTACAGTAGCTGATCAGAGTTTAAAAGACAGAAAGGAGCAATTGCTGCACCTAGCAAATATGAACCATGAATATTGGTCAAGCTTAGTGACTTATTTGAATATCTTGTAGTACCGAAAGGATTTTTGTGAGATCTGACTCTTTGAGTCCTGGTATTTTGTGAGAACCTCGGATTTTGTTTTCAAGCAAACTTTTATCCATCTGTGTAAGGAAGAAAAACAATGAAGTCATCAAACATAAAGAGAATTACATACCTATTAAAATATTAAGTTTAAAGCAGTCCAAGATCAGACCGACTTCTTGTTTAGGAGTACAGGTTGGCAGTACCAGAAGACAGATTCTTGCCAACTTATCAGAAACTGAAAGCAGCCAGTGTCTCACAGTGGCTTCCAGGATCCATAGTTTTAAATAATTTATGTGGTTAATGAATAATAAATTTAATAGTAATGATTAAGGCGGATGACTCCTTGTTCAGTTAAATGGTCACAGCCAACTGAAAAATGTGCGTGGTGCATACATGCTGTGCTCCTCCCTCAAGTTTGCGCTCAGTCATCCTCTGACAAGACTGTTTGATACTGTGGGTGATTCACTTTGTCCTTAGACAATGCTTCATCATTTCCTACCTCCTCACACCTAGCTGCAGTAAAGTGCTTGGTTTAGAGGAGGACAGCTAATAAATTTACAGTTTTTCACTTGTGCAGTGAAGTTCCAGAAACCACAATTTTCCTTTCTAACTGCTGTGGAAGCTGACGTGCTGTTCCCTGATGGTTTTTGTGCAGTGTCGCCCACTCTGTGGCAGTTTCCTAGGCCAGGCTCTTCCAATCCCCCAAAACTATTAGCCCCAAAGTCCACCCTGGTGGGAGTTAGAACAGCTCAGCAGGGGTGTGCAGAGTTGGGCAATGCTGGCTTTGGAACAGGGTCTCTGCAGGGCTCTGGAACAAGAGGGAAAATTCCCTGTCTCTTATCTTGCCTCTCCTTCCCACCCCTGCCATTCATCCCATTTGTTCAAAGAGGCTTTGTAGAGTCTGCAGACTACAGAGCTTTTTTTCTGCATCCCCACCCTGCTTCTCCATTCCATCTGCTGTTTGTTTTCTTGTGCTGTCTTGTACATTTGGATGCTGTAAGAGTCTTGCACTAGGTGTTTTGACAAGTGGCTGCTGTGTAGTGTGGACTACTAGCCTGGGTAGGGGACGTGCAGGCTCTAAGCAACACTAACTTTGGCTGCTGTACAATGGTTGAGATGTGCTGCTGCCTTGAGTTAACATCTGCGCACAAAGGGACCCCGGGCTGTCATGGGATATCACTCCGTTGTGACCTCTGATGGCAGGAAGGAGGTCCTGTGCTGTCTTCTCTTCTGATAACAGCTAGCAATGAGACAAAGTTGACCCTGCACCTCTGTGATTCTAAGTTAGTTGGTTGTCCAACTGGCTAGGAGTGGCATAAATAGAAACATTTGGACACTGAAACAGTGGCTCCTGAATTACTGGTGCAAGTGGAAAACTGATCAGGGCCTCTGTTTGTGCTTGTTATTATTATTTATTCACTATTTTAGTTTTATTTACTAAGCAAAACTCCTACTAAACTGCAAGAGCCTTGTGCAATTATCTGGATTGGAACCATTTGCTCCAGAATGTTTCTTGAAGGTTTCCAGCGTGATGTTGACAGGATTTGCCTCCTGCTTTCACAGTAGTTTGTGAAGAAGGACTCTCACTTTATGTTCTTCACCCTTTCTGTGGAGCCCTTAGGAGGCAGTCGGTGGTGGAGTTCTTTCTTCACAGCTTTTAGTCAGGCTCAAAATCTACACTGGGTCATTACAGCAAAATGAGTTATCCCCAGTTCTCATGTCTCAAGCTGGAACTGGTGAACTGAGGGCTTAAACTTCGGGAATGTCCCTACAACTATCAGTTATGCATCTTATCCAACGTGTTTTTTATATTGAGCAGTATCTTGGTTCTGCTGCCACTGTGTGGTCAAAACCGGTCTAGTGCTTCAGGTATTTTGTTTCTTACCGAGACTTGTGAGGAGCCAGCACAGTCCTGCATCCCATATATGATTTGCCTTTATGCCACTGTAAATGAGGAGTAACTGCACTGGAATGAAAGGACTCCTTGTTTGTGTTAGCGGTGCAGTCAGATGCACGGGCAGCAGTAAGGGTCTGTTGTGCTGAGTAGGTGTTAGGCTAGGAAAACCAGCAAACAGTCCCGAAGACAGTCATATCTTGATACTGTGACCAGATGTAACAGGTAAATGAAACTGACCCAGCAAGGATAAACCTTCTCATAGACACGTGCTAGAAGTCAAGGCCTTGGTGAAGAGCTGCTGTTGGCTGAGTTGTTCGACATACAAGCAAAACGGGAAGACTGCTGGTGGGGTTTTATTAACCCCACTTGTGGTGATTTCCACAATTTACACACCCCCAGATAACGGCTTCTCCCTGTGTTTTTAAGATTGAAAATGGTAAATTTCTTGCAGCCTTGCACTTTGTTGAGGTTTCAGACATGCTACACAACCTTTGCTATTCAGCAATGAAGCACTGCAACAAATAATCAAATACAGGTGTACTTAGCAAGAAAAAAAGCTTATATTAGCTTTGCTTTTTAGAAAATAATATGGTAGTCGCTTATGTTATCCCAATTTGTTAATATCCAGGAGGTTTCTCAGTCATTAACTCACTTGAGTGAATTAGAAATGTTTTATTGTAGTAATAAACAATGATATGTCTTCAGGCACTTTCAAAGCAAGTAAAATAGAAAATGTAAATTACTTTGTGGTTTGGTTCTACATTCCTTGCTCATTCAAGATTTTCACTGGCTTCAAGGAATGCAAGAGCAAGCCCCAAATATTTGTAAGGGAAGCAGGGTGAAAAAATTTGCCTTGAGCGCGAAGATTAAAGAAGTAAAATGTCATTACTAGAAATTGACAGAAGGAGAAAATTCCAGCTACTGAGGGAACACCAGCTAAGAATGTCATGCAATACTTTTATTAACACAGTACAAAAGGCAATTTTAAATAAATAAAAAGGCCTATTTCTGCAACTTTCAAAAGTCCTTATTTAATTTAGGTAAAAACAAATATGCCACAAACGTTAAACTGCCTTGTGGATGTCTGACCTCAGATGCGGTCTCAACTTCCTGCTCAGCAGCAAATCATGTGTTCTTTCCCTTGCCTCCCTTGTTCTGTGTTGCTAAATCCCCAGTGCACTGGGGAAGGGATGGTTTCTGTGGATCTATGTAATGTCTAGGCTAACTCAGACCCAGGCTGAGGTGGGTTTCCTGTCTACTGCTGGGCAGCTACTGACAACACCTGCCCCCTTCCCACCCACTTCATGCGTTATCCCATTGCATTCTCCTGCTGACCCATTTGCTTTCTCTCTCCACTTGCTTTGAGATAAAGCATGTGTCTTACTCTGCGTATTTGCGGAGTAATGTGGTCCCTAAACAAACTGGTAAGTTTGATTCTTGCCGATTTTTTTTTTTTTTTTTAATAAAAATTACTTCTATCTCTTTTGCACCAATATGGATTATAGACTGAAGCATGCAGCGAACTGCGGATCTTTTCTGAAAACTATAAACTGCACTTGATTAATGCAGCACAGAGAAAGAGGAGTCAGCAGTAAAGCCTCTAGCCTGTTCTGTAGGTCTTGGTGCTGGTTGGAACCTTTGCAGTCAGAGTGAGCAGTTCCAGGGACTCTCTTCTGTCAGACTTGCTGTGTGAACCAAGCTCCTATGCATTTCCATGATTTATGAGACTTAGGCTACAGTCAGCTGTTTAGACAGAGCAGTGATAGTAGTGCAGATGACAGACACACAATATTTGCACGTAGCATGATTGCACAAACCACATTTCCTTTGGAAAATGGGCTAAAAATAGGAACACTTTCTGGTGCCAAACTTGTCTGTCGTAACAAGTAGAGGCTTTTTGCCTGTTCATGGGTGTACTGAGCTACTCAGGCTGCTTCTGTGCTAGCATGTTTTCTTGGCACTCTGGGTATACTTTCATGGGATTTTGTGAAATACATTTAATTTGTCATGGTGATGAGGAATATAGATGGATAAATGTAAAGAAAGGTGAATTTATCATGTGAATCGCTTTCTAGCTTTTTTTATTTTGCTACTTTTTTTGTCTGAGGAAAGCTTTGGTCATGTCCTGTGTAATATTTCTCATTTCATCGTTGTTTAGTGTAAAGAACAAAATGTTACCTACTGAAGGTGATGCAGGCCTAAGGCATACTGCAGACAATGTGGGTCTCTATGTACTATGATCAAATAGATACCGTGATGACCTTGCTCAAGTTTCTTGCATAGAACCTCTCTGCTTTTCCCCCTCTGATCCTAATCTAGGAATGCAAGCCAAAGGATGAAGAAGAAAGAGCCTGTACTTTGGGATGCTGGAAACCATCCTCCAAGTCTGAACTCTGCTGCTGGGACTACAGCACTACCAGACTTGATTTGCTTTCTGTAGTACCCCAGACAGTGTGATGTGGTACTCGCATCCTGCTGTGTCGTACTCATTAGCAAAGCCAATGGCTAATTTGGATCATTCCAGGAACTCAAAAAAAAGTTTGATGGAAATGAAAATTAAGACCATAATCAGATTTGGAGTAAACAGATGTAACACCTTGGGTTCCGTGTGTGTGTGTTTATTTTTTCTGCTTATGAAGGGATGGGCGTGGCTTTGCTTCTATTAGAGTAATGTCCAAAAAGCCTCATTAGCCCATGATGTTATGTATACTGGAAACATCTGCTACCTCCTTCAAGTTTAGTGACCTATAAAAATATTTTAGCATTGCTCTAATTTAAGGTATGAAGTAGGAAAAAAAATATACAAGCTCCTCTAACTCAAAGAGCCACAGACACAGGGGTACCCCACATATTTCTAAGTTGTTAATGTTTAAGAATACAATTTCCTAACTGAGCTCAGATACTATTGAAATCATTATTTCCACTCTCCAGCAACCCGTTGTGCTCAGCCGAGTGAGTGTTAGGCCACTAGAGAGCAGCAGAGACTGTGTTTAAAGCCACTGCCGCTGGTCGCGAAGCAGCAGTTCTGTGGCGTCTAACCTTCACCTGCCAGACGCGGTCTTATGTTGAGAACCATTTTTTCCTGTTCTTTTGCTTAGTGCTCGGTTTTACTTGCCTTCAAGTTTCTCTGATAGTGCTTTACAGAGGTGTACCCACCAGAAGCCTACGGTCTAGTGGGAAGTGTACCTTCCTTGGCTGGGTTTGGTTTTAAATGTAAATAAAATGTTAGGGAGATGGTCATCTGAATATGCTGGGGGGGGCATTGGTGATTCAGAAATTCCGTTTGGGTTCTGAAATTTGTCCCTTTACTAGAAATGTTTTGTGTGGTGGCTAGTCCACTCCTGTAGTGAACCAGTCTGTAATGATACCTTGGGGTTTTTATCCTTTCTGACTATATTCTCCATAAAAATAGCAGAACGAAAGAGCCTGAAAGGAGTGAGACTGTCTGTACTTCTAAAATTATTACTGTGATTACAGTGGCTGTCAGGGTCTTGGACAACAACCATTAAACAAGAGGCAGCACGTAGATACAACAGTCAGCTGGTGGGAAGCAATCCTGCGTCTGGCACGGTGTGGGCTCTGGTAAAGGGAGATGGCATTAGTTCCTAACCCCAGCCTTGCAGGGGCCACTTCACAAGAGACAAACACAGGGACTCTTTCATCTTATTCCTCAGCGTGCTGAGAGTGGGGAGTGAAAAGTGTCAGCAGACTGTGGATTGCGTGGAAGAAACAGATAGTGCTTAAATGGGTTTTGATATAGTGAGAAAGATTAGAGTGGGTGAACGGATCAAAACTGGGTCAGTATTTAACTGATTAACAGAAGTATTATTACAACTATATGAAAGTTCTCAAGCTTTTTTGGATGACAAATCACCGTGATTATTCCCACAGCCCAGTGCATTGCTGTACCGTTATCCCTGTACTCTTGCACTACACAAAGAAGTGCATTATCAAAGGACTTCTTTATATGGAAGAAGATGTGTCATGGACATTGTAACCTTCTGAAGGTGACGCCATCACAATATGTGTTCATAGTTCTGATACTCTGAAGATTAGTTTGCAATCTCTGTTGGTTCAGTGGGTGTTTCTGCAAAACCCTGGGAGTCTTTACACTTTCAAGTACCCAAAAACCTTGAAAATCTACCCCACAGTATCTGATAACTCGAGATATTAATGTTTCAGTTTTGGAGAAAACTGACTCCGAAATCTGCAGAAGGTAACAGTGGTGGCATTTATTTTGTCTGAGCAGCTGCAAGGTACATTATTTAATATCTGTTTCATCTGTATTTCAGAACTGATCTTGGTGTTACAACAAAAGCAGACTTGTCTTATGAGATTCAAAATTATACCTAATTGAATTCTGCTTTGGGAGTTTCTGTCAATCACACAACCGTGTAAATTGGGAAAGACACATGATTCTGACTGTGATTAACTTCTCCAAAGTCACTCTGAGTACTGTATATCATATTTCATAAAGAGATGTAGTATCTTCAGAATAATTGGATTTTACTAAGAGGTGTCTTTTGAATGTCGGAAATAACTTCATTTTTTTGGAGGAGGAAGCATTTTTAAACAGACTGTTGTAAATGTTTCTAAAATAGACATCTCCAACTGAAGGTGTCTTGACTACCATCCTCCATTTGTAGTTCCTAACAACAATGTAAATGAATGGAAAATCTCCTCCTCTGAGGAGACTGAGCAGCCTGCCTTTGAACCACTTTACACCATCTAGAGGTGGGCAAGGGGGTAAATTAGACCTAGATATAAACTGCCAATGAATAATCAAGAGTGGATGTTCATGGTGCTGCAATATTTGAGCCATGTATTGTAAGTGCATGCCAATGCTATGAGCTTTCACATATTTATGTAGTCAGGTGAAGGAAGCCAGGTCCTTTTTGATATTATATTACTGGTTTATTTCTCCGAGTTGAATTTTAATCTTCCTTTATTCCTGGCTCTTAAAAATGAGTGACAGCAAATACAGACCATTTTTCAGAATTTAAACCTCTATAAGAGCTTTGAGTAACTATGTTTTTATGTATTAAGATTTGTAACTGACCAATTTAACTTTCTGAGTGTCATAAAATTACATTTTAAGAACTGTCAACAGAGTTGGTCTGCAAATCACTGCACTAGAGATCTCTGACTTTGCAGGGCAGACAATAGCGTTTTTGCACCCCTGTAGCTAGTTAGCCAGTATTAATATTCACTTTGCTTTTATCTCCAAATCACATCAACTGTCTCCAGTGACATTTAACTTACATATGTGAAGGGATTGGCATTTTTATATTGTCAGATTGTTATTGGATGAAAAAACTGATTTTGTCACGGGACATCTGTTTTATTGTTAATTAGATGAAATAGGAAAGACATCAGAAGAATACACACAGAAACTATTTCATAGTTCCTGCTTAAAATCTTACTCTGATCCCTTGAAATTAATGATCCTTTACAGATTTTCACATTTTGATGTGAATTTCATTTAGGAACTTTCAGGAACAAATGACAGAGAGTTGTTATCCATCTGTGCCTCTGTCTCTACAATTCAATTATTCCCTGCCATTGTACAATCTCTCCTTTCAAAACTATCAGAAGAGAGAAAACAACCAAGGAGTTCATTGATCATAAAAAATCCTGAACCCAACCACAACAAATTATATCATCATCACAGCTCATGTTTCGTCCTTATCAAAGTGAGAAGTGCTATTTACGTTGTCCCATCAAAATGAGTTGGTCTTTTTGACAGCTGTGAACTTGTGGATGCTAAGATCCTGTTTTCTGATGATTGCCTGTTTTCTTCCCCCCCCCCCCCGCCCCCCGCATCCTGCCTTTTTGAGAATAAAAACTCAGCTAGACTGGCATTTCTCCATTTTTAGTCATTCTTAAAGATCTGTCTTGTTGAGCTTCAAAAAAGGAGGTAGTTATAAAATATACTTCCCAGGAGAGACAGAGAAATTGTAATTTGTGATAACTGGTGATAATACATTGTATTATTTCTGGATGAAGGCACATGAGATCTCTCATGGGGAATAAGGTAGAATAAGGCATTAAAGCAGTAATTGGGACTATTATAAAATAGTATAGAAGGTTAGCTAGAAATGGGGAGAGACACCAGGTAAGGATAAGGCAGTGGTATCTTTCTTGCTTACAATAAAGGAACTTGGGAATTGAGCACAGGATAGATTCCAGAGAACAGTGAGGTGCATGGGGAACTAATTCAGTTCTGCCTGCTCCCTTTGCTCTTCAGCCCTTTGACAGGGCCCTGGTGTGGCCTTGTATGGAATTTGATGGTGGAGAAGCAGAGAGTGCGTGCTGGCTTTGGCAGGCCTTACAGTTGGAGAGGGGGGAAATCTCTTCTGTGGTTTCTGTCTTGAGAAACGTAAGGTAAGGAATATATAGAGACTGCAGAGCAAGCCACAGGCTCTGCAGTTGGCATGAGTATAACCATGCTCACTTAGTGCTGGTGAGTGGAAGAGATGAAGAAATTGGGAAAGTAGATTTTGATGGGGATGGTGGTGGTGGAAGGAATGGATTTTAAGTCCCTAAAGTGACGTTAGCAGGAAAGTGAAGTGACTTCAAAAAATGCAATCCATAGCTGTGTGCACACAGCTCCTTTTCCATCCTTGGAAGCAAAGCCCTAATTTCCTGAAGCAGTTTATAAAGGCTCTTTTACTCCACGTGTACAGGGAGTATATATGGTTCTTAGTGGAAGCTGCACATCTTGAGTTGTCACACGAGATCAGAGAACCATCCAGTAGGTGAGTATTTTGTGGTGTGTTAGTAGTGGTTGCTCTGGGTGAATGCCAGAGAAAATCTGAAGAAGGATGTTTAACTATGTCTCCTGTCTTTGAATGTCTAAAACCCTTTTAATAGCGGAACAAAATCCCTAACCCCTCCCCAAGACTTCATAGATGTGGTCAGGTAAGAGTTTTCTACACTGATCTCATGAAAACATTGCAGAGCCTGCAAAACCTTTATACGTGCCACTCCAGAGTGCAGGTCCTGGCCCTCTGTTTCAAGTTGCAGAAGTGCACATTATTATCCTATTCCTAGATCAAAAAGGTTCTTTGTTCTTCTAATACATAATAGCCATTAACTGAAAATATAGGTCCATTATTCTCAATGCTATATCCCCTTCTTCCCCCACTTTTTGGTCTAGGGCTCATGCTAGGCATAAACTTGGCAAAACACTTTCATTAGTGTGACTGAGAGAAGCTTACAATAAATTTCATTTAAAAGTGAGCAAGATTGATATCCTTTATTAGTGAGCTGGAGCGATCCCTACCTTTTCTTCTAAAACAGCTCCATATCTGTTTGGCTCTGGAGTGCACAATCTTGATGAATTGTGTGTTAACTTAATGGAGAGGAAAATGTGTGTAGTGCTGTGTGAGGGCAAAAGGGAAAAATACAGAATAAGAATCGATGGAGGAGAGAAGAGACTTGATGGAAAATGAAATGGCCTCTTACCAAAAAAGTTGATGAAGAGAAAATAAACAGACTGGCAAAGAGACTCAGAGAGGGGATGCAACAAACTACAAGATGGCCACTGAGGGGAGACATGGATCACAGGCACAGTGAACAGATTTTGATATTTGAAGAGCAGAAAGTCTGGGAATATTTGGTTTGAGGGTCTTGATTCTGGCCCATCTTTGCTCAAATTACGTAAGAAAAACTCAAACCAGGAAAACAGATGACAAAGTTTCTCTCTTCCCCGATGTATAGGATCCAAAATAAACACTGGAAATTTAACTTTGTTGGCAAAGTAGTTCAGAATCTTTTGAATGGTAGTATCTTTCCCCATGGTTACTGACTCAAAAGCAATTGCTCATGAATGGCAGTTTTTTTGACTCTATAGATTTCTGCTGCCTGGATGTATTCAGAGTTACATTCTGTTACTTAACTGGCTAAATCAGTGTTATTACTCCTGCTAGGGCTACAGTGACAGTCCAGGCTCTCCTGATGGCTTATTAACTAACCTCTGATTTCACAGAGTCTACTGCTACTAATATATCAGCCAGAACAGACCCTGCTTAGCTTTCAGAGTTAGGCAATTATCAGGAGTGGCTGGTGGGGGTGAGAGTGGAAACACTTGAAAATTGAGCTGAATTGATGAGGAAATACCTAAACACCAACATGTCCTCAAAGTGTTCCAGGGGAGTTTTGTTTATATGATAATGAGTAGCGTATAAATCCCAAAATTTTAGATGCAGTAAATTAACCTCACATTCCTTTTACTGTGTTGTCTTTTTAAAAAATTTTTTACAATTTAAAGGTGGCAACAGGAAAGTAAATCCAAGATCAACAACTACCTGGTGTTCAAATTAAGTATACATGTAATGAGCATTAACAGCTATTTCCATGTTACACACGGAAGTTACACAGCTCAAGAGGATATATTTATATAAGGGTAAATGTCTGTCATTAAATTATGCTGGGGCAGATGTTGGTGTGAAACAGTGGCAGCTGTGTTTCTGAATCAGGGTGTTAGGCATTCAAGCCCACGTGCAGGATCTGTGTTAGTAACTTATAAAACATTAGAAGCTATGCCACAATTTTTGAGGTTGACTCTAAGAAATAAAAGTGGTGTATCTGAGATTTGTCTTTTATTTTGGCTTTTTATGAAAAATAATTTTTGCACACTCTTATGGACCCTTAAGCATCCTTTCTGTCTTTCTGTCATGTTTTCTAACTCTCCTTTACAACCCTGAGAACTAGAAACTGAATGTGATGAGATCCTGTGCAAATATTGTGTTTGAATACTTGAGAATTTAGGAAAAATATCAAATACCAGAAAGCTAGGACAAAATCAGTCTTTTGGTAACAGAACAATTGCTTATTACATGGTCGTTATGCTTGGTTAGAAGGAGCTGCTCCTGAAGCTAGCAGCCTTGCAGAAGGAAGGGGACAGTAGGGAGGAGAGCACCTTGCCTTGCATGTCCAGAATTGCAAAATCTGTGATATAAGAGGAGATCCCACTGTCCTTCTGCAGGCTGTTTTTTTTAACTAGTGTGGCTGTTCTTTCAGGAAATCTGTTAGTTCTCGTCACGTGTACCTGTACATAAAGCATCAATGTTTAACAGGCTCTCTAAGAAATGTGTGAAGAAAGAAACAGAACTCAAAACAACTAACAAAGTGCAAAAGTTTTTTTCAAAAAAAAGAGGTGAAAAAGGAAAAAAACCTTCCAAACCCTCCAAAGCAGTTGAAGAGGGACTAAATTTTTAATGATAGAGTCTTAGATAAAAACCTAAAATATTTATATCACCTTTTTAACCTGAATTTTATAGCAATGAAGTTTAACATGTATCTTCTATTACCTTTGTCAAGTTTATGACTAGCTCTCTTTTATGGATTCCTTAAATATGTATAAGACAGTTTTACTTATCTTGTTTACACGGGTTTTCTCTTTGGGCATTTGTCTCCATCACTGCATAGCATGTTTATGGTAATTTACTCTAATACATGTATATCAGAGGCAGTTTAAATGACACTTAGCCTTGAATATATTTAAGATTTTTTTTCCTTGTACCCACTAGGAGGTCAAAAGATATATGAAAAGCTATTAATTTTCAAATGATAGTAACATAAACAATATTAAAACTTGTATTTACTCTTGGAACACTGTGAGGGAGAAATATATAACAAATGAGGCATCACACAGGCAGTTATTAAAGAAGTAAATTAATAAGCTCAACATTCAATCTTTTCACGTGCCAAGGATAATCTGGACAGTAGATGGATGATTAGAAGGACCAAAATGTTCCGACTATTTGGTTTGGCTTTAATGACTAATTTGTTTAAGACTCCTCAGTAAACACTTACTTTCAGTTTCCCAAAGCAAGTTTTCCCATTGTGTTATCCAGAGTGTGCAATGCAGGTCCTTGCTTTATTGCCACTGTGTCCAAAGGATCTGAATTAATTGTCTCTGTGTGAGGGGGCTGGTGCTCTGTTAATAGTATGTGCTCTGTCCATGTAGCAAGGACGAATTTTATTGCAAAGATATTTCTGGAGTAGAGGCAGAAGAAACAAGTGTTTAAGCTGGGAGGGTGTGGCTTAGATTGCTAGAACTGGTTTTTCGGTTGGTGGCTGAGCTGGAGTAGAGCATGGATCCTATGCAGGCCTGGGGTGCGCTTTACCTAGTAATCTACATTACTTTGAGCCTCATGCAAGGCAGGAGCTGGCCTGAAGGTCATTGGTTTGGAGTGAATGAACTGTACTTCTGGTTTTGACCAGAGTCCAGTTCATTCCTGTCTGTAAGTACGAGTAACACTTATGCATCTTCATGAAATATAAAGCAGTGTCTGAGTGTAATGGGAACTGGGTTCCCTCATGCTTTTGAAAATGTTGCTTCATGCTTATCTACTGCTTTTGGTGCTGAAAAACTTAAAAAACCCTGCTACCTAATCATACTAATTTTAAAACTGTTTCTGTTATGGAGAGACTACTGAACTCTGACAACTTGTTTGGAAATCAGGCTCTGTAGCCTCTCATGAAATGACTGAGAAAGACTTGCAAACATTAGGGAATACGGGAAAGCTCAGTTCATAATGGTAATGGAGGTTGGAATTCTGCAGTCCTTCAGAAATGTCACAAAAAGCTGTATTAGTTCCCTTCCAATCCAGACCAGGTATCTGTGTGTACACTGATGCTGACAAAAAAACCCTCTAACAATTAGAAATTGTTTTCTTTGAAAACATGTTTAGAGAAAAATGTGATGTCTTTGAATTAATAAAATTCATTTTTGTTGTTTGTAAATAAAGGTGGATACAGCATCCGTGCTGCACATATCTGAGTGTGTAATTGTGGATCATTGAAATTTGCTGTATTGCAGATGCAGGAAGAGCCATCACGTTGGAAACAACCTTTCAGAGGAGAAAGCAAGGAATGAAATTTCTTTTATGAATAAATCCAAATTGAACGATTGTGCATATGCATTTGTGTTTGCGTTCTCTTTGTTCTTTGTTCTTCCTCTAGCGATGCATTTGCATGCAGACTGCTAGTGATCAGAATGCAGAGCTCCCGTACAGCGGAGCTGTGTGCTGGCATTGATCTAGTGGTCTGTGCTAGCTCAGTGGTGCAAGATTTACTTTAATTTCCTCTTTCCTTTGTTCTTTTGCCTCTGTGCTTTAAATAAAGACTTTTATTACTTCCAGAAATTTTGAGAAGTCATAGCTATTTTGTATCCAAATAACCATGACCCATTTCTTTGTGATATATAACTGCAGAGCTCCCAGTGCGGTGGATTCCACACTTAGGTATGTCTGAAATTCTCAAAGTTATTAACTTTGGAGAGGTGTGACTTTTGGTTAGACTAATTGGAGAGTCGGCATTTTGAATCTAGCAAGGTGTGCAGCTGGAGATTACATACTTCTGGGAAGGAACCTCTGATGCAATTTTAATACAAGGTCACAAACACAAGCAAGAAAGGACCAGGAGCTCTTACTCTCCACTTAAGCGTTAGAGTTGGTCAGGGTCATGGAGAAGAGGCACTAGAGAATGGTGCAGCATATGAGACCTGGCCATCAACGCTTTTCCTGTTGTTAACATTGCAACATGCAACATAACATTTGCATTGACAATGCACAGCAAAAAAAAATTTAAGTTGGTTTGTTTCCTTTCCACAGGAAGAAATAGAGTAGAGGCTGCCTTTTCCGTACTAGTTTTCCTTGGCAGGAATAGCTCCGAAGCCTTTGTAGAGGAGGAAGTCTTTAAGTGTTGCTGTAGTTAGGGTGTTTTTGCTGTATGCTTTTATCTCTGCTGTAACTGCTTAACTTTGCAGTGGTGCAATGTATATTTACATGGATTGATCCAGGGTCAAAGGTTTCTGCCTCTTTGCTTGCTCTTGGTATGCCTTTCTCCCATGAATTTATTAGAATTATGACTTCTTCAAGAATTAGTAAAACTCATTAGTTTCTGTTCTTTAACTTCTTTATATTACACATACGCATTTTTTGCAGTAGCAGTAAATGATACTTGCTTCCATTAATTCATTTTCCAACTGGATTTCTTTCATACAGTTTATTTTTAAGACTCCTTTAATGAAGTCTCATATAAAAAAAGTGGAGAGCATGTTCTTGGGTTGTGGGTTATTTCTGTTCCATTCCCCATCCCCCCAGTTATTTGTACGCCTTTGCTATCTTTGGGTTTCTGTCCTTGTATCACTACTTCCCTTTACATTGAGATGCTGACAAGCTATTTTAATATCCTTGTCGAGAGAGCCATTCTTGTTCCTCCACAGGTGTGCTGCAGCTCACTGAGCAAAGTCACACAGAATCATCCTTCCAGCTTTCTGGAAAGTAGCTTCTACTTCTAGAGGAAGCTCCAAATGCTGAAAGCCTCATCTGGGACTTGGAGCTTTTTGATCTGCTGCTTTGCAGCTGGAATTCTTGAGCTCTCAGCTGGTTCTTGGAGGGAAAGCAGATTCCCCTTCCAAGCTAGCAAGCACATATTGCACAGGAATACCCTTCTTCCAGCATGTAGGCTGGGCTTCCAGTAGAACTATGGCATTACAGCCCAGTGTTTAGCAGTGGTAGCTGGTGGTAAAGCAGTACTTCTTGTTGCGGGATCCAATGACTACGTAATGGACCATGACCAGAGTTGTGCGTCTTGAGGTGTCGTGATGCAGGTGAGCACAGCAAGGAAGGTTACCTGCTGGGCAAAGTCTGCAGCAAAGTGGGAAGAATGTTGCTTTTAATGAAGAAACTGAGCAGAATTACAAGTAGCAGGTTAATTACTTTCCTCAAAAGGAAAATGTACTTAGTTTCAAACTGGTTGTTCCAGTGAGCCTTGTATTGTATAACACTCACCTGAGACAGAGGCTGACAGGCTGTTCCAACCTTTAATTGACTAATTAATAGTTATTAATTAGTATTCCCTGCAGCTGTAGTCTCAACCATGAGTTAATTGATTCTGATGGGGAATTAAATGTCCCATGTCAGAGATGAGTGCCCATAACAGCATTTGAGGCAGTTATTTTGTGTAATAGACTAAAACAAACCTGGTTTGTGTGTGTGTGTACACTGATGCTAAATTGCACAAACCCTTGGTTTGTTTATTTAAACCTATTGCTCTGTGCTTTTTGGATCATGTGGTTTATAAACACTTAATGGAGACAATTCTTCTGTAACTGAGAGAGAGCGGATGATATTTTCAAACCCTGGACTCTGCTGTGAGACATCTTTCTCTCTGAAAACTGCCATAAAAACGTCTGCCTTTCCAATTCACTTCTGTCATGAGTTAAAATCCTCTGGAGATGAGAGTTAACTGGTATATTTGATAGTTAAGTATTTCAGCACTGACAGGCTGCAGTATTTCATAGCAGCATAAATATCATTGTGTCTGTTAAGTTTATTAGGTTAAGAGATTTTTGGAAAATAACCTCTAATGGGCAGCATGATTTGATAGGCAGGTGCAGTTGACAGAACAAACATTAGTTTTCCTGCTCAATTTATACTGTTTCATCCAGTTGAGCCCCTGCCAGGCAGGAGCAGCTGGATGGCACTGACTTTTGTTAGACAGTGTTGTACTGTCCGAATCTTCTTGTGGTGCAGTGAAACTTCTGAAGCTGAAGGAAGCCTTACTCAAGGCTTTTCAACGGAATTATCTGTAGGCTTTTCAAGCTGTCAGATTTTACAATATTGTCAGAGCTCCTGGCATCTCCTACTTCAAAGTATAAACATAGTGAATATGCATTAATATATTAAATGGAACTATTCAAAGTATGAAGCAGGGTGGGTCATGGCCGTATTGCAGGCAATGTGCAAACCATTCAGGATAATATCCTGACCCTGTCAAAGTTGATGGGTGTTTGCTAAACATTAGAACCAACATATCACCAGGGGTGTGTGAAGAATATCTGATAAACCGGTCTGCAGGAGGTGGTACTTGCTTGGATATGAAGCTTTGTGACTCCTGACCGTTCACAAGAGGAGACAGAATTCCGGGTTTTCTTGTGATGACTGTGAATGGTAAACCCAGAACTGAAGTTGTGCAATCCATCTCCAAAAAGCACCAACAAAATCTTCCCATTTCTTGCCCATGAGATATTTTATGTGGCTCAGTGTCCTTGGTTCTTGATTAGAAGTCTCAAGAGAACCAAAGACAGTTTGATCTCCTCCAAAATGATGATTGAGAGGTGAATAGAGGTGAAGTGAGGGAAACTGATAAATTGTTCTGAATTTAACACTTTAGGCTAAATCACCAAATGCCTAATTAACATTTAAACGGGAAAGAGTTGCCCTGTGGGTGAGAAAAAGGGATGCTAAATTATTTTGAGAAATTCAGATGTCAGGCAAGGATGGGGAAGATTTACATGTTAATGGGATCCTCAGCAGGAGAAGAAACTTCGGAGTGGTGATGGCAGACAAATAGATGCACCCATCTGCACCTTCAGTTTTTATCGCGTAAGTTTGAGTAGTCCCACACTTCTTTTCGACAAAAATAAAAATGAGCAAAGATTTGAAGGTGGAAGAGGTGTCCTGTGGAAGAGCTTCATGTTACCTTTGAAATCTTTCTGTAGAACAGGCCTTCCTATCTGGCCTGACAATGTAGCGGTTTAAGACATAACTTCTCACTGCTTTAATGTGTGCGTGGGCTTCGGTGCCCACAGCTAAGGGCTGAACGCTGGGAAGGGTGCTGCATTCTCTGAACTTGAAAAGAAGTGACAGAGATCAGGAGTGTTTCTGATGGGACGTGACACACACAGCTGAGCCCGGCTCCGAGTCTTGCTGAGATCACTGTTACTAAATTGTAGGAGAGTACTTGATCTGGCAAGGCTTCATTTAGGCCTTAAACTGGATGATTTTATTTCTGTTCTCTTTTCAGATGTTTTTCTAATTTTTGTATGTTTTTTTTTTCCCGTTAGAAATCTTTAGAGGGAGCCAGGTTTTACAGGGAACCAATGCAGCTTGCCCATTCCTTCTCTTGAAGATAAAATGTGTCCTGAAGCACCCTTTCAGGGGAATGTATAAAATAGTTGCATTTTTTGAGCTTATTAAATTTCTGACTCTTGTTTACTTTAACGAACTTTGAATTAAACCGAGGCTGGTAACAGAAGCAAATAGCAATAAAGAACTCTGCTGTCATCTTTTTACTGAAAAATATTTTACATGAAGGATCCAATAGCCATGGCAATAGGGTTTTTATCCCCTCTGTGTTAATATGCAGGGTCCTAATAAGCTTGCTACACGTTTCTGCAGAATTATCTGCTGCAGCTAATTCAGTCTAGGCAAGGCATTTGGGCCTGCGGAGAAGCTCTTAGAGATGTCAAGCTTTTTATAAATCAGATAATTTTCCTTGGTCAGTAAAAGCTGTGGATATCCAGTCTCTGGGCAGATTGCACTCTTCTATTGAGATGTTAAACTTTGTTTCCTCTCAGAAGCGCTGTGAGTCAGCTCCAGGCAAATTTAAGCATTATAGCGGAACTAAAACAAACGTAAAGTGGAACCAATCCTAAATATATTTGCATCTAGATTTTGGCAGACATTGTTATGGCTTTCTGTATTTTATGTGCCTTTTTCATTTCCCTGTGAAATATTTTTTGGTAAACTTATAAGGTTTTTAAGCCACTTTAAGCTGTTGACTCTTCCACTTATGCTAATGATGCCTCTTGCTCCACTACTTCGATTTTAAAGAGAGAGAATGACTTAAAGCTTTGCCTCTGCCTTGCATAGACATCTGCTAGCAAGGATTAGTGCTCTTGAGAGTGCAAAACAATAAGGAAAGAAAGAGAAAAAGAAAGAAAGAGAGAAAGAAAGAATCCATAAAATAGCAGTAGATTATTTTTCATAGTGTGTGAAGATGTATAACACCAGAGTGAGGTTTCTGGAATGATCCAGCACTTCTGTGATTGAAGCCTTGCATTTAGCTTCACTGTAAGTGAGACATGATCCTTGCTGGAAACAGAAACCTACCCTGGTCTTGTGCACATTTTTGCTATATAAAAAAAATAAAATAGGGGTTGATACAGTTTGTATGCGTAGGAATATAGACATTAATTCAAAACTGAGTTAAGATAACTGAAGTACTGCTCCAGTCTTCTCTGTCTCCTTGTTTAACTACCCCAGCTGCAAGGGCAGCAAACTCAATTTGTGAATGGGATTTTAAATGAGTTTGAACTGACACTAAATCGAGCCTAACCTTTGAATAGGCCCAGAGCTGGTAGGTAGAACTCCGTTCTGTCCTTATTGATGAGTCTAAATGTTTCAGACTTTTGCTAGAATGGCTTTGGTGGAGGCAGTATAGCTAAATAAAGTATCTTTATTGTTAGCATGCCTTTTCAGGTCACACTCTTTTCTTTTAAGTCATGATATCTACAAGATGGCATTTAGCCAAAGCAAAGGAAATGGCTAAAACTTCTCTCTCTCTTTAAAATAAAGAAGAACCAGCCTTTTTATCTTACATGGGCTCTTGATAGCAATAAGAATAGTTTACAATCACTATGAAGAGTGTGTAAAGAACACTGATCTGATTATCTGAGTAGGTATATAAAATACCAAATCTACTTCTCTTGTGGTGATAAAGTGGTTTCTCAGCAGTGTATTTTTCTTACAGCTTTCAAGGTCAGGTTTAATTAAGAGTTTCAGGTACTCTTAGTGAGGGTTTTTTGTTCCTTCACTTTTTTGAAATACACGGCTAGCCAGAACTTTCATACACTTACAGGAATGCTAATAATGGATATACCTATTTAAATCTGATTTTTGTTTTTGAAAAGCCGAACACTGAATGATTTGTCATCAATTATTTGTTTTTTTTATTATATCTCAAAACTGAAGAAATGCATACTATTTTCAGTCAATATTTCAGATCAGCTGTCAAATCCTACAAGAATTAGGTACATGGTATATCTATTTGATGATCAGGGCACTAGTTGTATGCCTGTATGTAGTGTTGCATTTATAGCAAGTGCATTGCAGACATACTGCTTAACATGCAAAGAAAATATTTCACTGATATAAAGAGCAATAAGAATCAAGGATACTTTGCAGTTATAGATAGTCAATGACAAAAAGTTTTAAGAAAATATTTTAATATGTTCCTGTTCTTAGAAATAGCTATGCTGATAGTTGGTGGTTTTCTAAAATGAAAGCACAACTTCAGGGTTATAATCCATATTTTCAGCTACCACAAGTCTTTTCAAAAATGACTTAAAACATGCTTTAACCTAAGTATCTTAGAGTTTTCTGTCAGAGAAACTCAGGAGAACTAAGCTTTTACTCCATTGGTATGAAGATCTCAGGTTTTGTGATTAGAGCTGGGAATGCAGATCCCATGCTCTTCACCACTGAATATCTCCTAGGAGGCAGCAGCTGACACAAGCACCATGATAAAAATCCAGAGGTGCTCGATCTACCTGCATACAAAGGCATATTTAAAATTCTTTCTGTGATTTCCTCTCATTATAATACATGTTATATAGTTTCATGCCGTTAATAAAGTTCATGCCTAGATAAAACTATTTCAAACATACCAGGTATGATCTGTATCCCAATGCTTCTTTTTACCACTTCTGCAATATCAACACATAAAGATAAATGCAGGTTGCTGGTACCCAGTATAGATCCCTTTATTCTGCTAGACAAGTGCAAAAAAATGGATATAAATGATAATTAAAGTCTAATATATTTTGTTCTTTTATATTAGATAAAATTTTTGTGCAATAGAAAAAGTTCTTTATGGACATGAAAGCTTTCATAATAAATTTTGGTGCTAATTTTTTTTGACATCTTAATTATATCCTGCCCCATACAGTGGCGATTTGTAGTGTCAAGATTCTTAATTTGTGTCCATAAAATACATTTTCCTGTTTTTTTTTCCCCTCAATTTGATTCTTGTGTACAACTCACTCATGAAGTCAGACACAAAATCACAGAGAGGAGGATCCCATCCACCCTTCCCTCTGCCAGGAAGCACAGAGCAGAGGAATACAGTGGAAACCTCCAAAAGAGTCATGCAGGACACACTAAACCCGTGCCCTGCCCTCTTTTCAGTGGTGTAGGAAATAAATGACAGTGTACAAAGTCACAAGAAATGCTCTACAAGAGTTAATGTTATTAGGTGCTAGTTCAACCTTGTCTGGAGTTCTGTTTTATGCCTCAATGAAAAGTCCTTTACATCCGTGAGAATGTTTTTCAGAATAAGGAGAGAACAATAAAAATGAACTTATTAGTTTGTAAGAGACCCTACCCCAAAGCAAAGAAAGATTTTAAAATAATTTGACTTATTCCTATGAAAAACTATTCTACTGAAGTTTTGCAGATCAAATGTACCGGTCTACAGCTGTACAAATTCTCTTTCACAGAGCATGAATGCTGCAATTTGCTAATGTACATTTTGCTTTTCATAATATTCACAAAACCAGTTTACGGTTCAGAACATTCACAAAGCTGCCATTTTTAAACTTTGCTTTTGAAAGCATGGTGTGGTTTTCCCACTTTTAAAGGCAGAGTGGTTTTGAGGTTTATTTATTTATTTATTTATTTATTTATTTATTTATATTTTTCATATATTTTTCTCTTTTTGATAAAGAGAACACTTTCCAGCCTCAAATGAAACAAAAGTTTGAAGAGATGATCAAAATGCCTGATTTCCCTAGACAGAATGCCAATTTTTTTTAATTTATTCAGTATTTCTGAATGCTCCTGAGGTTTTATTTATTGTATCTCTATATGCTCTAGGTCATGCATGTTCTAATGCAGTTGACAAAGTGGATGAGGGATGTCACAGTTAATATGCTAATACTGAGCAAGCATTTCTAGTCTTTCTTACATTATGTTGGTTACGAGTATTATGGATTTTGTGTGGACCAGGAATTAAGCACTGGTTTGCATTCTTGTAGTTGATTATGATTTGCTAGCATACATTCCAAGTGTAAGTAACCCTGCACAATGCTGTGAAAATAGCTGCAATGGCGAGGAACTTCTCTTGAGAAAACGTATATGAATATTCTCCATAAACCTCTTCTTGTTACTGGAAAAGTTGAACAGAGTCTCTCTGCTAACGCCTAGCAAAAGATGGTGGAGCTTTTGGAACATTTTGCCCTTGTTATTGCTGCTAGCAGCAATAAATATCTATTGTGCCTTTTCACAGTTCATCCTTCTAAGCGCTTAGAGGCAGATGACTCAGAAGAACCTGAGTGAGGCAGAAGAAATAGTTCCAAAGCAAGGTACTGCAATACCAGCTGTGTGAATGCCCCATTGCAGGAATTAGTGTATTGTTTTAATGATTTCAGGGTTTGGATGCATTTCTTTGAGACACACGCTTGAACTGTTGTTTACTAAACTGTTGCCAAGGCGTTATGCATTGGGGATATTGTAATTGAGGAGAAAACACACACTGCCACAGATGCAACGTAGTTTTTTATTTTATTTTATTTTGTCTGTCTGTATTGACTCAGCACCATGGCAGCTGTTCTCTTTTCAAATAGCTTTGTTTTCCTGAGGCATAGTCTATACTTATTTCAGGAAGTTACAAAGGCAGGAGAGCAAGTAAAGGACTCCAGATGAATTTCCAAACACAACCATTCTCACAGTATTTAGGAGTGAATTTTATATCCATGCATACTTTTGCATACGGCTTGAAAAGAAAGGGAAACTCAAAGGTTTTAAGACAGAACAGTATTCTGTAAAGATGAGGTACTATTATTTTTAACACTGTGTATGAATGTGTGAATCAGGCCTTGAAGCAGTACGTGTAAAGGGCAAGTATGTCCATTTTACGGGTGGGAGGTAGACGTGTAGCCTTCAAGTGGTTTGCCCAGTATTTCAGAATGTCTTACAAGGCTAAAAATAGGATAAACTCAGCTAAGCCACTAGCACAGAATTTTCAGGGAGTGCTTTTGGGGTAAGGTCTGCATTATTCCATTTCTAAGCCATCTGAGTCAGATTTGTTTGCTCCTGTCTTCCAGAACTGTAGAACTTCCTCACTGAAGCAGAAGAATGCACACCATGTTGAAAACTTGTAGGGAAGGTCCTCATCTGCTTAATAAATGCTCCAAAAAAAATCCAACCTGTAATATTCCATTAGGAATTACTTTTCTATTGCAGATTTTCTTTCTTTTTGTCATAGATTTTGCTGTTCAATGTGTTTTCCTACTTTTTTTTTTTGTTTGTTTTCTGCATGAATGCAGAATAACCAAGAACTTGCTATTCTTTATCTTCTTTATGTTCTAAGATATGTCCCCTCTTAGGTTGGGTAGGGTATATCTAATTGGCACTAAGACAACTTACCTCCTTCAGCGATGTCACCGAAAGACACCTAGTTTGTTAAATACTTGTAGATGTTGAACATCTTAGTGAATCAGTGAAGTGTCAGGTAAATTTCAAAATGCTAGTGCTAAGCTCTTTGTTTGAAAGTGGGGAAAAATACTATGTAGCCTCTCTTAGGTAATTTGTATTCAGTGGACACTCACTCAATGTCCTGTTATATTTATCCAGAGACATTCGTCATGAGTCAACCAAAGCATTAAGAGAGAAAACTTCGAGTTGCTCAGAATTTCCTAGCCATATGCTTGGCCTTAAAGGATGTGTTAAGTATCAGATGATTCAAATTGAAAAGTTCAGCAGCTTTACAGTCTCCTGGTCTCTAAAGTCACTCCAGCTACAGATGCCAGAATCAGAAGCTCCAAGACTGCCTCATTGCTGTTCATGTTTGGTACATCTCATCACTGCTCCTTTAGGAGCAAAGTTCCAAAAACGAAAGCTCTCAGCCATTTCTTTCTTGTCATAGAGTAAGTACCTGAAAATAATTATACCCCTTTACTGGAAATATTTGGTATCAGTGCAATGGCTCCACTATTAACATTTTTTACAGTTTCTTTCCAGAATGCCAGTTCTTTTTTACTGCCTTGTTAGTGTGATGAAATGATGACAATCTTCTATCCTTGCTATGGATGCAGCCAAATGGCATAAGAACATTTGTCTACAGAAGTATTATAATTGGATAAAAGACTGAAATGGCCAATTAATAACAGTACCTGCGTTACATTACCTGCAGAGCCTGGCCATGCATGCATCACAGCCTCCCAAGATTTTGTACATTGAATCAAACAAGATATGCTTCTGTTTTAACTAAATCCAAGTACAGTTCTCCAAAATATTATTTATTCTTTAAAGCCTCCCACTTCATCTCTTTCCAAAATTTCTAGCAGTTTTGCTGTTTGGATATCAAGTCTTTGGCACAGCAAATGTGCTTAATGGGCCTCTGAACAGAGGACTATCTCCCTAATTGAGGGCTGATCTTAAGCCATATTCTCTTATTACCATCACAGAAATGTACAGCAAATACCTTGCAATTTTGAATCGGCTTGAATCAAAGTCTTGGACAATGCAAGTCTGGATATTGCTTTTTACAGCTGGTCTTTTATCTGCATACTGTGTTTACTCACAAATTCTAAATTGTTCTTGACTTTGGAAAAGTTTGTATCTACTTCATCATGGGTTTCTTTCCTACTCAAACTAGGCTCTAATGACGGGATTTCTCATTTAGCATGGTTGTATGTCTATGCATTAGCTGAATCCATAGATAAACAAACACAATGCTGTTGAACATCTGTCAGAAAATAAAATCTCCTTTTACTGACTAAAATGACTACTTCCATGCCTCTCCCATTTCTGTGGCTGACTCACTCTTCTGCTCAAAAGCACCTGGAGTTACAATGTGAAATCAGGTGTCTAAGGTGTCCACTTAGCTTCTGTTAGTTCAATGTTGTCTAGCTTTTAATTCTTGCTCTACTGCCGATACTTATATTCAAAAGCAAATCCTCACAGAAGGTGTATGACCTGCTTAGTTTATACCACTCAGCTTTTGTCTGTCCTCTGTTGTTTTTCTTTACTCTCACGTTCTAGGTTTGTCCAATTTAAACTCCATGCCTTTAGGGCAAGGCACACCTCAGTATCCATTAATTAATTAATGTTTGAACCTTTCTATTCACTGTAGCACATCAGACACATCCTCTACTGGTTGGCTGAGACCTGATGAGCAGTAGGAAAGTCATAAAGCAGTATTTGAAATGGGTCTCTGTGTAGTCATTAAGCTGCATTTATTGTCTGTCAATCTGCTTATCTCGTCTCTTACTGTTTTTTCCTTCAGTTCTCCTTGACCCAAAGTTACACTCTGATTTTCTGTCAATTTTCAGTCCTTCTTACCTGGCCAACTTCCTAATTCAAATCTGCAACAGAATATTCAAGGTATTTTTACACTCCACTCTTAAATAGAATCTAGCTCTCTACAGGACCAATGCTGACCCTACCTGCTCGTGGATTTGAGAAAAATGGATAGTTCTTGTACCAGCTTCTCTTATTTGTAGTAACTTTCTATAGAGATTGTTTCTACTCTACAAGTCCTCTCTTGAAGGATTTATTCTGAAAAAGTGGGTTGAATCTGCTAGTCACACCTTTTACATTCCTGCTGTTGGTACAGGTACTGCAGAACTGACTTGGGACGACTCTGTCCTGTACTTTGGCTACCTGTGATCAGCATCTGGTCTGCCAAAGCTTTCTTCCTCCTCACTGGCATCTGTTTGCACATCTTTCTCTGTGTGGCATTTTGGTTATTCTTTTTATGCCTTCCAGTCATCCCAAACCCTGATGCATCCTTACTGCTGCCGGGTGCTTTCCCGTTTTCCTGTATTAATGTACTATCTCAAGAGTTTGTTCAAAGCATGGAAAACTGCAGCGGTGAAAATTATCTTTCTGTGTCATGAACATACTTTTGAAAGACTATTCAGAAGTAAGTATCTTATAAAACAAAATATAATTGCATTATGTAGAGCAGATGTGTGCTTTGACTTGTGAAGAGGAAAAAGAACCACAGAAAGTGGTTTGATTTAGCTGCCTGATACATTTTGTTAGGTTGCTGCAGTATTTTGATGTTAACCTAGTTAAATGTTATCATTGAAACCTGTGTGCTTTCGATAACGTTTCTTGGAGCAGAGTGATATTTTAATTGCCCTTCTGCTTGTCTGATGCTTTGGCCAGGTGTTGGCAATAAGAGTGAAAGGTAGAGATTTGCCAGTAGTGATGCAGCTGACAACAGCACAATTCTGGGTGTCTGGAGCAGAAGTAAAAATTGGGTTTGCTACCCTTGGGAGTATAAAAAGAGAAGGCTTGTTTTGAGATAAAACCTTAGGATTTGGTGTGGGAGGCTGTCTCTTTTATATAGTGTTACCGCATGCTAAATAGACTGCTCTTGACCTGTGTCTCCAAACACTGTTATGTACCTGTCTGCCTCTCTAAGTGCCACAGTCTTTCATTTAAGAAACATTTGCAAAGTAGACAGAGTTGCTTCCTGACCTTACGCTTGCCTACGGTTTCCTGGACTGGCATCTGCAAAGCTGCATGCGAGGTAATGCCATCCGACCACTACCACCCTACCTGCTGCTCTTGTTCAAGTCCGAGCCCCAGAGTTCTTAAACTAGATTTCTGGAATGCAGCATGGAAATGCCTGTCTTGTAAATGTGTGCAACTCCACAGGTGTGCTCAGCACACACCTGGCATCTGCTGTGGGGCAGAGTGCTAAGTGAAAGGACAATGAAGAGAGGGTATGGATATATAGAGAGCAGAAATAAGATGGGTATTGTGTGTGCTTAGACACGATCACTTGAAAGAGTGGACCCTGCTTGAGTATTGAATTGTGAAAGAATGGCTTCTTGGTCAATGATCCCAAGCAAGGGGAGAAGTTTTATTTATGGCCCCTCAGTCTGAAATAGCCAATCACTTACTGAAGCACTTCAGCCTCACACCTCCCCTCCATGCCTTCCCTAGGTCCCTGCCATCACATGCATTGCACGGACCTTCTGAGCAGCAGCCTCAAGGTTCAGAAACACAGTACTGAGTGGTAGCTGCCTGCCTTCTGAGAAGGGTGAGCAGGAAGATGGTAATCTTGCGCCGCATGAGATTTGCAAAATGGTTCGAGAAGCTTCAGCACAAAATGTACGACTTCTGTGTTGTACTGGGAGGAGCAGCCTCATGCCACAGGCAAATGCTCCCTGTGTTTTTTCCTGTTCAAAAAATTGTTAGTGCCTAGCAGATAGAATTCTGGTCTTCTGTGCAAGGAAGTGTAGAAAGGAGTTAACTACTAAATGGGAGGCAATGGCTTTATTTCTACTAATTTCAACAGATTGCCTCTTCTGCCATCATCTGAGAAAGGAATCGGAGCCATTAGATTTTATCTGAGAAGAAAAATTATAAACTGAGCATTTTATAATTCGAACCAGTAGATGTCAGCAGTTCCTTTTGAAATGGCTCTGGAAATGCAGCAAATGAACTGACTTGTTCTCATCCAAACTTCTCTGATATGAAAACATTTTCCCCCCACAAAAATCAGGAACTGTATAAAATATAGCCAACAGATGAGGATTGACAGCCTCCTCCTGGTTGTTGGTGAGTGGCATGAAGAAATGTAGAAAAATTTTGTCTTGATAACAAGAAATTATTAAATAGGGTCTATTTTAACTTGTAATCTTTGATTATTGGGCCACTACATGACACAGCTTTTTCATTCGTGGAAGTGTGACAGTCTTCAAAATGCAAGGGCTGTGTATGGTGTTTGTTTCTTTTTGTGATGTGTTTTTTGTTGTGGGGGTGGGTTTTTTTTTTAGTGCAGGTGGTACAGCAATACAGGTGTATATCACAGATGATGAAAGAGGTGGTAGGTGTCTGCCCGTAGCTGAATATATATTGTTTTATGTCTACAGTAAAAGACAACACCACATATTCTTGTAATGATTCCATTTTTAATCTCTCAGTTGGTTTATATTTTTTGGAAGCATGAAATTACATGAAAAGGTTTTATTCTACTAGTCTGTAAATGAAGAGTACTAGCACTGAAATCTGAATTGATAGCTGCTGTAAAAGCACCCCAGTGGTAGGAAAATAAAACACATAATGTTCTTATTGCTATTTTTTGGTCTGTATTGCTAATGATGCTTAAATTAACGTCCTTATACTGTTACACTCCTTTGACCTTGAGCCAATATCAAGTGTTCGCAAAAGCTTGCGAAGACAAGTCATTTGTTTTAGCTTGAGAGTCAGCAGGGGGAGCTCACACACATTTGATTAAACTTACCAAGTAGTGGCTATTAAAGACGTTTAAAACTAGGCCATTTTATTTACACACACACGCACACACCCATCCATCCTCTTAGAGATGTATACGGGATTCCTAGAGCTTAAAATCTCCACCTTAGCAGACTGTTTAAAAAAGTCTCATTCTCATATCCTCATGCCAGAAATTTCATAAAAAGGGGAGTTGAATGAATGTTTAAAAACAGTCCTAAAAACCTTTTCTTTTTTACCTGTTAGCTCAAGGCAGGGAGAGGTAAGCGATGTGTCCCTCCATCATACGACCAGGAGTTAAAGCTGTGTGTTAGCCTGGATCTCTAAGGAAGCTGGATGCTTTGGGAGTATAGTCATTAAGAAAGAAGTTAAAAGCACTCCATGGTCAATATTTTAGCATGTAAATAGTAAAATTAATTTTTTAAAAAAAATTGATTGGGAAAAGGTACATTCTGATTCAGCTGATTTAATTCATACTAAGCTGCTTCCTTTTTATTTCATGTGAACAAAAATTAGAATTACCATAGGTCCACATTATTTTCCGGAACATCATTCAGATGAGTTAGTGTAAGTCAGAGATAGTCTGTGGAAAAATCTCCTTTTCTTTTGCAGTCTTGTACTAAATAGTATTGTTTTATTATATTGTGTATATACACCTGATATTTAGAGGATTCTTAGCTAGGTTTTATTTGCTCTATGTAGGAAAAGTACAATTTCTACATATGGATCTTGAGCCACATTGGGTAAGGAAGCACTTTTCATTCTTTCTGGCAGGGGACAGTGAAGTGACTTGCTCAAGGTCACAGAGCAGATAGCTGGCATTGCTAGGAATAGACACTCTATCTCAAGTTTCTGTGTGGTGCTCATCAGCAGTGCCATGTCATTGCCTTGTACAAAGGAAGAGATTTTCTATTTTCTGATGGCCTCTAAGTTTTCAGACTTTTGTTAATGTATCATGAATTATTTCCCCAGATACTTTTTCATTGTAACTGAGAATGTTTTAACCTGTTGATTGTATTGATTTTTGATGTGGAAATAGCAGGCTGCTCCATTACAAACTAAATTTCAAGGGCATGAAGACTGTTAGAATGGAAAAGCCACTTAGCTCAACACAGTTGTTCCTTTTATTTTTATCTCAGTCAAGCACAGAAAGAACCTGAAAGGTCTTAGGTCCTAGCCCTATTTTCTCTATCCTGGATGGAATCCTGATTACTTTAGATGCTGAAAGAATTGGGAGGAAAAAGTAAAGCTCATCTGCTGTAAAAACAGACATGAAGCTGGATGTGTTTGTGTTAGTGATAGCTGAGAATGTGGCATGAATGTTCAGCCTCCCCGTCTTTGCATTGTTCTGGCCGGGTGCTGCTGCACCACTTTTAGGGCAGCTGCTGTGAGATGTTTGTCTCTGAACTGGTGACGAATGGTTCTACTGAGGGTCCAGCTGATATCTTGTAAAACAATAGCATCCTTACATGATTTGTATTCTTCTGAACCCTGAATGCATTTCTGTCTCCCACCACCCTTTTATTTTTATTTTATTTTTTCTGTTTTAATTGTAGCCCTAAGCTAGGATTATGGCTTTTAGGAATTGTCTTGAAGTCCTATCCTTTGGCTGCATGCTGCATAATCTTTCCATTTAATATGGATTTCTCATTTTGGCCAATTGCTTCTACTCCTATTACTTCATAGTAATCTACAACTGATGCATATTTCCCTTTACAGGCCCAGCCATCTCCCTCAAAAAGTCATTCCCTGTGTACAGTGGGGCAATATTCCTGTTGTTTGCAATGAATTTGAAACTTGAAGCTAAGGATGAAAGCCCTTGTCAGCCACAGAGTTCAGTGAACTGGATTCATGCAGTCCTTGTGTATGTGGGTGGAGAAGGAAAGAGCCCCTGCTCCAGGGGGTTTCTGTATCGTAGCTCATGATTTCCTGAAGAAACTGCAATTCTTTTTCCACCCCCTCTCTAGAGGCTTTTGCAGTTGTCTTTCTATACACCTCTTTTCTGAATCTGTAGGAAGAAACCACTGACACAGAGCTCTTTTCTGTGTGTTTCCTCGTTATTGTGTGTAGCAGAGCTATTGGATTTTGCTGTGCCTCGAAAGCTCTCCATCTGCCGAGGGCAGAGCTTTTCTGCTACAAAGTTGTTGAGGACGAAATGGAGAGGAAGAAGGTTTCAAGTGGGTAAGTGGCTCCAGTTCCAGTTGATCTCCAGCTGCTTCCAGTGAACTTGGTTCCTCCCATGTGAGGAAGGCAAAGCCTTATTTTATGATTGTAGACATTGAGAGTAAAAGAATGTGATGGGAAAAGGAGCAACTGTAGCTAGTCTAGGCAGATCTTATTTTCCTGTAATATTAATGCTTTCCTGTGATATTTTAAAATACAGACTAAAAAAAAAGGATGTGTGTACTATTCCTCCCCTGACACCCCACCAACAAGTTTCTAAAGCACGGAGTTGCTGGCAGCTGTGGCGTGACAAAATGATGCTGTTTAAGGTAGCTGCCTCTTTGGCGCAGGCTGGAATGATATTGGGGAAGACATGAAATTAAACAGAGCTCGCTTAAAATCAACTGCTGATTACCCACTTCCATAAATACATTGGAGCACAAGAAATTTATTGCGCTTGGACATATTTGCAAGCTGCTTTTTGGAAATGGATACAAATACACTCTGAATAATAGACTTTTGCTGCTCAACTGACAGTCAATCTCTCTGTGGTTCTACTGAAAAGCAACTTAGGTTAGATTTTTCAGAAAGCTTAGCTTTCATTCTTTCCATGATGCTTATGAAAATTCAGGAAGTATAAGAGAGCTTGAGAGAGAGAGAGCGATTCTACCATAAAATGAAAAATCATAGTATTTTTCAACAATGAGAAGTACAGAAGACGTTGGTCTGGGTGCTAAATCACAGAGTAGACTATACGTTTGTAAGCAGCGTGGTGAGTCAAAATATATAGCAACACAGACTAAAACATCCTACATAAAATATTCTTCCTGACTGTAGTACTATTAAATCAAAGATTAGATATCTATAAAACAAAGACACAACATTTTAAATCTGTTTATGGGAAAATATTTTTAGTTTTAAGACTGATGACATGGGGTCAGTCCAGAGTACTGAGCAAAGATAAGATCTTAGCAAAACAAAAACACAGCATAAGAAGTCTGTGGGATTTGTGTATATGTTTTTTTTGTCCCCCAAAGTGACACCACTTTTTATGAATGTACTTAATAGAATTTGACAACAAGCAGGAAATTAAACAAGTTATCTCTGAATAGTGTATATAAAATATTCTGAAATTTATTTTAGCAAACACAAACCAAATTATAGTGTGAAATTGAGCCTTCTGATATCACATAGAGGACATTATTTAGAAAGAAAAAGCAGTCTAACACAAGTCTATGAGCAATCACATTGTAGTCTGAAAATTCTTCTTTGATTTAATTGCCTCCAGAGCAGTACCAAAAGCCCTAAACTTGCCTTCCCATGCCATGTTTTTATCTGCTTCACTGTTGGAAGGAACTCTGAAATCTGTTTTCTTTTTTTAAATACACTGAATTTGTTTTGTACTTAGACAAAATTGTATAAAAGTTATTAAGACATGAATCATAATTCATATTATGTCTGGAACTCAGGTGTATTTATATAGGCTTGCTGTACAGTGCTAACATGGATCTGTAAACAAGGGCAAGGAAGACTGAATATTAAGGACAAAGTCACGGAACTCCTACAGGCAGTGACAGAACTGGGAACAGAACAAGTGGAACTGCCTGCTCAGTCCTTTCACATTTGGAACAAACTGTTCCACTTAAGTGGCATATTTCTCCCCTGCTTTTAAGTGGCTTACTAGATGTATTATAGGTTCTTAGTGCAAGTCTGGTAACAGCAGCAGAAGTTGGTATTTTACCTGTTCCCTATGTGAAGAGGTTTTATGTAGGTAGCATTCGCTCTCATTTAATCTATGTTTCACTGCTATGATGGGAAGTAAGGCTGGGAATGATACAATGATATGTTTGATAGCTTCCATTACCATGAAGTAAAATTCATTTATTCAGAGGAGCAGGTACCTTTTGGAAGTTCTGTTAAAGTACAGAAGATACGTTTCTACCAGTTTTCGGGGTGTCTGTTGATAGTTACCAATGACCTAAAATTTGCTTCTTCCCCAGTGTGATTTAAAATGTTGACGCAATTGAAGTTCTAAAATTTGTTTTAAATCTTCTGCAAATTATTGCTCCATCAGCAAATATGTTTTCAATTTGACCTGTAATGCCAGGTAACCTTGCACTGAGACAACTAATGCATCCAAAAAAGAAGACAAACTCTGACTCCTTATTTTTCATTGACATTGTTTAAATGTAATCATTTTCAGCCGTTTGGTGCTGCTTTTTGTACTACTGAATGATATTTGAAAGATAATTCAGCTCAGCATCTCACATCCTCTTAGATCCCATGTGAATTAAGCAGTTTCACACTGTAGTCAAAAGAAATGTAAAACTAACATGATGTACTATAAAAAATCCAAGAGAAAACACAAATTTCAGTCCTGTGGTGAAAATGTGAATGCCTAGGAGTGGGTGTAGATATCCACATTTTACAGACCAAGAAACTAAGGCATATAGCAAGTATTTGTTGAAGCCCATATCAAGTTAGTCCCAAAGGCCAGAAAAGAACCCAAATCTCCTAATACTTCCTCCAACATATTGATAGATGTACATTTTTGTCATGGTTTGGGTGGGTAAAAGACCTTTTGCAATCTAGCCATGGATTGAGCATTGATCTTGGAGACTGGAATACAGTATTATGTTCCTCATTATGCCTTTGGCAGGCTGTGTGGCACATGACAGAGTGCTTCAGTTCTGTACAAGTCATTTTTTCCTATCTGTTATAAACTGCAGTTAATAATGGTTACTCAGTGTCATGACATGTTTGAATTACATGGAAAAAAAATCTCAAATGCCAGGTGGTATTACTAATTGTTAGGTTATTATTTTAACTATCGTTAGGCTTTTATTGTAATTAGTGCTTGGATATTGGTAGAGAGTGCTTCAAACTAGGGAAAAAAGCCCCTTCTGTTAACAGAATAAAACAAATGGGAAAATCTGACAGATTAAAAGGTGCATTGCCAACAAGGCGTGGTAGCCTACTTGATGACAGCATACTAGCACTGCTTAGAAAGGATGTTAATGTATGTATATATGAGACAACACTACAGAAATGTTTGATTTCTTGTTACCTACATAGGCTGTTCCGTTAAAATGATGACAAGACTAAAGCAGGAAAAAACCTACCAGATTTTCTGGATTTCATTATATCAACAAGAAAATTGAGTTGAAGGTAAGAGCTACAGAACCTGCTGCATAGTATCAGCTATATCATGTAATATTGAAGAGATTAGAGAACAGAGAAAAGTGATAGTTTGCCAAAGGGTAAATAGACTTTTGATCTAATCTTAGGAAATGACCTCCAATAAAATACATACATATTTTTTTAACTGATTTTCACACGATGGACTGTGCCTGATGTATGATCTATTGTGTTAGTGATTAAACTGATTGTCATACAGACACTTCTGGAAGAAGCAAGAGAATAGGACTGGGTATGGGACTAGAATATTCAGGTCACCTCAGTAGCGTGCTAGGATCTACAAAATGAGGTTGAAATTGATGGGTACCAAACTATTCTGGGTAGTGATTTCATTGCATTAAAGAAATTGCATGTGCACAAACTAGGTAACTCAGGGAAATCTGCATGCCCGAATCTCCTTTGGTTTGAATGTAGATGGTTGGTACATAGGTCTACTCTTGGCCTTTTAAAGGTGCTGCATGAATCAAGTAAGTGACATGTTCTTTCTGTAGTATTTTCAAAAGGTGAACATTTGATTTACTCATATGTAAGAACCAATTTGTTGCAATGAAGAGGTAAATTGTAGTGATCCTCTGGTTGACTAATTTCTGGGTGGAAAAAAAAGACTTTTTTTTACCTTTCTGCCTTTTTCTGCTTTTACCAAAGAAAAGAATGCCGAGGCCTCTGGTAGAAGAGATTTTGCTAGAGCAAGTTGTTCAGAGTCAGAGGGCACAGTACCAGTGGACTCATTTGCTTTCTACAGTGAGCATAAACAGAAGTGAACCCTTGACAGTAATTTGAGAGAGATGGTTAATTTCTCTGATGGTGGTATGAGGCTGGACTTTCCAACACTGTAATTGTGTGAATCTGACTTGTTTCTCAATTATTTTCTAAAAGTTGTTAAAGGATAACTAGGGTGTCTTGTCATGTCTGCGTTCTTCTGGAAGCTTCTCTGAGATATCTTCTTGGTGGAAGTTTGGAGCACCTGATTTATTCTACTGTTGTCTGGAGTGCTGGTTGTCTTTATCTGGGACACTGCACAGATATAAAAGTAAAACCTAAGAAAAGGTTCAACGAGAGCAACCTTTCTTAGCAAGGAGAATGAGGGAAAAATAGCCAAGAAGTAGAAAAGAGAGGGCAGGCAAAACAGTCAAATATGAAACCAATAGAAAGGTCTCAGACTGAGTTTTGAAAACAGTCAAGGAAGTGGCTCTGCTGAACACATGGAATTCGATAGACTGGGTCCTCAACGGATAAGTTTCAGCTCTCAGCTTTAACTTAACTAATCTTAATTTCCTTTAAGATAGCTAACAAGATAGAAACATATCTGAAGAGATAACAGTGGTGACCTAACCTATGTCTGGTGTTTGGTACCAGGTTCCCAGTGTTATCAAGGTCAATATCTGAGCGAGCTGTCATTCATATAAGTTCAGACTTCCTGGAAGCAGCTTTAACTTGCTTGTTTGTCTTTTATCTATACATACATAGGCGCATTCATTCACCAAAATATATACGTATGTGCGTAGATACATATATATATTCATTCTTACTGTTTCTTTCTGGGCATTGTGTTTTGCTGTTGATGTACCTGTTTTCCACTCCCATCTCTTTGTGCCATTTCATGTTGCAAACTCTTTTAGTGTTCACCTTGCTTTCCATATAGTGAAAAGATTCTCATGTTGTTGTTCCTTGTGCTTGGAGAGGAGTCCCCTGGACAAGTTTTACTTGACCTAGAGGCAGTATCTCATGACACCTATTGTATGTTACGAATGACCTATTATCACTCTAGTTTAAGCACATTTGTGGTAAAATATAGCAGTGGGGGGAAAAATGGAGAAAATCATCCAAGAGCGGTTAATTCCAAAATGAACTCCCTCCCCCCACTTAAAATTGCTTTTGATGTGGTTGATGGTAGTGTTTCAAAGGCAGTATTTAGTAGCAAATGGGAAGAAAAGCAACAATGAATTAAAGATTTGAAGAGATAGCAATGGTAATTTATAGGTGAGAAAGACTGATTAGAAATGTTGTTACTCTTTAGTTAATGAAATGACCTATCTAGTCAAATTGGATAATTCCCGTAGTGAGATATTTTTTCTTTGTTGTCAGTTTAGCAGAATCTCTCTCTTTCCTTAGTGAAAATGAAATGGCAATTTTAACATTCTTAATTGGTTTGGTTCTTTTCCATGGTAGCAAGTGAACTGAAAAAATACTGCTTATGAACAGGTTATGAACTTAAGTCTAAACTCCATGCACTGTCGACATCAAATAAAAAAGTGGCTAATGAAACAGTCTTCAGTTTCTAATTTCACAAAGAACTGATGTTGCTTTAAGGTGTAGTTCCTGCACAGAATGCATGTAGTGAAGGAATATTAGTAATGAGATGCACAGATAATGCGTCGGTACTCAGAGTGCCAAAATGCATAACCCAAACTATATATTACGCCAAATTCCATTTAAAGTAATAGTAGTAGTGTAGGAAAATGTTAAAATTACATCTTTTAAACAATCTTTTTGTTCCTGGGTAAATCTGCAGGTGAATTACAGGTAGTGTATAGCACACTTGCAGTGATTCTTAAGTAAGTTATACTCTCTAGAAGAATAGAAATTATTAACAGTAAATTTTTTATACAGTGACTTAACTGATGGTGGCAGAGGTGAATTAAGTGAATTAAGCAATAGGTGTCCAAGTGGGTATAATTGAAGAACAGCTGAGTTTCTAAACTAAAAGCCAAGATTTTTTCAGCCCAGCTGTTTGTCTTGATGACGTGTACTGGTGTCTTTGGCTAGACATCTGTGACTTTCTTTTTAGCTGTTTTGGCACATAACCAGTTTCTCTCTGATATTCTAAAATAATTTGTAGCAGAAATAATCTCCTCCATTACCTGGAATACTTTGTTCCTGAAGGGCTTTTCCTCTCTGCATATGATGCTAAAGTTTAAACCTCTTTACTTCTCCTGTCACCCCTGTTGGCTTTGCCATTGTCTGTTACACCATTTTTAAAATTCATATAATGTTCACGTAGCTTTGTGTTCCCATTTACCCTCTTTTTTTCCATCCCCAACACTTCCTTTATTACATTGATTTCAGGGGATTTCTCATCTCATCCAAAAATATGAGATTTCTAGCAATGAGGTTCTCCTTATAGTTCCATTTCTTGCATCTTACAAATGTAAGCAAATGATTAAAAAATAACAAATAACGAAATCAACTCTGGGGCTTTGGACATCGATATGTTTTTTGGCAGGCAATGCTGGTTTTTTTTTCTACTTTTTTCCCCCCCTTTTCTTTCTTTGGAAAGAGGATATTTGAGATGCTTTTGTCATATAATGTCTCCTTCTAATGGTTTGTTCTCAAAACTACTCAATTCACTGTAGTTTGGCAGTTCTCCACTAGCTCAGGTTGTAGGGAGCTACGTTGTGGATTCTGAAAAGTAAATTTAGTTTCTGTCAACAGAAGGACTAAATGTGCATCTATACGGGTAGTCATGGATTACTGCATTGTCATAAGTCTCTATGGGAATGTGGATGTGATAAACTTGAGGGAAAGAGCTGACATCGTGAACTGGAGAAGATCAGATAGAGACTGAATAGTCACACACACATCTGCTCTCTGCAAGGCTATGACAGACCGGCACATACACTACACTTATCCAACACCAAAATGCTGGTAGGCCAGCTAAGAATGTAGATTGTTTCTTCCCTAGTTATAATGTCAGCTGCATTTTCCTGATTTCTCCAGTCTCTGACAGTAAGACTCAGCTTTGTTGTTTTTTTTATCTCTTTTGCTTAGATGTAAGAGGAATACACAGATAATACTGTTTATTCTCAAATGTGCCCCTTGCAGTATTAAAGGATATTAATTCCACCTTCTTGTTGCCTAAAATACCCATATAGCCATGGGAACTGAAAAGAAAATACTATTTGTATCAATACAGTCTTTTTTTAAATGGATTTGTTTTTCTTGCTATGACTTGGCAGAGAGGTGTTGTCGAGATATCTGATTTATGGATTTTAGTAACCTCGGGAAGACTCATCACTTTCCTAATTTAACCAGCTGAGAAAAAGTTGACCTGCCTGCTAAAGAGTGGTGTTTGCGTGGTGTGCAGAATTCTTTTTTTCTTTCTTTTTGGTGTGAATTTCTGAAAGCACTGCAGCTTTTCTAGGGCCTGGGTGATAAACTGCTCTGCACAGTATGGTATTAACAGAGGAGAAAGAAATGTGCACATCCTTTAAAGTACAATTGCTTCTGGGTTTCATTCTGAGTCTCATTTGTCCATATATATGAGTGAGGGCAGCCCAGGACCTTTCCTACAAAGGTAGTTTAACTGATAGATGTTAAACCCAACTTTTTTGTAGGTACTGATGCTGTAATTCCTACAGATGATCCTTTTTTTATTTTCCTTTTTCATTTAAGACATTTAAAAACTGATTAAAATGGTGTGAAAGCGTCTTTTTGTTTTGTCTGATACTATATCAGCCCCACCTCAGACACAGAATCAAGAGTTGTGCTTGGGCTGTTGCAAATCGTACAAGTCAAAACAGACTTGGACAACCAAGTGTTTTCTGGTGTTGTTTGTTCAGTGTAACTCCTGACTTCAGTTATCACCGTGGATGCCTGTAAACAATCCTGATATTTTGCATTGCTTAACTTCCCAGAAATGTAAAAGTATTTGAAAAGAAATATTTGAAAAGATACCTGTGTGTTTTGTCATATCTCAGAGCTGCAGTTTTTATACGCCTTGAGGAAATCGTTCAAATCTGCATAATATGTGTTAAAAAAAAAGAAGTCACTCTACCTCAGGGCCAAAGTGAGGCCCACATTTACCGTGTCACTTGAGGGCATAACACTCCGGCATGCCACTCTCTCCCTACTTTTTCATGTGTTTTTTAGATTACCTGTTCTTTTGGGAAAGGCTGTTTGTACATGTGTTTGCTCAGCAGCTGGCAAAATGGAGCCAGAGTCCTGAGTGTGGTGTTTGTGGATTAGTCTAACACAAAATCCGACAAAGATGATAACAAAGGTTGAGGGATTTGTCCTATGATAGCTGATCTATGTTCTTGCAGACTTCCCTCTAATTCTAATTTACAGGACCAAACTGTTGCCTTATACCTATGGTTTGGGTATGCTTGGGGATACAGTGATCAGTCAAGACAGGCAGCAATTATTCTGGTCTCCTGATGTAGTACCTGTTACAAGCAGAGGACGTCAGTGCTGTCAATGATCACCAATTGCCTGCACTGAGTGTGCTGCAGAAAGAGTGAATCCACTGTTGATCGTATAGATCTGTGCTATACATTGAACATATGAATTTTTCTCACAGTTTCCTCATTTTTAGTAGTGATTAGTAATGAGAGGCAAAAAAAGAAGAGTATGAAGGATGCCCGTGTGTCAGAAGAACCTAATTGAATCAACATTAGTTTTCCTCCTGTTGTCTTGCCTGAGCTGCAGGCTTATTGTGGTAGTGATTGATACTTGTGAACGTGAATTTTTAGTGAAGTCATGGTGTCCATTAAGGTTGAAAGAGTAAATTCTAACCTTAACAGGTCGAATGACCTCTAATTTACAGTGCTTTTCTAGGCCTGGAGGTGTGATGCAATAATGTGTGTTGTTAGGCATCTCAATTAAGCAGGGCACACTTCAATATATATTAAATCCACTTTAAGATATTTGTTGTGAATAATAATAAATAAAATGGTTTGTTTCTTATCATACGTTTTGAAAAAAACCAGCTCACAACCTTAACAACTCACAGAAAATGGTCAAGAAAAGTAATAACTAAAACTTCATGAGGAAGAAAGCTATCAAGATGTCACCTTGTTGCCTTTGACATTCTTGCTGAAAATAGAGAGAATCTGTGAGCACTTTTTGAAATATATAAAGACACAACAATTATCCTGACTTAAATAAGCATGGATGTTATTGCGATGAGATTCGATCAGTCATGTTCCAGTCTTTTGAAGGTTCCTTTTTATCTGTAGCTTTATATTTTAATAATAATTTTTTGTTTGGTTTGGGTGGGAAGAGGGTTGCTATGAATATTTATAACAAATCACTCCTACCAGAGGACACATTAAGTCTTGCAGCATAACAAAACTGAATTACCATGAAATAAACTTTCTTAATTAAACCAATTAAATTTCTTCCCAGTATGTAATTTAGAAACTCTGATAAACCCTAGTTGAAAAGGTTTGTTCTAGCCTTAAGCTGGCCTAAGAAAGAGTGAACATCTGGCCTGTATATGAAAGGCCTATTCCAGCCTTAGGCACTGTGCAAAACACTAGCTGCTGTCCATGGCATTGAGTACTTTGTGTGGCTCCAGGGCTTTGCTAAAGGACAGTGGTATCATTAGGGCACAATCATGTTTATGGAATATGCTGTAACTAAGATAAGTGAGTCCTCAGATTTCTACCACAGGGCTTATGGCTGAATGAGAAGTATTTCTGCTTCTTCATATTTTTGTCTTAATTCCACCAAAATAGATGTGGTTTTAAAAATTTAATTTACACTTTCTAAATGTTGATACTGGCAGGCAGCATGGGGTTTTATAAAAGTCTCTAACATTTTTTTCCATATCACAATTCAATCTTTTTGCAAGTACCAGTATCCATAGGGTATATTCTTAGCACTTTTAAAAGATAACTTCTAAGGCTGCTATATAGAAATGATGCCTACACCTCACTGCACGACTTCTGTTATTATTGGCAATAGTAATGGTAATCAGTAAGAAAGAAGTGCTCCAATTATTTAAGGTGGAAAGGAGAAAAAATAATAAAAAGATGTAGCAAACCTATGAAAACTACTCTCCAAAGTACTTTGGCTGGCCAAGCTCAAGGCTCTGGTTCTAGTGTTCACAGGTTTACCGAGGTTTGAAGATATGAACCTGAAGTTTGAAGATATGGTCCTGAAGGTGTCATCTGTAGCTATGTTTCTCATCAGTCAGTTTTCTTAAGTGGGAAAGTTTAGGAAATTGAGGATATCCTTCCCTTTTTTTTGGCATTTCAACAGGTATGGGCTGATGTTTGCAGCACAGTTAATGTATTTTATATTTATAACTACATCAGTACTTCAGAAACATAGTCCTCTGGTAAGTGACATATCTGGTGGGCCAGAAAAAACGACAGTGGCAGTGGAATTAAAAGTACATAGTTGAACTGGAGAGAGAATTTAAAGTGAGCTTCTACTTAGGCTCCAAGTGTATGAACTATATGGCGGTTGAATTATAAGAGGTGCTTTTACTTTTAGAAGGAGTTATGCACCTGAAAGTACAGTCACTTCTATTTTACATCTGGACACAGCTGTAATTATCACCTAGGCCTTAGTCTAAGGATCTCATTGTTGCTTCTCATCTTCTTCCTGCTATAATAGTAGAGATCTACCAATCAATCAGTGAGGTGAAGCCATCGCAAATCGAATAGGATTTTGTTTGAGGGTTTCTGCCTTGAAATAATGTTCTCGGTGTCTTTGATGGAGTCCTAAATCCATCTGGATAAGATGTGCCTTCTATTCAGTTTTTCCAGTATCCGTTTTCTTTTGGGTTTTCTGTGTTTAAGCATAAATAAGGTCTTTAGGGTTAGGGCACTATTTCTTCATTAAAGAAGCAGAAAAACATGAAGAAAAGCAAGCATCACTGAAGATGTGAAGGAGAGCACATATCATGGGCTAGTGGGGGTCAGCTTAACCACCACCCCATACTCCCTCCCCTCTCCTGCAACAGAAGAAAAAGAATAAAATTTCACAGAGAGCAAAGACCTAGCAAAGGTTTTTGAAAGAAGATAGTACTTCTTAGGTGACGTTTTCATGCTTGTTTAGAAGCAACTTTGTCAAGGGAGAAGAAACTTCAAAATAAATGCAGGGACACTTGGAAAATATGCTGTCATATAAGACAAAGAACACAAGGTTGAAAGGGACCTCAAGGATCATCTGCTCCAACTTTTCTTGGCAGAAGCACAGTTTAGACAAGGTAGCCCAGCACCTGCCTAGCTGGATCTCAAAATTGTCCAAGGTTGGTAAATCCACCACTTCCCTGGGGAAATTATTCTGATGGATGATTGTGAAAAATTTTCCTTTTGTGCCTTTTCAGAATCTCCCCAGGAGTACCTTGTCCCATTAAGTAACCCACATCTTTTCTGTGTGACTGCTTGTAAAAAGGGAGTCTCCATCTCCTTTGTAGCCACCCTTTAAATACTGGAACATGGTGATAAAATTTCTCCTGAGCCTTCTTTTCTCAAGGCTAAACTAATCCAGTTATCTCAGCCTTTCCTCATGGTAGGCTCCCCAGTCCTCTGATCATCTTTGTGGCCTTTCTCTGGACCCTCTCTGGCTGGTCCATGTCTTTTTTGTATAGTGAGGACCAAAACTGAATGCAGCATTCCAAGTGTGGACAACCAGTAGCCTGCTGCCTTGGGAAGAAGCCAATGCCTTCACTGAGGAGATGCAATGCCTCAAAAATGAAATACTTGTACATGGAAAAAAGAGTGCTCACAATTTATTCTCAGAAGAATCACATCCATGTGCACAAAACCTTGCCTGGTAAGCAAGAGAAACAGCTCTTACAGGCTGGAGTCTTTCTCATTAGGGTGCAGTAGTGCAGGGGAAAAAAAGCCTGTCAGCTTGCCAGAAACATTTCAGAGAACTGCTGCAGTGGTCGGTTCTTTGCTAATCAGGAGATGGAAGGGATGAATATCCTTCTCTCAGTACATCCGTGATATATTTGATGAGGAAATAGTCTGGTTTCTATAAACTTACCTTATGCTGTTCTTGTAACCATGAAGGTATTGAAATGCAAAATGCCTGGCACTGCCAAGGCTGATGAATGATTTACAAGTATCTTTCATTAATTTCCATCTCCTACCTTGCACTGAAAAATACTGTCTTTTTCACTGGTTCTTAGGATGAGAAAATCATCCCCTTGCTCTCAAAAAACAAACACATACATTTTAAAGAAAATAATAAATAAATCTTAACAACTCTACTGTTTTCTATTTCAGCCTGTTAAGCTTAGCAAATGCCTGAGTCAAAATACAGTTGCATAGTCCGAAACTATGCTTGATGTAACTTGACATGTCTTAATATAAAAAGAATTTGTATTTCACCAGTCTATCTTTTCCCCACAAAATCTTGTCAATGACTTCCCTTAGCAAAACCAAGGTCAGATTTTTATTGTGTTTTTTTTTTTTTTTTTTTCTTTTTTCCCTTTTTTCCCCTTCTTTTTAAGAAAGTCTAGTGCTCCTTTAAGGCAAGCTGAAACAAATACATCACAAACCATTGCGTGGTTTACATTTTGGATTCCTCAACAGTTGTATTCAAAAGTCTTGTATTCATTTATTTCTGTTGTGCCATAATGCTGTTTAAACATTATGAAAGAATGGCATTCTCATGGAAAGAAATAATCTAACATGCACTTTGTTTCACTGACCGAATTATTACTGGCAACATCATGCATCATAAAATAATCAGATACTGTCTAATTAAGTAAGCTTTATTGGTTACAGTAGCTTTTGATTCCCACTTCTGATCCTTTTTTTTTGCTTGAAGGCTCTGCTGTGAAACACCTCTAATAGAGGAGTTAAAGAAGATGGCACGCAGACATCTTGAAATAAGGGCAGACAGACACTTGAAATGACTGTAATAGTAGTTTTGGTGGAATATGTCTGAAAGAGCATAGGTAATATGTAAAAAAGGGGGGAGGATGATAAAAGGGAGGTACGTAGATAATCCTAGCAGATGTGTAGTAACAGGTTTTTTAAACTACCAACACTCCTTGTCCATGCTAAGTGCTCCTGACAATTATCTGCCTTGGGCATGTCTTTCCTTTCCTTTCTTCCCAATCTCTGGCTGCTGACTTTTGTACCTATTATCAAGAGATGTGTCCTTAACCATTCTCTCTTGAAATGTTTCACAGATCCTGTATCTTTTAATATGGCTCCATTACTGAGCGCCTCCCCTCCTTAATTGTACAGAACTACCATGCAGGAAAGAATTATAATTTCATCAGTTGTGTAATTGCGGAGTTCCAAAAGAGAGCAGGTGAATCCTCAGATATTCCTAACTCCCATTGAGTTATCTTTTGAGAATGCCATGGCACAGCCAGGAATTTCAGTTCTGAATTTCTCTTCTGTGGTTGCATCCTGGCTCAGGGTTGAGTTCTGGTGGGCTTTTACCAAGGTGTCGAGCAACCACTTCTTGGCCAGAATTCCATACCCAGCCTTCTTGATCTTTCTGAATAGTTTGCAAGTCTTTTCAACATTGCAACATCCCTTTACACTTAATGGGTTTTTTCCCTGACTCTACTTAGCAATACTTTTCTTTTTTTTGTTACCTCTTCTTCCTGTTTTTCCTTTTGAATTATTTTATCACTTTTTTTATTTTGTCTGCTTTCTCTCTGGATGATCTTATCCAGTCGTATGATTTCACCAGCTATCTTTACACAACTGAGATGCAGCTCTATTTCTGTGCTTCTGACTGGTCTGCATCCAATTCCATCCTCTTGTTTCTCTCTCTGACAATTGCTTCTGGGTATCATGCCATCAGCTTAAACTTAATTGTATGCCTTTCTTTCTCCATCTTCTCATTGCATGTCATTGTTGACAATGACAATATTGACACCATCATGGTGACTTAGAACTTAAGGCAGGTTTTTTTTTAGATTCTATTTTCTTCTGTGCTGCAATAGACATGTCCTGTATAGAAGCAATTACAATTAACAAGCGAATACATAAAACCATAGCATGCTGATGTGATGTAGTAGAGAATAATGCTGTTGTACCACTCAGATTTCAAGAGATTATGCTTGTGTCAACTGTGGTCAAAGAGAGAACTGATAATGTGTTAAGTATAAGGACGTCAGATACTTTCATTATTTAACTTCAAGCTTTGGGAAGGTGAAGTCAAGTGGTTTGATTTTGCACAGTTTTGTTCTAAATTAAGCAAAATGTAATAATGGAAGCTCAGGTACAAATTTGATTCCAGCAGTTCTTGTCCTTGCTAATTAATTCCGAGTATTACATTAGAAGGGTTAGGGGGCTGGTTGATTTGTTTGTTTTTTCAGACTGTCTTCATATTATGAACACAAACTGTTTTCAAATTACTTGTCTTCTAAACTGTATTTCTGAATACACTTCAGCCTTGGTGAGCTGGGTATGTTGATAACGAGAACTGAATTTGTCTTGACATCTTGTTTGGAATATTTCTAATCAAATATTAACATTAGGACTGTCATATGCCTCTGTTATTTCCTTTATCTTTTCACTTAGTCCCACAAGCCTCCTCTGGATAAGAATGCTACTAATGCATTACTTAACAGTTCTTTTTTTTTTTTTACTGGAAAACCTAAATAATATAAAGCCTAGTCTGAGTCACAGCTACAGATTCCTGCACAAGAAGCCTTCTTAAAACTCTCCCAAAAGAGGCAGACCCTGTGGAGAACGACTCCTCTGCCTGAAGTATTTATGTGTCAGTAGTGATACAGGAAGGACTCAGCAGTGACAAACAACTTTAACAGATATGGCTAAATCACTGTTTTATTGGGATTATGTGACAAAATTGAAAGTAAAACAGAATGTTTGATGTTGCTATAAATCTTTAATGAGTGTTCCATGTTTTTGTGATGTGTCAAAGACAGTCAAATGCAGACCTTCTTTCCTTACACTAATAGGGAAGCAGAGATGAATCTTGCATTTTAACTGTGGGGAATAAAAGGGTTAAATTTGGCTTTCATGTATAGAGACAGGGCTTGACATGGCTGAAGCGTTGATGGAGGGGGGTGAGGTCAGTAAAGCTTTATGGCTAGGTGGACGTAGCTGTAGCCTGTGCCCAAGGTATGTATGCTGTGCAACACCAAGCTGACTGGAAGGCTGCGTGCCTTTACTGTTCCCCTTGAGAAGTTTGTGCGCAAGGCATGAGAGCTAAACAATTCTTGTGTCCTTAGATTCTCCCTTCTTCCTTATTTGAATCAGTGTTGTATTTAATTATTTACCGTTTGAATGCCTGCATTTGAAGTGCACAGCCCTGAGTCTGCTGTTTGTGAGATATTATGCTGAAACCGCACCGGATCCCACTTTCTTTCTTCCACTGTAGCAGTGGTCAGATGGTCTGTCTCATCTTGTAGCCTTAACAGTTTCACTGATAAATCTAACCCGAGCTTAATGGATGTGCTGTAATACAATATGGAACAGAAGCTAGGACCCCGTGGCCTCTCATAGACCATGTAATTTATGACTGAAATGTCTCAGATGTTTATGCTGACAAGAGAAATACTTGATGTTTTCTGCTAATATGCTGGCCTGTTTCTCTGGTCTACTACTTCTAGATGCATTTTTGGCCTATTTTCTTCTGTTTTTCTCTTTTCCCATTTCTGCCAGCTACTGTGCTGCTCACAGCTGCCAGGGCTCTTCTTTTGCCTCTGCATTTATTTTAACAGTTCGAAACGGCGATGACCGCAAGAGTTCGCCTGGAAATAAAATAGATTTTCTAATCAGTTAAAGCTAATACTGATATTCTTCTAAAAGAAATTATATGGTCCAACCTCACATGACTGGGTATGATTCAGAAGTTGAGTGAAATTCTCTGGCTGACGTTATGTAGGAAACTGGACTGAGGAAAGGATCCCCGGATCCCCCCAAATCTATGCAATCTGTCAATCTCTTCCTCTGATGTGATCACTTTTGTTCTCTGTATCTGGTATTAGCAGCTGCATATTTCCCCCCACCTTACATTTTTCCAATTTGCATTAATCTTAAACAGCCCATGCAAAAATATTGCTTTGCAATTTCTTTCCAATACAAGACTGTAAATACTATTTTTTTCATTTCCGATCATTCAAAAGTTGCCTTCTTGCATCGTTCTAACAATACATAGATGGAATATCTTGAATTGATAAGGCAGCAGTTTTCACTACATTTTTATTTTACTATTCCAAACAATGCCTAGTAATACATCACTTTTAAAAAATAAAAATGCAACATGATTTTAACCTTTTTAATATGTTGTTCTAAGAATAAAAGAAACCAGGGAATGTCACAATATGTACAGCAAAACAGGCAAGCAGTATACAAATATTTTTTGTCTTTTCTGAGGTAAATTTTGTTTTTCTTTTAAACTAAGTAGAGGACTATACTGTGTAAGTCTTGGTTGTGAGGCACCTTGATCTCCCTTTCTTTTAAGTGGCATGTTACTAATAAGTCCCAAATTTTTGCTGTTTTTTTTGCTTGTATTCATCATTGCTTTAATGGTTTCATAAAGAACAAATCCTCATTGCAGTTTAACCATCAGTCACGTGTACAAAAATCCTTTAATTTTACCCTGCATAGATGCTAAAATAAAGAGGAAATTACATATTTAAAAATAAAATAGGACAACAGGATTCGAAATTGCATCAGCCGCAATTTGTTTATATGAGCATGAAAGAGAAGAGGGGGAGACTTATCCTTTGGGACTGTAAATGGCACCTCCTGCTGCGGTATTAAATTTACCATTTGCAACCTCCTGTGCTTCTCTGAGTGTAGAGGTTGGCGCCTGACTTCTTGGCGCCAGAGAGTCAGCAAAGGTGTCTAATAGATGCAGACACAAAGATGAGGGTTGCTTACTTAACCTTGCTCTAGCTCAGCCCCACTGGGGACTGATCCCCCTAACTGACCCAGGAGAGTGAGGAAGCTCCACAAGCAGTTTATGACTTTAATAATTTACATATCCTCAGTTAATCTCCCTTACCAGCAGCCAATTAGTTGGGGAATATTCATACTGCCTTGATATATCTTTTTATATACTGATCAATTAGTGGGAAAGTAATGAGGTCACAGAATAGCAGGTGTGGCTATTAATCTTTGTTCTTGAAAAAACTACTTCTGTAAATATTTCTCGGTAAAGAGAAATACAGGGCAGAAAGTGATTTTTGGTGTTTTCTGATGCTATTTTGCATTTCATTAAAAGGGTTTTCAGCCAAATACCTGATAGCGAGTTTGATCATCAAGACTCTGACCCTACAAGCATGTGTTTTAGAGGCTTGAAACAAGATTGCTCGTGTGAGTAGACTTATTCACATACATAAATCTTGGCAGAATGGGGAGTCCTTAATGATTTAGGACAAAGCAGCATTGGAAAAAAATGTTTATTCTGTTGCACCTGCATGATGCAGCAGATATTGTGAGAGCACCATTAGCTACTTAACGTACCAGCTAATGACTGGCAGGCTTAAAGGAATGCAGCTGAATAGTGGGCAACCTGGTCCATGAGGGTTAATGATACCAAATGGCTTAGACAGTCTACGGGAATACCGGAGACAGCTTTGCAGTCTGGCAGAGTTTAAGTAGCACCGTATTGTAAGACCACAGACACAGGAATGACACGATGAGAATTGTTGACTTACCCTTGAATTGATATTAATACAAGGGGAGAAAAAACCCCTCATCTAGCGTATGAAGAGGTTTTTTTTCCTTCCCTACTCTAAACACATAACCATAGTGAATCTGCATGCGTTCTGGTGGGTTAATAGTGATGTATTTCTACTGTCCGTCTAACCCTCCTTTGCATAATTATATTCTTTCTCCCAAATGAGGAGAGAAAACCTATGAAATCTATCACTGTGTCACCTACTTGCATGAAACAGAAATCGAGATAAGAATGGCTGGAAGAAACTGCCGCTGTGGCAGGTTTTTCTTTTGGGTGTAACCACACGAAAATAGAGTGAGAGAAGAAAAGCAAAGGAAAAGAAAACGGAAATGATTTTGGAATACATCAAAGATACAGCAGAGAAACACAGAATACAAAGAAATACTTTAAAAAAATTAAGATCAAATGCCAAGTCTAGTTTTTACCACAAAGCACCAAGCTGATTTTTCATAAAGTAAAAGAAGTCCCTGAATTGAGAAATATGTGTCTCTCTTAGATTGGATTGTGCAGTGAACAGTATCAAGAACTAAGCAATAATAAATCATCAGGCTGTATGTCAGAGTGAGCACTACAAGATAAACCCCTGTTGGAATTGTCATGAAGGTGACCTTATGAGCAACTACAGAAATACTAAAAAATAAAATAAAAAATCCCAATGTTCTCTTTAAAACTCTGAAGTAAATCTATTCATGCTTTGTCTTCCACTGTATTTGCTATTTTAATTTGCTTTTTATTAAATGAAATATTGCTCTATCTGGGGAACACTGCGTGATAAAATTATTGAAGATGCTGCTGGTGCAAAGCTATTTGTAGCAAATGAAATCCTGCTGTGTGCAATTCAGAACATCATATTGAACAGACCAGATAGCAGCATCTGTGGATAGCTCTTAAGACTTTAGACTTGCCTTAGTTAGCTTGTTTGTTTTTATCCTGTGTTATTGATCTGGACTTCATCATATGTTTGTGCGGGGAATGGGTTTTCAGATACTAGGAACATATTTAGAGCCAGGTCAAGTGAATTGAATAGAGGCATAAAATCTGCTGATTCCTAGAAGATGTCAACACATGACAGAAAGAGCCTAGAGAGTGGGAGACCTCTTAAACTGGTATTGACATTGCCCAGAAATTTGCAGCATAAAAGGGGGAAGAGTTCTGTCTCATGAACAAAGCTTGCACTATCAGCAATGCCTTTGTGAGCTTTGACAAATAACACGCTATCCTTGTGTGTGCTCTGAAAGGTGCAGTGAGTGTTAGTTTTTGAACACTGCAGTTAAGGCCAGAGGATAAATAATGCTACAAGTACGGAATGTTTTTCTCATTGCATATGTCAAAACTACAAAAAATAAAAAAATCCCCGTGCTGCCAGGATAACACATCTTTCAGACTGATTCAATACCCTCTGGACTATGCTGAAAAAGAAAAGTTTAAAAAAAATAAAGAATGAAAGGAAGGCTATTTGGGCTATTGAGAAGAAACAGGAATACCGAGCGCTACCCTGTTCTCTGCTACAGGCCTCTTGTGTGACTTTGGGCAAATCATTTATCTTTCTGTACCTCAGTCATTCATCTATGATAAAATGGAAGTAGCCCTTACTACTCATCTAATAGGGGTTTGGATGCCTGGGATAAATGGACAAACCTCGATAATACAGTTATCATGGGACACACTAAAGAAGACATTTCAAATGCTAAAGTGGCTCCTGTCTGGCTCTGTGCAAAGCAAATTTGGGTATTTCTGCACTTGTGTTATACCTTATCTATAAACTGGATAAACTGTGTATGGTTTAATTGATCATTGACTGCAATATTTTAGCATCCCCAAGGTTGCTTAGAGGCTGAATTAATATTTAAAAACATTTTGAGATGCTGAGATGGAAAGCTTTTATTGAAATAGAAAGAACTTATTGCTACTACTGCTTGATGGTACTGTTTTCAAGGTTTGTTTTGACACAGCCTACAACTAGGATGTCTTACTGGGAGTCTTACATTGCTGTAGGATAGACTACAAACTAAAATCCTTTCACTGTGAAAGTTTTTTCATCCTTATATTCAATAATAAATGGTTACATGACAAAAATGTCCCAATCAGGACAAAACAAACTTTGTAGTATTTAACATAGAGACTGTTAAGACTGAGCTGCTATTGCACAGATATGTATTTTGTAAATACCAGCAGGATCTTGAGGGAAGTCTATGCTACTGCGGTCTGTAGTATACTACATCTGAAGTAACATCATTGCATTGTCAAGGACTGTTGATTCAACACCTCCCATGGATTCCTCTGTTCACCTATCCAAAATGCCTTATTAAATGGGTGTCATGAAGTAGGCTGCATGAATCCCACTGTAGCATTTTTAACGGGTCCAAAAGACAAGTCAGTTTTTTTGACAGGAACTAAGGAATTTCAAGTATTTGTCACATCCTGTGCATTTCTTCTAAGAATGAAGTGTTCCCACAACGTTTGAATAAATGACTTACACAGTAGATTTGTTGATATAAATCAATGCAGCTGAGACTTTGCAGGCTTTACAAATATAGTTAATATATTATGAGTTTTTCAGTTTGAATGGTAAATGACTGACAACTTTTGCAAGTAAAATGCTCTTCCTTCAGTTCAGCTGCAGAATGGACATGACTTCTGTAGGACTTCCCCCCCCCCCCCCGCCCCTAGTGTTACTGGTCTCATTACTAATAGATTCTGTCAGTGTGGGTTTTTTTACTGTCTCCTAGACCATAAAACAGAACTGGGTATGTTACAGCTCAGCAAAACGAGTTCACCTCAAAACCAACTCATTTTACACTGAACCCACGAAAAATAACTACAGCAGCATAGTTGAGTCAGCTGTCTGTTATTCCTCCTGCCCTTCTTTCTGTCCTTCCTTCTGTCCATCCTTCCTTTTTTTCTTTTCCTGTGGTGGCAACCAAATGGAATCAAACTAATCATTAATTTAGATTCATTGTAGCTAATCATGGAGATCTTGGGTGTGGACCAACAAATTAAGAAGCTTATGGCAATGTAATGGTACACCGAAAACACAGTTCCAGAGTCTTCTGCAAAACTCCGTATACTAGAGGGTGCTCAGAGTTTGAAAATGCAGGTGTTATATGTTACATATTTCCTATCTACACACTTAGCGTATTCCTAGGATGGAGGCCCAGTTTCCACCTGGTTTATATTCCTGTGCTCCTTCCCCATGGAAAGTATGACATGCATTTGGTGAGGAAACAGCATTTGCCATCTGGATTACGTTGAGTCAGAAGGTGAATAAAACACTGAGTCGGACTGAGGAACTGGGAAGGGGTGCCAGGTCCTGCAGTTTGCGTATAGCCATGTATCTACCATCAATAATCCCATCCATTTTTGTCATTTTCTCATCAGCAGTTGAGCTGGAGTTACTCCTTGACTTGATTGAAATTCCAATGTAAAAACACTTTTTCCGAGTTCCGGAAAGCAGAAGTTCACAAGGGTCCATGCAAGGCAGGGAAGGACCATTCATGTATTTCATAAAAATCTGCATGTTTATCTTTGTGTTACCGGGCAGTGTTGTCTTAAATCTTGTATGAGCAGTAGGAATCTTGTATGTGTGCCCATTTCTTATGACTGCAGAACTTTTGGGTGAGATGCAACCGTGTAGGTAGGAGCAATTCTGCTTCCCTGGCAGCACAGCAGACAGAGTGGGGCTGGGGGAGGCTAAGATGAGCTTCAGCCCACCCCTCAGCCCCATCCTGTCATTGCTGGCAGATTTTTGTCAAGCCTATTCTTAAACACCTCTGTGGAGGGAAATTCGCAGCCTGCCTTAAGAACTATATTCCAAATCTTCATTGTCTTTTCTGTTGTCCTTCCTGCTGGTGTGTTTTTTCTTGGTCTAACTTGATGATTTTTTTTGTGCATTAGCTGAGCAGATTTTGTTCTGTTCTCAAGGCCATTCATTCCTTTCCTCTTTGTGTGATTTTTCTTTTTTTAAATTTTACACAGGAATGTCTTTTAAGTATTTGCGCCTCTTCGCATGTACCTCTTCTTTAACACCAATCAATCAATCAGTCAAGATTCTTTCTACCTTCTTTAACTGGTCACATTTCAGAGTTTGTTCTTTGATCTTGTGACCCAGTGGGCTCTGCCCTGTTTGTCTGCACCTTTCTGAAGCAGATGGTGACCGCGTAGCAGCTGAGAGTGTGGAATGATTGTGGGATGGTCTTTACAGGCTTGAGTTTGTACATTCCTGTACTCTGACTGCCTTTTGTGGAGCAGCATGATGCTGCCAAGTCATCTTCAACTCTTAAATAATTTTAATGTCAAACTATTTTCTGAAACAGGGCTTAATTTCTCTTAACTAACCAGTGATTTTATGGTATATAGATCTAGGTGTAGTATCTCATGCTATTCATCCCATTTTTCTGAACATTTCTCCAGTTTGTCACAATCATTTTGAAATCTGTTTCTGACAATCCTTCCAAGTTTCTTGTCATCCAAGGGTGATAGCTACATGTCCTATAATCACGCTGTTAGAGAAAATGTTGAGCAGAGCAACATTCAACCACACAGTTAATTTGCCTAAGTATGGAAAAACTACACTGACAATTTCTCTTTGAGTATGATGATTCAGACAGTAGCGTACGTCACCTCCAGCAGTTTCATTCATGACATGTTTTCCTACTCCTTTGCTAGACTATCATATAGAATCATATGGCAAACATTGCCTGATTCATGGTACAATGTTAACTGTTCCTCCTTTATCCACAAAACCTATTAACAAATAAATTATGTTTTCTTCGCAAGATTACTTTCTGACAAAATCTTTGTTGGGCGTAACCCACTTCCTTATTACCTTGCAGGCACTTATAATGTATTTGGTTATTTAATTCCAGAACTATTCCAGGAAATGCAAATATTAATTTTCAAACTCCTTTTCAAAAAATGGAAAATATCACAAAAATCTAGTCCTTCTTCTACTGCAAGTCTGTCATTAATTTCTGAAGCTAACCATTGTATGGCTCCGTGATCATTCTAATACAGATTTAAGCAGCTTAGGTTATCAGGAGACCTGAACTTGAAAACTCTTATTTACCTAAGTATTCCAAACCAGAAGCCAAATGAGTGGTTGATCTGATTCCTATATGAATATCCACTGTTTTTTTGGTTTGTTTGTTTGTTTATTTATTTATTTATTTATTTAAGTATTCGTGAAGTCTTGGATACAACTGGCAGTCAGAACAGTTAGGTGAGCTTTGACCATGCTAGTAAGCTTTTCCTTTCTGATAGAAGGTCTCCAATTTTTTCCTATGTTCCTTCTAAGGTAGTAGGCTGCTGGTGGTGTACTGCCTTCATGGACCAAGGCAAAAAGTTATTAATACTTCAAAGCTAATACACAGACCAAAAATCTTTTTGCCTTTACTGGGGGAATGAAAGGCGTTGGCCCAATAGCAGACTTCTCAGCCTTCCCGCATTGGCCTTTTCCCCACCCCAGACATGCAGAAACGGCACTGTGCTGGGCAATGCTTTTTTTCTGGAAAATGCATCACTACGGCACCGCTGGAGTCAGACTCTGAGCTTAAGGAACTGAATGCAGCTGGTTTGTTACCCTAACTCACGCCTGCCTTTGTTGCTATCAGAAACTTACTTTTTAAACTTTTTTTCGCTGAATTTTATCTTCAAAAGAACAATGCAGGGATCTGTCTTGCGCTGGATGCTACTAACAGTACTTTCTATGTATTTTAATAACTTTCTTCTGCTATCTCTCCGCCAATAACTGAGCATCTCTTGATCTATTTCTATTCACTTAATATAAACATAGTAATGATGCCCATGTATCTTCTCAGTCAAGAGCATTATATACCTTTTACATACACAGAAAACAAATTTTCCAGAAAGGCAGTGATAAGGGTCGTTTTGTGCTTATGCTATTTAATCTTCCCAGTGTCAGCTCTGACCCTTGCTGAGGAATTGAAAAGATGTAAAACAGCAAAAAGTAATTTACCTTCTATTGTTTAGTCCATTCAGCTTTCAGAATCAGATTTAAATGGTTTGCATTAATTACTGTGAAACCTCATGAGATTTGGAGATCTATCATTATGGGCCTGGAAAAGATAGAGGCTGTCTCAGCAGAATAAGGGTAGAAAATTTTTTATTTGCCTTTTGGTTACAAACCTTTTCTATTAAAATATTATAAATAAGCAAACCATTTTTTTTTCCAACCAGAAAAATAGTTTTTAAGTTGCAATGGAGGGGAAAAAAAAGAGAAATATATTTGAAAATTTAACCTAATTTTGGAGAACTGGGGAAGAAGTATCAGTTAAAATATAGAATTTCTGTTTATGTATCTGCATAGACCGATTTTTATTACCAGAGTGAAGCTGTAGACTGAATACTGATTTCTATTTATAAGCAATACTCACTGTTTACACATAGCTCCATATTTTGGGGAAGTTTTCTGAAGACTAATGAAACTGGCAAGCAGTTCAACATTGGCGAAGTGATTACATTTTAAATGAAATGGACTTTCAGTGACGTACTGCTCAAAGTTAGTGGAGACAACTGGCAAATTGAGGGTGGGAGAAGATCAATACACAGAATCTACAGGACTTGGGATCCGAATTATTGATTGAGTGGAGAATTAAAGCAGAGATGCAATGAGTTTAATTCTGCTGTGTGACAGGTGGAAAATGGGTACATTAATTAGGGAGTGCCAGCAGGAACCTTCTCAGCAGGACTTGTGGTTGCTCCAGGGAATCCTTTAGTAATTCTGCCTCATTTGGTGGTGTGTTTGATGATGTCATTCTTAAGTCTCATTTTTCTGTGAACTGCATTTTTTAATCTTTAAACATTCTGTCTTGTAACGTCAGACAATAATTATGTATAGTGAGCATAAGCAGGGAATGCAGGCAGAACAGTTCTGGAGGTTTTAGGCTGGTTCTGTCAGACTTCATTGTTCAAAAATCATGTATTTTGATGAAAGCAAATGGTTACCATATTCTGTGCTGAACAAGCAACAGGGCAATCTCCTCTGTAAGTCCTTTTTATTGCATTTCAGGGTTGTCTGGCTTTTCCTCTTACACGGCGCTTGAGTGTTCCTTTACAAAACCTTTGCTACTCTCTTGACTTATTGCTTTCTTAATCTGGAATAAATAGTTATTTATATAGTTATATAACTTACTTAAAATAGCCTGCTGCTTTTTGGGTAAGGCAAAATACAGCACTTTGCATGAACGACTAGAGGACTAAGAAAAACAAAGTGACAGAACCAGTGTAGTCCACTACCCAGAGCTTACAGATGCACACCCTGTACTGTCATAGAGTCTGGGTTTGTGGCAAGTGTTGTGTTCTACTTGCGCCTTTTAATTGTCCAGCACCACTTGTTGTTGGTTTCCAACATATCAGAGGCAAGCTGCCAATAAAGCTCTGGCTTAGGGAGAATTTGGTTCTAACTGTGACAAGAAATGCAAACAAAAATGAAAATTAACACCTAAAACTGTCATGTAATGCAGAACAGTCAGAATCAATTATACACTCGCCAGACTTTACATTCATTTGGACTATTTCAAGGACTTTGTGGGTATTTTTCCTTTGACTACATTCTTGGTTTCAGTCAGTAAGATTGGTGTCCCAGTTAGGAGACAAGGAGAGGTAAACATAGAGACCTTTGAAGTAAATTACTCCCCTGATTTATTTCTATCTCGCCTCTGCAGGAAGTAACATTGCTTCCATTTTTTATCATGATGTTTGAAGCATTAAAGTCTTAAAGTAGGCATTTAGTTCGCTGTTTTCAGAATGTTTACTCACAGAGGACTGGGGCTTCATGTTTGCTGCCTGAAAAATCTAACCTTCTTTCATGATTTTCAAAAAGTGGAGAGAAAATTCCCCACTGTTTTTGGTGCAGTTCTCAGGTGAAGTGTCCCAGCGCCATACCTAGTGAAGGTATTTTGTATTGGTTATAGGAAGAGTGGATTGCCCAGGTCAGAAGGTGCTTTCAGGATCCACTGCTCCAGCCTTGCTTCTCTGAAGCTGTGAAAACCATGGCATATACACCTCTTCTGGTTCATGGACCCCTTTGTGCGGAGCAGGCATTCAATTCTTGACTTCTAGAGCCATGTACTCTGGAAATATAGCTATAACTTTTGGTGTTGACCTGAGCAGTCCACATTGGTGTTGATCTAAACCGTCCCCACACAGTGGGGCTGTTGAAGGTTAGGAATGCTAATGTTTCCAGAGCTTGCAGATCTAGTGCAGCTTTGCAGGACTCCCAGGTGCCCTCCTGCAATGTCAGGCAGGATGAAGTTACATGGACCTCTGCTTAACCCCCTGCCTAGTCCCGCGGCAGAGAGTATGAAAACTCTGCTTAGGAAGGCACTGTACCAGACGTATGACCTGCAACTCAAAGCCTGCAATCCTTGGAGATGCTCCCACTCTGCAGTTGCAGGGCAGTTTTTTTGTATAGATCCTTTCACCTTCAATCTGACTTCGGGGCCAAACAAAGAAAGGGGTTGCTCAGGGCTCTCTAGAAGCGTAGAGAAAATGTCCAGAAGCAGAAGGCTATAGAAGCAATGAGCATAATGACATTGAACAGGACCAAGGACCGTCCATTCTTGTCCCTTTCAGATTGTCGGTTCCTAAGAATGTTTCACTGTTAATCTGGGAAATGTCACGTTTTCAGTCCTTTCAAAATGCAGCTTTTTGGAATGTCTCAAATCTTCAATTCAATTTGAAGCAAAATCTTGAAAGACATATTTTTGCCACTTGCACTTACTTCACTTTGGTTAGCTCTATTAATTGTAGAAAACGATCCATAGTGCTGCAGTATATCCAGGTAGCTACCATGTGCTGTCTAAATGGAAATCACCCTGATGAGTCTCTGTTATTTCAAGTTCATTATCAGTATGCGCCTACAGACTTTGCTTTGTGAGGTGTGATTACAAATATAAGATGCTGAGTAGAGAGAATAAGTTCAGAATGTTATGCAAACCTTTTAAAAACAGGAACAAACAAACATTATAAAAGCAATGTCTCTAAACAAAAAATTTAGGGAAGTGGTCATGTAAATAAGGAGAGGAGAATGAGTAGCGCTGAAGCCCATTATTAATATTAGTCCTATTCATTCAGTAATGTATTCCTAGCGGTGCCCGCTGTCTTGTATAACATAGGCTGATATTTATTGCATTAAAATGGTGAGGATACTTCAACTGATCACAAATGAGCATGAATGATTATCTGAGTATACATATGGCAAAGTTGTCTAGTTTATTATCAAAGTACAGCAGAAGTCAGCAACAAAGTCAGAGTTACTATGACTTCCAAGGATTTTCTTACGTGTCTGCTGAAGTGGGAGAAGGATATGCTTTCAAAGGTGTTTCAGAACAAACAATTAAATGTTTTAAAAAAGTCTTAACTGCCTTCAGTTTTGCCACCAGAGTGATATGGTTTGGTCATGTATTCTATAATCTAGTGCTACAATCTAGTCCTACAAAATCTCAACGTTTCTATAACCAGTAAGTAATGTGGCATTGTGTTGTGATTAGTGACCCTACCCATTTTGTTTTAAGTGCTTTGGTTGAAAAGTTACTGTTCCTTTTGAACACATTTTGTTCCTCCATGCTTTTTGTTTTTGTGTAACAGTTCTGTATATGAATCACATTAAGTGGAAAGTAAAACTGAATATACTTTATGTGTGACCCAGGTATAAAGATTCAAATCAGATTTTTCTTAACATTGCATTTGTGGTTATGTTCATGATTATATAGTCTTTTAACATAATGAAATGACTGGGATATGACATACTCGAAGCAGAGGTCAGATAATTAATTCACACATCAGACTGTTTTCTCTTGCAGCTTTCTAAAGTTCCTCTGACTTTAGTATTTCTCTCTAGTTCAGTGTAAACTGTACATTAGTTAAATGGTATTCATTATATTTGAATTCCTGTATCCTGTCATGGAGATTATTTTTGAGACTGTATGCTCTATGCAGTACATATTTTACCCACAGATGTCTACCTTCATAGTGTATGGACTAATTCTTGGTTGTGGTTGTGTTTCAACAGATGAACCTTATGATATGCAATAACTATTAAACAGTTTTCATATAAATTATCCAGAGTATTTATTAAAGTTTTGATCATGCAGTCAGTTGAAGAACCCTCTCCTAAGGATCAGGAAAAAACATGTAGAAAATTGATATGGTTAAATTCAAAAATTTGTGGCTGATAAATGAAAAGAAGGTGTCAAAAATGGATCCGATGGTTCTCTACTACAATATAGAGCATATATTTTAGGCCCCTTATTTAAACAGGAGGGCAATTTAATCTTTAGGTAATCACCAAACTACAGCAAGAAATTCAAGTCAAAATACAAGTCTGCTTGTTGCAGTGGATGATTAGGACTGTCATGAACAGGGCCCCAAAGCACTACGGTATTAGGCATGTTATATAAATAGTAAGTTGATAAATTGTAGCCAGAGATATTATATAAGTTTTTATTAGGGAAACATTTTCTTCCTCTAAGTGATGTGACTGCAAGAAGTAGAGAGATCATGTGGTCTGTGGTGATCTGTTCTGCTCTGAATATTGTCAATACAAAGACACAATTTTATAAAAAATAGTGGGTCGGTATAGTATTGAGGATCATTCTTGAAAGTGGTCTTCTGTGTAGTTTGGTGCTCATCACAGTTCAAATAGAAAAAATAAAACGTACAAACACACAAAGAAGTAAAGTATGCAAAGAATTCACTGGCTTCTGTCAGTGATGAATATTCTCAGTTGTCACTTGAAAAACCTCTAGTGTAGCCTGCTCTATGATTAGGAACGCATTCTGCTGTCAAGGAACTGGCAGCTTTCAGTGTCTAAACAAGGGCTTGTATCAACAGAGTAAGTGCATATTCTCTTGTTGTTTTGATGGTATTTTTATTTCCTCTGTAGTGGGTATTATACCAGTCTCTTTCCTCCTACTCTTACTAATAGCATCCTGGTAGCGTCTGTATGTTTCTGCAACTGCCTATCTATGCTTACTGTCTTTATAATGGTTAAGATCAGAGCAGAAGCCTATTCATAATAACCCACTTGAGCTATTCTTGGTAGGTACATCAAGGTCTTCTGTTCTTCTATTGCATTTTTACTTTTTTATTACCTTGGATGAGACGCATATAAAAATTTCAAAGGCATTTCTTTGCCTTGTACTAAAACTCGATGAAATAATTCCCTTCTGGTCCATTGACCATGTTACTATGACTGGACACAATGTCATCAATGAAAATTGATAACTTTCTCTCTAATGCTTCTGCATTAAATTTATCTGTCTCAAAAGGTGCTGTCTTCCTTTCAGCTAACTGTCCACCAGCCATTAGTTTTTCTAATACATTAGGCATAGTTTTGGCAAGGTTTGGACTCCTTCCTCTTGTTCTGTTGCTGCATATTTTTCTAGTAAATTTCTCTGCAGAAATCATGTCCTAAACGGGCTACACTTAAAACCTGGCTTACTTGTAACTTCCTGTATATGAGTAGAATGTTTTTCCAATACAGTAACTGTATCTTCTCCTCCTCCTTCCGTTAGTCCACACATTGTTTGCTTTTGCTGTCTTTCCACTGTGTGTAATTTTCAGAGGAGAACTTACCCTTATAAGTGCAAAAATAACACCACTAGTATTTTACAGGAGCTGAGGCTGAAAACAACCTTTCTCATAAGACATAGACTTTTCTTTTCTACCTTTTTTTATATTTTTAAAATTGTCTGGCTTCTGAAGTTTTACAGCCTGAGATGAAGTAAATCTATAAGCAATAACGTTTGATAAAACACAGAGGTTATGATGCCACACCTTTGCTTGCAGTCACTTAAATCCAATGCAAAGGAAAACAATTGGCTTAAGGAGAACCTTTTTTCAGCCAGCCTTTGCTTTTAATATATATATGGGTTTTTTTTGTTATGGTACTTGACCGATGTAACATTTATATTATTATTAAAATAATAGGATGGTTTGATCTTACATGAAATGGAGTTAATGATCTCGGAATACAAGCAAAACCAAAGTTAAAGAACCAATTATCATTTTAGTAGGCTGTAAGAATCCCCTTGGCTCTGAAATGGCAAACATAACAGACATGCTGCCTCATGTCTGTCTTTCTTGCTAGTGCGCTTGAGTTGCTTTGTTGGTGTGCAGGTTCTTAGAAGAATGTTTATGTAATTGATAAGTAAAATCACATGAAGAGGATCACAAATGGGAACAAAGTAAGTGGAGGCAGAGAAGAATTTTCTGCTATTTCAAGCAGACCCTGAAGCAATAAGTGTGAGATGGAGGTAGTTTTTTAGCAAAGGAAGCTACAACTAACAAACCACTAGGCATCTTCCAACAGAAGATAGTGAGCCTTGTTGATAAAATACACAGGTATTATCTCACACTTAAATGGCTGCTATGTGCCTGATGACCATATTGTTTACCGTTGTAATTACTCACGGCCATGTTTATTCTAGGTGGGCTGGCACCAATTTAAATGTGCTTAAAATTATTTTAGTTTTGATTCCTACAGCTGTCTGAAATTGATTCAACCTGCAGATGGTTAGGTGACTCAGAAGGTCTGGCCTGATGGAGTAGTCTCTAAGACAACTGATAGTCACTATTTTCCATCTACCAAAGATGTGCTTCCCAACCTTTAATTTATAAAGGCCTGAATTGAAGTAAAACAGTTTGCTAGTATAACTATAGTGAGAAGCCCTCTTGGTGGACACATTGCCCATAACACAATTAGCAAAATCACAGGTTTGTCAGTATAAGACAAAACCATATTAGAGCTTCAACTTATGAAAAATGCAAAAAATATATTTAAAAAAATCATGGACTTAACCGGCATTCCACATGACGCAGCACAGCTACAAGTTTCTGTTATAGACCTAGTCTAAGGGAAGATGCAAGCTTCATTGCTGACTGTAGGCAAATTGCTGTGGAAACAGAAATTACTCTTTGTATTTCTCAGAAAACTGACCCAGGTTCTCCCTGTGTCCTCTCCTTGGGTCCTGTCCCTGTCAGATCAACTCTTCACTCCTCTCCTTCTAACTTTTTGCTTCCTTCATTTTCACTCAATATGCAAAGAGTAAATTGTGCAGTAGGGGAATAAAGGAAACAGAATTTGGTCCAAAATTTTCCCAAATACATACCATGGTTCCCCTCCTCTCTTTTCCTCATGGTCTTTGATGTCACTGAAGAAGGATTGACCTTATTTTTCAATACTTTCCTTTTCAGTATTTTCTTCCTTTTTGGCTATGTAGAGAACTCCGTTGGGAATCTCTGAATTGCTTAGTCTTTCTTAAATTTGTAGTGACATCACTGCTAGTTTCTTCACATTTTTGTCATGTACATCCTGTCAAATCTGGGCTGAGAGTTTGAAATATATATCTTCCTAGCCTCCTTTTTCAGCTTCAGAAAGCCAACAGCAGTTAGATTTCCAGGGATTAGGAAAGTAACTTAGAGTTCTTGTCCTCATTCAGTTCTGCTCTGCTGCAAGCTGCATGATCATGGGCACATAAATTGGACACTTAGTGACATTTCTTGTCTCCAAGGGGTACAGATCTGTTAAAGATGTTCTGAGACTGTAGGATGGCAATAGTATAAGGTGCAGTGAAGATATGATGTTCAAGGGGTATTGTGAAAAAAAATAATCAGAGCTTTGCAATGCATCTCTAGTCAGCAAGAAACAGTTAATCCATTTCCTGAATCCTGATATGATGACCTTTAAACTTTTATCTTTGGACAAAGACATATCCAACTTCCTTCCTGCCCTCCCTGCCCTCCCCCAAATTAAGCTTTATGATAGAGACAGCATCAGTGAAAATCAAGAAAGTGCAGAATTCATGAGTAAAAGTAAACAATGGCTGGTAATTACTCGGATTAATGTTTCTCTTACAGGCATGACTTTTCTTGTGTACAGGATTTTTTAAAAAAGCAGAAGTCACATGTACTGATCATCCATGCAATTAAAGAGTATTCTGTGCCATGAGATAGACTTTCCTTTGTGATATTTTTATATAGCTAGACTTAATGGTGAATATAATCTACATCCAATCAATGGTATTGTGCATCATCAGATGAAAAACATATTCAACATAACTGCTGTTAGTTCCTGTTTAAAGCCCTAATCAGAGTCTATGCCAACATGTAATCACATTGCAGAATAAATTGTTATAATATAAAGTATGGGGAATAGATACTAAGACATGCTAAAAGACTGCTTTCTATCTGCAGAAATAATTGCTGAGAGGTTTCCTTGGAAATGCCTCAAACCACATGACCAAGTGACTATAACACCCACTATAGTAAAGAGTGCAAGATGCAGGGTATGAATCTGTTCAGCAAAGGAACCAGTAAATATGGGGAGGGAAAAGGTGACCGGGAGGTTGGTATCACGTAATTCCCCTTTGTGCATAGGCTACAATAAGGTTCTGGTACCGCTGATATCACTACAAATGTATGAAAGACTGAGCAACACAGAGATTTCCATCTGAGTTATCTGCAAGTACATAAATGCTGTGACTATGAAAGCATTTTCTGTGAAGTTAATGATTATTTGTGCCTTTAAGCACCTTCTTGATTGCGAATGGTTTATCCCAGGAAATCTGTCTAGTCAGAGATATCCTTTTGATGCACAATCCTCTCTTTGCTTTTTTCTGCACAGATATTTGCTGGTAATATTGCCAGTTTTGTATAAGGCAGCCACCCTTGACTCAGTGTGATGCTCCAAGACTCTGTCACTCCTGACCCAAGTGGGACATAAGCAGCAGAGCAGGCTTTATACTGTATTTTATTCCCCTAGTCTAGCTTCTGGATCGCCCATCCCAATGTATGAGAATCTGACTGTCTTCACATGTGGTCTTCTTATAGAAAATTTTGATACTGGCATATTTTCAATTTGCCATACAGCCCATATTGACTTAAATGAGCTAAGTAGTACATCTTTGTTACTCTGGTTCTTCTGGGCTGAAACGGTACAGAGTATAGCCAAGCCGATGAACTAGAAAAGGCATTGATTTCCTGCAGGGTCTCATGTGGAGACTCTGTGAGCTAAACCGGTCGGAGCAGGTGTGCAGCTGAGCTAAGGTTATGGACCAGGAGACTGAATGTTGTGTAGCTCCTATGGCAGTGATGTGGAAAGAGAGGAGCTTCAATCTAGCGCACAGCTTTGTGAACTGCAGTGACAGCTGCAGGACAAGGAGGTGATTTACAAAAGGTCTTCAGTTAATTTTACATATTCCTAATTCGTTCCCTTTCTCTTGTGCCTCTCCAGAATTGCTCCAAACAGGTCAGGGAGTGGAACGGCTGCCCAGGGAGGTGGTGGAGTCACCATCCCTGGAGATGTTTAAAAAAAGGGTGGATGAGTTTCTTAGGGACAGGGTTTAATAAGGAGACAGGAACGGTTGGACTCGGTGATCTCAGAGGTCTCTTCCAACCTAGTGATTCTATGATTCTGTGATTCTATGAAAAGCTCATTCTGGTGAGACGTTTCTAACAACCCAGAAGGCATTAGGCCTTGGAGGGAGCCAAGACAATGAGAGCTACATACTGTTTCTTAAGACCTGACTGTTCATGTATGCAAACATCTATGTCCAGCATTTGCAGTGTCTGTGAATGATGCTGTTTAGTGGAACTATTATGTGGTAATTCTTTGGTAATTTTCTTCTTATGGTTGCTGGTCCTTTCTGGTGTCCGTTCTGTCCACGAGACTGAAGAACTTTAAGGCCAACACTACTGTTGACCTTGTAAGGCATAATGTGTGTTAGGAATCTTGTCACTCACTGCTCAGAGGGCTTTTTATTCATCTGCTTCTAGTCCTTTCCCATCATGTTCTTGTTGGCTCAGCTTTCCAAAACTGGAAATATATGGATCTGTCTTGCTTTCCCCAGAAAGTCTCTCCACTGCTATGGAGAGAACTATCAAGCATGTCTAGCGACTGTCATTCTCCTTTGTCTGCTGGAGCCTCTGGACCCATCTAATTAAGATGCTGTGCTTTGCTCTTGGCATGTGTGCACACAGAACACTCAACACACAAAAAAATCTGTCTCTCCTTCACTGCTTCTCTCCTGTTTGGATAAAATGAAAATCAAATTCTGCAGTATAAGCATCAGGGTTACAAAAGTGTTTCTAGCTTCTTTGAATGTTGTTACTATGGAATATATATATCACTAATAGAATTGTGATTTAAACATTCCCCCTTCCATGAATCTGCTATTGCATAGTTTTTAATAAAATAATTTGCAGCCGCTCCCAATCAGTTGTGTCAGCAGATTTAGTTCATCTTTGAGGCCCAGCAGGGATGACAGTCTATTTGTTATTTGAGTAATAAATAAACAAGGAACTTGTCAGAGGCAAAACTGGTATGTGTGCCTTTGTAAGATAAATGCTGCCTTTGAATAGACAAATATTTACGGTCTTACAGACCAAAATTGTCATCCTAGTTAAAGGCCTTGTATTGTGAAACTAAAGTAAAAATTCTGTGATTTCTGGATCTTTCCAGTGAAGGCAAAGATAGCTCTACCTAATGAGAATGTATCAACGCATTTCATGACAATGAGCAGGCCATCTTAGTAAAGCTATAGTTTTGTAACCCTGTATTTTTCTAAAGAGGAATTTATGCTGGGTATTTACGTCAGCATGCTGTTGGTACAGCAAATATTAAAAAACTTTAAGATCACCTCCAATTTCATGTCCCTAGGAGTGCAATACGTATGTTCTCTGAGGCTTGTGGCAGGAGGTTTTCTGAAATGCTTTAGGGGAATTAGGAGAAAGGATTTACTGAAAATCAATAGGATTCTTGATTCGAGTCCTGGAGAGCCTTTGAAAATCTTCAGAGGAGAATGCAGGAGGCTGGTTTGTTTATTCCAGCCTACCCAATATGAAGTTCATTGTTTGAAGAATAATTGTATTCTTTACAGATCTGGGAAGAAATGTTAAGTTTTAAAGTTTATTATACAGTAAGTGGTCTCCTATATAACTATTCTGTGGTGGTAAGCCAGTCAACGCATCAACAGACAGAAGGAAGTGTAGAGTCGAAGGGTCAAAACATGATTGACAAGGCTCTTAAGAATGAAAAGATGCGAAGCGTGAAAGCAAAAGGATGCCAGCTGTTATCAACCCGTAAGAGTTAAAGTTCCTGCATTTCATTAAAAATCGGGAAGTAAATAAAAGACTCACCAAAGTAAAGTGAAGGTTCTCCTGTTCCTGAAATAATTCCCAGGAGTTCTTAGGACCTCCCAAGAGGAGTTAACACCTTTCAGCCCATGTGTTATTGTACACATAATTTAGTCTTACACAGAACATGTTACTCACAGAATGCTGCTTGTGGTGTTCAGATTCGTCAGTGTGTTTATTTGCTTGAGTAAAATGCAACAACCATGGGCAGAAATTAAAAATTTGGGCAGTTCCAATATGAAGTGTAGCCACAGCTCCCAGTGCCTTGGTACGAACAATGGATTTCTTTGGAAGCAGGAGGCTAAATGATAGATGGCATCACTAGTCATGGACGGTAATCCTTTATGGTATGAGGTTTATTAGACAGCAGATGTTGAGGCATGAAGTGATACCAGTATTACCTTTCCTTGTGCTTTGAAAAAGGAACTGTAACTCTAGCCAGCAAGTTTCGTTAGAAAATTATAATGCAATTCTCTTAACTCATGCTACCTCTTATGATCTTATGCTATAATTATATATTTTAAAAAGTGTTCAGAAGGAAATCGCAGCTGGGGGTTGACTTTAAGTTACTTTGTGAGCTGAATCAAATCTCAATTGGAAGCAGATAAGACTTACTGGGGAATGCCTCAGAGATTCTCTTCAGACAAAACTTTGATTTCTGTCCTGTTTTGTTACTGTGTGATGACAGCCTACATGTAAGTCCAATTCTGGTCTCATCTTAATTTGTCAGTCTTCTGTGGCTATCAAATTTACCTTGTTTATACATATGTAAGTGAAATGAGCGTGATTCCTTCTGCATTTCACAGGAACTACAATGCAGAACTTGCTGCCGCTACTTTAGTAGTATCTTTGTAAGATAGATTCATCTTTTGGTGCTGTCGTTATAACAGAGTTTGTTATGATCTGCAAACTAAATAGTCTAAGCAACAATAAGAAGCAAATTAAAAATTCCTGAGCAGTTTGCTTTCATTCTTCTTCATTGTGATCTAACTGTAATGTAAAACTGGTTTTTTTTTTCAAAGAGAAGTGAAATTTGCTCTTCTGTCCCCTTGTTTCTCTACTAAGAGACTACTTCATTGCCCAATTCACCAAAAATAATTTCCTAAACACATTCCCTATGCAGTATTCTGGTGTACACACCATTTGCTGAGATAATTTTTTGACTGTCATCCAGCAAGCAACACTACAACTGTGCTTGTGCCCCACATGGGACACAGAGAAGCAAGATTAACCACCATCTAATTTCTACTTTTGTCATAAATGTTGCCTATAACACATGGCAGACAAAGTGTGTTCTCTGAGGAGTTTGACACAGCCACTGTCTGGCAGTCTGGGTGGTAGAGAATATATTATTTATCATACTCAATGGGATGAGGCAGGCACTGAAGCTACTTATTGGAGCAGCTGTGAACCCCCAATCTCCTTAATTTTCAAAACAGGTAATTAACTGGAAAGTCATTTATAATAACTACTGACATCTCCAGAAATCACAGAATGGGTTGTTAACTTTGCAGCTTTATTGTACTGATATTTTTGTTGACAGTTCTGTACTGAGAACTGTCAGGAAATTGCATATTCTTTGTACTGAAGGAGAAATATATCTTAACATTTCTGACATGTCAATATTAGCCTTGGACAACAGAAGAAATTATTGGAAGCTGGGTGACTTGGAGGGCAGAAGAGTAGGATATTCTTTACGTATTTTTTATTCACCGTTTAAAAAGACTAGAATCTGAACAACTAGCATTTCATAGAGTAAAAATTTACCACTTACTGTGTTTGGACACTGAATTTAATTGTAAGATAACAATGTGCATCTATGGAAAGGCTGACACGTTGGCAAGAGCAGTGTACCGGTGGGCAAAAGACTGCTGAAAACAACAGTCTTTACTGCTTCAACGTAGCTTAAGTAAGAAGGCAAGGTCCAGGACACTATGAAGAATGAATTGGTTCTAACAGGGCTGTCATTCCAGATAAGCAATCAGATATTTAAAGCGGTAATGTGGAGAATCATGTTATGAGTCCATGTATCAAAACTGACTAGTAAATGAAGTCAGTTGTAGCATCTAGGTGCAGTGATAAGGGTCTGGCAAATGCATTAGACAGTTGAGATGCATCAGATAGGTGTCCTTACTTTATACTCTGCTTGCCTGTGATAAAACCTACCACCTTCAAACGACTATCAGGGAGTCTTAGGCTGAATTTTCTGCTCCTCTGAAGAAGGTTGTTCAGGGTGAAAGACGGCTGATTTAAGCAAATGTTTCTATTGAACATTTCTGAGCTGTGTGGTGTCTTTATTACATGGTTTGATTCTTGTGAGCAGAAAGCAGAATTCAGCGGAAACCTGATCTTTGCTAACTGAATATCATTTGTCAAAAATATGCTTGATATTAATAAACTACCCCCTGAATATGTGGTAGTAAGCATCAGGAGATATTTTTCTTTAAAACTTGGCAGTATTGTACTGGAGTTTGGGTTTGCCTTAGAAAATTACTGTCTGTGTCTGTCAGACAATGAAAGAAGTTCTTCATAACTTCGCAAACAACAGATTTATGGCCTTCATAGTGATAGCAGCTTGTTGGTAAGTGTCGTAACAGAAAGTATGGGGCAGGATTTTGCAGGATTTTCAAAAACACTTAGCAATGAATTATTCTAGATCGTTTACTTTAGTGGGAACAGAATGAGGCAAAGTGAGAGTGCTTTGAAAAATTCATCCTGTTGCATGAGGCATACATATGAAGGACACAAGCTGAGATTATGTTTTTTGAGCATTATTCCCTGAATGTGATTTTTTGTCTTAATTTAAAAACATTCAAGGTTGAAAAAGAGAAATGGAAATACTGAGACAGGGAAAAGAAAAGACATATTTTTTATGAGAAGTCTGTCTGAAAAATTGCATCTTTGAGGCAGATTCTCCTGTTGACTGCCCCCATTCTTCATATGTACAGAATACTGTTCCACAGAATCTCTAACTCATTTTGTAAGGGTTATGAACATGGAATGGACAACAGGATTCAAGTCTGAGATTTTATTTACTAAATTAAATTTTGTTTCTATGTTTTTACGTTTGCCTAATTTAATTGGATTTCATCTATTGTAGTGGGAAGCACATCTCCTTTCTTTGCTGAACATAAAATTAGCTTTCATTGGTGATTTGGGTTTGTTTGGATCTATATAAGCTTTTCAGCTAAATGAGTTTGTTTTTTCTAAAACAAATATCACTCATATTTTGGAGGTGCAGAAAATTTGTAATCTTGTTTCTTCGTTTTCCTTATTATGTTGTGTTAATTTATGTATACATTAACATGTATTTGCATGATTTATTCATTTAAAACTGTACATGTTTATTTGAAAAGAAGCTCAAAGAGCTTTATCACAAAAATGTTAAAATCAACACTATATACAGAGCGTGTGTTTTTGGACTTTAGCCACAAGAGTAAAAAAAAGGTCTATAATTTCTGAACTAAAATTTTCTATTATTTTGGTGACCAAGGGTGAAATTCTGCAAGCAATATGAGGATTAGGGAGAAAGTGTTTAGTTCAAAGGCTCTACTGCATCAGACATCGTCTGGAGTATTGTCTTCTGGTCCTTGTGTAAGTCTGGCAGACTTAGAGGAGGCAACAGTAGATCAGGGTAGAGCTAATGATTGTAAACTGTCAGCAACCATGAACTCTTGTGAAAAGGAATTCACAAAATTCATCTGCAGCAAACCAGGAAAATAATTTTTTTCTCTAACAACTTCATAAAACAATGAAGACGCTTTTCCTTCATCAACAAAATGAAAACCTAGCCTTCATTAGTGTTCAAAACCCCAGAAATGCCTTTCCTTTAACTGTAAACGTTAAATCCATTTCACTGGAAAAAATGGAAGATCCAGAATATTTTCAGATGGCACTGGTCCTTCTTCAACCTTGAACAAGTTAGAACAGAGCTAAGTCAAACACAGAACTAACTCTTTCTGGAATCGCTCCTTGAAACTAGTCTGCACTGCACATTAGAGCTCTGACCTTGATCCTGCAATCAAGCAGTCTTCAGGGCATAGCATTTACAACCACCAAGAGAGAAAGCGGTCCTAAACTACCAAACCTGACACTTAGTCACAGGAAGAGTATAATATACAAAGTTGTATTGGTAGCATAAGAAAAGCTATATGTCCATTTCAGTATAATACAGCCCTGTCTTGGATTTTCTGCTATGAATATTGACATTCTCTAAGTTAAAATCAAAATCAGAGACAACAGTAAATGTTTCTTACTCTTTTGTTTATGTACTTCCTGGTGCTCTAGTAGTTGGGCCTTTTCAAGTATCTTCTGCCAAAAAAGACAAAATCAACATTTCCGCCTCTTTTTTCTGTTGGCTGAAAATTATGGTAAATTAAACTAAAAAATAAAACTTATATAGAGAGGTTGAGTGGAAAATTGAAAAATCTGTAACAGTCCATGGTGCTGTATAAAATAATTGACATTAATTGCTGTTTGGAGGAGGAAATAAATGATTTTCAGTTGATGTTACATAGAAAATAACTTAATGACAATTGTTATTAAATGGGTACAATTGTAAAAAACTAGTCAATGAAAAGTATTGAGCATGGAAAATTTTTCTATTAAGGGAAATTTTTCATTAAATGCCTTGGTATTCAGCATATGGACAATTTATCCACAGTCATCTCACATTTTCTGATAGGTCACCTCGACCTGATTAAAGAGCACTGTTAGGGCACTCCTGCACTTTAGAATTGTATTAATGTGCTCTCACAGAGACAGAATCCCTCAGGCACTCAGTTAATTGGAGTCGATGCCCACTTTCAAGCCTCACCCGATGTCCACACTGTAAATCTTTGCACTTGCACTAAAGGGGCTGGCTTAGCTCCAGATCCAGAACTTGCTGAAGGAGAGGTGGGGAAGAGATTGACCTTGTTCACTTTGGTACTGTGGGACTAAGTTCTTTACCATGTCACCAGGGTGGCTGGCCTGAGTGAGCTGAGCTTCAGGCCTGGACTGAAATTGTCAGTCTTCTGGAACATGTTGTCCAGCATGTCCTCCACACTAGCTTCTGGCATGCTCTGTTGCCTACAGGGTGGATAGGGCACATTCAGAGTTTTCACCTTGTGCTCAGTGGGCTCTCCAGGCTGTATTTCACCTGTTAATGGGGATGAAGCCCACTGAAGCTGGTTAGGGCTTCTAAACCGAAAAAGTCCTCTCGTTTCAGTTTTGAGATTCTTTGCTTGGAATTCTTGATGGTGATACCATAATTATTATTCACTGCAAATCTAATACAGACCTTTTCTGGGAAGAAAAAGCCTTTAAGATCTTTAGTTTCTCTTCCTAAGCTTTCCAAGCCACAGTGCTTCTCTGACCATCCAGTTATTCCAGGTAGGCATTAGATGATAGGCTTCCAAATCCCCAGGCTTGCAGCAGCCAGCAGAACTAGACTGGATCAGCTACATGGTGCTGGTGACTTTAGAAATGTTTCCCTGATAGATGGCTCACAGTGTTTCCTGCAGAGTCTATACCACATCTGGTGAAATACAGGGTAGGAAAGAAATACAACAAATAGGTATAAGACTGATTACAGATAATACAGAGATACTCCAACAGCCATGGGGCTGCAGCACAGAACTATGTATCTGGTGCCCTTTGGCTTGGCAAGGGAGATACGAGCAGCTGATGATCCCCTCCTCTTCAAATCCAGTTCTCTCTGCTTTACCTTGAGGTCAGGATTCAGTCCTGAATAATTTTGAACAGGAAAAGAGTGTTTTTTTGCTCAAGCAATCCAATTTTAAGCTGCTCAGTCTGCAGTTCTTTTCACACATACCCACTCTTCACATGCTCTTGATGATCTGCAAATAAACAAATAAAAAAATCAACAGCCACCAGTTGTGAGTTGGCCAGCCCACTCTGTTGGATTGCACTGGAATTGTGTAGGCACAGGGATATTAAAAGAACTGTGTTGAAAAGGTTTTGTGTATAAGGCTGAACCTAGTACAGAAAACGTATGTGATTGTTATGGCACAGAACTGTATCACACAATTAGCTTAGACAGAAATAACAGAGCCTTTTATAAATTCACTTCAGTCTCATTTACTTTATTCTATGAATCAGAGGGAACCAAGGCTAAATAAGCAAAATGGGAAGGAAGTACTTAGGTCCTGTGATGAGCACCAGACAGCTCAGATTCCTGTCACCACACAGAACTCCTTACAGGCTCAGAGACAAAACACAGACTTGTATTCTGATGATTTAAAATTCAAGGCACTAATTAGAGGCCAGTTCCTTATGTAATCTTGGCTTACCTTTGTTGTCTTTGGAAATCTTGGATTCTGCTAACAGTATCATGGTATGAAGCTTGCAAAAGCTGTAGCTCAGATATTGGTCTGTGAGGTGAATTTAGATTACATTTAGGATGTGATCCTGAGTGTGAAGCTGAGGTATGTAAAGGATCTGGTGTAGTTTTTAGACTTTTTTGTTCATGAAACCAATGTTGTTGGATTGTAGCTTTCCTAGATAAGTATCACTGGAGTTGGCTTCGATGCAAGTGAGGGTGAAGCTGGAAACAGCACAATTTAGTGATAGAGTTTGTGTTATTTACGTCACTTACAGGCTTGAGTGAATGCCAGTCTTGGGATCTCCAGTGCAAGTTCTGATGAGCAGTGTGTGAGAGTGTATGCACGTGTCTATCTCTTTAGGAGTGTGATGAGAGTAATAATCTGATAGAAAGTCACTCAAGAAGGCTAGTATTTGCTACATTTAAGCAGAGAAGAAGTTCTGAGAAATAAATCCTGTGATATTTCTGATATCCATCTGCTCCTTTCAAGTGTATGGTAGAAGGCCAAGCTGGTTTTATTGGAGGCCAGTCACCCATTCCTAGGAACTGTTACTACTAATTTGAATGTGGCTAAGAGAACTAGAGGACTAAAACCTGTGCTTTTTTTTCTATTTAATTTTTCTCTGCATTTTCCTGTGGTGCAATATTACTGTAATTCACATATGAATGTTAGTTTGAATGGTGTTACTGTTACAAAAAAAAGTTTAATAGGAGCCTGAGGGTATATAATATTATTGAAACAAAAGTTTTTTTGAAAGTCGTATTTCAGAAATCATTAACTTACACAGCTCTGTGGGGGGTAAGGATCAGTAAATGAGCAGCAATTATCTATAATCTGCTATACATGTGTTGGTGTCTTTCTTAGCCTCATATCTAGATCTATATCTAGAGAGATAACCATTTATGTAGTCATACATATGGTAGAGAGAATTTATCTTCTGGATCCATTGTTTTAACACTGTACAAAAATACAAAGTCAAAAGATCACTGCACATTTAATCTTTGACTTGAACTCAAAGTCAAGGCAGAGACAGAATCTCAAAGCTCAAGAGCTGGGCTACATGGGTAACCTTAATTCTGCCGCGTAGTGAATCCACCAGTGCATCAAGCACACTCTTTGCTCCATGTCTGTGGTGGTGTCACTGATCTTCAGCCAGGAGTTTGTTATTTTAGGCCTACAACAACATGTGTCTGTGGCAGCGCAGACCTTAGTGTGACTTGTGAAACCTGCCCAAAGAGTCAAGCAGATTGTGAGGCCTGTACTCTACCCTGTGCTGCCAAGGCTTCACTGTCAGCGATATTCATGTCAGCTAATTTAGAGCTGTTTTAGGATGACGACTTATGTCCCTCTTTGGCTGCTGTACTTAGTTAGACAGTTGTGGTAAAGCAGATTTTGCAGTAATACCTAGATTTATAGGGTTATTAAAGAGTAAGGCTAAATTTGCTTTATAATGTAATAGTGCTATGACTTGTTCAAATCAAAGCCAGTGTTGGCCTAATTATTTAAAGACACTTCTCCCTAGCAGAGTTAATTTTCAGTGCAGAATTCACCTTTCATTGGTGACTAGTTTGGTTCCACAACTGTTCAAAAAACCCCGAAGATGGATTTTTTCCTCCTCGTAGATACATACATACATTTCTCTCTGTCTTTTCATAGAAAAACATGAGTAATTTCTCCTGAAGCTTCCAAAACCAGTGACCTTTATGTAGAAACCAACCTTTGAAAACAACAATTTAAAAGACAAAAGTTGAAGAAAACTGGGTAGATGAAAACAGAAAGAGAAATAGGAAGTTTTGCTGCTGTTACCCAGGAGTAGCTGCTCAATCTAGATCTGACTTGTGATGACCCAGATACCAGTGGAGGGCATAGTACAAGAACCTGGGGAATGGTATGCATAGACACTGAAGGATACCCAGACACAGTAGACTGTGACTCTCCAACACCAAGAGTGGATCTCAGACAGTTTGTGATGGTACCACAGGTCTGACAAATGCAAAAGCCTGTCTCAGAAATTTTTCCTGATTGTAAACTTCGTATTGTAATTTATTAGGTATAACCTTCCCTCAGATTCATTGCATTTGTATTATTTTCCTTTTACTGCAATTTTGGTTCTAGCATTTCAAGAGCTGTCTACAGATTTGGCCCTATGGCTCTGTCACTCAGTGCTTTCCTCTGCTATGCCTCACCTCTCTTGCTATTCTGTTTTCCCATGAGACTTTCTCCTCTGCTGCCGTTCTGCTTCCTTAACTCAGAAACTCTTCCTCTGATGTTTTGCTTTTCTTGGTCCCTTGGAATTCATCATTTTCTTGTCCTACAGGACCTCTGCTCCCATTGTTTTACCCTAGAGGTTTCCTCGCCCTGACTCCAACTCCTGGCAGGATTAGGAAACACTGTCTGCAAGAATGCCTTCCACCTGCAAGTTTCAGCAGTGTATGCCCAAGGCAGCTTGGAAGGGATTGGTTTTTATTTTAAAACGCTATTTGGGAGCACTAAAAACACCCGATTCAGTTTTTCAAATAAAAAATAAAAGTTGTTAAAGGGATAACCCTGGGGTTTCGTTATTTCTCTTTAACATACAGTATTTCACAGTCAAGATGTTATACCCATTCGAACTCCACATCCCCACATCACTGCTCCCAGAACAAGCAATACTGTCCAGTCCTACACACATTTGCAGTGCACAGCACAGATCACACGCACTGCCCTGCCTTGTATGAGCCACTGTGAGAGGTGGGAAAAGACAAAAGCAAGACTGATTTCTGTGGTCAGGGTGGAATTTTTTTGCTTTAGCTGACATCCTAGTGGTAGTGTTGATAGAGGGAGTATCTTCGTGATTTTTCCTGTGACATTGGAATTAGGACAATCTGTTTACACCATTGGAGGATACAAGGGCTGCCTGAATTTCCTCACTTGAGTGTACTGATGTTAGCGGTACTACTGCATACAGAAGTGGCACTCAATGTGTTGGTAACTGTGTATGACCTTTAACAACAATAAACTGAACTAGTTTTTCTTCTTGACCCTTTTCCCACTCCAGGTTTTCTTTTTTTCTTTTTTCCTTTCCCTTTTTCTCATTTTTTTCCCACTGCTGCTGAAAATTTAACAAGAAAAATTTCCCTTCTCCAGACTTGTAGCCAACTGTAGCTCTTTCAATTGCTTTTACTCTGGGCTATGACAGATTTTCACTTTGAATTTTTATTAAAAAAGCTTAAAGTGGGATGGGGAGTTCATACTCCAGGTCTAACTTCTTTAAAATAAAACTGTTACAGTTCAAAGCCAGGACAGCTGCTGGTAACTGCCGTTCAGAATATTGGCTGTCAATCTGATTTTTAAAATGACTGCTTCCCTCTTCCCCACCCACTGTAATAACTTCACATTCAACACAGAACCTCAAAGCTGTGATGTCACCTGGGGCTGTATGTACTTCAAGTGCCAACTTAAACATTACTAGGCTTTTGAAATCAAATAATTGAAAAATCATTTCCTTCTTACTTTTCTGTCAGTAAGACAGGAACACCAATGCTGAAAAAGATCTGCCTGTTGTCAAATCAGTGCCAAAGATGTGAAAGCAGGGCCTTGGGTTTTTTTGCTGTCGTTTCTGGTCTCCTTAAAACTGGTGTAATAAATTCAGATCCAAACTGAGTCAAGTGTTGGAGCTGGTGCCAGCTCACCAGTTGCTGTAGGATGGGCACGGGGTTCTGGAGCTAGGAAGAAAAGTCCCTTTCTAGCTTTTGTGTAGGTATATATGTACTATTTTCATACTTGCGCATGTATGTATCAGGTGCTAAAACATGCTAAAAGTTACAGATTCCAGACTTGCTGTCTTAGTGGTGAATTTAGCAATGCTCATAGTAGTTTGAATAATCTCCTTGGAATATATCTTACTCAATAGCTTTGTCCAGGAATACAAGCCCCAGATCAGACTCAGATTTCCCCAGCCACGATGATGGAGGGAGGCAATGATTAAAAATAATACTGGAAGCTTGCTCTGAAGTTTTGGTCTGTAGTAACCTGTAATGCTCATGACCTTGGGCAGCCCTGAGTAGTATAGAGAACCGTTCTTGCAAACTTCCACCTCCACAGGGTCAGCTCTTGCCTAGAGGTAATGTGATTACTTTGCTTGTACCTGCAGTGATAAATAAACAAGATTTGGGTGTTATTTAACGAAGTTTCTCACCCGAATACTTGAAGGGAAAATGAAGTTTTCTTCCTCCAAGATATGGAAAGGGTTAATTTTTTGGTTTTGTGAGTGCCTGATGTAGCTGCTGCTGCAATTATAAAACCAAATAGTCTCCTTTGGAGAACTATTAGCATTGGCAATGACATCAAGCACCAATTCATCAGGAGCCACAGCGTCAACTTCGGTTTGGTAGTGCAAAACAAACAGAAAGCTGAGATGTTGTTCTGGAGAGAGTAAAGTGCTCTGGGGAAGGCATTACATTATGGGCACCTTTTTCTTTTAACAATAACTTTTAATAGCCTTTTAAAGAGCATTTTCCCCATTCCCCCAAGTAATTTCTTGGCAGGCAGTTAAGAGAAAGGAAGAAGTTTTTTTTTTCTAAGGGCTTTTATATGATACTAAATAAATCTAGCAGCCTTCTGAACAACAAACGCCTCCTCTGTGCTGCCCAGACTGTCTCTTACCACCAGCCCCTGAGTGGCCTGATGGTGTCTGACTGGTAAGTGCTGAGAGCATTACCAAACCACACTGAGGGCTAAGCTCTCCAGCAGATGCCAGATGGAACCATCATCAAGTTATTATTACTATTAGTATTTATTAATTATGCACCTGACTAATGTGCAGAGCAATTTAAAGCTGTTAAAATGCACATTGCAAATGGAAAACAGGAGCTCTTTTCTTGTAGAATGTGTCTATTATCCAGGGATAGACATCTTCTTCTAAATGGAGGAGTTTTCCCCAAGTCAAGGCGGAAGGTAATGGGCTCCTGATCGCTTCAACAGCACGTCTCTTCTGGTCCCCTCTTTCTACAACGACCTTACAAGCCCTGCTGCCACATATGGCATGTAGTGGAGGGCTGGAAACTTCTAGGTTTGCCCTGCTCCTTTGAAAATGACATCCCACATGTACAAGGAACCCCCACTGGATTCCCTTGGTTCTCACAGGGGAGCAGGCAGAGTATGTCCCTGAGCATGGAATCCAATTCTACAGCTAAAAGGAGGCAGTAGGTGCTGGAGCTGCAGATCAGTGTTGTGCATATGAATCTATTTTTTCAGGATCATGCCCGATGAAAGAGGAAATATGACAAGCTGTTCATGGAGTGACAGAATTGACAGAGAAAACATTGCACTTGTAGGGGTCCCAGGCAAAGGTGTGGGTCCTTTCCCTTCCTCTATCATGTTTTGGCTTTCGTAGCTATATAATTTGGGACCTCTCATGGTGTGGGGCTTAATATTGTTTGCCACTAATACAATCCTTCCCTGTAAGCTGGAACTACTCAAGGAATAAGTAATTATTACAGGGAGAGCTAAGATGAGGAACAAGACATGCCGGGAGCCAGAAGAAATTGGATCAGAGAAACAAGCAAGACTGAAAACATAGAACCTCTTCTGCCATCTCTCCCAAGTTTTTTTTTTTCCTGGAAATTTCTGTTCTGCTCTTTAGTTTTGACCCCCTGAAGCCCCCATGTGGGCTGGAATGCAGTTGCTGGAGGTTTGAAAGGATCTAGGACTGGCTGGAATGCAGCAGAAAAAACAATGCAGAATTTTGTGGAGCTGTTAGTGGCAGCTTTGGGGAACGTGAGTAAGGAGTTGGAAAGAAAGAAATAAACCTACTTCTCTGCTCAGTATCAGTCTGGTGGGAGAAATGGCGTTACACTGGAGCCAGGGTTCCATGACTCATTTGGGATTGACCCTGGTTTGCCTCCTGAATGTAGTGATTATTTCTTAGTATTTTGACCTTAACTGGTAGCTTGCCTGAGGGATATTTTTGATATTGAATTAAAAAAATAAACAATAGCACGTGATGCTACATCCAGCCTGTGAACTGGACTGAATATTGTGCTGACGATCCAGCTCCTGACATTTGCATGCCATGGAGCAATGTAGTGCAATGTGATATATATTATTCATGGTCTCATGTACCTCATTTTCACTCTGTGTGACAGCACTTTTAGGATCAAGGTTCGGCACACTTCAGTGGACCTGGAGGCTTTATGCTTCTGATGCCTGGAAGCAAAACAGAAAAGAAACACTTGGGGTATGAGGTGTCTTTTGCCCAATAGATTTTCTTTAGAACCTGCTGGTTAACCAGGTCTTTGGTCAGCACGCAAACAGAAAATGTCTTTGGCTCAAGCATGCACCTTAATTAAAAGAGTTCAATTAATGTGGATTAATTTAAGATTCAATTTAAAAAGAGCTTCATAAAAGCAATGTGGATAGCTGTGTAGACACTTTGATCTTTTTAAACTAGGCTTTTTTAGCTGAGTTTAAGACATTTAGGCCAACGTGAAACATGATGCTTACCAATTAGTAACAGGGACTTAGCTCATCCTAGATAAACTACTTTAAGTAAATCAGAATAAGCTTGTGGGCAGATAAGGACTAAATAGGTCAGAGACAACTGGTGTTGACTTAATAGATTTGCATTTCCCTCTGAGTTAGTTTAGAGCTGATGCCCTCACACTGTAGGGTGCCTTTGCTGATAATGCTTTTTTCAGAGGAGCTATAAAGCTGAATTCCTGACCAACTGTAAAACCCCACAAAATACTGTTTATGTTGGCCTGCTTCTATTTTGAATAAAATTCGTGTTAGAGATGTCTCAATTTTAAATCAGGGAGTCGGCCTTGTGCTTGTGGCCGTGATCCTGGATGCGGATCAACAAGTGCGTACCACAACTCAGGAAGATGTTGAAAGGATGGCCTTAGGCCACTTTTGTGGTGCTCTGCCCTACTCTAGGGATAGCACTGTTTTCACTCCCACATAACATCCACCCAGGTGGCTCTACATTATGCCGGCTACTACCAGTCCTTTGCAGCTAGAGAACACGAACCTCCTCATCCTCTTTAGCAGGCTGAATCTGCTTTAGGGGAGGAGTGCATGTAAAGGTGGCTTGCTAATTACTTGCCCCTTGACAACCTTCCTGCAATGGATAACTCCTTTTTATCATGGCTGGAGGATTGTCCCTTCTTTTGCTGTGATTGCAGAGCATGCCCTGGGAAGACCTGTACTGAAGGTCACTAGGAACATTGCATGATACTGTTGCAAGTGGACTTGGGATATTTTTATGGGGTAAATCAGCAGTGGGTGACAGAGATTCAGATTCTGTGTTTCCCCTTTTCTTTTTACGTCACATAGCTATTTTGTTGTTCTCTGTTAAGCAGACTGTGGAATGGCTGTTTCAGCAGTGACAAATAGGTTCTCAACAGTTATTTACTACCTTGTTTTTGGAAGGGGCTAAAGAAACTGAGCTGATGGACCCCCTCCTGCTGCCCCAGACAATCTCTTAAAGAAAGCAACCATGGCGTTATACTGATGCCCAAATATCAATGAATCATTGATAAGGCATCTGAAAAGCAATGGTATATCATTATTCTCATTATATGCATGAGAAAATTGAGGCAGAGAGAAGCTAGGTCATTTGCCTAAATCTGTGCATTAAGCAAGCATCAGCCAGGACTATGAACTCAGAGCTGCTGGGAATAGGAACCCATGACCTGTCTCTCAGTCCATTTTACTTCTGTTGAAAAGGTTACTTGACATCTGCATTTAGCTTGCAAAATGCTTTTGTTCCTGACAGATTTAAAGCAATATGTAAAACATTAGGCTGAGATGTAAACAAGAGAAATTAAAGCCCTACACACAGGGCCAAAGTGGGCTAATTTGGGTGGGTGAAAGAACACGCTGCAAGCAATGAAAACAAATCCTTTTTTTTTGGAAATGCCGACTTTTTGTGATGTGTATGTAAGAAAAGAGTACCAGGGTCTGTAGAAGGCCAGACACTCGGAGAGGTTTGGTCTTGTTATTTTCTCCCATTGAGATCTGTGTACTGTGGTTCCTTGTAGACTGCCCTGAAGAAGGAAAGCTATACCCAGGGATCATTTTTAATTAAAAATAGTTGCTATTATTTAGTGTAGTGACATGGAAAACGTATCAAGAGAATTTCTAACTTTGTAAGACAGACAGAATTGATGACAAAAGTCTTTCTTGAAAGCTAATTGTTTCAAGCATATCCAAAATTGTGCCTGCTTTGCCTGTACAGTTAATCAGGGGAAGGAAGCCAGTCAAATAGAAACACAGGGTACAGTGTGCTGAGCTTCAGGGGCAGATTCAGTAGCCCACATTGGTTTTGCTGAAGTTTTGGTCAGGGACTGAAGCAGTGCACAAGATTTCAGTCTATTCAGAAGCAGCTGTCATCAGTATTACAGGGACAAGGGTTCAGTCCTGTGATACAGGCTATGCCAAGTCCCATTGCTGTTTGTCCCACGCTTGATCTCTGAAGGTCTGTGGCATCCTCCATAGGGCTCTTGAATAGGGCACCCTGCCTAGCAGTTGGATAATGGGGTGCTCTTGGGCAGAAGGCAGCACATTTTGGGTCACTTTACAGTGATGGTGATTAATGGGATAATCACTTTTGGGTATTTCTCATTGCTATGAGTTCAGTCCTACCAAGGCATGAGGTGGAGCTACCGGGTTCTTGTTGTCTGATCCGGGGGGAACACTTGGCGTTCACAGTGAGATGTTGCAATATGCTGCATTTCCTTTGCACGTTCCTGGTTCTGCCACATCATTGAGTGTCAGGATGAGGTCTCTGCGTACTCTGTTCTACTGCATCTGGTCAGCTTTGCAGGCTGAGGTGTGCACCACTGAAAAACCCACGGTGGCTTTATGCCTATGAGTAGTCATGGTGCTTTCTATGTTACGGTGCGTTGGGAGTTGTCCTTCAACTCTATCGTCTATAAGTAAAAATTCAGCTACCATTTCCACACTGAATCTTGTCACCTGCTCCAAACTCTGTCCATTTCTATCCATCCATCCATCTCTTTAAAATGTTAGAAGGCATTCCCACCAGCAAGGCTGCTGCTATGCTGGAATGATTTTAGTCTTGTGAGCCGTCACCTGTCTATCTTCTTCTGTTTATATCTGTTACTATCTTTTTTTTTTGTATCTAAGTTTTAACTTTTCTGTAACAGTTCAGTTCTCTGTTTCTGCTATGCTTAGGAAAAAAGGATGCTTAATTATGAATAGAGATTATAGGATGTAAAATAATAGTAGTAAAATAAACAATAGTAAAAATTCTTGTAAGACTCTTGGCCATGCTGATAGTCATGTTACAGGATGCAACTGAAATTAAGTTTGTATTTTTTTCCTTGTGACTAATACTGGAGTATTTGTGGGAGTAAAGTACAAGTAAAAAAGCATGTCAATGAGGGGTTAAAAATATTGACTTTTGGTACTTATAACATGCAGACTTTCTTAGTTCCGCAGGCAGGCTCGTATCAACTTTGAATTCAATTTAGGGATTGAATTTAACATGCATAACCCACTGGGTTTGAAACTATAAAGGGACTTAAAAATGTACAACAGATAGGACCTTAGAAGTCTAAAGGATCCTTCACAAGATGAAAAGTATTTTATGTTGTTTGAGATACAGTAGTCTCTGAATTATACTTCAAAAAGCTTAACACATCCTTAAAATACATTTACAAGGGAAGATAATAATGTACAGTTTCAAATTTAGGCAGCGCATGTTCACCAATAAAGTTTCATCATCTTGAATAATTTAAGCTAGTGCGCATATTATCATTGAATTTAAAGAGAGAACTGAAAAATGTGGAGACCCCTGCATAGTGCTGATGACTGTGTAATGCTGTGAATGGCTGTAAATTCTTTGGGGAATCCACTGATGCATTCTTCTTGTATATTTATAAGAAAACCGTGGTATTAAAGTTTCATTTCTTCTGTTTTAAACCTAGGCAAAACCAGGAGTATAAAAGCCATCGAGAAACACAGAAGTACTACTAATGTTTCAGAAAATGGAATTATTAACCATAACACAATAATGTTCAGGGCCTGCTAGATGTTGCCTACTGATCAGCCCGCCTTGAAATTATGTTTATTTGCTTAAGTGAGTTTTTGTTTTATATTCTGTGAAAACATTTTTTTTCCCCTATGCGTGAACCCAAAATTGCTTAGTCTGTGTCCTTTTCCCTCGGATGCGATACCATAGCAGCAGCAGCAGCAGCACACGCAGTTGCTAGCTAGGTAGCTTATTATTATGGTCACACTCCAGCACACAGCATACTTGTTGGAAGTTTCCAGAAATATTGCACTGCAGTCATTTTCCTTGCCGTTATGCTAATGGAATCAGGAAAATCAATTGTCCTTAAGGAACAGGGGAATGAGATGTGCTGTAAATGCCACAGGATGAGTGATTGGTTGATTGCAGGGATGGTGATTCAAACGCGCCTCATCTCTACATTATCCTGATGAATTTTTATGGCCCTGCCTTTTTTTCTTCTATAGCTGTGGAGGAAGGTTTATGGCTTGCAGCTTTTTAGTTGATTGAATGCAGCTGGCATTGTTGCAGTGCAGAACAAATAGGTACTTTTTCTTTACAGCCTTAAAAGTAGATTGAAGAAATTGCACACCAACATTTTTGCAACAAAAGCATTCTTAAAAATGCAGATATTTTATGAAATTACTTTGCTCTCCTTCTCTACTGTCAGTAATCTTTCTATCAGAATAAAGGACAAAAATTGCTTGAGATTCTAGAGGAACATAGCTCCAATTTTTATTCTTATCACAAAGAAAGCTAACTAAGGAGTTTCATTAGTATTCATTTTAGCCCAATGTAATTTTCTCCTTCCGAGTAACAAAAAAAGAAAAAAAGTATGCCTGTAACACCACTGAAGCAAAGAAGGTCATCCTAAGTATATCAGCATTTTCTGTAACTCTTTCACATTGTATTCATAAGGTAGTAAAGATAACTGCTTCAGCTCAAATTATAATAGCTCTAGTTACAGAATATAGAACTCTATATAATATTAAGGGTCTTATTTGGTTGCATAACACAACACTCATGATCAGCTCTGATTGCTGAGCTGCTGACAGCTAAAACCAAACATGTAAGAGCATTCTATTTATGTCCAATTAATTTGCTGATAATTTATTCTTCCACTATTACAGACATTGTTCATGTTAGGTAGGGAATCTTTTTACGAAGTATCTTTCTCAAAGTTGGAAACTCAACTTGGTTTTCCCTTTGAATTAGCAATCTTTAAAAGGCATTAAAACTTGGGGTTACAGTATTTCATTATGGAGTTATGTAGTTACACTGTCATGACTTTTGGAATATTTTTCCATTACATTTTGCATATATTTAATCTATAATAGCTATGCAGTGTGACATCTTTCTGACACAGCCATGCCTGTGCATTTCTAGCCTGATTTATAACAACTTTATAATTCTTGGGTTGGTCTTAAACAGTGCCTGCCAGCCGCATGATTACTTGGTAATAGTTACAGAAACGCTAGAAAATTTAAGACGAGCTAGAAATGTTATGTCCATCCATGCCTAAATCTGGTGATGGTATCAGTGTGCTATTGTTTTAAATACAGAAGGGCTGATTCATCACTGTGTTTAATCTCATATGATAAATTGCATCTGTGCCAAGTGGGTGCAAAAATACCACCGCTGATGTGATTGGGGAATTGTAATTTCATTGCATTTTACACTCGGTTTGTACAGGTGTTGATATCAACATAAGTATGAGGAAATGGGAAACACTAAAATGAAAAGAAATCCTTCTGTATAGAAAACTAAATTAAAATCTATTGTAAGTTTTCACTTTTAGATGTGCATAAAAAAAAAAAAGAAAACAGATTATAGTACACACTCTGGGTAAATGTAGGCTTAAGTAGGACATAAGTAACACACAGTCTTCGTCCTGTGAATTTCATCTACTGACAACATTATAACAAGAAATACAGGTGCCAGATTGTAGGACCTACCTTACCAGAGGAAATGAAATATGATTTTTTAGCATTGTGATGACTCTGTTCACAGATGTCATGGATATTGATGACACTGTGTTTTAGTTTTTGCTGCCAGGTTACTAAAAGCAATTTTATTTTTATTCTTTTCATCCTGTGATCTCTGTTATCAACACTTCCCTACAAAACCTTCACTTATGTTTTCTTCTTGTTTCAGATACATACCCAAATAAAATTATGAATTGTAAAAACCCATTAGTGGAAACGTATACTTTCTGGCTTTGTTGATAGATAAATAGATGCATTTGCTAGAATTTAATTTTATATACATAATATTGTTCTTTCCAGTGCCCCGGTTTCACAATGAAATAATTTCCTCAAAATAATTTATTGTTAATTCATTAATGTGAAATGGTAATGACCTTCTCGGCTTATTTGTTAGTAACGTTTACTTTTTAATCTGAAGTACATAAATGTAGTTTCATTAACACATTTTATAGTTAAAATTGCAAAAGTTTTTGTGTTGTCTTTGGTTGCAACGGATTTCATGTGGTCTGTGTCAGCCACAGGGAAGCAGAAAAGCAATAGCTGCGTCACAAGGGTTCACCAGAACAGATTCATGACTTCCAAAACGTGTGTGGATTCCAAGGCGGCTAACATTGATAACGCTTTAAGAACGGCTTATTATCATAGTTATGCAGGCTGCGAGCCAGAGTCAGCGTTCTCTGACTAATACAAATGGTCTTTCTTGTTTATGTTTTGGTCAACCATCTAAGGGGATGCAAGGAAGTAGAAAGAAACCATTTTGAATGTTAATGAATGAGAGAAAATCACTGCTCATCAGATTACAGAGCCCATGCAACCAGAAAATGTTCCTATGTCTGCTTAGGCATTAGATAGATATTCCTGGTAGAAGTAAAAGGGCTCTAACAGTCGTGTCTCCTGTGGATGTTCGCATTCTCAGTACATTTATTTACATTAGGGTTGTTTGTGCTGTATTATGCCTGATTGAACCAAAGTCTCTTGGAGAGCAAAGCACTTTTATTTTGACATTTTCACATGGAAGTCAGCCATCACCCCTATAAGGAGAGTAAGCAAGATTTATGATGGGAATATTGATTTCCTTTATACTCTGGTATAAAATACATCTAAGCACAAAAGACAAGCTAGACCTCTTTGTTTGCTCCTTCTTGCCATTTGATGTCAGGACTTGCTGGAAGTGCTTGGTATTTTAAATCATAATGCAGTGAGGAAGGCAATTTGGGATTGTCTATACATCTTTAAATGTGTATTTAAAAACCTTAGAGAGTAAGAGCTTTAGCAAGACTGAACAGAATTTCCAGCCTGCAGGAAGGGGAAGCTGCATTTCCAGCAGCCCTGAGATACCTGTCTTAGGTCACTCACCTACACTGGCTCTTTAATCTGCCCTTAACGCATTGTCCAGACCAGGGCAGGTGTCTGAAGTGAGGGAAAATGCCTGAACCCCTCTGCTCCCTCTGTGTTGGGAGAATGGCCAGATCTGCGGGTTTGCGTACATGTTTATGCCTTTCTGTTTCTGTGTCTGCTGTGAGGAAGCTGGAGCAACGATGAAGGTCTCAGTTGCATCACCAGGACTGTGTCCTGTTAAGATGTAACTGATCTGAACACAACACTTGGGCTTGTTTTCCCAAATGCTTTATGTACATGATTTGTGTGAAGTGTTAGTAGTGGTCACACTGAATCTGTGAGCCGTGTCTGGCTGCTCTTAACGTGACTGACAAACATCTCTTTGCGATGAGAACACAATCACCCAACAGCCGAAGGTAAGTATGTGATTAAATCGTTCCAGGATTTGAGTTCTGGTAATTCTGTTCCTTCACTTTTTGCTTTATTTATTATGAATCTGATTTTTTCCAGTCCTTTGAATTAGGAACAACATGGACACAATGTCAAAATATTATGTTAAAAATACGGTGACTTTCTGCCATTTGCCAATATTTTCAAAAACTTATCGTACACACCTAAGATAGTGAGCATTAATTATGCACAAACCCCACACTTTCTCCTCCTCTCTTTGGATCTCTCCTTATTACACATATAGCTTGACCTTAAAAAAAAATGAGTAATTTTTTTATTGGAATGGAAAATTTTGTGCTCCGAGTTTAAACTGAAAATCAAACCTAGCTCAAAAACCAGAATCTGATATTAATGATTGTTTCAAACATGTAAATATCACAGACTGCCACACACCCTGCTATGCTTTATTCTAAACCACCAACAAAAAAGAGAAATGTCAGTTGACATTGAAGAAAATTAATTTGATAACCTAAGTATATCCTTTTGTGTCTCTCTTTAGTTAATGTGTACTGTGAATAGAAAAATAGGAAAATTGGAAGAATCTGATTACTTTAAAATAACCCCACTAGGGGGTGCACCAGAGTAAATTATTTCTTGATTGAAAATATGTTAAACTTACTGAAAATCAGAATTATTCCTTGTAACTGAGCCAGCTCCAAGAGTGACTGAAGCTCAAAACGTGAAGTATTGTCTGCCTGCTACTCCTCGGTCATCAAGGCTAAGACATCAAGGGAATTCTTCTAATAACTAGGCACTATCTGAAGTAAAGAGTTTTATTCTGAATTGTTCACTTACTGTCTTTCTAGAGAAGTCTGTGGTCTGTGCAACAAGGGGAAGACAGAATAATCCATGTTTGCTTTGGAATTAGAGATGTGTATAGTTTGAATATGGAAATATCTGATATGTATATTTTTATGAAACAGATACAGTTCTAGTCTTTCTTTAATTTGGAGATGCTATGAGTGGCAGACATCAAGTAAAAACCATTTGATGTTTCAGTTTCTTCCTGTTCTGTTTTTATCGTGCTTAATTTCCATGCTATGCTTTGATGCTGCACACCCATTTTTTAGCTGTTAACATAGATTTCACATATTGTGTGCATTCCAACAGAGAAAGAAGGATTTAGTGGTATCTTGTGCAAAAAAAATTAAATTAAAAAAATTCAAATACAATTATGCAGTGGCATTCTATTTAAATGAAAGTTACAGATGGATACAGCTTCTGCTATCCAATAACAGCTGATGTGCAGCCAAGGTGTGTATTGTACAAACATGCTAGCAGTGCTGCTGAACCATTTCTGTAAAAATTAGCTTTTTTCCTGCAGCAGTTATCTGTAAAGTAAGTATTTCTATTTTCTCTTTTGTTATTATTCTGTGCTTAGAGAAATTCAGACTCATAACTACATCCGGATTCATACAGAATTCAGCCAATATTTTCTCTACATTTGTTGAACAGAGCTATTTGGAAAACAGTGCATGAAAAATTTTAAAAAAAATAATCCTACAAAAAGCCATTTATGAGTGCAGTGACTTTCAGTTGCTTGCTGGATTTACAAAACTATTGACTATTCTTAACGGTGCAGTGTCAGTCCAAGTCAGAGGTTTTGGCTGCCTGTTTGTTTCCTTGGTCAAGGGCTACAAAGGGGTCCTGCATGGAAAAGAGCAGTTTTGACAAGTCTTTATGAATACAAATACTTAATGAGAGATTGTGCAGATAATTTTGTAATACAATAACTGATTGATGTGTGTATGTGCATGTTTGTGTGTGTGTATACGAATAACAGTTTCTAAACCTCCAGCTTTGAATGCTGTCAGAGGAAAGATAAGTTGAAATAACATGAGGGTCTGGCGTAAATTGAAGAAATGTGGGAAATTCAGTTAAAGGCTGAAATGTCATCTTCAATTCACCCCTGCGGTACGTAGTTATTGCAGCACACTTGGTACATAAGGTCACCCACTGTTCTGAGTCTTGCCTAAGAGAAGGCATTATTATCTATGATGCGCAGGTAAGAGAGGATAAGTGAAAGATGATGTTAATAGTCCAGCTTTGGAGTTTTCCTGCTTTCACTCAGCTTAAATGAATCTTTTGATGTTACTTTGGCAGGTTTGTCCTATAACTGAGTGTCCTTTTCAGATTTTTTTCTTGTTCACATGAGTTGAGTTGTTTACATGAGTGTAGTTGACAAGTAGGAGTAGGTGTAGGTGTTGGGTCATAGGTTGGACTCGATGATCTCAAAGGTCTTTTCCAACCTTACGATACTGTGATACTGTTTGCAAGATTTCATTTTCTGTGCTTATTACATCCATGTATTTATGAATCTGGGTTATCAGGGTCATTCTGATGACCAGCTCCAAGTGCTACAGAGGTGGCCACTCTTTCCCTAAAGTGCTTTAGTGAAGATTTGGAACAATCATGGGTTAGCATTAAACATGTAGCTGGGGTTTCATTGTCATTTGAGCAGATGTTTATTACATTTTTAGAAGGATTCCTTTATTGTGCTGGGCTTGATCTGTTAGTTTTTCGAGTGTTAGGTCTGTGAAAATGATGAAAACTCCTTGCAATACACTCTACTCAGTGGCTGTAAAGCCAAGCACGATATAGTCCAGAGGGAGTTATTCTTTCATCCATAACTGCATAATGTCTGTTTGGGCCAAGGCCCTCTGGCAGCATTTTTAGAAGTGGAGTTGCCAGGATCAGGTAAGGCGCTTGGAGATCCCAGTTTAACCCCATATCTTCACACTGGAATACACAATTTCCTTTCTGATTTTACCAGAGAAGACTTTGAAGAACTTTCGTCTGTGATTCTGGAGGCTTTGAGTGATGGGCAGTTCTGCTTTAAAGGCCTGATTGGGATGGCTGACCTTGTCTCCCTTGATGAGAAAGGAAAGGCCAGTGGCTGGGATAAATGTCTTCCCTTTGCTCACGGCAGAAATTACCTGAGAAGCCACGAGCAACAGTAGAAAGCCCAACAGCAGCACTGCATACGTGGATGCAGAACATCTGTGCTCAACATAGATGGACTAACAGGACTTCTAAGTGACGTCTTCCTTATCATTTATCAATTTCACACTTGATAATTGGTTTATGTTTTCATTTGTTTTAAGAAAGCATGGCATCCCATGTTTCTGGCAGCCTTCGTTCATTCACGCCCTTCCCTGCCCTCTCCATCTCTGTCCTTCATGTAGAGCGAGGTTGGGGAGGCAGCCACGTAGCTGAGTAGCTAGAAGAGTGAAGGATCAGGAGTGGAATTAGAAGGTCCTAAAATAGATCTACTACCAATGAAACACAACCTTTTTTCCTTCATGATGTTTGTTTCGGGGCCCTGACTCCCTCTTAAGCTTCGCTAGCTCAGCTGTACGTGGGTTGTGCAAAACAGAACAGAAGCAAAACAAACCCAAACAAATAATGTAATTACTGTTTTCCATACTGGTCACAGGTTATGCTTGCAACACAAAATTAATACCTCTGCTCAGTAATATAAAAAGGGATCTAGCAGGCTTGTCATTTCTGTATGTTGTGGTTGAGCCAATGAGTGATTTTAGGGGAAGTCACAAAAATCCATGATCTTCAACTACCTGATATTATGAGTTTTCAAGAAACTATTACTTCGGATGGCATATTGCTGTGCAGCTATCATGGTCAGGGCTAAAAAAAAATCAGTTTGAAAGCTTTTCCAGCTTTTGGCACCTAAATCCTTTGGCATGTGGATGCATTTAGAATAAATTGACAGTCAGATCAGCAGACCCAATATGTGCTTCATTAAGTGTTTAACAAAGACATGTTAGGCAGTAATCACTGCACGAGACTATTGATGTTTTCTTAGTAGTAGCACAGTGTGGTATATTACACAGTGTTACTGGACATCCCAAAAGGTTAACATCTGTCATCAGAATCACTATACAGAATATTCTGCTGTCGGTATTGGAAAGGCAGCTGTATTGTCTCAGATGTGACCATGTGGTAACCAAAGGACTAAGCCTACGTTTTAGCAGCGGTCTTTGGAACAGAATGGTATAGCATGGATCCAGCATGTTTACTTTTTGTAGAAGTGTAATTCCTGTTATAATAATGGTGGTCTGTGGTTATGTAGAAGGTGGAAACAAGAACTGTGGTGCATATTTCAAATTACTTTCCTTGCCCATGAAAGAATTCTTTTTGCAAATTACTACGAAGGTCACTGGGAGCTTGTTTTCATGTGATGCAGTTACGTACTCTCAGTATTTGACCTTTCTTTCTCTATCAGTCACCATTGAAACATAAGCATCTCCAGAAGAGTGCATGGCAATTTCCTATGGAATAACTGACTTCATAGTGGAAATACAGAAGGATTCAAAGAAGTGGCCCGGCAGAAAGGGCTTTGGAGATGCTGGTTAACAGTGGGCTCAGTCTAAGTCAGCAGTGCCCTGATAACCAAGAGGGCAAACCACATCCTGGGCTGCATTAAGCACAGGATAACCAGATGGTCAAAAGAGGTGAAGTATTCAAGGTTGGTGCAGCCTCACCTTGAGCCTTGTGCTGGGCCCTAAAATTTAAGTAGGATGTTAAGGTACTTGAATGTGTCCAGAGGAGGGCAACAAAGCTGTTGAAAGGGCTGGAAGGAATATCCTGTGAGGAACAGCTGAGGACTTTGGACTTGCCTAATTTGGAGAAAGCGAGGCTGAGGGGTGGCCCCATGGCTCTCTACAGCTTCCTGAGGAGGTGAAGTGGAGAGGGAGATGCTGATCTCTTCTCCCCGGTATCCAGAGATAGGATGCATGGGAATGATTTTAAGCTGCACCAGGGGAAGATAAGCCTGGACATTAGAAAGCACTTCTTTACTGAGAGGGTGGTCAAACGCTGGAACAGACTTCCTAGAGAGGTGGTTGATGCCCCAAACTATCAGTGTTTAAGAGCCGTTGGGACAATGCCCTTAATAACATACTTTAACTTGTGAGCAGCTCTGAGTTAGTCTGGCAGTTGGACTAGGTTGTTGATTCTTCAAAATTTTTCAGTAATTTTTAGTGAAACAAAAATATAGGAACAGGTTGAATTTTGACAATAGGTGAGTTGTACAGGCTATATTATAGATTTGCTGGGACATCATCCATGCAGGATAGTCACTTGCAGCTATGATCTTGGCATTGGTGGACTTGGCTCTGACTCTCCCAAGCAGCATACTCACCTCACAGGGAAGGAGGTCTGCACTAGATGTTTAGTGATGTATTCTGTAAACACTCTAAATGCAAGTCAGTAAAGTGGGTGCATTGATAGGCCACTGTCTAGATAACATCCTCTGTGATCCAATTCTGTATTGAAACATAGTACCACTGAAGGATGAGGAATTTATTAGATGTGTAGCATCTAAATATGAAAACATTGCAGTTTTGAAGTTCAGTGCCTTGTACTGCCTATAATTTGTAGGAAAAAGCCAAGGCACAGATGGAAGACAGACTCACAGAAAAATTTTTGGGATGGAGAATCCAGCTTTTTCTTGGATAAATTGCATGATATGCTGTTTCCTTTGAGATAAAGTCTGGGACCAAATGGCTACTTTGCACATCTGAGAATTCCTAGTTTACTTACATTGCAAATTTCTAATATGATTTTGAATTATTATTAGATTTTTTAAAAAATAAAAAATCCTAGACGATTTTTGTAGGTAAAGAGCTCAGCTGTAGTAATTGGCAGTGGAAGCTCTTCATTAATTAGCAGAATTTTTTTTAAATTCTTATGTTCCTAAGTATAGTATCAATTTTCAGGGAACACATGGCAATCGCCTGTATGTTGACATTTCCTAGAAAAACCAGTTGGATACAGTGTGAAAGGAACATTGTCTAATATGCAGAAAATGATTTGTGATTCTCTAAATTTTTAGCTCATTCTCCTACTGCCTAATCTTTCTTTCTGCTTTTCTATTTTCCTTAAAAAACCCGCTATTTCAATTACTCCTGTGGTACAGTGTTTATGGGGTCTGTGACAGTAGAGAACACAAATTTGCCCATTGTGGCCATTTGTGGTAGTTCTTCCTGAGAGAGTGACAGACGATTTGCTGTCTTCACTGTGCAAAAGTTCTGGATAAGATGTGTGGCTGGTGTTCCTGAAGAGACCCTCATGGCACACCTGTGTGCAAACAATTGTATGAAGACATGCTCAGTAGTATCTAAATATCAGTTTGATCTGCCAGAAGTGCAGCACGAATTGGCAGGTTGAGACAAGGAGAGGATGATTACATGTCTGGATGGGAACACACTGATTGACTTAGGAAAGCTGACTTAGTTCAGGGAAATAATTGGCAGGTGTTTTGCACTGTTTGCTGACTTGAGCAGTGCCAGAGATGTTGAGAGCTTGTAAGATACCTATAAAAAATGTGCATGTCACAGACTGCATGACTAGCACTCCATTCAAAGATATATAAGAAAATGGCTTACATGGAGGAGCCTGTGCAAGTTAAGGAGCTGTTAAGGAAGAAAAGTAGTTCATGAGTGGGGAAGAAACAGAAGAAAATGCGAGGCTTGAGTACACAAAGATGAAATCAGACTGAACACCACATGTGAACTTTTGCAAGGTGACTGAAGGAAGCCCTATTCAGTCAGGGGTGGCAAGAAGGCTTTGTTCAGTGCCAAGTTCCCTTGTTGAAAACCTGTACTGTGTGGGAAAATGAATATGAAGAAGAGATGAAGAGATGTTTTGGCCTTTTGAAGACAATATGCACATTTTAATTGTTTGACAAATCACAAGTAAATCAAAAGCAGTGAAAGGGATATAGGCTCAGTTTCAAAAATTAACTGCCTCTGAAAATTACGTCTTCACACCCATAAATAGCAAGCTAAGGCAGAGCCCATTGAAGCCAGTGCACAGGCTGTCAGTCTCATCGTTCCATTTGGAACGACTTTAAAAATGGGAAAATTATGGGAGGGAAGCAATAAAGAGCTCAGTTATCTGCTGCCTTTTACTTTATCTTGTTGTGTACACAGATGCAGCATATGCCAAATTTCTGCTGTTTCTCTGGCGGTGACTTGCGTGGGTACACCCACGGCTTCCTTGTGCTCAGGAGACTGTGGGGCAGAGGAGAATTAGGCCCATGACCGCTTTTGGAGTGTGCTGTGCACGGAGGATATCATGTAGCAAACAGGGATGCGTGTCAGCAAAAGGCAGTGTCTGGCGCTCTGTAGAGCTGAGTGTTGTAGCAGAGAAGACCTCGTCAAATCAAGGATTTAGTTAAGCGAGAATGTTAAGTGAGCCAAAAGATACAAGAGCGTTGCTGTGGGACCCATCTGGGAAAATGCCACAGATGAGATATTGTGGGAGTATGTAAGAGGATAAGTGGTAGGAAAAATGATATCTCAACATACATAAATCCTTAAAATTACATGAGGGTATAAAGTCTTAATATTAATTTCAGTGATATTCAGGGAATTTTTTTAAAGTGGTACCTCTAGGGGCTGAAGTAAATAGTCCCCTTTAGTATAAACGTTTGATTGAATTCCCAGTGTGCCTAAGTCATTGGGTATCCCTAGTAGTCTGGAGTTACATGAACTGAAGTAATGATTAGTGTGAATCCAGGCCAGCACTTCAAGGCACAAACTGATCATTTGTGGGCATCAGGAAGGAAATCTTCCATCTCTGCTGCTTAGTGGGTGAGGTACATCACGGAATGTTTTTTTATTTGGTTTTTTCATTTCTTTCACAGATCACGCAGGGGTGACTACCAGCTCGTGAACTCATCTGCTGAGGGCAGTCATTATAAACAGTCCCTAGGAGATCTGGCTAATGAAAAATTAGTGAAAGAAGGTAAGAAATATCTCACCTGTGTCGGGTTACTAAAAACAAAGAACAACATTGTAGCTCAGCCTATATCCCTGGTCAAGGGAATAGAGATGCACCAGACCCTCTCTTACACTTCTGCATGAAGTACGTGTACACCAGTGTCTGGGCATAACACAGGCTGTTCAGACCAACCTCAAGAGGACTAGAGGGGACCTTGGCTGAAATCTCTTCCCAGTTTGTGCTGTTGGACAGCAATCAGGAACTTAAATTTTTCTGGCCAGCAATAAAGAAACATTCATGGGAAAACGGGAAAGGAACTATGGCTCTGGGTCACTGCGTTTGGGCAGCAATTTTTAATTAACACATTAATTTGGTCAGAGGAGACAGACCATGATGCATCACTCACGTGATAGTGACTTCTTCTGTTGCTCATGAAAGTCAGCTCCTCTGGAGCTGGCCAGGCAGTGTAAAGCCACTCTGCGTACTAACACCAGCTGTGCAGGGACGGAGTAGATTGTAGCCAGCTAATATATGTTCGCATTGAGTCTACCTTTCCACTGTTTTTCTCAGAGGACAAAAACTTGGAAGACAGTCTTGAAAATGCTATAGACAGCTCAAGATGCTGACCCAACATGAGAGGTGTTTGCTCAAGGTATCATAAAAGGAAAAATAAAATACTCTCTGAAAGCCTTGGCAAAGAGAAGGAGAAAGATCTGAGAGAAATATATTTTGAATAGAACCTCTAATTTTAACACAAGAGTGTCATGTACATAATCCAGAGGGACATGTCTTCTACCCAAAAGGGTTTTACCTTCTTCCCGTTTTAAAGTCACACTCTTAGGTGGTTTATTTACAGCCTTGGCCTCCATGAATGACATTACTGATAAATTCCATGGCCAATGCCAGTTAGTAAATACGTGAGTTAAGAGAAACGTTTTAGATTGAGCCATGAAACACTTAAATAAGAAACATTCTTCCCCCGCCTTTTTTTTTTTAAGAAAAACAGAGGTACAGAATTCCTCAGACACAGGTCTTCACTGGAAATTTTCCAGCTTGAGCCTCATTATATGGACCATTACTGCATTACTGTAAAATCTCCTATTGATTTCAGACATTGTGATCTGCTGGGAAACCCCCCCTGTTTGAGGTTTTAATCACAGCTGTAACCTCCAAGAAGATTGGAAAGGGAAACAGAGCCAGTGAAGAACATAGACCATTCACCTAAAACGATGCCATTAGCGTATCTGTACCAAGCAGGTGGACAACTATGTTTCCATCCAGAGCGCTTTTGAGGCAGGAGAGAGGGTCTTTATAAAGCGCATTCCTGAGCCAGCTGGTGATCTGCGTTTCAGGAGAGCCGCAGCTTGCTAATACAAGAGGATTGCTGTTCTGGTTATTCTGAAATCAGTGTCAGGAAGTGGATACATTTTAAAAAGTGACTTGTGCTCTTTCCTGTAAATGAGAGCAATCAGAAACGCAACATGACTCGTCAGAAAACATGAACTGCTAGGTACTGAAGCAACAAATCTAAGCCTTGCATTTATTAATCTCAGTTACACGAGATAGACTAATGCAGTAAATGCATTTGTAATGTAGTTGCCAGTTAAGTTTTTCACTCACTCTGAAGATGATTGGAAGTTTTCCAAATCTCTCTTGTTCAAATGTACATTTAAATCAAAAATGACACTTCAGAGGGTATGAAGTGATGGACTTGGGACAGATGTGTGTTTGTGAATCATTTCTCAATATGTAGATGCTGAAGAGTTTGTCAGCAGTTAAACCTGTGGGGTAGAGGGTAGAAAAGACTACCTTCACTACTTTAATATGTAGAGTGAAGGAGAGGGACATTACGTGCCACTGGCTATGGACTGAGCTCTCAGCAAGTGCTTTTCTCAAGGAGTTTTCGTGCCTGGTTCACAGATTGTAGCTGTCACGGAGCACATATCACAAGGCCATGCATTATGAATGTGTCTATCTTTTAACTTGAGGCACAGGAGAAGTACAAAGATAAATTAGGTCCTTCCTAAATGAAGGAGTGGATGACTTTCTAAAGTCATACAAGACAAATGTCAGGCATGCAAAGCACAAGCAGAACCTCTGGTGAAAGGCATATGGCCTTGGTCTCTGCACTGTCCGCTGTGGAAAATCATGGAGTTATATTGTGATCTTTCTGCAGTTTTGACTATAAAGATGATGTACTGGGAGGAAACAGGACTCAGGCACTTCTGATATATGTGAGACACTCAGAGTGTGCATATGCTCCTGAATGAGTCCAAAATCCAAGACCCACCTGCAAGCTGCCTTTTGCTAATGCAGCCTTAGTGTGAGCACACTGATGATAGAAATTACCAACTGGAGCAGATCTGGGAGCAAAGGTGTGAGGAGTACTAATATATCTGTGGAAAGCAGCAGTTAATTAGCTGGTTTCTGCAACTTCTGGTTGTTTTTAACCTGTAGCAGCCTTATGAGCCTTTCTCTTATTGAGGGGTGCCAAGGCCATCACCCTTGTAGGTATTTAGATACCTTGATTTCTGTGGGAGATAGGTGGCTCAACACTTTTGAGGCTCTGAGTCATAGTTCCTGCAGTTAATGGATTTCAGCTGCAAAACTTCTAGTTAGCTGTGAAGCAGATGGCTATGCTGGTATTGCTTATAAATGAAACACCTCATCTTGGTCAAAACCAGTGTTTTTCTTCATGCGTAGTACCTCTAAAATCTACCTGTAGCTTGTTCCAGTCCTCTTTAAGTTATTTCTTCTTTACTTCAGGATCTGTCATATGGAGAAGCATCCCTACTTCTTTTAGTGCTGATGAGGAATAATTAAGTCTATAGCACAGTGTAACATCAGTTTTTGTGGGATTTCTTGCAAGTCTAGGAAAACGATGAAATACATTGTTTCTAGGCTCAGAATAGGGCCTGGAAATTTGGGAACCACTCAGATTTCAAGAGCATTTACCTTTGATCAAACTCTAGGTGTGACATCAGTTCTAACAACGTATTTACGGACCTAAAATGAAAGTAACATTACTGAGATTGTTGGCTTTTATTTAAATCCCTCTGGAATCATTCAAATGCTGAAGGACTCCCTTATAGTAAAGGACATGTCAGACATCATTCTGGTTTGTGAAAATCTGAAAGTAGTATTGACTGGAACTTATGTACAATCAAAGGTGTATCTGTCTCATCAGCTCCGTGTTCAAGCCAAAGGAAGGAAAAAAAGAAGACAGCTAATACTTTAATATTTTATTTTTAAGATTTTTGATTTGATGTAAAAATGAATGCTTCACTTTTAACTACTGGGAGCTACTGAAAAACACCTGAAAGACAATGCAGTCATTGGTCCCAGCCAGCACAGGTTTAAAAAAACAATATTGCCTGACAAACTTAATTTCCTTCTATGACAGGGTACCCACCTACTTGGCCAAGGGAAATCAGTTGATGTAATCTTTCTAGACTTCAGCAAGGCCTTTGATACTGTCTCTCACAGTATCCTTCTAAACAAAATGTCCAGCATACGACTGGATAAACACATAATGTAGTAGGTGAACAACTGGCTGATGGGTTGGGCTTAAAGGCTCATAACGAATGGAGTTACACTGGGCTTATGATCAGTCACCAGCGAGGTTCCACAGGCCTTAGGGTCAGTACTCTTTAATATCTTCATAAATGACCTGGATGGAGGACTCAAAGCTTTACTAATCAAAATTGCCAATGACATGAAACTGAAGGGAGCTCTTGACACGCTTGAGGGCAAAGAGGCCCTGAAGAGGGATCTAGACAAATTGGAGAGCTGGGCAATCACTGACCACTTGAAGGCTGACAAGGGTAAGTGCTGGGTGTTGCATCTGGGACACGGTCACCCTGGGTGTATGCTGGGGTCTGAGAGGTTGGAGAGCAGCCCTGCAGAAAGGGATGTAGGAATTCTGGTTGATGGCGAGTTGAACACGAGCTAACAGTGTCCTGGCAGCCAAGAGGGCCACCTGTGTCCTGGGGTGCATCCAGCATGGCATGGCCAGTCTGTCGAGGGAGGTGTTTGCCCTGCTCTGCTCTGCACTGCTGAGGCCCCACCTCGAGTACTGTGTGCAGTTTTGGGCACCGCAGTATAAAAAGCACATCAAGCTGCTGGAGAGTGTCCAGAGGAGGCCACAAAGCTGGTGAAGGGTCTGGAGGGGATGTTGTATAAGGAATGGCTGAAATCACTTGGTCTGTTCTGCCTGGAGAAGTGGAAACTGAGGGGGGACCTCATAGCAGTTTACTGCTTTCTCACAAGGGGAGGAAGAGCAGGCTCCGACCTCTTGTCTCTGGTGACCAGTGACAGGACCCGAGGGAATGGCAGGAAGATGTGTCAGGGAAGGATTAGGCTGGATATCAGGAAGAGGTTCTTCACCCAGAGGGTGGTGGAGCACTGGTACAGCTCCTGAGAGAAGCAGTTACGGGGCCAAGCCTGACAATATTCAAGAAGCATTTGGGCATTTGGTGTGAGTGTTGGAAGTGTCCTGTGCAGGGCTACGAGTTGGACTTGGTGATTCTTGTGGATCCCTTCTAACACAGGTCATTCTGTGATTCTGTAACTCCAAATAAGTCTCTGTTTTTCTGTGGCAAATTCATCCTTTGTAGAACAGAGAATACAAACTCTGAGATGTTTCTTTTTCTGTGCTTGTATGGCAAAAATATAACACGATGTTAGTCCACGATTAAAGCTGTTACGTATGATGAGAAAATAAATAGCAACATTCTTTGATTCCTCATAGAGGACAGTTACACAATACAGTGTGTATCACTCACTACATGCTCTATCATGTCAACAAATGTAAGATGACAACTTTTCATTCTCAAATTTTAGTTAAGCTGTCTTTAAAGCAGAATTAAACACAGATGTAAGGTGTTTCTTGTAACCATGAGGATTATTTATACACTGGGAAACTTGTTGATGTTTAATATTTGTTCAAAAACCTTCAGTAGCAGTAATTTCTACCAGGTAAAGCAACACAATTGGCAAGGAGAAAAACTGCACTCAGCCAACAGGAAATTTATGACTTTATTCTGAGTTTCTGCTACGGGTATCAGCAAATGTCAGTGTGGATACACTCAGGAAACTCATCAATTGACACCAGAAAGAAGGGTGACCTGCCCCTTAATGGAAATCCTCTCCTTGCTACTGAGAAGCGGTTCAAGAAGCCACTGGACTTCATCTTGGCATTTCAAACACATTTACCTTTCTTCAAATGGTCAGGCCAGAGGGGAAGGTTGCCACAATTCACACACAAAGTCTTATCTAAAATGTTTGAAGTGTATGGTAATGTTTTTTCATTGGGCAAGGAAGAATAAAACTCCTTTAGCAGAAGAGAGTTTGAGGCTGAACAGCCTTATGGATAACCTTCTAGGGCACAAGGTAGGATCAAAATACAGTGACTGCAGGGCTCGAGTGCAGACATTGTTCTCCAGAAATGAGACTGTTTGCCATGGATAGCTGCTGCTGCTGCCGCCAGGCCCCAGGCGAGAAGTATACTCATGAAAGAATGTAGATTGGATCTCTCAGTATATACAAGCATTTAACTCGCTGCCTGTGCTGGTCTAAGTCACAGGCTTGGGCAAAGACTCCTAGGAACTACTGCTTGAAAGCACTATCATATGAAACCACTATAATAAGAGATTGCTCTTGTTGAGAACTTGAGTCTCGGCTACGCTTTCAGTTTCAATGGGTTTTTCAGAATCAGGACTGACCTTGAGCAGCCTTCCAAGGGTGAGGGGTCCAGACTAAAGCCAAGTTTTAAGTGAGCTGGACAATGTTACTCTTGAATGGAAGTTGTTTTAAGATGTTTTAAGGAGTTACAGAGAGTTCAAGGAAGGGTTAAGCTGTTTACATGCACTCAGCTAGTGACAGGACTATGTAGTTCTTGAATGACTAGTTTGATCAGCAATGCTTTACTCTCATGGTTTTTTGCTTGTCATTTTAGAGAACAGAACAAAATGCTTTATAAACATTCAGTAAGTATTTTTTATATTTTTTGACCTGGTCTTTTCAGTATTTGAACTTAAAAAAAAAGTGTGCTGGTTATAGACTTAACTGCATCACTTCACTACTTTGAGAAAATACTCCCTATACATGAATACCAATTAGTCCATAGTTGTTTACGAAGTGCATAATGGCTGGAGCAGGTTAATACGTTTAAAAAATAAATGAACCACAAGACGACTTGACAAATATGGGATAAAGGAAATATGACAGTTAAGATTCTTTATAGAGGCATAAACCCCAACTCCCACCAAGGTAATAATAAATAATAAACTTCTCATTTTAATAAAAATGTGTTTTTGGAGAGATAAGAAAATATATGAATCTATGTTAATGCTGCATGTAGCAGACATCACTATGAATATTAAGAAAATACAGCTTATATTTTAATGACAGTTGTAATTTACATTTACAAAATATTTTGCTCCCCATGGTCGATTAGAAGGGTAAAATTTTTCTTTAATTTTCCTAAATAAATAACTGAAATGAAATATGTTTATAAATTGCTATGCTGTTGATCTTCCTCTAGGAAATTACCATTTTCAGGTAATTTGCAGATTCTTGTCAGGAATGGTTATTTAGCCACTTTGACATTCCTCCTGTATCTGACCATGCCTTGATATCAGGGGAATATTTTAGATTACGACTATGAAGGTGCTCTGCCGCAAGACAGCACCTCTCACTTAAATCTTTCTTTCTAAAAGAACACTGCTACTTCATGAAGGGTGGGAGGGAGATGGCAAAAACCTTAGAAGACTTGATCTCTGAATCCTCATCTGCACAGAAATTCTTCCTGACAGGCAGTTTCTTGGCATTGACCGGCTGTCAGCAGGAGCAGCGCATCTCCTGAAAATGTGAGAGTCCAGTTCCGCACATGGAGTGGAGGAGGCTGTACCAAGACTTCTTGCATGACATTTTATACAAATAATTATAAATTCGTTCTAAAACATGCTTAGTGTTGTAACGGAATGAACGCGGAAGTCAGGTTCAACTAAGTACGGGACAGTATGTGAAGTCTGTGAAGTCCATTAAATCCTTGCTTTCTGGGAAGTAAAACCTAGAGAAGCTGGTTACTGGTCCAGAAGATGAAAGCCTGTTCTCTCCTTAGCTTCATGCCTATGATTCTAGAATGCTATTTTTGTTTTTACTTAGGAAAAAAATTATTATCACCAATCTACAATGTACCATTTCCTTTTAGGAACACTTTGTCTTTTTCCTATGTTTCTGACCCACTAAAACAAACCAAAATGAACATGTCAAGAATTAAAAAATGTTCAACTGCAGAGAAGAAAAAAGTGTGCACCACACGTTTTTATTGCGAAGTCTGTGTAGTTTAAACATGTGCTTAAGAACTCTGACGGATTTTGACTTAAATATTTACTCATGTAGTAATTGAAACTATTTTTCTAAATGGACACTTTGATATTATACTATAGGACCATTCTCTGCCCAGGTCAAACAATATGTCCTTATTTTATGCTTTGATGGATTAAGATTTTGCCTTGTCCTATTTAAATGCCCCCTTGATAGGCTGTTAAGAGGAAGGAGATACGGATATTTAATTATTTTTTTAAAGAAAAGAAGAGCCATCTTTCTGGATATTTTGTGAAATAAACTTGAATTTATGACACCACTCAGGCAATTCCTTCTACAGGCCTAGGTCTCCCTAGGTGAACTAGGCAGGGACATGCTTTGTTGGGACTAGGGGTATGTCTAGGGTAGGAAACAGATGGTTCTTAGGGTGTCTGGAAGCGGATGTAGGAGTTGAGCACAATAACATGCCAGACCTATGGGATGGATCCCAAAAGGGACTAGAGTTCTTGGGGCTCAGTGTTGCAATACTTAAAATTAGGTTCTTAGCTCTGGGAATAGAGTTCAAAAGTAAAAGACAGGTTCTTGAGTTTTCTATACTGGGCTAAAGAGAGTAAGAACAAGCACAGTAATGGGAGGCAACTTAAAGTAGGCAATATGCAGTGCTGGTGGAAACGTGCCAAACCCTGTCCCTTTTGTGTTTAAGGAGTTCTGTTAGGTCTGCTGTCAGCGAACTCAGTGAACGAGGATCCAAAGATGATAATACTTCTTACATTAAAAATGCACAAGGGGCACGGGAGGGAACAGGACAAAGTAGCAAAAGGCTTGTGATGAGGATGTTCTCAGAAAGAATGAATTTAGGTTAAATTTTGCTCCAGCTGAGGAGACTCAAACATCCACCTCCAACCTTCAATGAGAATATTCTTCCTATCAGCAAATTGGCTGTTTTACAGTGTTCGCAAGGGGTACCTTCTACATTTCCAGCTGAAAATGGCACAGTGTAAAACCAATTATGCAAGAGTCATGGGGACAGAGAGAGAAAAAGCAAGAGGAAGTCTATGACCTAGTGGTTAGAAATCAAAACCAGGAGTGTAAGGACAATGTTATTGTTTGAGAGGGTGGCCACGGACACACAACTCATTTGCCACTTGATATGCAGATGCCTAAAGCTTCGAGTTGATATAATCAAATAAAATTAAAAAAGTATCAGGGTATGAGGATGCAATAAATGAAGTTATCCAGGCATAGTAGGCTTACATTATCATAGTGATTAGTTTTCTGGACATCAAAAGAGACAACAGTGGAGCACAACCAAGGGGACTTTATTAACACAAATCTGCAAACATCTCCATAGGAGAACTGTGCTCCAGAGTTCTCAGCAACCCTAAATACGTATCAGGTAAGTCAAACCTATGCTTTCTGTGTGCCAGGGGAAGTCCAAAAGTTCCTGACCTCATTGCTGGAAGCAAGAACAAATAGGCACTGATTAGGCTCAAGTTAAGTGTATTTCACCTGAGGGCTCATTAACTATAAGAGAAAGGGAATTGGGATGCCTTTTGAATGTGATAAAATATACTGTGGAAAAAATACTGCCTTGATGGCAAAAAATGTATATAATGAGTTTTGTGCTAAAATTATAAAGATACAGTTTAAGAAAAATTTACAACAAATAACAAGTAAAAACTACAAGAGTTAAGTTTGCAATTACTAATACCGATACCAGAAAATACAGTACAAAACAAAAACATAGCACAGTTCCAACGTATAGTGAAAAAATATACTATCTTTGGGTATGATAAGAGTATCAGAAGAAGTATGATTAGCAGATCAAAAAAACCCCAAGTCCCAAGGATGAGGAGGAAATACAACTAAATAAAGCTAAAGTTAGTTTAATATTGATATTAAGTATGGAAAGAGTAAAAAAAGAAATTGACACACTGGATTTTAAATATGGAGCAAAAGCACGCTATTAAGAGATATTTTTAGTAAAACCAAAACCAAACTACACTAAAAAAAAAACAATAAAAAGGGAAAATGTGGCTAGTGATTCACCAGGAAACTCATGTGAAGAAAAAACTTTATTGGCACCAAAAGGCCAATAGTTCTCTAGAGAAGAAATGTTCTGCTCCTATTTAGGTTGGACTCGATGATCTCAAAGGTCTTTTCCAACCTTATGATACTGTGATATTCAAAACTGTGTGTTTATTAATGCCTACAGAAGTAGTGCAGGACTATAAAAGGATCAAACCAGATTCAGAAGGAAGATTACTTTGTCACTGATATTTACCCATATAAAATTTTTACTGAAATGAGTAGGATCTTGCCTATTCTAGTGTTTGATTAGAGGTTGCAACAGCCCTGGACGCACAGGTAACTGTTGATTCATCAGCCCAATACAGGATATGTAAACAAGTTTTCCAAGCTTCACTAAAAAAGCTTAGATGTTGGAGTTGATTTATAAAATCTGGATTTGACGAACATTAGCAGATTTCTACATTTTAAGGGAATACACTTTATTTATTTCTCAGACTATTACAAAATGTGTACTCCAGGTTGATTGAATTTTGACATCAATAGGTCTATTTTGAAATTCTCGATTTTAGTATTAGAACTTTATCCCAAAATAAAGTCTTATCTCAGAAGAAAAAATGGAGATTACTTAGCACTGAAAGGGAATGTGAATAAAAAAGATAATCACTGAATTATAGTATGGTGGGCAATCTGTTACAGAATTTATCTTCAGTAAGGAAGATTTTAAAGCAAATGTAAAGGGGTATATATTAGCTTGTATAGTGGTTTTAGGAAAATCATGACACAGACACAAACAAGTAGACTTGAAGGAACAATGAAATAGAGCAATAATGCAGGAGCAATAATGAAATGGACTTCCCTGAGGGGAAAGAAAAATGAAATGTCCATTCTCAGATAAAGCTGTGAGAAACTCACACTTGATGATCTGCAATAGACATAAAACCAAGGAGTGCTTAGGAACAAGATCAGTCAAAATAAAGGGATTCATAAAATACAAGCCTCAGTCTTTGCAAATATGCATCTTAATAAATGTGCAAACTTGAAAGTTCTGCTGATATATGAGATCCAAGACAAAAAAATTGTCTTTAAATTTTTTAATTTAAAAAATGAAGAAAATCTACTGCATTCACCTTCAAAATAGTTCCTTTCTATCTCACAGCTGCATATGATGCTGTCAACATTCAAAAAAATTCAGCAGATCATTTTATGAAAGGCTGTTGAGGATCTGCATAGTTTTTGCTTTCACATCTACTAACAAAAACAGTTTCCTTTGAGCACTGACTTGATCTTTAGGAAGAAGGAGAAAAGTCTGGTGAATAGGGAGCTGCTCAAGCACAGTGATGTTGTTAGCTCAAAACTGCTTCACAGACAAAACATTGTGCTCTGTTGCACAACAATATTTTCCAGCCAGGGGTAGGAAAACGTCTGTATTTCATGGAATCATAGAATCGGTAAGGTTGGAAAAGACCTCTTAGATCATCAAGTCCAACCATCTGTCCAATGTTTCACCACCCTTTCAATGAAGAAGTTTTTTCTTCTAGCCAGTATAAACCTCCCCTAATGGAAATTCAGGTCATTTCCTCTTATCCTCTCACTTGTTACTTGGGAGAAGAGACCAGCACCCAATTCACTGCAGCCTTCTTTTAGGTAGTTTTAGAGAGTGTTAAGGTCACCTTTCAGCCTCTTCTTGTGCAGGCTAAATGGTCTCAGTTCCCTCAGCTGCTCCTTGTAAGACTTGCTGTCCAGACCCTTCACCAGTCCTGTTGCCCTCTTCTGGACATGCTCCAGAGGCTCAGTATCTTTCTTGTACTGAGGGATCCAAAACTGAGCACAGTATCCAAGGTGCAGCCTCACCAGCACCGAATATAGGGGCAATACATATCTGAGCATGTCCACTCATTTGTGTGATTGGGTTGAGCCCTGTCTCACTGTGACAGGTTAGAACATATTCTGTAACTATCTCTCTGTCTCTCCCCTCCCACTTGTGGTTTCCATGCTGTAAGATTAGTCTTGTTTTTTTGGTGTCAGAGCTCATATCACAGGGTTTCAAAATATCTGCCCATGTAATGGAGGTACCTAGTCTGGTGGCACAGGCATAGAAACAACTATTTTATCACTAAAAATAGGGAATAACTATAGGAAAGACACCCTCTGGATGCCTCTCTGAAATATTTGGGACCCAGCTACTTTCCTTTTTGAGAAGGGATTTTCTCTGTTTGGAAACTAAATACTTGGAAAGCAACTTTCCATGCTTACAAACAGTTTTAAAACTCATTCCAAATACAGATGAACCAAATCAATCTCTATCCTGAGTCAATAGAAAGCAGTATTTTCCACTAAGTCCTGATGGAGTTAGAACAAAGAAAGCTTAAGCTGATGCAAACCAAACTGTTTTAGAACAAGAAATCCCATGGTAAGTACAGGGAATTTCCTCTGTGGCATTTAGTGCATCATGGAGTCTAAGAAAGAGACTTAATCTCAGAGTATAGGTACAGAGAAAGTGCTTTTCTTGGTAGAATCCTTGTGTTTTATTGGGATATTGGAGAAATATGAAAAATGCTTTCAGAACTGAATTAGCATGTGAAATGACTTTCCTCATGCATTGGGTTCAAGTGCTTCAAAGCAAGAAACAAGACTACAATGTTCTTTATAATTTGTTTAATTATTGAACCATTATTGCCAAAGATTAGGGATACTGAAGAAGTTTAGTAAGTGAATGTACAGGGAATAGACATTATATGCTGATTGCTTCATGCTGGCTATACAAAATACCAATTTAATGGAATGGAAGCTTTCATTTGGGAATCAGTTTACAGAAAATACCTAAGTTTTGAAAGAGAACAACTGCTTACTGAAAGCAATATCAAACCAGTTTGATATGTAGGTATAAATACCAAAATAGAAGAGCTGTATAGGTTATGTTAGGTTTATGTTATCAAATTTTTTGTAGTGATATAAACAGATGGATGTTACCATAGATAGAATTAATATATTTTACCTTAAGAACTGCATATTTTTTCAGTGATTCCAACTTCTTTTTCCTGAGAAACGTCAGCTGTTAATAGGTCCTTTTGTGATCAGCATGAAAAACAGTAAGGATATTGGAATTGCATGTATCAGTTTGGAGCTATAAAGCATTTTTACTGGAAAAAATTTATTAAGGATTAAAGCAGAGTAAAAATGGGCATATATTTCATGATAGAACCATCTATTAGGCTGTATTGCAAATTATAGTCCCAAGAAAGTGCATTTAATAATTAGGCCTTCATTAGTTATAATGAAAAAGGAATCTTTGGCTGAAAAAAAGAATCTGGCTGAAAAAATAGAACATTTAGACTACTAAAATAGATAGAAAGATCTCTTCAGGGATGAATGATGCTGAAAATAAGGTATATTGAATTAAAATGCAAACACAATAAGTTAATACAGATTACTTGCTTAATTGAAACACTTCTGGAAAACAATAGTAACAATAATTGCATGAAAGCATTTCAGACATGGGATAGCATTTTGGTAACTAAGATTATGTCTAGACCATCTAGTTATGAGTGTTTTTTCAGAGGTAAAACACATTAAACTATTTAGTTATGAAGTGCTGATTGTAAATATGAAACAACAGGGAAAGAATAAAATATAAAGAATGAAATGAGCAGAAGTAGGTGATAAATATTGACTTTGCTACTAATCAGGTGGTATAAGTTCTGTGCTGCCTGGTTCACAGAATATTTTTCTCTCTGTATAATAAAGTACATTTTGTTGTGTTGGATGTCTGTCTAAAATGCCAAACAAACTGTCTTTCAGAAAAATTATATGGCACTGTTGCATTTCAATGTGTACTGGAAATCTGACAGGAATAATAAAAAAAACCCTAAGACAGGGAACTCAGCTAGATCTTAAAGATATGCAGTGGGAATTGGTGTGTTAACAAGATTTCATTTGCCTTTTGCATATAACCTCTTTTAAGCCTGAACCTGTGCCCATTATTAATATTTTTTGCAATTCACTTAGAAAAAACTGTAAAATATCTAATAAGAGAGACTTCCGATTTTTTTGGATATTAAAAAGGAGAGTAAAAATAATAATTTATCTTGCCTAGGAAAACAAGGCATCAATAAAAGAAGACATTAAGAAGATTCTATGGTCTGATACTTAGAAGAAAAATAGTAGGAAGAAATGCATATGTAAATGAAGATAATTTAAATGTCTATCTTTAGTTATTCATGCTTGTCCTGTCCCAAGTGTCCTGCTCCATGCCTTGCTGAAGTGTCCAGATTTTCCTTGAAATCTGAATTGTCATGATAAAGTGGAAAGTTTTACTGTATAATTAAGTCATATTTTTTAATTTGTAAAAATTTCAGGGGTTTTCTCTGGCAGATTTAAATCAATAGGTAGTGTTTTTATGTACAAGTCACAATCACAGGAGGCTACGTTATAAATTATGTGATAGGGTAAGCAAAAGTTTCATGGAAGCAAGTGTTCATTCAAGCCATGTGTATACTAATTCTGGGGAGGTCAAAATTTGACTTCTGCCTACATTGGCAGTATCTTTTTAATATCCAGCTGCAAGTGTCTTTTCAGCACTAAAATTATTTTTAATGTAATGTTTCCTACCATGGATGAAAATAGTTTTTATAATCTAAAGTGGGACTTGAGCCCAGGATCCCAATACATAAAGCCATTACATTAACCAGCTGAGATGCTCTGTCATAAAAAGATAACTACCTTTACATAAATAACTCCTGACTATGCAAGCAGGGCTTGTCTTTGAAGGTGAGAGAGAACACTGCAGTTTATTGTGCTATATGAATGAGAAAAATGATGTTTATAGACCAGACTACAATGACCCTAATGATGAGTACTGAGAGATTTACACTTTAAGGGGAAAAAAACTTTTAAAGATCTGACATCATCATCAAACAATTTGTGTTTCTCGGTGAATCCACAAGCTGAGCCTGGTGTTTTAATGACTAGAAATCATGAATATTAAACTGGAGAAAAGTTGACAGTATTTAAATGAGCATCATTAAGAGACACATAAATTAACAGGATTTTTAGTTCTTGTGGAACCGCCGTTTCAATGTTAATTAAACAACTGGAGTGCTCTTGTGCATTCCCAGCAAACTGTCCCTAATGTGTTCTGCTGAATATCATTATGGGTGGCTGCCTTGCTGTTTAATTATTTTCAAGCTGATTTTTTTTTCCCATTGCTGCAGTGGTTTTATGCTTGTCTTGCATTCAGAGGGTGATGGGGCTTAATCCCAAAGGAGTCTGTCAGTTTGATCTACATGTGGTGCTTATACTGAAATACCAATTTTTGTAACGAATAAAACATGCACATATAGTGTTGCTGCCTAACCCTGCTGAAAAAGCCCCACTATTGACTGCATTATCTTTGTACATAACAACCATTTGATGACTTACCGTGATTTTAGCAGTAGCTCTCTATCACAGTGGTAATCATTATTTATTCCATTCCGCACACGGAGGTGGTAAAGAATATGAATTCAGATATAGAGAAGGGAAGCAAAATAAGCATGAGATCTAGTTATTTTGTAAATGTAAGGAGAAATGCTACACAGAGCACCATGTGCTATATCTGTTTAGCAAATTCACTGTTCAGCTGTTCCTTTTCTTCTATCTGCATTATGTAGATGTACAGCAGGAATTAAAGTAGTGTTTCTCTTCAGTCTTGGATATTCACCTACCCCTCTCAGTATACTGGGTCTGTAGAGAGAACAGACTCTGTTTGATACCCTTTTAATAGACTTTGTCTTGCCAGTCTCCTGTAACTGGCTCTGCATCCTTCCCTTCCCATGGCAGCTGGCACTGCCTGCCTCACAGGAGTAGCCACATCATGTTTGAAGGACACACTCTCTTAGAATTTCACATTTACCCAGACTCAACGCTAGGCTGCTTGCTCATCCAGAGGCTGGCCACAAGGCTGTTTGGACCCTTGGGATCAAAGACCACCTCTGCTTCTTAGGAGTTTGTCCATGTTACCTCTTCTCTTGCCAGGTGGATGCCCATATTGTTTGCTCCCTACAAGCCCAGTCAGATTTCTGCAGTTAGCATATACAGGTGAACACCCCAGCTAAGATCATCAGGGCTATTACAGTGTACAGCCCAGTCCCGGTGCTAGTGCAACGCCAGGCATCTGGCAGGCTCCATATAAAGGGGCCGCTGAGGATTGCCCCAGCCTATGCAGTGAAGAGAATGGGGTTATTTTCTGCCCTTTCGGGACTCCCTAGGCAAAAGTCTCTTGAGCAACTGTCTATTAAGTCACCTGCTATTGCCCTTCTTCCTTCCCTGCTATCCTGCAGCATCATTAGAACCAGAGGGCACTGCCTTCAAGCTATGGCTATGTAGTACTGAAATCCACCAAATCTAGATCTTTCCTTAGAGGATATTTACACGTTCCTACACCGTTTAACTTCAACTGACCCACCATCCGCCCTGCAGAATACAAATTTGGATGGCAGCACAACAAAGTACCAGCTGGCCAGCCTGGAAATCCAAAAAGGTCTTTGTAAGTTTGTAAGCTGAGTGAAGAAGGAAAAATCCTAGTTTTGTGTTTGGGAGAAGTCAGACTTGGTAGTTAATTATGGTTCCATACACCGTACTGCGTACTTTGTAACTAAGGCCAAGGAATGCAGGTGTTAAAAAAGCTCTCCCATCCTAAACATTTGTAATGCCTATAGCTCTGTATACACGCCTCTATCCAGTAGCAACAATGACTTCCTCCATGAAGTTCAGCAATCCACAGAGATAATATTCTTAGTGTTACTGTGCGGAAGTTATGAGAAATAAAGTAGATGGAAATGAAAAGTCTGACACAATCCTCAGCTTTAAGATTATCTTTCACTCTGGAAAAAAAATCTTTTTAGCCAATTTTCTGGGAAATATGACTGAACATTTTTTTGATGGGGGAAAAGTATTTTGCTTCCAGACCTCAATTTAATTCAATAAAAGTTGTTTCTGAATGTTTTTCCTTCCTACCTACTTACTTACAGTTCCCTATATTAATAGAAACTGTTGATAGATGTCTTCAGGGGAACTTCCTATCTAATTAGTAGATTTTTTCATACTGCATCTTGCCAATAAAAACAAAATTAAAATAACCAAACAAAGCTAATTATGTGGTGCTTTGAAATACCTGTCACATAGTACCTGTCACATACATTTCCTCCTTTTCCTTATTTTACATTGCATCAGTTAATAGGTACTTATACATGATGTATTTGACTTTTTGCTGGAATACTGTTGTGACTTGGTTGTTTAGGAGGTGTTATCCAGGTCTTTCATGAACTGTTGCTGACTGGAGTAATAAGTGAGGTAGTTCTAGTTGACAAACTAAGCAATCATCTCATAAAGACAAGCAAGTTTTTGGCTTCATTTTTTTAGATTTGTATCCTTGGAGATCCTCCCTCTGCCCAAAATCTCCAAACACTTGGTGGCTGGAAAGGTAAGTATTGAATGTAGAACTGAAAGAGCGTAAAACTCTGCATGTCTGGATGTGAGATCCAGCCTGGATGTGAGATCCAGGGTCAGATTTAGTGCACAGTTTAGCCTTGCTTTGGTTTCAGACAATAAGCAGTTATTCTGTCCACATACTATCTCTTAGTAAAATAGTCCTTGGTTTGGAATGGATAGTACGGATATGAAAAAATTCATTCCTTATATTCTCTCCAGATTTGTTCCAGACTTAATCAAAATTTAACACAATGTGATATTGTTTCAATTGGGCTCAAGTTAATAAGAGAGTTTATTTGGAGGTAGACCAGCACTTCTGAGTCACACACTTAATGAAGTTTTACCAACTTTGACCACTCACTTAGGATTTCCTGACTACAGGGAGATGGTCAGAGGCAGAAGTATATGAGGTTAGATTCTATATTGCATTGAGTAATACAAAGGTCATTAATTATGTACTGGATACAGCTGCCAGAGCTGGAAATTATATTTAAGCAATCTGCATTGTTTCAGATTATATACTAAAAGACGCTGGCAGAGTTGCAGACAGTACTGTGTTTTATTATTTTTATATGGATTGTCTAAGGAGAAAGTTGAGTATCAATTCTATGGCTATTTACGCCAGAAGGAAGTTGTAAATGCCAGCAACAAATCCAGACGGTTGCAGGGTGCTGCAAGTGCAGAGGCAAACAGAACTGTGCTGGGTGAAGGTCTTGACTGCAGGTTTCAGGAAGGAGGATGACAAACCTGATGAGAAACAACAACTCCCATCATGTTAACCAGCCAGCAGCACCCACAATAATTTAGTAAAGTAGAAGGGAGAATTTTCTTTACACAGAAATTTTAGGGAAAATAATTTGAAGTCCATAAACTAAAAACAATGTCTCAAAGGGCACAACAAATGCAAATTCTTACTGCTGTTGAAAGCTGCAACTGACTTGTATTAAAAGACAATGGTCCTCCTCATTTACCTAGATTGTGATGGTCACACAATTATGATTCTGATTCATGAAACCAACTTTTCCCTTTGCCTCACTTGAATTTCCTGCCTTACTTTTGTAAGTAATAAGAAATATGATCCTTCAAAAATGCATTTCAAAATAAAGAAAACCGTGTCATCTTATTCTTCCTCACTGACTCCCTTGTGTTTAACTGCCTTAGGAAGCAGCACAGAGTACAAACAAAAGTCTGGACACAAACCAGTTATTTAATTTTGCTGGGCGTGTAACCTATGATCAGGTGCTGTTGTTTAGGTACTAAGTGTTTTACAGAGATTTTCAGAGTGTTTCTGTGTCTTTTAAGTATTACAAATTGCAACCATTTTCTTGTCAATAAGGCATTATACAGGTGGATGGCTTTGAAGAAGTCATCACAGTAACAAAAACATTTATGTGCCTTTGTCTCCCTATTTTAGATTTTCTTTGCTATCTTTGAAGATGAATTTATGACGTGGACCTGAAGATTGTTCTGAAATGGCCTGCAGTTTTTCCAGTAGTATCCCATATTCTAATTCTTACACCTGCAAAGCTAAGCCAAATGTGCATTTCTACTCCTTTCCCTTCGGTCAATGATATCTTTGCCATGGGTAATCTTTAGATATTAATACAGATGGATAGATTTTAAATATATTTTTACAGTAGGTTGATACTTACACTACTTAGCTTTCTGGCTTTATGACTAAAATAAAGGTGTAATGAGTCTGGAGTTCAAAATCCTGAGCCCTGTTGCATGCAGGTGTCTGGGGATATGTTCACTAGATGAACTCTTCTCCGTGTAACTCTTCAGACTGGCCTGCTTTCTGGATAAAAACCAGCTGCTGATAAAAATTTTGGTTACCAAACAGGAAAAGTCTGGGTTAGACTCTCAGCTCTGTGGTGTATGAGTTTATTTATACCCATATAAATTCTGATTTTGTATCCTATTTTACTGCCTCCATGCAGGTGTCAGCGATGTAACGATGTGTTGGAAACCTGGCCTAAACTCACCAACTCGGTTTTTTTGGGCCTTCTCCAGCAGACTTTAACGAGACATTAAAATTGAGTTTTGGTACCTTAGCTCTTCTGAAAGGATGTGGAGTGATGTCCATATGCAAACTGATCCCTGGACATCACCGGCTGTGGCTCTGGGCTAATGGTGCACAGGTACAGGCTGTGAATGCTTTACTGTCCCTGGTGAACCAGGCGAGCCAGGTCAAGATTTCCAAAGTGTGCAGGAGGAAAGGGAAAGGTTGCGATTCCATTACTTAGAGAGTTGTTGCAAGCATGTGCAATGTTTATGGAGACGGAAAGGAGGGAATGCATAAAAGAGAAAAGCAAACAAGCAAGACAAAGACTTGAAGACAGTCTAAGGAACAAGAAACATTTTAGGGACAGGAAACCAGGAACTAAGGCAAGAGCTGAAATCATCCTTTCCCTGGCTGTGCTGATCTCTACTTCTGGCCATGAAAATCCTGCAACTAAATGCAGGCTTAACTAAACGCATGCCCAAATCAAACCCATCTGAGCCTTTTTCCTTTAGTATCTCACCTCAGAAATTCTTACACCGACGTGCCAATGACCTTACTTACAAGCCTGTGCTACACAGCTGCACTTCTGCATGTTGCTACACAGCTGAGCCTGCAGTCCCCAGGGGCGGGCGGCACCTTTGGGACAGCGTCAGGTGCCTGGCCACACTGGGCACTGTGCACCCAGGAGAGCTCTAGTTATTTGCAGAAGCTTTGTAATTACGGCGTTTTGAGACAAAAGCCCCCTGAGTCGGAGCATATAGCTGTCTCTCTATCAATCGAAATTCAGGTTTTCAACCAGCAGTAATCTGGTACTCTTTGCTTCTGCGATTCTGAGCTGCTCCAGTACGCACATCAGAGCCATACACACAAAATCAGTTAAAAAACAGCTTTTCAAAAATCTTTCTTTGTTCAGAGTTTTTTTATGTTTACATTTCTGGTACACAATGACGATTCTAGTTAAGATAACGTTGCATCATTTGGCTTAGGTTACTGGATAATTGGGGAGTCTTTAAAGCAGATTTTCAAGTTGAGAGCAATGGAGACAATTTATAGTAGAACAGATGGTTGGCCTTCATTTGCCTGTTGACAGGTAGCGTGTTGTCAGCACTTCAGGTTGTTATCATACAGAGAACAGCAGTTCAGAATCTTAATTGGGACCCAAAAGGATATACTCTACAGCTTTTTGTGGGCATTTACAGGCACAGGAAGATATACAAAAGAAAATGGGGGGGAAGAAAGAAAGAATGCTGATGTATAAATATGATTCAAATGCAAAAATGTTGAGTTTGTGCATGATGATTTCACCGTACAAATCTTTTGATGAGAAGAATACAAAAATTGAGAGCATGAAAGAGGCCAAAAGAGGACTTCTTCCCATGTAGGAGGTACTGTTAGGATGTTCTCATTCTCACACAACTGCTTCCTGTTGTAGCAACAATAAACAGATTGTTACAGCAGGCAGAATAAACTCCACAAGCAGCTATGCCGGGCACCTGGAACAAATTTTGGAAAATTGAGAGATTTCTGATTGAAATTTTTTCCACTGTAATTTGGATGTTCGCTATATCGAGCAGGAAGCAGCTGAAATTGCTTTCTCTGAAGCAGCAACATTGCGATTACTTATAATGCAGTTGTCCTAGCAGGAAGAATGTACAACAAAACCCATAGCACTTTTTAATTAGGAATATTTGCATTATGTCTTACGAATCAGTCTCTGTCTTTGTTATAATTGTAGTTTATTTTATTATATATAATTATTTTATTTTATTTGGTGTCCTGAACTCCTCCTAGGAGGCTGTGCTTTCAAAAAGTCAGTGGGTTTAGAGGGTTTGAAGAAGAAAAGCTTTTTTTGGATAACAGCTAGAGAACAAAAGTATGTGCTGGAAGCAAGAAAGCCAGTGGTTTGGTCTGTAGGGAACAAATTTCTCTCATACGTGCTGCCTAGAGAGATTCTCCTGAAATAATGCCATTATCCCCAAGAATATTGTCAACCTTTGCTCTTCAAATATTCTTTACCTCACACATTGAATTATGAACTCTTTTCACAACTCATTATTATTATTGAGGGCTAGCACTGGGCTGAGTCAGTATCACGTAATTCCTGCCTGAAGGGCTAACAAGTTGTGGTGGACTGCTCTCTTTCAGAAATGAAATCAAAGTCTAGAAGCAGGTCACATCCCAGCTGTGATATTTTCCCAAGGAAAGCAGCTCAGGTAGGCACACAGCCAAAGCGTGATCTCCATCTGAGAGGCACATGATGCTGTATTATCTAGGAGTGGAGTATTTTTAAAAAAATCAAAATCCTTTTCTAGCAGCTGCCTTTTCAAAACTTGAAACAAAAAAGAAAGTAAGCAAACATTTCTAACACAACCCTGGTTTTAAGAGTAATGAGATATCAGAGAAGACACTATTATAAAACTGTTTGAGATTCCATACAGCAGTACAACAAATACCTATAGCTGCAGAAATTTCAAGAACACATGGGAGATGCTCGCAATCTGTATTAGAAACAGAATGTCCTCTTCATCTCTTTTGCAGCAAGCCACAAATGCTACTTTAATCCTCAAGAAGAAAAGAGGGAGATAACTTTACCGTAGTTGAGAAGTGTGAGAAATTCACACCACTGTACCTTGTCTTGCAGATAAACGGCTGACCTCTGCTTTCAGTGAGCTCTGCTTCATCAGCTGGGCAAAACAACTGGGTTTTTTGCATATTCATTCTGTAGCAAGGTTTCAACACTCAATGTTTCACCTTTGCAGAAGATTATTTTGGACAAATCATCATTAAAAGGATATTTTTAACTGGGTTCTACAGAAATAATGTCAGAGGATTTGTTTCTGAGTCACAGGTGTAGCTTCTGTTCAGAGTCTTCTGAGTTCCTGCAATATCACACTGTAGTGTTACTGACTTTACCATTATGTGCAAAACTGAGTGGGTGCTGAGTATTGGAGTGAGAGCCATAGCATCGGGCATGTGATCAGCGACACTCAGCTTTAGGCAGATGAGATATACCATGAAATTAGAAAGCTTACTCATGCTGAAAGCCATGCATGCTTTCATGCTTTGAAAGATTGGACCCAAAGTTGTATTTTGATTCACAATACAGGTATAATACAGGCAACAACTCTAACAGCTGGTTTGCTCCTTCCCACTGCTGTGTTCCTATGTGCACCTGGAAGGTCATGACTAGGATAAAAACACCATTTATTTACTCTCTCCGCTCATTCAGATCTTGAGGGCTTTGCGGAACATGAACTACAGAAATTAGCTGAGCCCAGGTGATACAAACACATTCTCACCAAGAAGCAAGTGAAGACCTCCTGACAACAGCTGTGAAAAATTGGATAAAGATAAATTTCAAAAGAGCTGTTGATTTTAGGGCCTTTATTGGCCTTTGTGTTGTTATTGCTCTCATTGGGTGTGCCTGATAATATTAACCTCCTACACAGTCTTCTCCATCTGCATAAAACTGCATACCTTGCAATCTTTGCCAAAAACTTGTTAGTCCTAAACATCTCTAACGACTATGTGCACAGTCTGGTCTGGTGAACGGCTGTAGAAGTGAGATATATGGGAAAAAGACTAATTTCTCTTTTATGGCCAAGAATGGGATGAAGAATCTGTGCTTATACTAAACAGAGTTCTACTAAATCTCAGTCTGCTTTGACTGCTCTTAAGCATTTATTCTCTATTTGCTGTTTTATCCTTTAAATTAATCTGCCTCAGCTGCAGAGATCCGAGCAGATGCTTGAAGACTACCTTGCTGAGAGGGATAAAACACAGAGATGGTGATATTTGACAGATATTTCACATTTAGCTTGCCAAGAGTGCACCATATTCATTTGCTGCTGAACCTCAGGGAGAACACGGAGCCCACAAGTATGCCAGGGCCCTTCATTTTGTCAGGGGTAGGATTATAATACTCTGCCTGTAACCTGCCAACCCCTCCCAGCCAGTGCACAAGGGCCCCTGGCTCCCATCTTCCTTGGGGACAAACGTATGGCATGTGCCGGGGACGTGTGGAGTCTGAGAGCCAAGGGCAATTCTTCATATGCCTGTGTTTACCACCCTGCACTCCAGATGAGCCAGGCACACTCTGTCCCTAATTATCCCCCATTAATAATTAACAACTTTTGTTTGTTTCTTTGTTTTTTTTAAAAGGTTTCTCTTTCCCTTCCATTTTCTTTCCTTACTGTAACATTTTCTTGTAATACTGGAAAGAATTTCTTCATTGTTTGGACTAATTTCCAAACAGATTAAAAACTGTTGTAGCAGTCAAGCTTCAGTTCCTTCGTTTATTAGATTCAGAAGACAGCAAATTCCTTAAAACACAGATATAAACAATTATGGTAATGCATTCTGATTTTATAATTAGTTTTCATCACATGAAACGTATAAATTTGGGCCTCAGATTTTTTTATATCCTCCTTTCCTCCCAGTGCTCAATTTGAAGTTCATGCAATTCTGTTCCCATCTTTGCTCCCAGTCCTCAGTGGGCTATGTCATAATGCACAGAAATTTAACTCTTAAAGACACCAAAATACGAGAAGGTAAAAAATGCTGAAATACGAAATATTTTACCGTAAAATGCATGTGGCATATTTGATCTCATTTTCATTATGGAAAAAAAAAAAAGAACTTAAATAAACCTTGGGATGCCTTCTCAAAATTTTCATTCCCATCTCACAATGATCAGAGCAGAGACCAGGTAACACACAAGCATTCTGAGTCCAACTGAAATAATTCACAAACGGTGCAGGAGAAAGTTGCTCTTTGCACAGTAAGAGGTAAAGGGGAAGTTTTGCCTACAGATGTAAATACAAAACTCTGAGCAACTCATGATGCCCTGTTAGAGTCAATGAGATATTTTTGAGTGACTTTTTTGGGCACATAATCAAACCGTCGGGGCTTTGCTGAAAGCTGAATTTGGACCCTTGTTGTTACTCCATGCAACAAGATCTTCTTAATTTTTGTTTTAATTACTTTTGTCTTGCATAACCAGAAGGATAGGAAATGAGTTTTATTAATACATTGAGAGAGTAATGATCATTAAAGAATAAAGAAAGGATTATAGCATTCTGGTGCAGTCCTCCCACACGGAACCCCGAAACCTAATTGTAGCCCTTGAGGGTTTGAACATTGCCCTGCTTAATGATAATTTGTGTCACTGCTCCAAAAAAAGAAGTGGCTGTTAGGGCAGGAAAAAAGCTCTGATGAACAATAGGAGAGATTAAATTAACATGAATGGGCAGAAGCCCCATATGCGATTGCAGGATCCAATGAGAGAGGTATTTCCAGGAATAAGAGGGAAGTATTAAGACCATTGTACAAACACTGATGAGTTTTGAACAATCTCATCTGTATAATTCTCATTACTTACCTTCAAGGAAAAAAAAGTCAAGCTGAAACAGGTGCTGGAAAGGACAGTGGGGAAACAAGGGGGAACTGGAGAGCCTGCCTGACAAGTGGGGACGTATCTATTCTGTGTATTGAAGTGCAGCAAAGAAAGCCTTGAGCTAGCACCTGCCCAAGCTAGTACACCCAGATGGTGCACTCAAATGTGGGAATAACAGCCACAGTGTAGCCCTGAACCTCAACTGAAGTACCCTGCAATACAGCAGTACTTCTGTGCCCAGGTGAACTGCTATGCAGAAGCACCTTTATGGCTTTCTAGAACTGGAGCTGGCTCCCATGAAGGCAATCTTGCAGAGATCTTCTCCTTGGGTTGTAGCACATCCTAAATGCTTGCTGGACCTACTCAAGTAAAGACTGAATGGATATAATTTCTCTCTTTATAAGGATTTATATTCAATTGTGTGCACATGTGCTATGGGGAGAGTGAGTAAAAAAGGAAGAGAAGGACTAGTTAAACCTAGGTCGAGAATAATTGTACTTAAACTGGTCGTGAAAACAGTAGGAGCTCAAACTGGCAGAGGAGCAGTTTAACAGTAGTTTTACATTAAGAGTATTGAATTTGATTCTTAGCAGATGTTTGCTGCCTTCATTATTAAGCTAAAGGATGTAGTGGCCAACAACTGAAGCTGCATGGGTTCATTTGCCTTCCAGTTCTGACCCTGCATTTGGACCTTTGCTGGATAAAGTAGTCCACTTGGAGGTGAGAGCTGTGCAAAATATGTCACATTTTCTGGGTAAATCCATGTCCCCAGCGAGTGCCAGAAATCTTAGTAAATTTCTGGGGGCAAAGAATTCACAGGGTCTCCTGGTTTGGACAGTGGGGTCTAGCATATCCATTCGTTTTTTTCAACTACACGCAAATAAGACCTAGCTCTTTTTAATCATGTTTTGTAAGTATTATCTCAATGCAGTCTAGAAGGAATATTAACATCTCGTAGATAAGAGAAATATTTTAACCAGCAGGTCCAGAGAAATGAAATGACACAGCAGGCAAGAGATAAAGCTGGAAAGAGGATCCAAATTTCTTGTGTTCCAACTATGAGAGACCATTTGAAGTGGTGGCTGATTTACACCAGCCGGTGCTAGAGAGAGTAAAGAAGGGCCTGCACATCTGTGCCTTTTAAACATGTGTCTGCACAAGTAGCAGACAACTATGGTATTACCAGCTACAGCTGTGCAGCTACTTCTGGGTGAGAACTCTGAGGTGGCAACTAACTTACAGCTCATGGTGACCTCTTGAAGCCTAGTCATGGAAAGTAATGATCTACCTAAAACTACAGTGTGTTTTGTAGATCAAATTCCAGTGATCAGATTGTGGTTCTGTGGTACAAATGTTGCTTCACACAATCATTGTATGTGACAAAAAAGTACAGTAGGAAATTCTAAAAGCTTCATTGAACTTATCCAAACTGTAATGTTGCCACTGGCTGATGTCTGCTGAAAGCCTTAGGTCTGTGCTAAAGCACTGATTCAGTATGAACTAAATATGTCCTGTATGAGTATGAACTGAACTCCTGCCTCCCAAGTTCTCAGTGGTCTTAGATTTTTTATCGATTAATTTGTGATGGGTCTGAATAAAAGTTCTACAAGTACAGAACGTGATAGCTTCTTATCTGTGTAATCCTGTACCTAAGTGTGTCAGAGTAACATTGCAAGGAACTGAAGCTCAGTTGATACACAGAACTTTGTATGAATGTGCAGGGCAAGGCTTCAAGGTGAGTCATGGTTGTGCTGGTGTTCATGAGGCAACGATCAGGCTGAGGGGCAGGACCTGTCTTGAGGTCAGTGTGAAGGTACGTTGAATATATGCTGTGTATGCTTAAGCACTATGCCAAAGGCAGTATATATGCATCTGTTTATTTCATCCTTCAATGCAACTTATACAGACTAGAAGAGACAGAGATATCAGAGGTTAAATATTCAGGATGGTGATTCAGCTGCATGGATCCTATTAAGGTTAATGGAAGTTGTACCACTAACTCCCTTCATGTCACCCAGTGAATAGTCAGTAACCTTTGTACTGTGTGCCTTAACAAGAGTTTAGTCATAAACAGCAGCAGCACTAAAACTCATTTGATGGGCTGAATGAAATGATTATTTTAAGGACAGCAAGTTCTGTTGCAATTGCCATTCAGAAGCTGAAACAAACAAAGAGTTAAGAAAGAGATTAAGAGTTTGTAAGAAGTAATTTCTGTTTTCCTATCTGAGATCCTTTCATAAGCCTTATGATGCATTGTTTTTCAGTATTATCCCCATGAAGATATAATCAAATTCTCATCCTGTCCTGTTCAAAATATCTGCTGAGAAGTTTGGGTCATCTTGTCTACATTGAGAGCTAAGCATGTTGTGGCCTTGGTCCATATAGGGCTGTAGTCAAAATGCAGTGGTTTTAATCTTGGATGTAGTACTCTGACATCTTATAGCTGAGATACTGCTTCTGTAACATCTGGGTGCAAAATGTTCTGGGTTTTTAGATTTCTTTCTGGTGCACCACAATAGAAAACAAGAGAGCAAGCGAAGCCTGTCTTTCATGCAATAAATCAATTCTGCCTGGGATGTAGTGAAGTTGCATATCCCCTTGACTGGGCAAATTTGCATCCTCCTCCAACATCAGAGTACTTGTAATTCCCCTGAAAATGCTTCATGTTATAAAACCCTTGCCATTTCAAAAGTGGCTTTTGAAATCACTTTTTCCAGCAAATCTGTTCACCTGTGACAAGATAAGGGTTAAAAAGCCCTTCTACCTCTAGGAGAAAACAGCAGATAATCAGCCTTATCCTCCTCAGAAACATCCAGGATAGAGGTCAGCTGAAACTTTATGTGAGTCAGGACCCATTTTCTCTAATATAATCATATGTTTAGTGATGGATTCAAAGAAAATTGCCCAGTACTTGCAGGGTTAAATCACTAATAATGATGTTAGTAGTGATCTGGCTGGCAAAGTATAATTCCCCTGAGAACACTTTCTCCAAGAAATGCACAAGTGTGCTGTGGTGCTTTCTGAGTGGAAGGTATTATGCCCCGGTTTCCATGTGGATTAGGCAACCACTTTCGCATCTGACCTTTTTTTGACACTTAAAGTTCATATGGCTTATCAGTGACGCGACAGCTGAGTGACATTCACTGTTGTCTGACCATCTTTTGTCTTTATTTGTCTTCATTACCAGTTTTCGGTAACCTTGGAGAAATGAGTTACAGCAACTATCAGCCCAGATGACAAATTTGCAAGCAGGCCAGGGTGAAAGCTGAAGAATCTGCTTGGAAGTGAATCCCTGTCCCCCTCGAGTAACGCACCTTTGCGAACTGCGCGCTTCAGGATTATTTGGTGTAGCAAAAAGGTGTGAAACAGGGAAATCCAGACTCAGGTAATTCAGCTCATGTTTAAAAGGAGATTTTGCTTGTTGATTAGGTAATCCTTCTCTAGGAAATGCACGGCACCAACTGCTTTTCATGCTAGATTAGTGCTCCTGTGGTCAATTTGCTTTTACTAATGTCAGGGCCCCACGGAGCAGGTTCATCTGTCGCATAGCAACTGCTTCAGCAGCAGTGGAGGTAGCCATGCATAAAAGATTACACATGATGGCAGGGCACAAGTGTGAAGATTTTCAAAATTAGATACAATCTCAGCATGAATATGAACTGCAGAATTGACATGGAAGGATTTTTTCAAGTCATCAAGTTTCCATATTTATCGGAAAAAGTGGTTTAACTGCAGTGCGTGTAAAACGAAGAGAATGCAGAGGGCAGTAATTTAGAAAAAGCAGCAAACAAGCCAGTGACTCTATACAAATAAATGTAAACAGAAAGCCCCACACAGCTTCTGCCAACTGTGAGGCCACCTTCAGTTTCATGATACAAATGCCCTCAGGGGAGGAGAGGATCTACAGTATTTTATGTACATTTCAAAAGGTCATAGTCTAAAATGTCCCACAATCACTAGTAGGAGCAGGCGAGATAACTTGCATGACTTCATTCACAGTGAACCTCTGCGCAACCTGTGAAGCTCCCACACCCTGCTCTGGGACTCTGCCTCCCTTGCTACCTTGTTAAGAGAAGCAGGGACATTTTTAGCTTTACTGTTTGCTTTAGATCTGGCTTCTGCCTTGTCACACAGTTCTTGGTCATTTCTTTTCAAACCAATTCAATCTTAAAAGATGGACAGAGGCAGAGAGAGATTGATTGATTAGTTATTTTAAAAGTGGACTGTCTTTTGCTGTTAAATGAGGTTTCTCTTCTCTGTCTCTAAAACACAGCAAAAGTGAGAACTCAAAGACCTTTGTATTTGAAATGCCCTGCTAATTTGACAGAATGCTTTTGCAGAAAAGGTTTGGTTTTGTTTTGTACTCTTCTGTATTCCCTCTCACTGGAAGGAGAAAAGACTCTGCTCATGGTGCAGAGTACTGTGGCTGATCCTTTAGTATGCAAGGCTAGCAGACTTGACTGAAACAGGAACCTTGAAGGTAAATCAGGCTAATGAAGCAGCTCAGGGAGGCGATGTGCATTATTTTGTATCCCACAATGATTTTAAAGCCAACACACATACAGTACCAAGTATTTTGTAGCCTGAGATACCTGTGGAAGATCCAAGAGAAAGCTGTTCATCTAGTTTCCTCAGTGCTTTCATTTAACCAGTAGCAATTAACTCTCTTTTCATAGTGAGGAATTTAGGAAACATTTCACTCTCCAGATAAATTTTATCTAGGCAAGAAATTATATTATGACAGTTGCTATCTGTGATGCTAAAATGCTTTTATTAGGACAATTATAGCTCTTTTTTTCTCTAGGCTGAAAGAGAAAGTGAGAGCTAGCTTTGCTACAGAGAAAGCAGTTTGTTAGCAATGGCCTTTTTCTGCAAAGAGATCAGGGTCTTCTGGATTAATCTTTGGATTATATAGATTTTCCAAGGATAAGACAGCTAAGTCATCCTCCGTCTCTAAAGAAGACAGCGTTGTAGCTGCTCTGGCTAATTTAAGACAACAGCTTTTCCCTTGGAGGGTGTCAGTAATCCAGAAGATTGGTGGGTAAAATAATTGAAGTTCTCAGGGGTTAAGTTTAGAGACTGCAGCCATTTTTGCAAGAGTAGCAGTTTATTAAACTGACAAAGCCACACTTCAGTACCCACTGGCCCTCCATCAGCTGCCATCACAGTGTTATTTGCTCGGCACGTGTTTGGGGCATTCTGAGTGGGAGGGAAGACAGGAGGAAAAGGTTAGGGCTTTGTAACAGCTAAAATCCTTCCTTGCCACATCTAAGATTGATAATATCGTAGAGTTCAGCTGTGTTCATCTACTTGAGATATCAAAGCACGCTTTCGGCTGTAATGAGGGTTATCCTGCTCTAGACAATAAGAATGCTTCTCTATCCTTGTTTGTAAGTGGGAAAATGAGGCACAAAGTGTTTCACTGGCATGTTTCCCATTATGCTGTAGGCTAATGACAGAGGAGGGAGGAGAATCCCAAAACCTCATATCCCATTTTATAGTTTAACCAGAAACAATATTTTCTCTTAGAACCAACAAAGGACCTCTAAGTCCAGTAGCTGGTACTGCATCCTAGGCAAGACAATATAATTTGTATAAATAAATAAGGCTGAGCTTGTGCCTGCAACCTGACACACGACATAAAGAACACTCAGCGCACGGACCCAAGGGCCCCCCATCCCTCCTTATGTCATGGTCTTTGTGAAGGGGCATGCACAGCCTTATCAGGCAGGGCAGAATTCCATATCATGTGTCCAGTTCTTGGCTCTCCCCTTGCATGCTTACTAAACCTATGCTTTATTCAGGTTTGGTTCCATGAAAGATAAAAATCATCCCTAGGGTGACTGAACCATGAGTCTTTTGGTGTTTGAAGAACTCCATCACTAGCCTGCACTGTTTGCAGCTATCTAACACATTCAGACAGCATTGCTGATAAAACATAAAAAATAATTTTCTGCCTCTCCTTACGTGATATTGCCATGGATTGCCGGCTTTATAAGACCAACCCTGGCTTTATGTAGAGCACATTTGGCAACTCCTATTTTTTCAAGCAGTCAAGTCCTTCCCTATCTGAATGTGAGGAAAAACATACTACCATTTTTCTGGAACTATTAATAGGAGACAGATTGTCAACACTCCCCTCTGATAGGAAGGTGAAAGTAAGGATGGGAATCATGTCTTCCTGTCTAAATGTATAACATAATAATTATGTTTCCACTACAACACCCAAGTGTTTCTTGAATGTACATACATATATACGTAAACACACAGAGATGCAAAAATTTAGTGCTTATGTTATTCTTTCATTCCTCTTTAAACTGTCCTGTATCTCTTCTAAAAAACACCCACAAAAGGAAAAAATAGGAACTGTTCAGTTTGACTAATATAAGGATTTATGTTGTCCAATCCTGCCTCTAGCAACAATCAGTGGCTGTTCCTGCAGGCGAAGGTGCGTTTATCCTGGAGCGATGGGATAACTGTAGCCAGTCACCCTTTCCTAATAGTCCTGCTAGATGAAGGCTGGTGCAGTCTCTGAAGGAAGATTCTTCAAAACTGTTGAAAGAAAACACAAAATGAGTACCTCTCTCACCTTGTGTATACTCTCTATTTACCTCAATGCATCTTCAGAGTCTTGGTTAGGTAGTAGTACCAGATACAGTAATATTATCAAGTTAATATTTTTGAATTTGCAATTGTTCAGTCTCGTTGTGTCTTCCTTGTACTTAGGGAAGGACAAATAAAATCACAAAGAACTGAATAGGGGCTGTTAGGCTGCTTTTTTTTCCTTTTATTTTATCATAATCTCTCATAATATTTTTAAAACATAAATAGTCCAATATCTGCCATTCTCTTCACATTCAATTTGTGTTTCTACTCAGTAAAATCAAGCTGTTTTATGTCACCTTATAAGAATCAATAGATTGGGTATGGAGCAGACACTAATGTTAATGTTTTTTTCCAGTATTTGTGGCTGCTGCTGTTTATCTGTGATTTTATGCTTCAGCAAAACTGTATTCGGCTTCCAAACTCTTCAGCTGCAATCTGGTGGGCTCTGGTGGAACTAATTTTGATTTTATCATCTTTATCTGTTCTTAAATATTTACTAGTACACCATAATCTCTTCTCTGTCAAATACTTTATTCAAGCCATTTTTTTAAAATATGCTCTATGTTCTTTAGAAGTCTGACCGCAATAGAGTGCTACATGAAACCTTTTAAAATATGTCAGATGTGATGGTATGATCACTGAATTCTAATTGTGTGGCAACTTGTGTTTTATTGATCAGCTTGGTCCATTTTTTAAAAAAAAGTCCAGGAGAGTCCTGATCCTCCTGCATCTCACACAGGTGATGTGTAAAACCAATGAGTTCTGAAAGAGATAGGGTTAACCGGAAATTATGTTTCCACTATTATTCTTCTCCAGTTAATGCCAAAGTAGTTGTAGAAGTGTAAAATTCCATCATCTTGTTTTGTATATATTCTTGTTATCTGCAGATCTAGTTACATATTTGTCTTCTGTTCTGGACATCTACTTATACATATAACTTTCTAGTTCTTTTCTCCCAAGTTCCCCTCCCCATCTCCATCGTACTTATGTCACTGCTATGGAATCCATCAGTGTTTTACATTTTTTTTTGCTACTTTACTGGATTTCTGTGGTTTACTCAAGCCTATATTATTTTGGAAAACTAATGTTCATTTTCAGGCTTCTTAATGCAAAAAATATGATTTGAGCAGAACACATACTGTACAATTTTTTTTCTGTACAGAAAAAGTAGGCTCCACTTATTTTTTTAATTGATAATAACATTTTCTTGCTGGAAGGAACAATCAGCCTTTCCATTTTCTCTTATTTTGTTTAGCTCATTATACCTTTTCAGATTAATAGTATTTTGCTATCACCTACTTTCACCTGAGATTCAATGTTTCCATTCCACTGTAGATCCAGCTCTACAATTAGCATTCGCTAATTAAAAACATCATATTTCACTGTTAATAGCCACTGTATGCTCTTCCTTTGTTCAGGTATGGTTTATTTTTCTTAGTCTGCATTGTTTAAGTACCATGTCAGGGCCATCTCAATGCAGATTCAGAGCCTTCATCCATCAGTGACAAACTGAACTGTTTGTTCATCAAAAATTTTTGCTTAACTCTCAGATTCCTGAATGACTATAAGTGAGCTTGAACTCTTTACCTTTCCTCATCATCTTTCTGACTTTACTCAGAGGACTTAAATCTTGTCTTCAAGGCCATCTACCTGGTCTAAAAGCTGGCCCCCACTTCTCTGTAGTTTCTCTTTTTTTCTCTCTGCCCATAGACTCTAGTATTCATTTTATAATTCAGAGGCACCTTGGTAATGGGTGCCAAAAAAATACCTAGCAATGAGATTTAAATCTAGTTAGATGTGAGGCTGATGTGAAAGGAAATGGAAAGAGAAAGAGACCTCCAGAGAGCGATTAACTTCACCAATCTTAGGCATGTGCCTTAGGATGGGCGTGGACAATGCATTGGCAGTATCTCTTCTCTCCTGTAACTGCAGTGGGAGCTGCAGTGACTAACATAGAGTTGCTGCCCTGTCTTATCTTAGATGGCTAAAGCTAGGTGAGATGGATCCCACCTTCAGGTTCAGAGCATGAGATCCAAATATGATGTTGAACATGTTACCTCATAAATCATCAGTCTTGTTGCCAGGGAACTAGCTGGTCCATTTGGAAACCAGACATTTAGCCCCTATGTAGGTATGAAAGGAGGCAGGCAGCCCCATCTCTGAGCGGATGTGATCTAGATAGAGCAGTCTCTGCGTACCCCGAGGACTTCTGCTAGTGAGGGATTTTCCTGCTGGTGCTCTAGATGGTTAAGCCTTCAGCTCCCATCAGTTATGTCAGGTTATTCAGACACTGTGTCACCATAGATGGTAGCACAAAGGTTGTACTGCAGTTTCCAATACAGGCATCACATGCAGCTGACTTGTGTACCACAGTGACCTGTGAGAATAGGGTATTTAATCCTGCATCCCTTATTTCTGGTCTGTCAAGAAACTTCAAATTGATCTTCAAGCTTAATTTTATAATAACCCATAGGTAGTTTAAATATTTCAGTCAGTTCACCTCCTAATCACCTTTCCTTGAGGCTAAATAATTCCCATTTCATCATTCTCTCAGCTACTGTGTTAGCCTTCTCCAGTACATTAATCATTTTGGTTGCCCACTGCTGTACTTTCTCCGTTTTATCTACATCTGTCTTCCACTCTTATGACCAAAATTGGACATTATATTCCAAATCTGGTCCACCACCACAGGGTCTTATAAAGTAAAAATGTAATTTTATTGGCTTTGCTACAGATGTACCTCTTTCTTCATGTATGCTAGCATCTCACTAACTTTCTTCGCTCGTGCTGCCTGCTGAACTGAGAGTGCATGAGCTGGATCAGCCAAATATATCCAGGGCTTTTTCCTTTCTCATGTTAACTTCTTCATTACCTAATAATGGATTTTTAGTTTTAATGCATCTCTTTCTTTATGTCAGCATTATTTACTGTATGTATACTTGTTTTCTGTGAAAAGGAAAGAAAAGGAGGATATCGCAATATGAAATGATGATACCAACACTAAGGAATGAAATTTTTCTTGAAAAATCTTGATAATTTCGTTGTAATTTACCTTTTCCTTTTCTGCTTTATATTTTGTATTTCCTTTATGCCCTTCACACTTTTATTAGTGCTACCAAAACTATTCTATGAACACTTATATTTTTCATCATTTCAATGATCAGCTGTGTTTTAGAGTCATTTGTATTATTTAATAAACGTAGAGAAAAATCTTAAAAAGGATGGTCTGGGAACAGCACAGTAGGGATACAGTGAATGTTACAAAATCCTGACTAAAGTGCTGCTTTGATATTCTCAGAGCTACAAACACCTTTTTCCTGAATCTCCCGGCCCCCCAGACATACATCATAACAATAAACAAAACGCATCACCTCCACCACCCCCCGAAAAACAACCCATGTGTAATTTGAAAGAAAATAACGTTCAGGAAACTAAGGATGATCTTGTTTTCTGGACAAAAATAAGATTTTTTTTCTTCCTCAAATATTTTGTCATATACTCTTCCCAGGATTTCATGCACTTTATATTTAGACAGGTTTAGAACTATGAACCTTATTGTAAATCAAGACAGTTTGGATCAGTGTGTTGTACGTCTTTAATAACAGAATAAAGCAAAGGAATCAAATATCATACCAGATAAATAGAGGCAACTATGGGCATAGCATACCATTTTCTTCTAAATTTGTTATTATTTTAGTGATGGATGATTTCAGTAGTTAGGGTGTCAGTCTGGGACTTAGGAAATTTGAGTTCAGTTTGAGTTCAATTGAGTTCAGTTTCAGGGCAAGTCATGTAATTTATCTTTGCCTCAGTTTCTCATTGCTGACAGGTTCTCTGTAAATGCTGAACACACTGGATACCACGGTCACAGAGACCATATAATAAAATAAAATTCTCAAATGACAAGCCCATCTTAATCTCATTTTACCAGAAGCAAGAGCAATTCTTTTATGGAGCAACTAAACGTAAGCTGGTAATGACCTGCTCCTGTAATTTGGTCAGTAACCCTGACTGGTTTTAGATATGCTGGAGTTAAGGACAGTGATGGTTTCTGGAGCAGTCACACATCATGAAACTAGTTTACCTTCTGCAGTTATCAGTAAAGCAAACGTGACATCCAGATTTCTCAGAAATCCTTGGAAACAAGGGCAGCTGAAATGGTACAAAGAGGATTTACAAGGGCTATAAATGCAGGACAGAATTCCTAAAAGATTTATACTCTAAGTTGACACTATGTCCTGAAAAATTATTCCCTGTCCTCTGAACCTACTTCTAAGATCTTTTGGGAAAAAATACGTTTCATGCCCTGAAGTGTCTGAGGTTGTTTAGATCACAGAATCATAGAAACATAGAATGGTTTGAGTTGGAAGGGACCTTAAAGCCCATCCAGTTCCAACCCCCCTGCCATGGGCAGGGACACCTCCCAGCAGCCCAGGCTGCTCAAAGCCCCAACCAGCCTGGCCTTGAACCCCTCCAGGGAGGGGGCAGCCACAGCTTCCCTGGGAAACCTGTGCCAGGGCCTCACCCTCCTCATTGGGAAGAATTTCTTCCTAATATTTAATCTAAATCTCCACCTTTCCAGTTTATACTCATTCCCCCTCATCCTATCACTACCAACCCTTGTAAAAAGTCCCTCCCCGGCTCTCCTGTAGGGCCCCCTTCAGGTACTGGAAGGCTGCTATGAGGTCCTCCCAAGGCCTTCTTTTTTGCAAGCTGAACAAGCCCAGCTCTCTCAGCCTGTGCTCATAGCAGAGTGGCTCCAGCCCTCTGATCACCTCCATAGCCCTCCTCTGGACCCACGCCAACAGTTCTATATCCTTATATCCTATTCTTATGTTGGGGATTATGCTGGGGAAAATTTTGTCACTTAAAAAAATAGGAAAGATACACCTGTAAAGTTTTGTACTGTCCACCTACTCTGCTCATTTATGCTGTTCAGACTGCATATACTGCTTTAATTTTGACCTGGGTACTAATGTGGTGTCATTGAGAGCTATTTATATGGCGTATTTACTAGTTACAGATGTGTAATAGTTATGGACCAACTGATGCAATACAATGGTTAACCACATTCATGTTAGACAATATCTGAGAAGTCCTGAAATTCTCTCTGCCTAAAATATTAACCAATATTTCAATAGTTGTAAACTCAAAAAGCAGATGCAAGACACTGCACATCTGAACAAGCAGTGCCCATTTACCCCAGATAAATACTGGATTCCAGTCTGAATACATATGATGGTATTTATTTTTGCCCAGAAGCCGATCAGAGGTAGGATTTCCAAACCCAAATTGTACTGGCATAATCCATTTAGCTAGGATTTAAGGATTAAAAAAAGAATAAGAGAATGACTTGTATGCCCATGATGTAAATAAGATTAGATAATGAATCATTTCCTAATGCGTTGAGAAAATAAGATTAGACTGTTGTTGGTCATGTGAACAGTTTTTCACTGATGACCAGACCCAAGCCTCTGAAAATAATCCTTTGCTTGCCCTCATCTCTTATTGTATCAGGAATGTGGCCTTAATGATGATAATTTTAGGCATCAAGTAGGAATACTGCAGTTTTGTGTGACTCTGGGATATAAGATGACAGAAAACTGATGCTCCACAGTTTACCACAAATTCTGTTGCTCAGTTTTTGTCATTAAAATTATTTCATGAAGGTCAGAAACAAGCTGAGAGCCTAGAAAATAATGGAGCTCTGCCACCAACTTCAAAGTAGCCAGAGTTTACGTGGGAGTTTTTGTCTAGTGTCTGTCCACCATAAGAGGAGCTGGACTTGAACAATTTGTTAAGAGATAATAACTAATAGTCCCAGAAAACAGCAGTCATGTTACCCATCAGCTAAACCTGGAGAGCAAAAGCAGCCCATGTGTTACACAGTGAGCTTCCATCTTTTATCCTTTTCAGGTTTCAGCTGTCATTAAACCTTTTTTACGAAAGTAGTTTTAAATTACCACATTAATTTCAAAATCAAGATAAGTTCCTTAGTAAGTGAACTATTTTCATCAGTATCTGAAAGAATTCATTATGAAGTTGATTCACTAAGAGCTCTCAACTTACTACATCAAAAGAACGCCATGATTTTCACAATTCATTATATTCTTACAGTAAATGTTCAAAATATTTATTGAGCCGCTGCTATTTGGAATTCATGTAAAACATTGTAAAAGTATTGCTGAATTTTTTTTGGTAGTAGTTTTGCTTCCCAAATATATTTATGGGGCTAGCATGGCATGGGAGGTGCATATCCAGCTTCTGTAAATCAGCATAGCTCTATTGACCTCCTCCAAGCTGCGCTAATTCATAGAGATCTGACTTATTAAAAATCTTTATTTCTGCTTCTGCATGTTTATGTGCTACTCAACCTTCAGTGATGGGAAAGGTTGAAATGAAAGAGTAGATCAATATGAGACCAATTGTTAAAATTTTAACTGTATTCATTGGTAGAAATAATGTTGTGCTACTGCAAGGTTTATATAACACAGTGGGGTTCATTTGTGAGATGAGCTCGTATGTACTACCACAACACAAATCAAAATCTTGCTCTTCTCATCTAGCAGTGGCAGGGAATAAAGGTGAAAGAATAACTGTACAGGGGAGAAGGGAAACAAAAAGAGTTTGGACCACTGTTTATCCAAGTCCAGAGGACTGGGGTGATGTGTTCGCATCAGCCCTCTTTTGTTAATTACTTTGAAGTATTCTTATTTGTAAAGGAGTTTTGGTGCAGTTTGAATAAACTGTATTTAGCAAGACTGAATGTATATTCTACTGAGTAAATGGGAGAAATCTCAACACAGTCTTGTTGGATAAATGAAATGAAGCAATTCCCTTAAAGGTGGTTGGTGTTTCCTACTGCATTGAGGCTGCTGTTAAAATACACAATAAGTTAGAAAATTGTGCTCAGATCTAGTGAGTATTTTTCAGGGAAACCTTGTTTTATGTTTGACATAGCAAAGTGACTTCACCAAAATAACAAAATTGCTGTACTTCTGTCACACCTGTAGTCTAATAGAGCTTTACTGTCAGAGAGCAGGTGAGAGATACAGGTCCTGAGATAGCCTAGAGGCTGCAGGCTGTAAAGATATTGGTTTAGACCTTTAAATATTCCTTTTCATAGGATTTTATAGTGAGGAAATATTGCTTGTTCCAGTCTTTATTGGTAGCATGTTCCATATGAATCATTCCTTTTCTTCTGAAAAGCATGGCTTAGGGGAAATTTGTGCAAGAAGAGTTTTCCAGTTTTTCAGTCCTGCAGAAATTCCACTCCTGGACATTTTTCTTCTCTGGAAAGAGATGTTCGGTTTCAGTGACTCCAAAAGCAGATCGATATCTACAAAAGCAATAAAACACTTCAGCAGAAGAACAGCAAGTACAATTCAAGAGAAATTTGCCCCTGCCTGCAGTGCCTATGACAGCAGAACACGTGGCGAGGAGCAGTGGACCACAGCGGCACAATATCCCACACCCAAAGTGGACAGGACCCAAAGACCTGATTTGCAGAGAGGAGCCAGGTCTAGAATTATAAATATGTTCCCAAAGAGGTGTTAACACAAGGGTTAATAAATCACATAAACTGTACACTTTCTGTAGGGTACTCATGGCTCACGTTCTCCAGAGCAGCATTGTATGCTGTGAGAAGGGAGGCGTGGAAGTCAGGTGCCCTTGGAGACAGTAGATATTACTTCACCCAGCTGGCCTCTGGATCACCAGCATAACAGGACGTATTTTACCTTCTAGAACTAACAGTCCTAACGTTCCTAATTGTCTCCAGCAATGTTATAAACCAAAAACTCGTGGGTGGTAACCAGTTCTTCCCGACATCAGCGGTGTACGGGAGTCTGAGCGCTGAAATATTTTTCAGTAATGTAATAATGCAATTTGAGAAATGCATGCAATCTGCCTGTATCTATATGCAGGCAATGTATCAACGTGTTAATGTTGTCTGGAAGAGAAGGCTTTAGGGAATTTGTTGAAGTACTTGATGTTTCTGGGTGCATCGTTATCATTTGGGTGCACTGTGTGTTCTGGCAGTGGGATATGAACTTAAAACAGATTTCAGCTGTAAGAGCAGCGTTGTTACTTTGCCTCTGTGAATAACTGAGAGGAAAAGTGCAAAGGATGCTATGAGCAGGGGTGTCAGAGCCCGCTTTTAGAGAAATTATCAAAGAACCTTTGGGTTGTTCAGGCTATAGAGATGAGTTGTTCTGTGACAGCACTTTCTGCGGGGAAGTCACGTTGTGCAGCAGGTACGTTGCTATTGTTACAATATATATTTGTAATTATCCAGAGTTAGATTAGGATGGCTGATTTAGGGATTCATCAAAATGAGCTTGTACCTTCCATAAAGGTTAACTTTGACTTGCATGAAATGCATTAAAGATGAACAGTCTTCAGTATTATGCTCTTCAGAATTTTACAGTGAATCAGCTACATGTCATTGATTATTTACGGAGCACGCCACACCACAGTAATTCCAAAGTAATATCAAGATATATGTATGCTGAAGCTTGTTGGAATGGAAAAAATGTTACCAGTGATATTTTGTAAAATAAGTACAGTATAAAGGTCATTGTGGGGAGGTGTAAAATTACAGGATATCTTGGCCATGAAATTCCGTTGAAATAAGTTCAGAAATTATTAATCTGTCCTTAGAGTGAAATGATGCATTGGCAAATCTGCAGTGAACTGAATTTCACTTAGGTTTTTGTTTTAAGTGGAAAACTGAAAGGAAGAGAAACCCCAGCTGCACAAAGATTTTCGATTTCACCATGTTCCCACAGAAGAACTGCAGTTTTGACAGGGTTTCAGCTTCAACTGGCAGCACGTCCCATAAGAGATTTTTTCTTCTCCTTTCTTATACAAAGAGAGTGTTTAGTATTGTATCTCTGTGTGTTTGCCTCAAGCAATCTAAGGTACTATGGCTTTTCTAATAGCAATTCACATTTGATTTTCATATTATGGCTGTTCAGGGTTTCCAGTGGTGTTTTAGTTTTAATTTGACAGAAATTAATAAGTATAAGGAGAAAGATATCATACACCATCACTGTACAGCAGTATTGTCACACTTCCTAATTCGTTAGACAATAAGAATAATCTACCACTTCCAATTTAGACTCAGTAAAATAAACACATGTATATTAATGATTTTAAAATATTTCTGTTCAGTCAAGCATGTCTTCTTTATGCAGAATAACATCAGATCAATAATTAGTTGCCATGCATTTTAATAACAAGAGTTTTTGCTTAAGATTGTTTTTCATAATTTTGCATTTATGTTTGACAAGTTCAGGAACTTGTCTTTTTTGAAAGAAAATATTAATGCAGAAATTACTTCTCATTGTATTATTGCTTGCCAAATCTAATATGTAAATCCCCAGTAGAACTCATGCTTATGTTAATGCAGAGAGGATCATAGAAATCTTGTAGACAGAGTCTATTTGTCCCACTTTGTTCCACACATTAGTATTCTCTATGGTACTTAATTATTCAGTGTTTTAATTTTAAATTAAAAATAAATACTGTACAAGAATGATGATTTGAGTGAAATGATAGGAAAACATTGCCACAATGAAATACAAGTTAAGTTCCCTCACAATGTTCTTCTGGTCAAAAAAAATCTTGAAGAACTACTCCTTATATTTCCGAAATTTAACTTCCTGCCATCATTACGGATCTAAAGAGTACGTATCGATGACTGGTCATAATGAGGAAAAGAAAGCCAGCTGAAACTGTTGTATAGCCAAAGGCGCAGTGAACTTATTATTTAATACTGGATTTATTACTTCTGTGCACATTTTGTTACAAAATTTATGCCTGGCATAAGAAGTAGTTTTTATATATGGATTTTCTTTTGTCCTAATGGCTTTTCTCAAAATAATTCATTTGCAATAAGCTTATAGCTGACAATTTTGCCAAGATTTGGCTGACCTAGAAGGTTGCTCCGAATGTAGTTGTTGAGCATCATGGTGGACTGTCATACTAGTCTGAAACAAAAGGAAGCTTTTATGTCCTGCACAGAAATGCCCGCAGAAGTGACCTTCCTCTAGAAAATGGCTTTTCCATTTACTCTAAACATAGTGGTTAAAAACAGAAATTATTTTCTAGGGATAACAAAATGTTATGGATATGAGAAAGACCTAAAAAATAACTGAGTCCTTTAATTTGATGGAGATGGGGCTTGATCACAGGAATAAGAAGCCACAAACATCTGCTTTCTAATGTATTTCTGACTTTTTGGTGTGATTGACAGTGGCAACTGGTGCTGATCACTACTGTTAGGTTGTTGCACCAATACAATCCTCCTAACTACTCTTCTAGCACAATTACAATGGCTGAAATACAACATGGGCTCAGTGACAAACTCTCTAAGTTTCCATACCTATACAATGAGAGAAACAATGCCTTTTCTGTCTGTTTTGAATGTAGGTGTGTAGGTAGTTGTAGCACTCCATATTACACTGAAAGGAATATTGACTTGGGTCACCTTTTGCTTAGAAATTGTATTTTAAAAAAGTATTAATAAATTATTGTTTAATACAATAAATATGCTATAGGTGGGAATGTAGATTAATGCAACCAGGAGTTAAATTGTATTGAAATACCTTTAGCTACTTTCTACCAGGCTTGAGAACATTTTAAAAGAATCTTGTCATAGAAATGAGGTTAGATTTATGGGTCACTCTCACGAGGTCAGAATATTCAACTGTAAATTTAGAAGATAAATACAGGTGCCAATTGCTTTTCAGAGTTATCACATGCTAATTCTACAAAGCTACACTTGTGTTTCGGTGACAGTACAGTTACCCAAGATATATAGGCGCTACACAGAGCTATGAGTAATGATCTATATGTTAAACCTTTATCTTCCATGCTCTCTCAGATTTCAAACATCATATACTCATCTGTAGAAGCAAACTTTATTTCACAATTCCTATATCTCAGTTTCTCCCTCTCAGGCAACTGACTCCACCTGCAGGCAGGTATTTCATGACCAGACACCTTCCTTTTTCTCCCTCCCAGTTCAGTGATGGTTACTCTGGTAGGCTCTCTGTCTTCCATCTATATTGCACGTGAGGGTTTTTCTTGGCTCTCTGTAAATTATGAGATGTATCTGCATTTTGCTTTGCTGTGGTTGACATCCATTACTTGCCCAGACCAGCTTGGATCTGCTTTAACTGGGACCTGGACTGAGCTGTGGTTCAGTCACTTTCCACCTCATCTCTCTTTAACACATTCCATTTCAACTGCATTTTAAAGCTCACCAGCTTGTTATCCCCTTTTGTACTCATTGCAGTTGCTTTGGGGAATTTGGAAGAGGCCCTCAGCTCTAGCAACACACAAAACATGTAAAATGACACATTGTTATTGATAATATAGTTCATGTAAAAGCCTGATTGTTGCATTGTTAATTCACAATGGAAACAAGCAGGAAGTCCAATCCCCTGTTGTTACTGGTGTTCAAATTACATAATCCTGTGCATTTATATTAAGCTCCATCCCACATGCAGTTGCATTTTTTTTCTGCATTACTTTTACTGGGAGCCTGTTCATGAACATCTTTGTTCTTATACTTAGAAACCTTCTAATTTCTAGCCTAAATTTATCCTATTTACAATTTTTGCCAGCAATCACCTATAGCACAGAGATTATTTTCTCTCTGAGGTGTTTCCCATTTCATCGACTGCAGCAATTTTCCTTTTTCATTTTGCTTTCACCCCTCATCTCTCCTGTCTCAGTGGAAAGGGACAACTCTCCGTGGCCAGCTCTCTGTGATGGACAACTCTCCATGGGGACAAGTCTTCATGAGGAGCGCTATGGTTATGGGTACGGTTAGGGTTAAGTCTAGGTTTTGGGATTCCCCGTGTAGAGTTGTCTCTGAGTAGAGTTGGCCCTGTCTCGTTTGCCCTTTGAGTTTGTTGTTCTTGAATCTGAGAAACAGAATTATTCAGACTATTTCAGAGGAGTTGTGTAAGCTCTTTGCATTTGCAGATACCTTCCTGGACATGTCCTAAAGTTGCATTTGTGTTTTTAAGAAATGCATTACATTACATTGACAACTCATGGTATCTACAGTCATGGGGGAGCATGGGCTGGTAAATTCTTAGTAAGCTGGGCAGATACTGGCAATGTGGAAGGATAGGCTTGTGAATATATTTTGTAATAAATCAACACTTAACTCTTCACTTTGAAAAAGTATTTGTCGTTTCTAATTGGTAAATTTTAATATTTTTTTAAACTATAATTTAATAATGAAGGGCTGTGAATTTGAAATTAAATAGAAGACAAGAATCAAAGTGAAACTACTTACTGCTAAAAGTCCCATTATCCAAGCATTATTTTGTATTTTAAAAATATTATCCTTTTATTGTATGCTGCCTTGTAGTTATCTGAATAAATATACTTCTTTCTGTGCCAATGAACAAACCAGAAAGATTTACTTGAAATGTTGAAGCATCAGATACGGTATTATTTTTTTCCATCTTGTTAATGGAAACAAGATAATTCCCAGTATAGGAGAACTACATTTCTTCACCTAGAGGACAATTCAATAAAGAAAGGCATAGAAATAAGTCACTTAACTTCGTAACATATTCCTGTTAACTGGGCAGCAAATCAATACCACAGGACCAGGCATACAGGGCACTAATAATCTTTTCTAGATATTAAGACAAAGATAGACTTTTCAGTGGTACAAAACATGGGATATAGCTGTGTACTAATAGAAAGGCACTTGAAATTAAGATTGGAGTGATGCTTAATAAGTTAATTAATTCCTATTGCACGGAGAAGCTATAGCCTGAATTATCAAGCAAGGTAGAACTATGGACAGTTTTAAAATAAATTACATAGATATTGAAGTGAGCTGGCCATGTGAATGAGGCTGAAATGGTGAATTCAGTTTTGACTTGGCAGCTATGTCTTGATCCTGTCATTGATCCTGTATGTTTCAATTCCTATGTATGAAACCTGGATATGACACTTCTCTTCCACAAGGTACTAACGGTTACAATCAGGCCTCATCTATGTGTATGAAATTAAATTATACAGGTATTCCGGTATACTATATGAACATGAACGTAAACATGAAAATGCTACTCCAAAGTAATTTAGTTATAACCAAATGTGAATTTATTCTGACATCAGTACTCACATAGAATCTACCGTGCAAGATAATCTCAGTAGCTGCTTAGCACAGTCTGTAACACTGCTGACTGCCACAACCATGCCAGTTTTCCTGTGTAGGCATGATCTTACTTTTTACATAACGCTTTAGCTCTTTAGACCTTGCTTCGTCACAGCATTTGATTGTGGGCTTAACATATGATAGAGTTCAGTGGTAGATTTGCATTTAAGCATAAGCATAAGACAATTGCTTTGCCTTCTAGTACAGATGCAATAGGGTGCTTTTTTCGTATAGAGTCCAGAAGAATGAGTGGCAAATGATGCATCATCCCAGAGCATACCTAACATACCCAATAATAGGAATAGACTGGATTGATATTACAAACAGATATATTAAAAATATAGAACAAGATCTCTACTGTGGATGAGATGGCTTGAAATTTCTTAGTCTACTTTTTGTTTTTCTATAAATAATCTGGGAATTCATGGGATTGCTTTGGAGGCTGAACTGTATAGTGGAACAACAGGGTGGTTCCTCATACATTGCATAGATATTTCCACTCTTGAAATGTGTAAAACTCCAGAACTTTTCATGTATCTAGGGATGACCATATCCAGAGAAAGAGCTATGCAAATGTGGAGCCTTATCGTTTAACTTGAATATTTGGTAAGTGTATAGTTTACAGTAGGCTTTTTCCTTCTGTCATCAGAAACCCCATTGCACCTCTCAATATACTTCTAAGCTCAGAGCCCTACAATGTCAAAATTATTATGGATAAGTGGACAGATTACCATATCCCTTCTGCAGTTTCAGCTGAAAATCCTGGTCATAAATTAACTCACACTTTGAGCTTTGCAGTGGGTCCTGAATCGTCATTCGCTTGCTAATTATGTAGTCTGTGGTGCTGGTGATGAGGGAGAAGGCAATAAAGGCAGAGTTTGGCTGCAGATCTGAAAGTAAGCTTTCAAACGTGACAATTAGAGAAATTCTCTTTGACTTGCAAACTTGATATAGAGTCAGAGAAAGATTAAAAACTGATCCAGGAGCTTTGTTTTGACTGAGGGACATTTCCAACTGCAGCCACACTTTTCTCCGTTACATTTCAGCCCAATCAATATGGACAGAGGGTGGGCCATGCAGAATCTGCAATATCAACTACTTACAAGGTTAGAAGTCTGCTTTCTGATCAGATAGGCACGTTAGGCTTCGGTAAATCTGCTGTTCTGAGTCTGTGAAGCAAAGCTTTTCAAATAAAAGACACTATTGAAATCAATAACTATACAGAAATTGTGTTATACTGCATAAAAGACACTAACAATTTTTGGCAATGCTTTACAGTAAATGTTCTTCTGATATTGTTCCATTGCAGGTATTTTTACTGAGAGGAAATGGTAAAGTCTTCCAGGAATGGAAACAGGAAGCCTCAGATCCAAAACCATGGAGGTAAAATGAGAATTGAAGACAACTTAGAACTCGCAAAAGAAGTTAAAACAAACAGTAGAGTTTTTTAGCCATTAAAATTAGATGACAGCAAGGAAAATAACAATGAGCCTGGATAGAGGGAGGATGGGTTTGAGTTTGGTGTAGGTGTTTTCCAAAAATAAGATGATTTTGTGCCTCAGTGTTCAATTTGGACAACGGCTCTAAACTTGGATGGGGGAAAACTGGCTTAATGGGAGTGAATTTGGAAAGATGGAAATGATGCCTTTTGAGGTAGAAGTAAAATTCAAGGAGTTCTGTTTCAGGGGATCTGCGTCACAGTATTCTGAAGGAACTGGCATTTGAAACTGCATTTGTACTTGAAGGATATTTAGGACTATGTTAAAGTAGGAGCAGTATGAGAAATTTCAGACATGATTCCTATATTTAAGACAGGAAAAAACCTGTGATCTAGTTAAATGTAGGCATATTAGTGTGACATCAGTAGTATGCAAGGCATTAGAGTGCTTTTGGAAGGAAGAGCAATAGAGAGCATAGCAAATGGAAGAAGTAGGATAACACACAGAATAGGTTTAGCGAAAGCAGATTTACTAGATTAACTTGATAATCTTTCTTTAGATTATCCTGATCTTTAGACAAAGAAAATGGCAATAGATGTGATGTATATACACTATGAGAGAAGCATCTGACACAGAGATACAGGGAGAATTGTTTGACTGGAAAAGATGAAGATTAGACCCAGAATTGTAAAATAAGTAGAAACTGACTAAAGGAGATAATAACAGATGATGCTGAAAGAGGAACTACCAGGTTAGAGGGAGCTAACAGCGGAGATTCTGAAGGCACAGTCTGGGGACAAATATCACTTAGTATTTTCATTAATCAACTAGGACAAAAAGAAAAAGAACCTGCTAGAAAAATGTGCTGATGGCTGAAGGTGGGAGGGATTGTCAATAGCAAGGAGGCCCAAGGCATACAAAAAGAACAGAATATCCTCAGGGACTAGGGAGATATAAATGGGATTACATTCAACAGTTCAAGTAGCAAGGTCAGGTAGCTGGGAACAAATAACAATTTCTAATATAAAGTACAGCTTGCTGGTTGGATTAATACAGAAGAATTAGGCATATATTCACCATTTCCAGTTGAGATAGGAAAAAAATAATGCCATTTGGAAGGCTTTGGCAAGACTCTTCCAGGAATACGGTGACCAATTGTGTTTGAAAGAAATTCAGCCTAGAGGAGGAGCAGAGAAAGGTAAATAGTTCGATGGGGGCATAGGTACTGTGCCTTAATGTACTAAAGGCTGCAAAGAATCATCCACAAACATGAGAGGAGTCAAGAGGGTGTTTTAAGCTTGGACAATATCATTATATAAAAAAATAACCATAAAGTAGTAATCAATGAAATAAGTTGTATTTTAGAAGAGAGGTCTAATAAAAGATGTGGAAGGGCCTTCCACAGCAGTGGGAAGAATCCCTGTAACTAATTCTGTGATGGAGATGGGTATATGTCTGAGGGATCCAGCAGCACATCAGCATGTTGCATCAGCAGACTGGGTGCTACAACTAAAGGACTTGGTCCCATTGTCCTGTTCTCGTTCATTCTGATCCCTCACTCGTATAAATCCATTTCAGCCTTTAACCCTGCAGTCCTCTCAGGTGAGCCTCTAGCACCACTGATCCAGAGCAGTGTTATGACACTTGTGCAGTTTGGCAGACAGTGGTAGCAAGGAGATTCTCCAGCCTTATGGAACTGCATGGGGAGAAGTGTTTGCCTATAACCACCCCTTTGGCACTGAGAAACAGGGGGAAGCAGTCAGCTTTGCTGCATGAAGATCTGAAATGGAACTGCTCATAAAAAGGAGGTGGGTTTCTCTAGTAATTATTTTGCCTAGTTGGATCTTCATTAATTTAATCCAAAATGTTGAGCTGAAAATCTTGGCTTGTCATTGACAGAATGAAACTGCCCCCTCCTCCAGCCACTAGAATTTCTGAGTTTCTGCTAGTATCTTTTCCGTTTTCCGTGTTTAATTTGTCTAGCAGAGTAAAATAAAAACATGATGGCATTTTCAAGGAAGTCAGATACTTCCCAGGAAAATGTTGGGAAATTTTCAAAGAGCCCTGAGGCTCAGGAGCTGGTTGCACCAGGATGTGGCCAGCTGAAGCGGCTGCCTGAATCAGTGGGGGCAATGCCTGAGCATCTCAAATCCTCTGGACTTTCAGGTGATTACTTCTAAGAGGAAAACACCTTTTATAGCAAGCCACGTGCTTGGGGTGGCACTGACTTTTCTCTCACAGCAGTTCTGGCTGACCTTGGTGCAAGTGGTGCAGAACACCAAGACACGGCTGCCTCTACCCTCCCCTTCCTCCCCCTTGTGCTGCAGAGGCACACGAAAACTGACCACAGCGCAGCCCTAAATATTTTATTTTTAACTTTTGCCAGACAACATATGTATCTAAGGCCGAACAAAAAGAATCCGAGAATGGGGTGTAAGTGCTTGTCAGTGTCAGACCCAATCATCGTCAAATCGGGGCTGGATTCTGCAGCCACACTGCATGCAGAGCTCCCGCTTTCTTCAGTGGTGCTCTGAAGCCATAGTGAGGAATGCCTAGAGAGATAGATGAAGGCAGACAGACATAGATACAGACTGACAGAATCAACCCCCAGATGGAGGTTGCTTGAATTTACCAGAAATTAAGATGCTGTACTGCTTAAGAAAGAGTTCCATGGTCTTATTAAGTCCCTTTTATGTCTCCCTTTTTATTTTATTTTATTTTCCATCCTCTTACAAAATATACTTTGCGTTATTTGCAGATTGAATTAAAAGAAAATTATGGACTAAAAAAAATATTTGCGTTCTTTTCTACTTGCAAAGTCCTCATTGAAGTCTTGTGTTTTTTAAAGGAGAGGAAAATGCAGGACATAATAGTGTCATATATTTTAACTTGCTCTTGGAAATCAGAACTTTTTAATATTTTCCTTTTAAATAAAAGTACCATTTATCGTTATCAAATGAAGTGTTAATGGAATCAGCTCACACACAAACTCATGCATATATAAATAAATAAATATAATATATACATAAAAAATCCTTACTGCAGAGAATGATCAAGAACCTTGTCAGCAATCCATATTATATTCGTTAATTTGATTCCTGCCAAAAAATCACTTAAGTGAGACCTTCTGATTTCTTTCTTTAACGCTTGAGGCTCCTTTCATCTAAGCAGTGTTTATTAACCTATTTCTGAAAATCAGCCCAAGTACAAGTCATTTAATTCGTTCTTTTCATGTGCTTTGTTTCTTTTTTTTTTTTTTAATGTGTTTTGTTTTGGTTTTAATCCCAGCGTAAGAATCAGAAATTGAGCATTGGTCAGTATTAAAACCCCCCCACAGATTCAGACAGTGACAATTGCAAGGAAAAACATGAGGTTTATTATGTTCCTTTGTACTCTGACTGATTCTAGTTCAATTCTGGGACAAATGGCAATAGTAGCAAGAAAAGTATACTCACCTGAAGAATAATACTGTGACCTGATGACTGACTTTTGGGGTGCATCTTCGAAACTCTGTGCTCAGTCCCTAGTCTTACCAGTGTCTCCTTCTGCTATGCTGAGTAGCAAATCTCCTGCCTTTGGGTCCCCATCAGCAAGGTGAGTGCAAACATATTGAAGTCGTTTGTTAATGTAAAATCTACAGATTAAAAGTGTTACATGACTAGGTATTATTGTTAATACATTCACAGAAAAAATTGACTTAAAATTCCAGTGACCAATAAACTTTGTATCTCGCAGAAACCAGATCCAGTTTGGAGATGAATAATCAACATAACTTTTACAGAGCTGGCAGATACATCTATGGCTGCATGGAAGAAATCTTGGTCCCATTCATATGAATGGAATTTTGCCACTAAGATGAATTTGTCCAGGAATTCACTCGTATTTTTCAATATCCAGGCTAGAGTAAGGCAGACTGGAGCAAGACATTGTGTTCAGCCTAATAACAAGGTAGGTCAGGACTGCCTACATGAACTGCCTTGTGTGTTTGGTCCCAGTGTGGCAATGCCCTCGTTTGCCAAATTCTCCGCCTTTGACAGCATTAGAGTGGATTTTATCAGCTCCAAGGAGTTTTGTGGTGACAGGTTTTTTTTCTCCTCCCAGCTCTGCAGCCAAGGACAAAACACTTGCCAAAACTAAACTGCCTCTTGCAGAAATTGATGAACCCCCTTTTACCTGAGATAGGTTTGTGGCTACAGATTTATATAGAAAGGAGACATCCTGGTAGGACACCGCCCCCTCCCCACCTCCCCCCGCAAATTCCTACCAGGAAGGATGAAACTTATTTTCCAAGCTGTTATAAAAAGATGATTGTTTTAGTTAGATAGTCCTTATGAAAATGATTGTATTCTGAGAGTTGAAACAAAAAGATACCAAAAAGAATAAGTAAGAAAACAAATTTTGCTTTTGCAACCTGTTTATTTAAAGAGCAAAGTCCTTTGCACACCCCATCGGGCACACAGGTAGAGCAATGTGATAACTTGTTGGAAGTTAGAGACTGAATCAACAAGGTTTGCTTGAGCCACTCAGTTTAAACACATTCCTGAGAGCTGTTATACCTCACAAGTATCACTTGCATTTGTATATGTTGGGAGATAGAGTGGGTAATAAATCTTATTATTTATTGCTCTGCCAATATGTATCTTGGCAATATTAAAATATATGCGTGTATGCATGCTTATGAATTTTATTTCTCTTCAAAGGAGCCAGCTCCTCGTACTAACAACCACAGCTATGACTTGATGGACTCCACTTTACCTGACATGCCTATAGAAATCTCTAGAGAATTAGAATTCTCATTAAGTGCACTGGAAAGCAGAATTTAATCAAATGTATGCTAAAGCTTGCTGTTAAAAATATGCAACTATAAATTGCATTTCTGTAGAATTTGTTGCAGTCTTACAGTGACCACCGAAGTCTTTTTTATTTATTGTACCATGAATACAGAATAGGTAAAATTAAATCCTGCACAATCAATGGCTCCAATTTACATGCGTTACTTGTCAAAGTGACTTTCTCTGGTCCCCACATAATGCTATATAATGTGACATCTCACAAGTCTTCAGGAACATCCTAAGATGAATCTGAAAGATAAATATTGCAGTTGTGAGTCTTTCTGTCATGACTCAAATAATTTTAAAATTGCAGAGATGTATTCCTCTAACAATGTTAAAATTGTTCTAATGCAGGATAAAATGGTAGTTTTAGTCTCTGTAATTTTTATAGCAGTTTGTAATTTCCATGCACTCATTACAATTCTCAGCTCAGGAAAGATTACAGGAGAAAATGTTTTCACTGGAAAATCTGCTCTGCTGCTCATCTTTCCTGTGAAGCATATACCCAATCTTTAGAATCTAAGAAGGCTTTTATGAGTTGTTTGATGCTGTAAGTGTCAAACTTAGACCATTTGGTTTGGATTAGTGTCATTTATGGAGTCTGTTAAAGGGATAAGTATGAGCCCACCTCCTGGTTTCTCCCCAAAACACACTTTTATGAACGCTGATGCACTCATTTGTATCTGTTCTGTTTGGGGCCACTCGCCAGCAGGCTGGGAGATGTTTGAGAAACACAAAATGTCAGAGTGAAAAATTTCTGCCCTTTTGTTCTGCTTTGAATAAGTTTTAAGTCCCCAGATTAGAAGTGCTATGATTACCACGGAAGGGATTTTAGAAGAAGAAGGTGAACGGTAAAACCCCTCAAAATGCAGGTACCTTCAGCCTACTGAGGTCTGACGGAGTGCCGTTGGCGCGTGACTATCCTTAAACGCACTGCGCTGGACCTTCAGACCTATTTGGTGATGTGTACCACGGTCATCCTTTCAGGCTGTCCTTGGGTTGGGGTACGGTTGGGACGTAGATGCAGGGAAATGACAGGGGAAGGGCAGGTATTTACTAGGTAAACTGATAACAGGGGGGAAACAGGATCATCCTTCGGGCTCACACACAGGCTGGAAGAGGAGTAGGCCAAGGTATCGTACAGAGACCACCGTGACAATTCATGCTGAGTTTGCATTAAGACGAAGAAGTAACTATGAATGTTAATGATGTCAAGCCTGCACACATAGAGGCAGTGTAGCAAAGTGTTTGGCCTTTGATTGAGCTGCTGAGGGTGTTCTGGAGAGGTGCAAGGCAGCCTAAGGGAACCCTTGCATGGGCATTTTGGAACATAGGAAGGATGATGCACAACAGTGTTTCTCCAGGGAGAATTCAGGGAGGAAGAACCTCTCTGGAGATCTGTCAACAGGTAGGGGAACATTTTGGGTTTATATCCAACAGGACAAACAGGTAAACCTTCTGCTTGTCATGGGACTGGGCCTGCAGCCCTGTCCCCCTCTCTATATCTTTGGGAATAGCCTGGCTTTCCTAGACAATGAAGAGGCAGTTATGCTACAAGCCAGTGGTCAGTAAAGAATTGTCTGCACCCCATCCCACTTTATATATCCCCATAGCAGTCAGGAAAGTAACCCTACACTTAGAGAGCACAAGTAAATTGCCAGCAAAGAGAGGAAAGTCCAAAGAGTAGAATAAGGGGCAAAACTGGCACATCCTGTCCTGCATCCTTCAGTCTCAAATTAAGAATAGATGCAACAACACTTCCTGTACCTGGCTGAAGGGAACGGGTCCTGGGGGGTAGAATGTTTTTCTTGTCGGTAATGAGATGAATGATTAATGCTAATTATTTATGTTTGACGTTGAGAAATGTTTTGCAGCTGTTAAACAGATTTTGAGAGACCTTTTTTTGAGTTTTTTTTTCCCCCTGCTAAAGTTAACAAATATCCTGTGTGCTAAAACTTGTTCTGGTGCCTGAGTGAGGCTATTGGGAGATAGGATCAAGATCAGACTCTCTTAGACAGTCTTTGGCCCTTTCTCATTCTCTGGTTGTCAGGACTGGCTCTGAGACAGAGGGTCCTAAATCACAAGCCTAGAGATGAACAAATCTGGCCTAAAGTTGCCTGTGCCTTTATACCCTTGACTCGTTTGAAACAGAGCCCAAATAAACACCTTCATTTTTCAAAAGCAAATTGCTGGATCACCAGTGCTGAGGTACCCTAGAGGCCAGCTGGACTGAGGGTTCAGTCCTAAAGCCAGTTTTCTGTATGATATCATGTCTTTTAACTCATTCTTCCCATTCTCAATGTTTGAAATTCTATAATTAAAAATTAAGATGTGGAGAACACAGACTTTTATGCTAACAACTGAAAGATAAGCCTCCCTCCCCTCTTAAAACTGATGTATATATTTTATTCTCTTAAAGAACTGTTGTCTACAGCATTTGGATACACCATCACCTCAATTATAATTAAACAGCAAAGAAATTCCACATTGGGAAAGGTTTTCTGAGGGTATATTCTCAGTTACTGCTGAAGATTAAAAATAACCTTCTCATGCAATAAATTGGTTGAGACAGTAACAGGACCAAAATCATAGTGAAATCTAGTAATGAAATATTAATACTACCATGTTAAGCTGGGAAAATCATAAAAATTCATTTTGCAGAGCTGCGTAGATAATATTACTGGTGTCCTGAGCTACCTAGATTTTAATGTGCAGTGCTTTCTACCTGTGTCCTGTTCCTATGCACAATTCCTATTAGCAGAAAAGATGACCAAACTCCTAAGTCACGTAACTGCTTCAGGAAAGCAAAGAAACCCTGTTGGAGTACATGGCAGCAGCTCTCTAGAATTAGAAGGCATGTTGTGAATGACACAAAGAAAGCTGTCGAGTACCTGGCGCTTTGCTTTACTGCTCCACTAAAATGGGTATTGTAGAGCTGCAGCAGACATACGGAGAAATTTCATTTCTAGGGCAACATTATTTTGTGAGAAACTGAAATTAGATAAAAACTAGGCGTAAAGGTATGTTTGAATTTCAGTTAGTCCTTGATCTTTGCATGCCAAAAGGACCTCCCTTGGATGCTTGGTCTAGCTGTGGGCTTTCTTTCAGGTATGGAACCTGCAGCTTTCAGAAGTCAGGCCAATTTAAATTGTGTAGATTTTGCTGCTTTACATAACCTATTTGAATTTGGCAGGTTTAAAAACCTGCAAGGTAAATAGGTTCTGCATATGCCTATCCTACTGGCTTAGGTGGTAGCTTTAACGTCACACAATTAAACAAAGTGGCAAGAGGAAGCCTTGCAAGGTCTGGCCAAGCGGCATTAACTGTGCACAGTGCTTTCAAGAGCAGAAGGGGTGGCTGATTCGCTGTCCAACCAAGGTAACTCCATTTTATCAGCATCCTTCATCTTCCAGCTTGTGTCAGCTACAGTTCCTTTCTGACACACCACAGAGCAGCTCGTGTATTTTTAGCAGCGGTCATAGCTCAGCTGGAGGTGGCTGCATTAAGCTCATAGATGTAACAAGGGCTGTATTTCATACAGCAGGTTGGAAGGAGGGTTATGAACCTTGCAGACACACTGGATTCCTGTGCCCCAGAAAAATGATCCCCAGAGATACCCTTGTCCTCACAGGGACATTGAACAGAGGAGCACAGGTAGCTTCCCTTGGGAAGAGATAGTCACCTCCAGGGGTGAAATGGCAGTCACAGGATGAGAGCAAAAGCAGCTGGAGCTGCAGACCTTGCTACGCATCCACACCTGGATGGGCCAGTGGAGAGAGAGAAGCGTGGTACTTCCAGAAATTGAATGTTGGAAGCAATGAGCTGAGCCTGAGATGGGGGTCTCTAAAGGGGCAACCAAAACCGCAGAGATGGGCCTCACTCCCTGGACAGACATGAAGACCTATAACCAAGCTGCTCTAAGGGGAAGGTATGTAAATTCCAAAGGCTTGTTCTGACGGCCTGGAGAAATCCTGCTCCTTGCCCCAGGCCAGGGTCTTTCCTCATGCCACTGAGTTTCCAGGATGAATTAACTCCAGGACATCACTCCTATGCATTTTTTTTTTTTGCTAGGGCTGAATACCTTAGGGGTTTGCTCCTCTTGAAGCCTCAGAGGAAGGTTCAGTCAAAACAAATTCAGAGCTGCTTTGCCATCTGTGTGCCAAGGATAAGAAACTCTTCTTAAAAAAGAAAGAAATCGCAGCAGCTTCCTGCTAGCCTGCCTGTGAGCATCACCCCACAGCTGGGTTTCTCAGTGCACAGACCTTGCTGGCCTGAATGTTGCCTGGCCCTTTGCTGTGTGCATGAGCCTTGCAGACCTACCAAGGGAAAGCTCCAGGGTGACTTTGCAGAGTGCTGGGTGCGTGTGCCCTGCGGCAGCGCCCAGGCAGGCCAATCCCATAGGGTAAGTACTGAAACAGAGCAGAGAGCCTAATCTGCTTTAATGGACCTTTTTGCTGCTGCTGAATAACTCCCTGGTTTGGATTACTTTTGCTGCTGGCACGATTAGTCAGCAATTGATAGGGCAGGGGGTCTCGGTGGGGAGTCCGTACCTCGCTAAGAATATCAGCCAAACAAACATTATTTTCAGGCTTATTGGGAGAAAAACCTGCAGAGAGCAGAAAGTTTGTCCCTTGCTGTTTTTCTGGGTAGGGGTTCAGTCTTGAAGGCGATGAGACAAACACTTGAGGATGGCTGATAGCACTGGAGTGCAGAATAAACAAGGAAATGGTACTGGAACCTAAGACATAGGAAAAAAAAAAAAAGAGACTTGCTAAAGAGAGCTCAATTTCAGAAAGAAGTAAAGCTTCTTGATACCATGTGAAGTCGCTAAAACAAGTGTCTGAAATGATGCAGAAATGGTTTTCACCTCCTTCCACCTGAAAGAATTGGGCATGTTCACAAAAAGCTTCTTCAGTGTTTGCCTTTGAATAATGAAACAAAATATAATAGTCAACAAAGTTAAGCCATTATGAGTAAATCAGTTCTGTTTTCATCAGTGAGCAGCCTGGATTACCCTGTAACAGTGAAGCCATCTGTAGTTCCCGCATCGATTTTCTTCTCCGTGGCACGAAACATACAGAAGGCACCTTTGTGTACTCTCTCAGCCACATGGAGAAAACTGATAAAAGCCCCCTGGGCCTCCTGTATATCTATGTGTGACCTCACCTGTGTGACACCTGCCTGTGCCCAGCACAGAAATAAGCACAAGCAACCTTGGCAGTCTGCTGAATCAGCGTATTTTCTGTGGAGGAGAAAACACTGCCAGAAAGCAGTGACCTGCCTCTTTTCTGCAATGCACTGGAGTGCAGCGTCCCAACTTTGTTTTGTGCCAATGACCTCTGAGACTGAGGAGCCTGTGCCCAATTTGGTGGAAATAATAAAAATCACCCTCCTCTTTTTCTTGTTTGCTGTTCTTGTGGAAATGGTTTCCCCTGATCCACAGCAAAATTCTAGTTTTCTTTTCAGGAGACTACAGTTTTGTCCTTTTCAAGAGAGAATATTTGTTTAAGTGTCTCTGAAGGTATGGCAGCTTCTTCACTCTGCCTGATGTTTCATTGCACCTGACCCTGCCTTGACCAGGCAATGGCACTTCTCAGCAGCTGGAAAACCCACTGTCTCCATTTTCTCAATCAAGCCAAGTGACTGAGCATGGTGGTTCAGTCTCCCTCCTTTAATTAGGCCCTCTAAGAAGTGAGAACAGCATCAAATAAGGTGAAGTCCAACTATTAATAATGAGCAAGCGACTGTATATTTAGATACTTAAAAAAAAAAAATCCAAATAAAAACCTGTGAGCTTAAGATCAGAAAATAAAAACGCCCGTTATCTCTCTGAGCTCATTTGGACTTTGAAGTGGGGCAATGAGTCCACTTCACAAGACACGAGAGCCATGCCAAAGCTGTCTCTAGCCTTTGCATTCAGCATTGTTGCGACTGTCCGCAGCATAAGCAGCAGGGTCCCAGACAGTCACGATGTGCTTGCCCCACAGTGCAACCATGTCCCCTAAAAAGCCAGTGCTTCTGTCAGGCATACAGGACGTGGCACTGAATCCCGGTGAACCCACCTTGCCCACAAAGCAGCCTACGGAAGGGCAGGTGCTTCCTTCTTTCATGGTGCATTTGCTGTGTTGGTCAGCGTGCGAAGAAAGGCAACCGTGCTGCTGCCCCTGAGCCCCTGGAACTGCCCAAGGACTGCAGCCCCAGCGTCCTGCAGAGAGGCCCAAATGTCAGTGGAAGATGATGGAGTATGAATTCAAAGGTTAGTCTGTTTTTTCCCCTAAGCTCTAAAGGAGGGAATCACTACCTTCTGAGATGGATAGGATCATTAATCAGACACTGAGTTCAGTCCCTTGTACGGTGCCAAATCATCTGGACTTTTCCCAGCCCCACAAAGAAGACAAATCCAGTCCTGCTAGTGCTCAGGAATGGGAGTGGGGTGGGAAGAAGTTATTAGTGGGAAATTTTTGAAGCATAAACAAAATTTTAGCAAAAGGTTGTTCCCGTCATGACATGATTATAAATGAGATGATCAGCCACAAAGAACATTATCTCTTGTGGCTTTAGCAAAATGGATCTTCTGTTCTAATGGTAGAAGTAGAAAGTTTAAAGGGAAAAGGAGAGGGTTCCTTTAAAAATTCCAGATATTTTAATTAATGCCAATAGCATTAAAATATTATGGCTCGAGATGCTTATGAAAAGTCTCTTTTATTCATTAAATTTCCCAGACCCAACATAATTAGAATTCTTAACATTCGTGATCTCTCAGCATTGGCTTCCAAAATTAATGGTCTGAATGATTTCTTATAGCAGAGGAACTGGGTTTCAAAATAATGTATTGCAGTAGTATACAGCAGCTTTCTGTAAAGCTAGGATGCACCATTCCAAGACAACTTTCGAAAAGGAAAACACCCTCCATTTTCTCTCTCCTGGATTTCTGTATTCAGAGGACATAATGAAGAATTGTAAAATCCTGTGCTCAGAATTTAGGGAATCCTTGAACAGAAGCTGCCTGCACCACTTGTGCATGCAAATGACGTGGCAGTTTTAGTGTCACACGTTCTTTCTGCCACCTCAGCATAGGAGAGGCAGGCACTTAGGATGGATTAGGAAGATAGGCTAGTGAGGGGTGCTGTTTTCTGAAGGTCCCCGCTTCATTTACTGTGGAATTTGAGAGGACTGTGATGGATGCAGCTGCGCATGGGACATTGTCCTGGTTCAGCCGTTTGAATGGTGCCCTGCACATCTGGGTTCTGCCAAAAGCCTGCTCTGTGAGACTAGTTAGCCCAGATGTTTTGTATGGTGTTGCTAAATGGATGCTGTTCAATTTGGCATCTGATTTCCAGAGTGCAGAGCACTTCCAGCTGCAAGTCCTGCTGATTGACCATGAAACCCAGGGAGAGCCATGCTGAGCTAGGAGCTGTAAAACCTGCAGTTGCCAACCAGGCACGGCGGGAATGTATAGCTCTTTCTGGCATCCTCCTGATGGTGAGACTCAGGATCCTGGAACGCATTGCCAGTGCTGGAAAGCCGGCAGCTCTGATGGGGACAGACCACTCTACCTGTTTCCCTCCATCTCATCCTTGTTCCAGTTCTGTCTTTTCTCACCCCATCTCTTTGCCTGGCTGGTTCCAATCCTCCCTGTCTGGGTTAATTACCTGAGGTTGGGCCCCCTTTTTGTTCAGCACCATGCTTCCCACACCTGCCTTCTTGCTAAGTCCTATCATCTTTACCCGGCCCACCGGAACTGCCTACATCTCCCTACCTCTCCTTATGGCTGCAGCTCCTCCAGGATCCTGGCCCAAGTCTCCTTTCTCCTCTGCCAGCACAGCTGGTATTGTTCTTGTGGTCTCAATGCCAGAAAACAGGTGATGTTTGCACCCAAAGCACAGTGATGAGGAGCTGTGGCTGTAGGTAGTATCTTGCTCTGCTCCTTTAACCAGGCATTAACACCCTTGTGGCAAGTGGCAGTGTGTGCATGAGCCTGCATTGTGGCGAGTACTGTAAAAGCATTTAGCCATTCCATGCCGGGAACTGAGTGAGATTGGGCTATTCTGGGTGAGCTGAAGGATAAGATGAGCCCAGTACAACAGGATGCTCAGAATTTTTAGGATTCCCACTGAAAAAGTCTTTGCTGAGGAAGTCAGATTAGATTTTTATCAAACATTTTCACTTGGCTAATTTGCCTTGGCCACACTTGCATAGATTTTCACAACAGTAATGGAAAGGCACATCCTTAATACAAAGGTCACAAGTCGACTAAATTTCTACTCCCCTATCCAAACTGCGAGGAGCCGTGGTGCATCTTAAAGAAGAGGGTGTCAGTTCTTTTTTACTGTTACAAAACAGTGCATTGTTCCCTGGCCTTGCCCTTGGGAATAGCTATATTGTTTTGGCTGAAGCTTTCCAAAATAATTCACCCTGAGGCAGATGCCCAGGATGGAAAATGACAAGTTACTGGTCAAAATATGACAGTTATAAGCAGCTGAAAGTAGAGTCTTGTAACTGGAAATGTCAGACGGTCTTGACAGTAGGCAGTGCTACCAGCCCACCAACCTCAGGAAGTTTGCTCAGGATTTTATTAGTAGGTGGAGGCAGTGTGTGCCTCCTAGTAGTCTCAGAAATTTTATATATGGCATAAAAAGGAGTAGCCAAGTTTTCTGGGTGTTAAAGCATGGCATGAACTGCACTTCTGCTGCTGGACGCTTTGTCATTTGAACAGAAGCTGAACTGCCATGCCACCTTAGCACAACCCTGGTGCTACCTCCCACCTCTGTGCCCAGGGAAAAGGCTCTGGAAACAGAGCAAGGACTGAATGTCAGTCCAAACAGGAGCTTCCCTCTAGCTGTCACTTTCTGAGTGGAGTGGGATTCCCCAGCACTTGAGCTGCTGAACAGAAGGGGACATTTTGCAGGAAGGAATGGCAGGTCTACGGCCCCCAGCCCCTGTGAGCTCTGCTCATGCCCTCAGCATCCGTCCTGTGGAGCTGTGGAGGATGCGTTGGAAAGGGTCGGCATTTCTGCTCATCTGTCTCTTGGTCTGATACACGTGCAGCGACGAGATTTGATTAATACAGCCCTCTGTCAGCTCTATCAGCCACCCATTTAACTTCAGATGAGGAAAATACCAGAGATATCCAGCTATCTCTTGAACTTGATCCAGCCAGTCACTACCTGCTGTTCAGACACCTTCCCAGGAGAGAAATTCACCTTTCCCCGATGCTGGGGCAAACATCCAGAACTGTAGTCAGTCACCGCAGTTTCATTAAATTTTATATTTAACTTTCGCTCAGCACCTGGGACAGAAGGAGTATGTTAGTGTCTTGGAGCTGGAACACTACATTGAATTACCTTGTTGGTTTATCTGGTCATAACAGCAAGAGAGATCCCAGCGCTATAGTTAAGAGTCTGTCAGCATTTCCATTATAAAACTCTTATTCTCAAGAGGTTTTATTTTAGCTGTAAAAATTTGTTCTGTTGCACAAACCGAGTTTACAACATGACATAGAACAACATTTTATCTTTTAATATTGAAAATAACGCACACAGTCAGTTCATACTGAAATCCATATGTATATAGCCAAAGATACACTGGTTTTAGGCAGTGAAAAACCTGTTCAGTATCTTCTCTTCTTTTTAATTTAGCTCACATGATATTATGACTCTGGCTGTTTTAATAGATAAGATACTGTGGTTCAACAATCTCTTCCATTACTGGCTCATGAACTCCTCTAACATATGTTAATATGATCATTCACAAGTGCAGCAGAGTCACACTGTGGAGGAGATGTAAGAGGTCTGGCACAAAGGCTGATTGCCCTCCTTTTCCTTTTATTCTAGACACTTATTCAAGGACACTTCGCTCACGCTCTGAAAAAGTGAAGCAAAAGCTTTGACCAGCTGCCTGGCAGGAAGGATTTGGCAAACATCTCATCCTGGTTCTCCCTACTGTGGTCTGCAGGGCAAGAAGGCACAAGCAATTGAACAACAGTCTCTTCCAGAGACCTCTCTCCTCCCTGAAATGGTCCCCTAAGGCCTTTCCTCCCCGCAACATCCTTGGTCTGCCAGGCAGTGCATGCAGGTGGGAGAAGGTGGTGGAGAAGGAAGGAGCTGCAGGCTCTGGCTCTCCAGGTTTCACCGGAGCTTCATATGATATTTTTGCATGGTTTTTTATTTAAGTGAATATTTCTTGATTTCTTAGTAGAAAGGAGCTGCGTCAGTGTCCTTCAGAGGAGCAATGACTGTTTATCTCACCTAAAGATCCAACCAAAGGATAGCATCTTTGGATGGGAGGGTTTAAACTCAATAATAAAAAGCACCGTTCCCATCTGGTGTAAGAGGCCAGAGAGCAGGGCTGCTGCAGAGGGTCCCTGCAGCACACAGTGAGCTGTTTCTGAGGTTTTTCTTTTCTCCAGACCCAGGCTGATACAGGAAGGAAGCTCCTTCTCCCAAAGCCTCTACCCATCCTGATTAGAAGCGAATCATGCAGAGCACTGGGCATGACAAGCCACGCAAAGAGCCTCTATACCGTGTGTCAAATAAAACATATCCCATAGAAATTTATCTTTTTTTCTGGACAAAATTCTCTTTATGTGCTAAGGAAAAGCTTTTTTTTCCCCAGTCCATGAGACTTTGGAAAACTCATGGCAAGATAGTTTATGTCCCAGAGACCCAGAAATCCTTCTCTTTTCCTGAAGTGGCTACATTGGTGCTACAACGACGTAGCTTTCTGTTAGATAGACTGCCTGGCTGCTTTTGCTTTCCATCCCAGCCATATCAGATGTTCCTCATTTTTACCTTCTCTTTCCTTGGTGATGCTGCTAAATTTCAGCCTCAATTTGCTCAAGTTGGGATCTACCTTCAGCTGCTGCTTGGCATAGCCAGGCAGCAGCCTGGGGCCTCTGGCTGTGTTTGTTGGAGGTAGCTTCCAAATGGATTCAGGATTTTCTTGCTCAAGGCTTTCTTACCTCTTCTTCTAAGGTCCGTTTCCCTTTTGACACTTGCCTTTGGACTCCCTTCCCATACACACACTTTCACTCTTTTGACAAGGCTCATTTTTCAGGACCGAGATTCTATTTCTCGTAAAAATGCTGGTGAAGATAAAGGCCATGCAGGTCTGCAGACCAGCTGATAGAAATTCATCTAAATCCCATGCTGACGGTTTCCTGTTGATAGCCAAGGCTACACAACCACAGCTACAAGCCCATGATTCAGCAACTTTAACTGATTAATCAAGTCATTTGATTTTTTATGCATGCAAGTGCGCCCAAGGCAGCTGTGTTAAGTCGGCTTCTAGGCAGAGTGTTAGCAGTGCTGAGGATGTCAAAGGGTTTTGTGATATTAATATATAAAATATATATGCGTAGTTTTCTGATTAGGTTGTGGTTTTAAACTGTCTTTAGCAGTATTCGTTCAGCTGATAGAATCCTTTCTGCAAATTTGCATGCACGTTGTACCACTGATGCTGCATTTCTTAATTACAGATACACTTTATCTGAGTTAAACACATAGCGGGCCCCTTAGCATAAATTATACTTGGTGTGTGTGTACTGAGAGTACTTCCCAGGTGTGTGAGGGGATAAGTACGTGTTAAAAAAGTGCACGCATCTCAGAAAAGGTTTAAGAAATCTTTCTATTTTCCAAAAAAGCCCCTGCTTAAATCTTTCAGACCAACCCAGAGCAATTTTTGGCTTCGGCTGTAACTTGTATTTATTACATACTCTCATGATTTTGGAGATGCATAGGCAGAATTCCAGATGCTGATGGGCTTGGTAGCACTATAAGTGTGTTCTTTGAGACAGCATGTTTACAGCTCTTTCGTTGATAAAATGAAGTAGTAACCAGAGAAAATGTCAGCATGTTTTCCTGACACCCTATTTAAAAAAAAAGGGCACCTTTTATTTCTGGGGTCATTGGTGTTGCTGCAAAAGACATTTTTTTTTGAAGTATAGAGCTGGTGAGAGTGTGAGAAGCAAGGAAAGCTCATCTACATCCCACAGCTGCCAGCGAGCACTCGGCAGTCTTGGTTGTCCTGGGGGTTAATGCTAAGCACTGGAAAAGCAAGGGATGCAACTGTACAAAAAGTCTTGCTTTCATTCTACTCCCACTTTCCCATATGTGTATTAGGTCAAGAGACTTCATTGCCTTTCTTGGCTATGAAGATTCATAGCCATCTCCTCACCACAGGAGATCAGGAGACAGGACTTAGTATCCTGTGGTTCTACTAGGTGCAAAACTAAGAATACGTTTCAAATCAGTATGTACAAAAAAAATTCAGGGCAAAATTAGAAAATGAATGCTTGGCTTCAGGGGAGTCAAACCGACACAGATATTTGTGTTTGTTAGAGTTTTTTTCATGGCAGCAGTAGTTGTTGATGTTTATTTTTCCTCACTTCAGTAGAACAATGTTTGTTAATAATTCTAATAAAACATCCACAACAATTGTCAATTTGTCGTTTTTTTCAAAACTGTGGCTAAACTGGATATTTAAATAAAGGAATTTATTGTGGTTTTGTTTGTGTGTTTTTATCCCTGCTACATACAGGAGACCTGGCATAACATGATGGAACCTACTGGGAGCACCTCCATGAGTGACTTTCTTCTGGCCAGGAGAAAAGCTCGAATACAATTTTCACGATTTGCACTGTGAGCTGCAACAACTATTGCAAATACAACAATATGAAAAAAACCCAACAACCATAAACCAAACCCCCAGCCCTGTTAGAACTGACTCACAGATGGACAAATTTGTTATTGTTTTCATGATCTTTCGCAATGTGTTTGCAGGTTTCCACAGCCTTGTTTAAATTCAAGCAAGGACCTTTTTGCACCAACTTTGCAGGATTTCATTTCTGAGTTGTACATTTAATTCTCCACAGCAGATGGTGGTGTGTGGGTGTACTGCTGTATATTTGCAACAGATTCCTTATCCTACAAAATTAATTAAGTGTCTCATGTGCTGATTTTAAATCAGAATTGTATTGTTTGTAAAAAGCTAATTCTTGCATATAATTTTGTCGGGACCTGTGCAATTCCAACAAAATGTAAGGGAAGAAAAGTCTAAGTGCTACTTTAAAGCAAATGGACCCTGGCAGCTCTAGTCAGTCCTGATGCACAGACTGAAGAGCTAATTACCTTGCATGTTTAAAAGTCACTTAAGTATTTTGGGCCTCAGAGTCAGGTTCCCCAGATGTGGCTATGAAGAAGGTTGCTGGGCAGTTCAGCCAGGCTCGGGGAAACACAGCACAGACAAGGCCTCCAAATTAAGTGCTTTTTCCTTTAGTGGGTTTCTTTTCTTACAAGAGATTTATTTTGAAATGATTGCTTGTTCAATGGATTGCTTATGTTCATTTCCAAAATTTAGGCGTTTTATTTTTGTTTCTTCCTAAGTTGATAAAGTCTCATGTCTTAATGAAAGCCGTTGCTGGTGGCTCGTACTTGTACCTTGTCCGTGCAGCCACCCCAGGCTGCACGTCTGCATCTTGGAGAAAATGAGAGGCTGAGTGGAGAATTTCAGTGGAGATCAGGCACCTCCAGGCTCGCCACAGCCCACGTCACTGGCTGCTCCGACAGCCTTGTATAACACAGAAAATCGGGCTTTGTCTGGGACAAGGGTCCATATGGGTGTCATTGGAAGAGAGGGAACCCAAGGCCTTGATGGTTGTGGTGTTAAGCAGGTGGTCAGGATGGGTAAAATAAGGCCAAAGACAGTTATTTACCTGCTCTTCTTGCCCAAGTGGCGGCTACTGAGCAGTTGTGGGAAAGGGGCTGGTTAATCAGAAATGAAATTTAGGAAATATGGCTCTTAACTTCAAGGAAAGGATCGGTGCAGTGAGGTGATTTGTGATAAATGGGACAGGTGGGACAATACCCTGGTCAGAAGATCCCCAGCATGCTGCCCCTGTGCTATTGGGAGTATTAACAAGGAACTAAATAACTGTCCCTCTTGTCCTTGACACTGGAGCAAGGCTGGGCGGATGGGAGCACCCCACAGTCTCCAGGGCTGGCTGAGAGCCACTGGTGTAGCTTCTATAGCAAGGATGTCACACCAGACAAGTGGGGCTCTCTGCAGGAGCTGCCACCTGTGGTGGGGTGCACAGGGGACCTGAAGGCTGGTGGCTGAAGTGTTTGCAGCCCTATAACATTTACAAACTGAACTTCAAGATTAAATATTTTTAATTCCTTTGCAATATGCTGGGCTGGCATTTAAAATCAGTGATACATTAGCGGTGTGGTAGATGAAACTTCAAACCGTGTCTGAAATGCAAGTTCTTAATTTTTTTTGCGTGTATCCACGTCCCCATCTTCCCAGTTATTTCTACTGAAAAAATATTTCAGAAAATTGCTAATCTGATAGAAAGCATTAATCCACTTTCTTGTCCTCACTTGTGGGTGAGTTGAGTTACATTGTTTTGTAGGGCCTATCCACTTGGTCACCTGCCTCCCTACATCATTTCTAATGCTTATTCCTAGTAGATTCACAGGGAACAAGCTTTTTCAAAGGCAGGTTTTGGGCTTGTGGGAAGAATTTAAGCTCAGTTACTGTAGAGTAAGTTTCCATTCTCATCATTCAGGTAGCTTTAGTGCACTCAATCCTATTTGACTTTCTTGTAGACACTGGAGTAGGAGTGGCATACAGCACTTCTAGGAAAGGCCTCAGGAGTGCCTGTGGCACCAGCCAACCTCCTGGTTGTTGCAGGTACTACTCCAATGCACCTGGGATGAAAACAATTTCCTGAGCTGCAGCAATGACCAGGAGGAGCACCCCACAGGGCAGGTATGTGTGTCTGTATGTTGTTATTGCTTTTTGTTTCCTTCCTGCAGAAGTTCCTGTACACCCCCAGGGAATTTGGCCCCTGAAGCTCAGCTGGATTGGTTCCATTACAGCTTCTGGGTTTAAGCAGCCAGTTATTTTCAGAAGAGGGAGATATCAGCTTAGTCTGAGATGTCAGAGCTTCCATAAAATTATTCTGGATTTGATCTCCTTTCATTTTGCTCTCTACGTATAATGAATTACTTCGGTGCATGGATCTTAGTCTATGATACCCCCAGGGCAGGGCACAAACCTCTGCTGTCATCACACACAGGCCTGGCTTTACCTCACCTACCTGTAGTCACACAAGCAAGATGGGTAAATCGACAGCCTTGCCTGGCTCCTGCTACAGATGATAGAAAAAGGGGTTCCCCAAGGCACTTCCTGAATGCACCCTCTCCCCATCATCCCAGGTTTTGCTAGGTGTGATGAATGCAGGCACTCATGCCCAGCCACCTCAATGGAAAGCACTAATGGCATCAGAGCATTCGCCCACCTTTGGTTGCAACCAGCTCAGCATCACTAGGGAAGTTGACTCCCCTCTTAGAAATTTCAGAGTACCTCACTGGTATCTTGAAGGCACCAGCCATCATTCTCAACACATGCTCCCTCTCTGTTTATTCAAAGCCCATGATTGTGCCAAGGTAGGCTGAAGTAGAATAGAAACTGAACACACTTGAAACATCCTCCCCCAGGTGACTTTCCATTTATGCAGCAGGCTTGCTAATTACAGAAAGTGATTACCCTTTCATGAAAAAGATATAAAACTTGATTACTTTGAATGAGTGTTAGCAAAATTTGGTTCCGATCCCAGCTAGGCAGAAATTGTTTCAGTAATACTTCCTAAGAATGCTCACATCGCATCAGTGTAGTGAAGTAAGGGCCTGTCTGTGACCATTTTTATCCAGCACACAGTTGTGATACTCCAAAAGGGGGAATGGAACTTGAGACACCAGATCCTTAAGAGTTATTTCTCATTATATTTGTATGCAAGCTTCAGTACAGCTCATACAAACTCACTAATGTGAGCTGCAGGGCACAAATAGCTACCTCACACAAAAGAGGTGCAGAACCAACCTTTAAGTTGAAGGGGGGAAATAATGTGGCTCAAGACTGGCCTCTGACATTAACAGCAACATGCCAGACCGTACAGTCACATTTCTGTCTTAAGAGCATCTGGGCTGTAAGGTGATTTTCATTTCACCACTTCTCTGACAGTGCAAGGAAGACAGATGAAAGAAAGGACAGGAAAAAGGTTAGGTGATGAACCTAACAAATGCTCTAATGGAGGTAGTGTTGTTATAAAATAACAGTATTTACTACAGTTCTTAAATTCAAAGTACTTTTTTTTTTTTTTTAAATGGGCTGGTGCATTTTACACCATGCTGTCAAGTAAATGTTTATCTGTATAGCAAAAATGTGTGCATATATAGGTAGATAGTTGGAAGGATGGTGTTTTTCAGAACAAGTCTTTAAATGGAGCAAATGAATAACTTCTGCATTTTACTATGGCATGGATGGGTTGATTAAAGGACAAATTAAGCAAGATGTAAATTTAAGAACAAACTCATTCTGTGGCTTGAAATTAATTATCACCACCAACATGGTAACTTAATCTCACAAAACCACAAGTTTATTAATAGGTGATGGAGCTGAAGAACCACACAGTCCATCCAGCCCTCTGATATAGTTTACCTAATCTCAGTTATGAAATTCAATGCTGCAGTTTTACAAGGTACATATTCTCAATTACTGAATGTTACAGAACACAAACATGAAGTGAATGTTTGTATTAATGGGATTCAAACAAGTCAACTGAAAGTAGTATCAACTCTAGTTATAACACATGGTGAAAAGAATAGAATTTGGAATGTGATCATATATAATGTTGTACAGCAGATATGTATACTGTTTCATATTGCATGACATTCATAGCATATTCATAGAAAAGTCAAACTAAACGATGGCTTAAAAACTGTATTAATGCCAAAATTTGCTTGCTACTTTTGTTAAGTGTTGATATTGACTGAGTTAATATTTTCATTGTGTAAAAATACTGTATATAGTAGAAATCCTTCAGTATCCCCCACATTCAAGTAGTTACAATTACAGTTCAGTATTTGGTGTTCAACAGCTTAAATTAAATGGTCCATTCTTTCTAATCTTCAGAAGGAAAAAACCAAATAAATGAATATGCTCATTCTGGTTTGACTAGTACATTTCTCTTGAAGACCTTGCTTCTGAAGTCAGACTAACATCTACTTCGTTTGAGGTGCAGCTGGGATTACTAAAACATCTGAACACAGTTAAAAAGGTGGAAAGTCCATAGCCATTCTACACACTTTCATTTATTGTCTGGACAATTAAAGTACAAATAATTCAAACACAACAAGGTTATGAAAAAAACATTTACAATACTTTCCCTCAGAAATGATCTAAACTAGCAAGGTTAACATGAAGTCATTCATTATAACTAAAGTATACAACTGCCTGGTCCTAAGAAAGATTTTTTAAATTATTATTATTATTCAGATAGTAAAACACATCGTAGAGAAAAGATTCTGACATGCCTTCCCCACTAATGCTTAGCAAATGCATCAAAACTTTCCCAGCAAACTGCGCTCATTCATAGCAGATGATGTATTAAGGTTTCCCTGAACATTGAATGAGTGTTCCTTTAAACTAAAATCTAACATTGTTAAAGTAAAAAACTGATAAAATTATGATGCAGCCTTTGCTTTAGTTATTTGTCTACTACAAAAGTTTGCCTCTTCAGTGTGAAAAAACAATACTTAGTCTACATGCAGTTAGTGGGTATAGCATGGAAAAAATGCACAAAATAAGCACAAGTTATAAATAACCATAACGTTTTATTACCATTAAGACTAAACTTGTATTGAAAAGATTTTATATAACAAGACAAGAAAAGCAATAGCAAATTTAACTATCAACTAGATTATGCATAGCGAGTAACTGTTTCTAGTACTCAGGGAAGAGCATGACCCTTTTTTGTTTTAAATATATAACCGTACAAAGCACAAACATACTAAAATGATCAGTGCACTGGACATGGGAGAGCACCCCCTCAGTCATTTTGTTCCCTTAGCTCTGTTTTCCCCAATCTGAATTACATTAAAATAAAGACCCAGTTGTTTTCTTTTCTACTGTGCAGTAAGAAAAAATATTCACAACAAACATGACAATATATCAAACAATATTTCTACACAAGTTACCTTGATACCTCTGTCACTTAAGTATCATAAGAAAACATTTTAAGACATATACAAACAAAACTAGCAAAGTGTTACAACTTATAATAAATTAACCAAAAAAAAAATAACTTTATATATATATATATTTATATTATATATACACATACACACACAACAAAATGACACAATAATATGCTTCTTCCCATAGTTTAAGTAAACAAATAAGTAGACTAGCCAAACTAGCTATATTTGATTTTGGCCATATGCATCACATCGGCAATTAAATAAATAAGTGTTTCAAGCAACATAAACAGTGTTCCAAATGTGCCAACACAGCCCAATTATATTAGCTTGGGCTATAAAGTGAATTTGAAAATTCTTAACAAATTTAAAGCAAATGTATTTTCTCTAAACACATTACATTTAACTATGATACTAAGATATGTAAATAATTTTGTAGCACCTACTGCTCAAACCAAGGAAGTTTTTGATCAAAAAAATTAATTTTTTTAACTTTTGTTCTGCTGATATCCCATACTGATGACTTAAAGAAAAACCGTCTTGCAACTCATCTCCTTGCTTTTGGGTTTTGACTGTGGGTAACTGCGTGCCTGGGAAGAACACTCTCCCGTACTGTATTTAATATTTTTATTACATGCTATGAAAAGATACGAAGATCATCTGTTTGTAGCCCATCCTTCAAAAAACAATCTACTAATCCAGTTTAAAACACACATCTTGATCTCTAAAAAGTTACCAGTGCAGTATGAACATGACAAAGTTGTCAATTTCCCCTAAATTAGCCAGTCAAAATATTTTTTCTCAAATCCAGATTCTCTTGTAAAAATTCTTTATATTTTATAAAAATAGATTTTTCTTGAAACCCATTTTCAGCAAAGAGACCACCTCTTTGGCAACATTGTTAATGTTATTTAAATTGTTATGTCATCAGGTATCCCCCTTGTCCTCATGTCCTAACAGAAGACTGTTTATTTCACATGATATAAAAGAAAAAAGAAAAAATAAAAAAGGTTGCAAAATTATGTTTTTTCCAATTTTTCTTGTTCATCTTAAGTTTACGTGGGGGGTTTACCAATTGATTCAATCAATGTTTTGAAAAAAAGAAAAGAAAACAAAAATCTTTTTCTTGTTTTTAGTCCCACTAGTTTGTAAAAATTGTTTTTGTTTTATTATTTTTTCAAATGAGTGAATGGTCATCTTAAAAAGACCCACCTTCAAGGAAGGTAGTAAAACTAGCTGGCCGGGTAAAAATCCCTGCACATTGTTATCTATGTATATTATATTCAACAACGACAGCTATGAAAGAACATTCAATGCATCAAAGGTTTTTTTTTTTTTCTAAGCATTATAAAATCCTTTCCTGTTCCTCACAGGATATCCAATGTTTTTAATACTTAGGCAACACTGGCTTATAAAGTCCATGGTTGAATATAAGCCTTGAAGAGTTTTTTTTGTTTTGTTTTGTTCGTATATATTTATATATATATATTTTAGTAAGTAAGGATATGAAATTCAGGATTTGTGGGTTTTATTGGTTTTAAAGGAAACTTGCAATACTCTGTCTCCTAAACGGTATCCATTAAGGCTGGCAATTGCCATGGCAGCTTCGTCGTAGTTGGTCATGGTGACAAAGCCAAATCCCTTGCACTTGTTGGTGTTGAAATCACGGATCACCTTGACATTATTGACTGCTCCAAAGGGACCAAACAACTGCCAGAGCACACTCTCATCCGAGTCGGGAGACAAGTTGTAGACGAAGATGCACCATCCAGTCCCAGTGTGACCAGGGATATTCATTCCGACAAGGCTCGTCATACCATCAATTGTGATCGGAGAAAACCTACCAAGTAAAAAGAGGGGTCTATTCTAAATATATCTCTTGGCACAAGCTACATGGAACCAAGACTATCCCTGGAAGATGACTACATAGCCACTCTTGGTATCTAAACTTCTACTTAAGCAGAGAGGAGCTGTACTACATAAACAGAACATATCTGGGCATAATTGCATCTCCCTTCAAGGATACACCCTACTTAGATGGATACAAGATCTAATAAAAGAAATGCTTAAGGACAATCTAAGTCAAAACCAGCCTGCACATGCTGCTATGAACATGAGTTCATTTAAAAAGGTGTCTAGGAATTTGCCACTTATTTCCATCACTGAAAGAACTGAGTTTCAGGGCAACAGAGATCTAATGCTTTACATTTTACTAGTTTACAGTGAACAAAGCCTCAAACTTCAAGACTTACTTTAAAGCTTAACATGAAATGCCATTGTCAGGATTCACCTGTAACAGTAGCCTCTTTAGCTAAAAATGCTACTAGATTTACAGACACATCTGTAAAGTGGTAGATTTTAATTCTCCTACTCACATAGTCCTCAACTGACACACACCGGAGAAAAAAAACCAGTCGATAGCCCTAAAGCTGGCCACATATTAAGGAAGATTCATGCAGCAACTGAGTTAGTAAAACAGTGTATAAATATAATTAAATAGTATGTGAAGTAATACCTTCATACTGTGAGACTTCCTGTCTGTGACAAGCTCTTAGGTTCTTCAGATAGAGAGACATGCTCCTAGAAATCTAATACAGCACCATAATTCCCCTCTCCTTACTTTTTTGAGACCCATTTTCTTCAACTTAAGCATCTGAACTGTGAAACTGAAGTCAGGTAGTGTGTTCATGAACACAGAACCATGACAGAACAGCACAGGCTGGGCAGGATCTATAGAAGCCATCTGATCAGCCTCCTGCTCAAAGCCAGACTAACTTCTTAAAACTATGTCTCCTGCCTGTGACCTTGCACATGAAAGTTTTTAATATGTCCAAGGATGTGAACTCCTCTCCTGCAGCCCCTGCTCCAGGGCTTCATTATCCTCACTGCAAATGATACACCCTTACACTCAGCTGGACTTCCTCCACTACATCCTTTCATGGTGGCTCTTGGCTTTTCGTAGCTGACCACTGAGAAGAGCTCAGCTGACGCCCCTCAGTAGGCAGCTGAGGACAAGTCAGGGGCTAAACTCTACATTTGCCTTTCCCAAATTCCACCACATTCCTCCAGCTTGCCAAGGTCTCCCCAGTGGCAGCCTCGGCCAACAGCACAGTGACTGCCCCCGCTCCCTCACCAATTTAGTGTCATCCATTAATGCAAGGAGGGCACATCGCAGCCCGTGACTCAGGTTATTAATGAAGATGTTAAGCAGTACCAGCCCTCAGGATCAACATAATTTTCCTTTCATCAGCTTGAAAAAAAATGACATGCTTTCTGAAGCTACACTTTGGGATAGGTTCTAAAATAACAAATGCAAAAAAGGAGATGTCTTAATAAAAATGCAGTTTCACATGTACCTTCAATATGATTAGTTTTAATACCAGAACTGAATAATAATTCCTCAGGATTTTCTGAGTGATGACAGCGGCAGGTAGAACTCAGTGTTGCCGTGTGAACTTGTGCTCTGCAAAACATTGCCTTTTATATCATAGTATTTCCACAGTGTTATGCTGTGTATATTAAATAACCATAAAGAAAACTGTAACACTTAATGGCTGCTCACCATTCTGTTGACTCCTAATGGCACTTTACATGTACATTCAAGGGATGCAGGCACTTGGAACACACGTTAAGCTAAGGAACATCACTGGGGTATAGCTACACTATAAATGAGTACTTCACAAATGCTCACAGCATTGGATACTCAGAAATACAGGTTTTCAGACAGTTTATTAAAATGTGGCAATTTCCCAGCTGAACTTCACTTTTGCAAATCCTACTCTCACCTTCCAGTTTCTCTCCTGCATACTGAAACCAGTAACATTATCATAATGGTTCAGCATGCCTCTAACCTGTAGTATTTCCCCAGCTGGAAAAGACCAATTTACACCGCTCCTTCCACCATACGTAGAATTGTAAATAAGAATGCCAGGACTGAGAGCTTTTACAAGCCAAGAGCTTCATCTTCTTCTGAAATTTTGAAGATGTCAAGCCCGTTCTTGACAAGTGCCAACTGTGCTAGTAACATATGTAAGTTCCTTTTCTGCAATGTTTAAGTTTAACATGAACTACAACACTAATGTACACAGTACCCTCTAAGTGATGTTAATGTGAACTCTGCAATGCAAATCTGTGTACGCCACAGTATGCTACAAAGTTCTGCATTTTTAAGGAATGCTGCACTGAGGTAAAGAGTTAGTTTCATTCAGTTCACTGGAAAGCAGCTTTTTCCTGGAAACCTTTGGGAGCTATGCAGCTTTCGACTCTATGTAGCACAGGAGCTGCTATAAATCCAAGAAACTAATGCAGGCATATTGACACAAATAGAAGATAATCTATTGCATAAGTAGCTTTGCTACTAGCAAGTGATCTGAAATTAGGGTCAATAAAACCTTTTTTTCCACATCAGCACATCTCATTTTCCAAGAGCACCACATAATTAACCATAGGGAAAGAACAAACCGAGCCTTAAACCCAGGAACGCTAACACTATGATTGTCTGAGGCAGTTTCAGAGATGATTATCAGTACAGCATAACCCTATGCCTGCAAGTACTATGTTTGCTAGTGTAAGTACCAGTTTTCAAGATTTGGAAGAAGACAGATAATTTGAGATGCCTACAAAACAAATTAAACTGTTGCGATTTAAGACTAACATCACAGAATGCGAATCTTAAGAAAGCAGATGCATGACCTAAAAAGACAAGTAACACCCTCTTTAGGTCATAGTTTGGACTAAGCCCTGTTTGTCTCCCACCACACCCCTGTGCCAACAGCAAACCCAGGCAAAACTCCTGGAACAGACCCATCCTTCTGACACTGACTTGTACTTAGCAGATTCTTGAAGCTGCGAGATTTGCCATGTTGTTAGCAACGTCTTGAGGAACAAATTGAGGGGAGAATGCAAGGAGAAGCATTGTGTGAGGAAATCATGTTCTAAGTTTTGACTCAGCATCATCACCACTAAGGATGTAGGAATGTAACAAATATACTAATGAACAACAGAAATAGTGCTTCTAGAAAGATACCCCACCTGCGTTTTGACTGCTACTTTTGTAAGTAGTCTTCAGATTTTTGATTTGTATGATAGTTATCGTGGCAGTAGTTACAACCCATGTTACTGTCCACTCGTGTAAAGACATACTTACCATACCATTTTACAGGGGGAGCTTTAAAAAAGCTCAAATAATTTTCAAGTGTGGAGAGAAGACCATTTCAGAAGATTAAGTAGTTTCTCATCTTAATTGAGAGGGATGATTGGACATCATATAACATCAGAAATAAGACAACACCTTTATTGTGCTGTAAGGGTTGCTCACGTTGATGTGTGCGATTAGAAGAAACACTAACAACGTGTCAACTCATTTCAGCTATCAGAACATTTAACATACTCATGAAACAACATAAATGTCTACATCATCAGCTGAGCTTTATCAGACATGCGTGCACATACACACGAACACACAGAGCTATTCTGAACAAAAAAAACAAGTCTCAAGCACTGAGAAAATGAATTTCAAAGTATTAAACCTGTAACAAAAGAAACTTAGGGCTGATTAAGGTGCATACAGCTATAATTTGAAGTCAAACTTATAAAGCTATATGTAATAGAAAGAACGTCTTAGCTGCGAGATTTAGACAACAGCAGCATAATTCTGGTTTTGACTGTTGAGTTTTACATTAATATATAGCAGATCTGTTAAAAATTCAAATTAATAGTTCCGATTCTGGAAAAGGCGCCATTTAGCAGGACAACTGTAGTTTGAATGCTTGTAGCTGTTGCACCAAAACCATTTGAGAAGCCCACCTGTAAATAAATAAAAAAAAGGTTGAAAACCCCACAGAATTTGTGTGTGTGGCCTTTAAAGTAACAAAACCAACCGAAGTCCAAACTTAAAAAGAATTTGACATGCTGGTGGAAGAAAAGAAGGAATTAAAAAAAAAGTTAGTGAATTAAAAAAAAATAAATTGTAGCACCAATCTGTGCCAACACGGACATCTGGCAATCTGCGGAATTCTAATTACCTCTTTACGCCATAGGCCATATTAAGCAAATTGTCCAGCCTGAAAAGAGAAGGAGGGTCTTTGGGTTAATGTCTCACAGATGGCAAGATCGCTCAATGGAACTATTATTAATAGTGTTCCATTTTCAAAGAAGAAATGTTCAACAAGTTTCCCACACATCTAAGGAGCCTAACAACTCCCAGCCTGCTTTGTTAAGCCTGAGGTTGTGCTTAAATTTCCACCACAGGATTCAAAGTAATTTTTAAATTGTCTGTCTTAAGAGAAAACCCCCATTTCCAGGGTTTGGTTTTAAAAAAATAATTTCTGATTGTTTTTTGACAATATTAATATGAAGTCGTCACAAATTTAGCTGTTCACCTTGGAGTTCACTTTGACATAAAAAGTTACAGTCCAAAATTGCTGGAACTTGAAAAATACTTGATTCTAACTGCTTTAACATTACACACTCTCCCCACTATATCACATATTTAGTCTTAATCCTCCATGATACGTCAATTTAAATGACAACCAAATTTTGCAGAATATAAGCATCTGCTTTCCATGGGAGCACAATGAAGTCCTATCCATGGAACGATTCAGTGATAACCTCAATGGACACAGCTGCGTGCCAAAGACAAAAACAATTGTAAATTTAATCTGATGACTGACTTTATTTTAATGATCTTGAATTCATTAGCACTTTGCATCACTGAAAAACTAAAATTACTTGTGAATAATTCTCTAAAGCCAGCATGCAACTCGGTTACGTGAACATGTCTAAGTTGTCTTTCTGAAGGCAGGTATTTTATTTGAATGCTAGGTTGCCTGAAAGTTATTACCAAAGAGAGTATCAGGTATTGCTAACTGTGGCTTAGGTATCAAATGGAAACAGTATATTCAGAATGCAAAAGTATAAGACATCCCCTGAAAGTATCTGAAAAATCACACCAAAGACTAACACAAGGACTCTTTACAGTAAGAACAGATATCTCAGGTTAATAAATTTAATAATACTCTTGCTGACTGGAACAGACTCAGCTTTTTTCCTTCTACCAATCCACTGTCATTAACATCAAAGTCTAAGCTGTATCAAAACTGTAATACAGCAGAAAATAAAAACGTTACCAAAAAATGAGAAAGAACAGGATAGTCACTGTTTGATTATCAGTGTAACTCTATTCTGTCCTCCCTTTTTTCTATGAGCCTTCCTGAGATCTGATTGTACAGTACTTCAGCTGTTTTAGTAAATACAACATGACTACTGCTGTCAGCAGATTTTCCTCCTCATTCTCCAGGAAAGAATATTTAATTTTACAAATAAAATCAGGTCAGCCTATGCAACTAAAGCATATTTTCCTGCACAGCACCTGCCCCACATTGTTGTCACTGGTGAACTTCAGTTCTTTTTCAGGTAATTACCTGAATCTCTGAGCCTGGTGGTGAAGTGGTCCAGGGTAGCGTCTGTTGGGAGACTGATACAGCTGTGAAAGGAGTGCCTGGCTTGTTTTCTGGCTGGGGTTATTGGCAAACTTCACAGTAATTGGTTCTGTAGCACCACTAGGCTTCTGGCCATTTAGTCCCTTTATGGCTTCTTCTGCCTCTATTCTCTTATCAAAACGGATAAATCCCACACCTCGAGAAACCCCTGGGAAGTGAAAACATGTGAACTGATGAATATTTGTACTAACAGCCTTATCTGCGTAATGAACATAAACTGAATGCTGGTTTTGACTTCACAGAATACATGGTTTGCGAATTAAGGGAAGTCTTACAGAAAAAATGCTCTTCCCAATCTGTATTCTCCAGAATCAGCCCCTACCTTATTTAATGTAATAATTTTAAGTAAACAACATTCTGCATTTTGAGATTCCTCATTAATGAGACAAATAATATGACCAAACAATAATGCTTAAAGGACCAGGTACTGCATTTTATGCTAAAAGTCACTGTCTTAAAACACAACTGGCAGCAGGGGTTTACAATTCTGCCATTTGCATAAAACCATGCACGTATCAAGAAAAGTTTTCTTTTAACCTGTGACTTGATCAACCAGAATCCGTGAGGTGATGATGCGCCCATATTGTGAGAATAACTGCTCTAATTCTTTCTGGGTCATTGTTTTCGGAAGGCCGCTCACATACAAGTTTGCATCTCTGATTGATGCTGAACTTGGACGGGCATACGACACCTATGAATTAAAAAAAGGAAAGGTTGTATTAGTAAGCAAAGCCACCTTTTGCATTTTAAACAGATTATTTTCTATTCTTTCACAAGCAATAACCCTCGAGTTCACCTACTACCTGTTCTGCAAAATCAACACAGCCACGAAAGGATGAAAGAACAAAGGAAGAGACCTTAAAAACAAACCCAAGGGTTCTTTAAGTGCAGGCATAAAATAACTATTGTTCAGAGGTAGATTAGTGTGCAACTTCCTACGCACAGCTTTGTAAATTTACCCCTATGGGTTGTGGGTGTATGGATGATTGACTGTACCCAACATGTAATAACCTTAGCACACATGCAGCACTCCGAAGTTCTAGTATGTTTTTCTCCACCAACCCCCCTAAAGCATCTGAAACATATCAGGTTATTTGCAGAGCGATCTTTTGTGCTATCTCTTTGTGTTTTCATCCTGAGCTGGTAAGATCTGTTCCGGATGAGCAGTAAAGTACCAGTGAAATTAAGACTAAATGAACATCTGCTCGGGGAACCACATTACTGACACTCATTGTCCTATCTGCAATTTATCACAAGAAGTTCCCTTGCACTATAAGCCCAGAACCAGACCATTAAATATTATGACCAAGCAAACAAGAAAATCTTAAGGACTGTGTGTATGTTGTTGGAAAATCAAGTCAAGTCTCATGTGCTCTTCTACCTAAGAATCAAATTTGTAATTATAATACATGCATAAAAAGCCTTCTCCACTTTTAAAGAACATATACATTTAGAATGCACACATTTAACATAGTAAAAATATTTCCAGGATAAAGTCTAATGGCAAATACTCAGCACAGATCATTAATTACTTTGCAGCACATCTGAAATAGAACTGGATGCAAAACTGAATATTTCTCATTTTATATTTAAATAAATCAAGATGAACAAACTAGTATATTCCTCCATTATGTCTTAAAATGTGTCTTGGAAGGAAAAGGGGGCTTCCCATCACAAATAAAATATATTCAGCAATTGTATTCCCCTCTTCTCAAGACTTAACCCAAACACAAGTGATGTCAAATGGATGATTTTACATGTCAGAGTTGTCTATGGGCTCCACACCTAAAAATAGATGTTGACTCAACACAGAAAATTATATGAATGACTAATATTTGCTTCCACAATCTTCTCAGCACAATAGCAGACAAACTCTAAAGATTCTAAATTTTAAGGGTTTTGGCAACTTCCTCATAACTTACTTGGTTGCACATAACCTTTTAAATCTAACATTTACTGAGAAGGCTACAGAGACGAGGTGGAAAAATTTAGGGAAAGAAATGTGAAAGAGGTTAGGTAAGACATTTGCATCAACTGAAGCAAGTTCAAGCACAGCACAAAGGCACAAAGAGGTGTAACAAGCACAGAAACCTTCCAGTGCTGTAAATCAGTGCTACAACGAAGAAGTGGAAACTACTTTGTGCCTCAGCAATTTAGGACCTCACAGCCCAGAAGCTCCTAATGGGGTACAGCATTTCAGTCACTTGATCACTGGTCCCAAGCACCCCTCTGATGCTCCAGGACCAGAACACACATGACACTGCTCAGCTTTTATGTAACAATAAAGCCAGGTGCCTGGGGAAACCAGGGCTAACTACACCATGCTTTCAACCACAGATACCACACCAAAAAAAACCCAAACCATTGGTTTTGGCCAAGCTTGGTTTGGTGGTCTCATGTCAGTGGCTTCTTGTTTATATCCTGTGTCAGGGTTTTCGGAAAAGTAAGACTCTCTCCATGTTCTGCAGATGCCTTACCTTGAGAGGGTACTGTGAGGGTTCAGACACCTACAGTTTAACCTACTTTGGAATAGCAGTTTAAAAAACACTTAAGAACCTCTCTAGAGTAGGGCGAGGGACCTTACCTATTCCTCAAAACTGAGCGCTGCAAAATTAATGAAGTTCCTGGGAAAACAGCCAGGGGTTTCCTTACACTGGCACATATATTAACCAAATGCCACAGTGCAGAGAAGATAAAAAGCATTGGGATATGCAAACCCCCTACTTCCCAGCGCACTGAGTACCCAACATTTTATATATATACTTCTACACGCAGAAAATGCTTTGCTCTTGTGGGCCATGCACGCCCACAGGGGCAGAAGAGGCTGCACACGCAAATCAGTCTACACACATCACAGGTAAAAAACTACTGCCAATCAGGTTTAATTTTTATTTCCTCCTGCAATCAAACATTCACGCTGTAGGGGAGCCTGGGCCAAAGAAGCTGCCAAAAGCAACTCAGCCATCTTTAATACCACGGAGAAAAGGCTGCAAGCTGAATGGACTCAAGGCTAGTAATTTCAATTATTTATCTGCTTTTGAATCTTTTTCATCTTCCATCTCAGGTCAGCCAACGACAAATTGATCCGTTAGACTGTGCCATTCTGCTTTCAAGCCATTATTCAGTTAATACTGAGGACGGGATGTCTTCCCATTTATTAGCTATCAAAGAAAGAAAACGCCCACCTTGACCCTCCAACAGACCAGAAGCTCCTTGTGCTGTGAAAGTTAAGAGTCAAACGAGCTCCCATTTTATCAGTAAAACTACAAAGCACTGGGTGAGGATGCTGCATTAATTCTTTATATTCACACTTCAAAATGATTTTTTTTTTTGCTCATGGCAGTGTTAGTGCCCTATATTGAAATAGTGCGTTCAGAAACAAAAGAATATGGAAATCCTAGTCACCACAAGAAACTCAAATAAATGAGCTGGGGAACGCCAAGCTACTGTTTGACCCAGGCATTTCACAGCATTACAATGTTCGTCCATTTTTATGATGGTTGGAGGATGAACGACGGTGTTGTATTTCACTGCATAAGATCATTTAGGAGCTCTCTGGTCAAATTTGCAAGGAAAATAATAAAATGTTGTACAATTCATTTTGTGGCTTGCTGGCCTTTGGTGTTAGTTTCTATAAATATACATACTCTGTGAAAAACATTTGCTAGGATATTTCTCCTCTGACATTGAACATTAGTCTGTGTAAGGGCTTCTCTTCAGTAGGAACAGCCATCTCAAGTCTGTACCACTGTCTCTAAATACTATTTCCGAGTCATAAGGTCCAGCATTTCCTATCTTTCATGGTTACAGACATTTGCTCAGGAGCACAGAAAATCTCCAAACTAAAGTAATTATCTTCCCTGTTAATTTTCTACCCATTTTCCCACACAGAAAAATTTCTGAAAGATTTCTGACCTCAAGACTCTTCAGAAAACAAACTGAAGCAGTCTGGTCTTTCCAAGTCAGAGCCCACAGCAAAGGCACCCAGAGGCATGAACGCATCCCATTTGTCTTACTGAGGCTGGACATGTAACAGCAACCATTTAAACACTGACAGTTAACCATTTCACTGCTCCTCATCCTAAGAGATGCGTTCAGCTCATATGCTAATCCTGGACTTCTCAAACATTAAGCTCATTTCTAGAAACCTCCTCACAAACGTTTTTTTTTTTTTTTGGTGCAGGAAATCAAGAGTAATTTCTCAACTTCTGTCTTCTCAGAAGAGGAAGAGCACCATACTTTCCTGAAAGTGGCTTTACCCTGCCCTGGTCAAAACATCTGCTGATGAACAATCTAGCAGTTCATGTCTTTCCAAAGCACAAATCCAAAGAGATTTATGTCTTGCTGCATATCTAGTGGTACTCACCTGGGGACCACATCACGTTTAGATTAGTCACGAGCTTTTAATCTGAGTGTTGTATGGCAGCACAGGCATCCACAGGCCAAACCACTCTACCAACAGTACCTGCAATCCCAGGAACATTTCTCCAACCATGAATAGATAAGCTGTAGTCTTTGTTAGGCATCTCCTTGCGCAGCCTCCAAAATTTGAGTAACATTAAAAAATATTAAATCTTTATGACCTTTGTAATTCCAACTGACTTGGCTTCCATCTCTGAGACATGCTCTGAGATGCAGGATTTTTTACATGACTTTTGGGATGAGTCACTTCATTTTTTTTAATGTCTGAGGTACAAACGTGTAAAGTGGAGACGAGCCTTCCTTCACTTGCTGCCTCTTATTCCACTGGTAAACACTGCAAGCACTTTAAAACAACTGCTCAAAGAGCTTCACATGTGCAAACCAGCACAATCTCACTTGTTTTATGCACATACGAAACCAGAAATAAAATCTGCTTTACACCATAGAATGAGCTACGGCCAGAACAGCTGCTTCCCCACAGCCACTTCCAGGCCCCCATGCATGCCCTAGTTTTGTGCAAAAAACCAGATTTCAGAAACCCTCCTGTGAGCACTATGTGCTTTCTCAATCCATCACACTAAAAACCCTCTGGTCCAAAGGCTGAAGACCAGAACCTGGAATATTTTCACATCCGATGCTTGCACTGCTTTGTCCTTTCTCCAAGTCCTTGGCTAAGAGATGGAGGGAACTGACAATGCACTTCACTGTTAAATGATTCAATGCCATTTTACTGGGATTAATTATGACTGCAGGTAAGATACAATAGTCTGTCCCATCATTTCAGGGGACACATCCATGGATAAAACCCTAGAAGTATTCTAGCTGTATCAAAAGCAGAGCTAAGAAATAATTGTTCAGCCTCTGTGGAATGAAAAGGACTCACTGGCAAAACTGAAGCAGTTAAAAGGAATTTCGATTAAGAGAACATGCACAAAACTGGTCAAGACTCTGATGCCTGCTGAAAGCAGGAGAGCCAAATCCAGACCTTCAAATGCAGCACTCAAAGGTCCTTCGAGCCACAGCACCATTACAAGCAAAGGGTGGAGGAGCATTTGTTAACAAGCACTACAAAGTCCACAAGGTTACAGACAGAGACTCCTAAAGAGCAAAAATCAAGTAAACTTAGTTGAGGCTTTCCAAGTCTGCAGCATCTTTAAAGTTTGTCCCAAGCTTTGTCCCAGGGTGCAGGAGATGACCCCATCTTATAACTCTGAGATCCCACATAACAGAACAAGCAACCACTAATTTTAAAAGGAACTATAGAGCAACTACAACCCCAAGTCTACAACTTAAAAAATGCCTGTAATTTTCAGGGACAGAAAGGAGTGCATGCTCTTTTATACCTCTACCCTCTAACAAAGCTTTGCTGAAGCTCAGGGGGGGAATTGTAGCCAAGTGCATCTGAAAGCTGCTGCTGAGCCTGCAAAGCACATGGGGTGCAGCACACACTGTGTTCTCGTATGCAAAGGGGGCTCAATGCAACTGCATACATAGAAAACTTACACCACAAATCAGTCTTTGTCACCATCCAACCTGCTCCATGCCTTTTGTATTCTCCACCCTGCTCGATCCCTCCACCTCCTTTCCCTCACAGAACACCTAAGCCCTCCCTGTGCCTTCCCCCTTGTATTTCTTATTCCCTGCTCCTCCATCAATGAGCACCCCCAGATCTCTCCCTACACCCTCTCCTTACCACCTGGCCTTGCACAAATATAATTGCTTCACTGGGAGATGCAACTGTAGGTGGTGGTTGGTAGCCCCTGGGGAAGCTACAGGACAAGTGGAAAATGCAGGTTCTTCAGAGGATCGCACCAAGGGCATCCAAACCAGAGCTTGGCTACCACAGCTATCCGCAAGCCAGGACTTTTTGGCTGCAACTCGAATTACTGAGTTTAACTCCCCTGTACCTTTCAAGCAGTTTGGTGCAAGGTGCAGAAGATGCAGCTCTTCTCCCCATCACACACTGACATACTCTGCCTCCTCCACTACCTTGTGCTTCCTGCACCTCCGCCACCACTGAACACGACTGGAAGGCAATCTTTTCAACAAATGACTTAGCAGGATGGGGAAGTCTGAGGCTGCTGTTACTTGGCTATCCTACAGTGACAGGATGGTTTGTAGTTTTGCAGACAATTACAAGTATTAACACGGACACATTTAGAGCCCGAATTTTGTATAAATATCTGGCATTTCAAAAAATATCAGAGAAACCAAGATAAATAGCAAGAACTTTAAACAGTAACCCTACTACTTTGATACCAGAAAGCTTACTCCCACAGCCCTATCTGTTGTATTTTAAACTGGGACCATCCAGTCCTGCCAATCAAAACAGGACAGTAGAACAGAAATAAACATTTTGAACTAGCTACACGCAGCATCAAAATAGCAGTGGCTATAATCCATGTTATTGATTAATATAACTGAAAATCAGAATAATGAGAAAGCTTCTAACTCTAGAGGAATGATCGTATCTGTTTGGTATTTTTTCATCTGTTCAATCTGATAGACCTAAGAACTGGAAAGCATCAAGGGCTTGGAGAACCCAGATTCCTTCTCCCCTCACTCAAGAGGTGTCTGCTCCGGCAGTGTAACAGCATGCTTCCTGCTCCTGCAAAGGAAGAAACCAACCTACTTCTCAGGCAATGGAAAAAAGGAAGGAGGGGGACACAAGACTGCTTCAGGGGGTCATTTGCTCTTTTTAGATTTCAAACTTGCTTTCAAAACTGTTCCACCCTTGTTGCAACATCCCCCAACGTGAAGCCAGGTCACCTGAATCCCTGTGTAAATTATAAAACACTTCTTTCACATCCTTTCAGAGGCTGTCCTTTTTCCAGGGCACAGTTTAAACAATCTGTACCCCATGCATCACACATCTTATTTTCCTTCTGATATTTGATGCAACTGAATTGCCAGGCAATCTTCCACTGCAGCAGTGACCTTTCATATGCTTTTATGGATGGGCAAATTTAATTTCTAAAAATAGATTCAATTTCTAGAATATATATTTATTTCAACACAGGCTGTATCTTCCCTCATTTAAGCGGTTTTGCAGAATTATGTCAAGCTTTAGCTGTAAAAATAAAGTGAAGCCCTTCTCCCTCACAAGATGCTTCTGCTGCTAGAAAATTGCGTAAATAAAATTTACACTATGATCAGTTGAGGAGGAACATAACGTGTATAACCTATTACCAAACACAACACTTCCTTCAATGCTTTCTCCAAACAGATATTCTGTAAATAGTCACCTCTCGACTTTGACTTGAAAGGGCATCATTGACTTAAATAAAATGCACACAAATATTTTAGCTGCTACAGTGAAAAGAGATTATTTATTATAACAATGAAATAATAAAAAGAACATTTCTCCAGTTATTTTAGTCTGCATTTCAGAGTGCAGACTGTGCCTATCTGTTTTGCTGATCCTGCTATAAAACCAGTTCCTCCTGTGACTGCATGGCTGTTTTGCAAGGCATCAGGAGAGAGAACATTAAGCTGCCACAGAAATGTTACAGAAGTGAAAAGGACAGGATTTGGGGACACATGCAAAATTTTTTTTAAAAAAAGAATTGTGCCTTGTGGGATCACAAAATGAGTGCAAATATGGCCTCCCAGAGCAAGCTCATGTTCAGTGTAGGTGCAATGCACAGCAGAGCCCACAGCTATTTGAGCAAGATGGGACACAACTGGCAGGATTAAGGTGAGCTTGGGAAGCAGAAGTAATTTGCCCCTATAAGACGGCTTTCACGTATTCTTCATTTCGACTTTCCATCAAAACAGCTCCCCCAAAAAAGGCAGGCAAAGTGCTACCTGCAGGGCTCCGGCTACCCAGTTTACATGGGCAGAAGCCAGGGTTCAGCCCATGCATCAACAGGACATTAGATGCATTCTGGGGTATTCTAATAGTTAATTCCCTGTTTTTTATAAACTATAATCTATGATGCTTCTTTAAGACAGGCTTTTTTAATGCACCAAAAGAGCATCTGTGATAATTGGAAAGGGCACCTAGTTAAAGTAATCTTCTCTGATAATTAAATATAGTAATTCTATGAATTTAAATTCTTCAACCTTGTAACCAATTGGTGAGATGCCCACACACACCCGTGTCTAGTAACGGGCAAGCCAGGAAAATTCAGCAGCACCGAATACAGTTTCTCACCGCTTTGCAACCATTTGGAAACGAGGGATGACTCCAGCGGCACGGGGACTGTGTGGAATGATAAAAACATATTTGCCACACACTTAGAATGAACACTGGGGAACTTCCATCCCCATTCACACAGCATCAAGGATGCAGATCTAATTTATTAAGGTTTCTACGAGCAAAACATAATTAAAAATACAAAAAATACCAAGAGGATAAGGTGAGGTACTTGTATGTGATTACACAATTAAAAATTGGGTTGAGAGTACCAATTAGATGTCCACATACCAAAGTTTGGATATTTGCATAGAAGGCTCCTTTGAATTGTTTTTTGGCAACTACATAAACACATACTTGAAAAAGAAATTAAAAAGCCTACATATCTTTCCAATCACTGAAAAAATTATGCAGATCCTGTGCATCTGGGTTAGTATCCATCTCTTTGCTTATTATTAAAATTTAACAGCTTTCAAAAGCCCAACAAAAAATCATGTATTCTATAAAAGTCTTCTAGCTATAGGTACAAAAAAATCTAAAAATAAACTACTGGTATTCAGAAAACTTATACTGAACTGAAAAAAAAACCCTGAAGAAAAAAACATTCTGCAAAGATGTTTCAACATTGGAAGTTTCTAGATAACAAAATATTTACTATGCATGATAAATAAGAAAGCATAATGGTTTAATTTTGCATGTGAGGAGTGTAAAATAATAACTAGTGTGGATAGGAGTTTTTGGAGGCCTTTTTAGAGCTAATGCATTCCCTGTAACCTCACAATATTATGAATAAAACAGCATTTCTCTGGCTCACAAAATCAAAGACAGAGGCAAAGCAACAAAGTACTTCAGTATTTAGAACAAGAAATATAGTACATTTGCTAATGCTGAACAATGTTCAAAATACAAAAATGCTGCATTCAAAACTGATCTATATTTTTCAAGTTACACCAACTTTTCAATAAAGTATTCCAAAAATTGGTTAGTACTTTCAAAATAATTTATTTTTCCTGATAATATGCCTTTAAAAGCAATTTGGAGAGCAACTTACTGCTCAGCTTTTCACTGTAAGCAGAAACTGCTGAGTCCAAGCATGTATTTCCATCTGCAGCAGGAGATAAGACAGTAGATTTTGCTGTTTTGCCTTATATATTCCTATAAGTTTTTCTATTTTACTTTAAAAAACCACACGCTGTGAGCACTTTGCTATGTGGCCCACATATATCTATCGGATGGAACTGGGTTGGTCTAAGGGAGGTCTGGACGCAACCTTCTCTGTGTTATCCATGCAGCTACTCCACTGCTTTCACAACCCTCAGCTCAGGACAGTTCTGCTCTTAACTAATCAAACAGATCAGGGAAAAACTTCCTTGAAACACTCAAGAGATGCACAGGAATTCAACAAATTTGTTTTAAGGAATGTTGCTTTGTCCACACCTAAACCTTTTGTGAGAAAGGGTATGTACAGTTACAATACTGGCCATAAGCATCTTTTTTGCAAGATTTGAAATCCCTGACGTGATTTGTACCAATATTTTGAGAAGTAAAAATTCTGTTTTTATTGTCTTTAATGTTTTTGGCTTTGAAATATAAATTAAGTACAGAAGAAAAATTAAGAAAATTGTGCAGAGCACCAGCATCCAAATATGATCAAAGCAGTTTCAGATCTGCTGGCTGTTGTTCTTCAATTCATTGATTCACATCCCTTAAATTGTATTATTTGTCAGAATTTGGGATGTAAAAATCTTCCACAAGCTGTTTCAAAAAAGCTTTATCAGCCATGCAGCAAAACCCATGACGGTGTAGAAACTTGCTTTTCTTGTGAGACCACTAAAGAAGGTCATTGAATAACTAATGGTCTATTACAACAATGAAATGAGAGACTTCAGTGGGATCTCTAATCCCTCCAGCTTTTAAAAGAATAAATCAAACTAAGGATGTGGAAAATGATAAAAAAGTATGTTTTCTTGAGAATAACATACTCTGACTTGACAAACATAGTTTCAACACTTGATAATGACATGAATGTCATTAGGAGAGCACGATGTCATGGTATTTCCCATTAAAATACAAGAAAATGGGTAACATGAATACATCTTCATATATTTCACCTCTGTTTATGGATAACGGTATCACACTGGCTGTTTTAGTGTATATTTAAGACTCATTGCAATGTTTGAAGGAGCTTCCTGTTACTTTCCCCTTTAACAACGGTAGCAATTTCAGAGAAAAGAGATTTCATCTTCTGTGCGTCTTCCCATTGTTCCAAGTAGGAGCTCATTAGCTGAGTGCCCCTTACAACCGAGATTAAAATAGTGATGAAATAGCAAGGAACCATTTCAACTTCTTCCTCTACTTCCTAAATAGAGCAAAACGCACTTCATATTGTCTTACCTTTATGGTTTTGGTCTGGAGTCTGAGTCCATTTAAAGTGTTAATGGCTTTCTCTGCATCCTTTGGATCAATATAGTTAACGAATCCATACCCTAAACTCTGCCCTGTTAAAACATGAGAAAAGAAAACTCAGTTTTGTAAGTACAAGGAACAGCCTCTAACAGGAACACAGTTTTCTCACACTGTTCATTTCATCCCTACTTTACCCTACGGTCTCTATGCCATTCTTCAACACTTCATTATCTACTCAATACAGTTGAAGCCAACATAAAAATTTCAAATTGCTGCTCTGAAGATCCTACTTAAAAAATAAAAAGAAGCAATCCTCCATCCTGCCTTCCCCAGGAGTTCACTGAAAAGCACATATGTGGTTTGACAGCAGCAGAATCGTGTAATAGTGTTGTGTTGAGTTCCTAATAAGTGTAACTGGCTGACCTGCCAGAGCAGTAACGAGGCCATCACTTAAAAACGATAAAAAAAATACACACATAATTTTGCTACTGTTTATAAAGTTTAGAAGTGTTTGAAATGCGAAAATTAGGCATCAGTGTTTTAACACTAACCTTGAAGCAGCTGACTGAGAAACAGACAACCTTTACAACTCATTTTATTGCTCAGTGAGCAGCCAGTAAATAGAAGGAGAAAGGACAGATCAAATTGCAGTAGGATGAGAGACCAAATTAAAGCTTTCCTCTGTGTATTAGAGCTGACGGCTAAAACCAAAACAGTAAAACAACTGCTGCTGCGCACGGGATGGCAGGAGCCCACTTTAGCAGCCAAAATAATTTCAACAGCTTCTGTTTTACTAGCAAGATCTGTGTTTATATTTGCAGTAGAAAGAGGAGACCTGGTTAATAGCTGGGATAAGTAACACAGAGCTGGAGAGACCATGCTGTTAGCACTACAGATACTCATTCACACAGCACAAGGACAGAGCTGTGGGTTTGCAATGGGCTGTGAGAACCGGTACCCAAAAGCTACCTTCTCCTGATTCCCAAGTACCAATTTTGTAGCATCAATTCTATTAATGCAATATGATAGACAGCTGCTTACAGATCCCTTCCGCCTTGGGCCTCCTACTGAAGTTATTTTGCACATTTGGAAGACATGGCAATTCCTACTTTATTTTAGTTCTGGCATATACACTAAAACCACACACAGACAATCAAATTTCAAGCCAAAGCAGTGAGGGAAGCAGCCCCACATACACCCTTCAAGTGTATCTGGAGAACAGCGGGCCAAAAAATAACTTGTCTCTGGGTGGTGGTGTGCAAGGGATCCAAGTGCTCCTGCTCACAAGCAGCAAGAAAGGAATCAAATGAAAATACCTTCCAAAGAGAAGGACAGCACTTGTGGAAGATTTCTGTCTGCAGGAGCAGCAAACAGGTGACCCAGCTACTGCTCACCAGGAGCGAGTGGAGGTTGGGAAAGCAGCTGCACACCAAGTGCCCTGATGTACCCTGGAGGCACAGATCCTGCCTCCGAAGCACAAAGCTTTGTTTCTTTGTCTCCTGGACTACAAAAAAGCATCTGTGTGTTTCTCAAAGTCAGACACCACCAAAAACACAGCGTTTGCTGTAACACAAATACAGGGAGCACTTCTGTCTCACGAAATCAGATCAAAGCACTAGAAGCTCCTAACTATGTGACGGAAGACCTTAAAAATCCATGGAAACACTGCAGTTCATGACTAAAATGCCCACATGCAGGTGTAAGGAAAAGAAACAGCTGTTTTAAACTACAATATATCCAGGGAGCAACCCCATCCAATCAATTTAACTTCAGAAGAAAAAAGCATAAAAGACATACTCAGTCGTCTTGAAGAGTTGAATTAATCTGAACAAAAATATTCTTACCCGATGTACACGACCATTAACCAAGAAGGAGCTGAAGTCTGATTGAGCAAGAAGCCTGGAGCAGAAATATTGTGAAGATCCTTTCCACATCATGCCTTCCTTTTCTTATCTCACTGATACTTCATAGAGCCCCAACCCGTGTCTCTGGGTAGGCCAAATCCTTAATACATTTGATTCTAAACCATCCTAGGCAGAATGAAACTACTCTCTAGGAAATAAACCTCTTTTTGAGAAGGAAGGTGCAAGGATCAGAGCCTGGATAACCTAAGTTTGTGTCCCTACTTTTCCCATTAATGATCTATTGACCCTCTGAGGTAGAGATAAAAGGAGTAGCTGGTGCAGTCAGTCTGTCTGAACATGGGCTCCCATCTCCAGCCACTTGTTATTTCTCAAGGCACACAGACCAACCAACCTTAACAACACATCCGATTGTTAATAACCTCTCATAGGTATATTCTCACTTCTGTAAATACTTCCGCAAGGAAGAGACCATGTATAACAAGCTCACAAACAACATATGCTGTAGCAGAATGAACTAACCACAATACACAAGAAGAATGATACGGAAATTTCATAGGCCATTCACTCCCTTCCTTGGCATAACATTATTCAAGTTTAGATATCATTACTGGATTCGCACTATCAACTGGAAACATTAAAAAATATTTTCTACAAGGTGAAGAACGAGGAGTACCAACATGAAAAAGGTGTCTAAGCAAGGTTCTGCAGGCATGTGTTCAAAGAAAATGATGGCATTTTCATAAAATCTTGCTTAGAATAACAGGTACACAGAAACACAATTTATTTTTTTAGTATATATTCCTCAACACCACGAAATACATAAAACTTGTAATAGAGTTTAAGGCCAGTTACTTTTAAGCTATCGGTTGTGAGTTAATGAAGTATTTTATTTGCTGTATTGGCTGGATTATATTCTCACAAAAAAGTTATGCTGGATCTAAGTCCGCACTGAGCACTGACTGTTTATTCAAAAAACCCCCACCTTTTATCTTACAAAACCCTCAAACCCACACCCCTTGCAGTCAGCTGAAGTTTTGGTGCAGTTCTTCCAATAATTCCTGTTGCTGCTTTCTGCCATTTGCTTTGTTTTGTAGCAATGAAGGTGAAGGGAGAAAAATCTTTCAGTTAAAAGCTTACCACTTCAGGGCTACATTTTGGTATGTGTACTTGGCATTTTCAAGCACCTCCTGTAAACACTATCATTTAATGAGGACAGGACGTCCCCATCTCAAAGCACGCAAAAGAAAAAACACAAAGAAAATAATTTGGGAAAAGCTTTACAACTGCTAGTAGACATCAAACTTTTAGTGTGCTAAACACTTACAGCTAAGAAACAAAAAAATTATACATCCAGCTGAAAATAATATTTTCAAATTACTCAAAGAGCAATACACCTTATGTCAGACAAAACATACTCTAAACATTAAAGAAAAATTGTTATTACAGAAATAGAAGGATTTGTTCCAGAATATTGTGAAGCAGTGTGAACTTCCCAGTTTTGGTTTGTTGTTGTTTTTTTTTTTGTTTGTTTGTTTTTTTTTTTTTTTTTAATCATCATGTACTCTTATTCCATGTACTCAAAAAGGGTAACACTTCTTTGGACGCAATCTGGCAGCATGAAGCAAGCAGCTGGACCTCTCAGTGGGATGCCACACAGGCACTGAAGTTCATTCCCATGCTACACTTCCCAGGAACAGCACTGTAAATAGTAAATATTTTCTGTGATTTGGAACCCAATAGTACATCGCATGCTGCGATTCAGCAGGGCAGGCAAGAGATATTTCTAGATGATCCTAAAACAACACCTTGTTATATCACTGTTAGTACTGCTCTTTCTAAATGTTTTATCTAGCTTACATAAAATATGTAATGGTTTTTCTATGATCTAGTAAAGAATAGGTCTATAAGTGAGCAACAGCAAGGTTAAAACTGATCAAAAACTTGTCAGTCTTTAAAAAGACACATGCAAACCCAAGCTGGTAATGTAAGTAATTCATGTTTCAGCAGGCTCCATTTCAGAGCCAGAAAAGTCACCGTGATAAAAACAAACTACAAGAAATAATATTGAAAAATCAATATATCCTATTTATAACATTTATCCATACACCCCAAACCCTGCAACTATGAAAAAAGCAGTGTCAATAAAAGACCTGAACCTGCATTTACTTCCTTGGTAAGCCAGTCTGCTTAGACCAATTCCATATTCAAATTAAGAGATAAAGGGAAGACAACCCAAAAAGTCATAACAAATGCAGGGAGAAAAAAATTCTGGCTACCAAAAAAAGCGTTTTTTTTATACATTACAGACACCACTCCTCCCTCAGCCTTTTAACACTCACGCAGACTCATCAGCATATAATAGTAACAGTACAGAAAAAGCCAGATGTGTTATGTACACCTGAGAAAGCTGTATGAAGTGCTAACTAGCAAGCCAGGTGGATATTAAACAGGAGCTCTTAAAATTATACATCTTTTAATGAGATTATCTGAATTACTTGCACAGAATAGACGCCAAAGACGGGAGCAAATGGCTCTCTTGTTCAGTAATTCTTACAGCACTGAAAAAATTCCAGGAGCTGGGAGGAAATAAAATTTCGCAGTGAAATTCAAAAAGCAAGGACTGTATGACCCAAATAATTACAGATTTATCAGTTCTAATGCTGAGCAAGGCAAAATTACAAAATATTCCATAATGGACTCTAATAATAAATAACTATAGAGGGGTAATAAAATCCATGTCAATCAAATTAAGTCTATGGAAAATAGATTCTGTCAAACTAAACTGACATTCTTCTTGATGAGATTACAAGTTTGACTTACAAATTTTACGAATGTTGATTTAATAGTACTGATATACTTGGTCTTCTATAAAGCACTTGATTTGGTACTGCTTATTAATTGACTAAACCAAAATTAACACGGTACACACTAAATGAATTAAAAAATAATCAACCAACTGATCTCTAACTCCGAATTGTGAAGAAGAAATCACTAGAACAACATTTTCCTACAGGCCTCTCTCAGGAAACATCTCTGCTCTAAACCGTTTATTTCCGTTGATGAGTGAAAAAAACCAAACTCCTGAAGATCAGCTGCAGAGAGATGGGACAAGAGGATAAAAACAAGTCACCAGGGAGGTGATTGTGCCCCTGTACTCAGCACCAGTGAGGCCACACCTCGAGTGTTTGGTTCAGTTCTGGGCCCCTCACTACAAGAAGGACATTTTGGTGCTGGAGCGTGTGCAGAGAAGAGCAACGAGGCTGGTGAGGGGGCTGGAGAACAAGGCCTACAAGGAGAGAGTGAGGGAATTAGAGTTGCTTAGCTGAGACAAGAGGAGGCTGAAGGGAGACCTCATCACTATCTACAACTGCCTGAAAGAAGGTTGTGAAGGGGTGGGTGCTGGGCACTTCTTGCCAGTGACAGCGATAGGACGAGAGGAAATGGCCGCAAGTTGTGCCAGGGGAGGTTTAGACCAGACATTAGGAAGAATTTCTTTACTGAAAGAGTGGTCAGGGATTGGAACAGCTGCCTAGGGACGTGGAGTCGCCAACCCTGGAGGTATTTAAAAGATGAGTAGATGAGTTTTAGAGACATGGTTTAGTGGGGAGACAGGCACGGTTGCACTCGATCTCGGAGGTCTCTTCCAACCTTACGATTCTATGAATCTAAAAAGGACACAGTGAAGGTACAACGCAATTTAAGCTCCTCAGTAAACTACAAACGTAAATTTAGATAGCGCAAACCCAACATCATGTCCCAACAAACCAAGAATGATGGTGTGATTTCCAAATGGGAAACAAAAGGACTGACACAGGGTTACAGATCAACCACATCAAGCCTGAAATGCTGCTGAAAGGGTTAAAATGAGTCTTTGTGGAATAAATCACATGATCAAGAAGGGAAATGAAGTGCTGCTTCTCTGGCAGTGAAGCACACAGCCAAAGCACTGTGCTCAGTCCTGATGTACATGCTTCAAGAAAGATACTGATGCCTTGGCAGTGGTGCCATTAGAACAGACTGCAAGTTTGAGTAACTCAATTGAAAGACGGTGCCAATCTGTCTACCTGATGAAAAAAAGGTGAAGTTGAACCCTAACAGTACTACATTAGCTCTCATCTAACATACAGACCATTTTTTTTAATACTGGTCATCCAGTGGAGCTTTGTATCCCAAGTCCCACCCCTTGGCAGTCAAAACAAGAGAAACTAGACTAGAAATAAAGGAGCAAATACTATTTCCCTGGGGAAGGCGCTTTTCTGGTTTTGACATGGAAACCAACAGATTATTTTAACTACCTACCAAACATTTGTCAGCTCTTCCATCAGTGATGTTTTTTTCTGAAAGCTATGCTCTAGCTCAAGCAGGAATTAATCCAGGAACATTTTGGGGAGATATTAAGTGCTCAATTTCTTCTACTCTGAAGCTCTGCAAATACACTGTTCCTGCTGGTTGTTCTCCATGCAGCTCCTACTGCAATCATTCCCACAAGGAAAACAGAAGTAAACTACTTTCTCAGTAAAGTTGGAAGCCCTCCCATTGCTGGAAACTATTCTAAAAGCAACTTACACTAGAGTTAAACTTCAAATTGCGTCCTGTGAACACGTAACTAAAAAAACTAAAAAATATAGTTTTTTCTTGAAAATATACTACTCTGGAACCTAAAGTCATATTGAAGAACCATGAACACTATGAACAGTCACTCAAACAAGCAAAGAATGGGACAGCAGCAACACAAACTGCCTTAAATCGTAGTTTTGTCATCCCCTTCCCAAATGTAAAATCTAATTAAAGTTGCCTGCCTGAGAGCCGTAACAAACACCAGTGAGCACCGACACTTTTTTGACAATACCTTCCTTCAGAAGTAGGCCACATCTGACAGCCTATCTCCTATTAGCCCAGCAGAAGCCATCAGACAGTAACAGCATTCACTCACTCTGGGTATGAGACCAAAAGATGAAATAATGCTTGCCATGAATTCTGAGCCTCCCAGCTCCACTTTTCACTTGCTCCAACCTCAACAGGGAAGAAACTAGTGCCAGTGTGAGCTTCTCTATCAAAGCAACTGAACTCTACTTGGTGTATACCTCTGCCTCTTCCAAGCAGAGACACACATACTTTCCAACCTTCTTCAACAATTCTCATGAACCGGGGATGTTTAATAAACACCACCCACAGACAGCAAGGAAAACAACAGAGATGGGAAAGAGAAAGACTTATGCTTTTCATCTAAATACCAGCGATAGAGGAGACTTACTGACTTTCAAAGGTAAGCCCTGCTCCAGATGATAGTCCTATTTCAGAGCACAACCCTGTAAGCCTCAACCTTTTTAGAAGCGTTTCAAACACACTCCTGGAAGGACAAAGAATGGCTGTACTTTGTATGAAAAACTGTATGATCTTGGGACTTTTGGAGAAGGTTACATAAATACCCTTGAGAAGATGCATTCAAAACGCATCAAGAAGGTCAAGTGAGTTTCTCCTTCATTTTTTGTTTCTATGACAATTACCAACAAATACAGCTGTTTACCTAAAAAAAGAAGGTAAGCTAGAAGAGAAGATTCAGACCAAGGGAACCATAAGACCAGTCCAAACCCTACTCCTTATCTGATGCTTTTTTTATACCAATAACAGTCTCATTCACCCTTCCTCCCTTTATCGAGGAGAAGCACCTGCTGTCATGCCAGTGATGCACAGTGCAGTCAAAGGCAACAAACCAGGAGGGAAGCAGCTTATGCGTACAGTGCTCCTAGGACCAAACAAGCTAAGGCTGTCACTGTCACAATTCACTGTAATCCAACTATGAAGGTAACATGTTCTGTGCTTAGCGCAGCTTTTCATGACAGCATCCATTTAGTCTATAGTTCATTTATAATTCAGACTCCTGTTTGTACAGACTAGGATTTTTTCAGTATGTGTTGTCCACAAATAGCAAGAAAGCAACCTCCTGCAATTACAACTTAACTATCACTTCTGCACGAATTTAGGGAAGAATATGTTGCCTTTCTCAAAGCAAAAATGAGAAGGATGACTAATAAATAGCTTGGCTTTTGCCTTTGGCAGGAAGGTGACTGGGTACAAGTTCTGTTTGGGAACATTCCAAATTACTGTTTTTCAGGTGCCCTTGGTAGTTCTTTTGAGAAGTCAGCTGTATTTAAATACAATTCAATCTAGAGTCCCAGATACGCTTTGATGCTACAGTGCATCTATGCTTAAGAAGCATGACTTATCCTCGGTTAAAAACAGTCATCAGCAAAATCTGAGTGTCAGTAGATCCTTCTTAAGATCCCACTGGAGAGGAAAGTCGGATTCCAGATTGACATTGATACCCTCATAACAGATCCCCTCCTAAAACATATTTGCAGTTTCATAATAAATGGAACAAAAAAATCTTAACACAAACCTTGGGAAAAATCCTTCTGTGTTTCACAAGCTGAAGTTGAGCTCTAGCTAGCCTGTAAAGATGTATATGCTGACAAACCTGCTCATATGGGACAAAATTCCTCATGCAAACTCTTCCCCTAAGGCATCAGAGCCCCGATCCCCAAATAGCAAAGGCTATGCTCTTTCCATAGGAAATCTGCAGGGAGAAAATTCCTATCACTGTGCTAATCTTGGCAATGCCGGAGAGACTCTGCTAAAAACTCATTTGCGCAGGAGACGGGCCTTTTGGAGAGGCTTGGGGGGCATCATGAGTTGTACAATGAGCTCCCACGGGAGCTCTACGCATGTACGATTTAATAAACTCCAGCTGAAGTGGAAGGGGTTTCTTTGCATCAGGCCTTCTCCAACAGAGATGCTGCTACATGATTAAAAAAATCCCCCAAAGGAAGCCCTTGCAAATGGCATGCTACATCCCACGTAGAACTCTCTCAGGGAGAGGATGAGAGAGGGAAAATGAACCAGACATACAGACACCACTCAGTCAATTTTAATATCTGAATGGGAAGTGCCAGATACCATGACAACAAGCCTAGAAAAACAAAAGAACAAAAGTGTTGCCTAAAATGTGAAACAAATCCTATAAATGTAGCTAAAGTGATCAAACAACTGGTGCTACTGAGGAAACTTGTAGTGAAGAAATGCAAACCCCAGAGCTCTGCACCTCTGTTTGGAATGGAACTATCAGGACCTAAAGATGGTGACCTCAAACACAATGCAGGACCCCCTACAACCACCCGCAAACTCTCCACAACAGGAAATAACATCCCTCAACCAGCACCCTGAAAGTTAGAAAGGTTCACTTCACCACACAGTGCTAGAGGAGATTACAGCAGTTCTGTCCTCCTTGGCAGTTTTGACAAATCCCTTAATGCGAGAGAGCGTAAATTTAATGTCTTGATTTTCAGAGATGCTGAAGCAGTAGCAGTTCTCATTTAAATTAAATACCAATTGACAGTAGCTGCTATTCCTGAAAATTAGTCACAGTAAAGATTCTCATTCTGGAATAGCCCCACATATCCACTCAGAAAACAGAACAAGATGGACTGTGTTTTAACAGAGCCTGCTGCTGCCCAGCATCACTAGATCTTTCTGAAAAATTGTACTCCACAAATTTCAAGAGGACATTTAATACCATGTTGCTGCTCCATTTTAAACTTGACTATACCAGCAGTATAAAACATGCCTACTCTTGCACACTGTAAAGGCTTCTAGCATTTCAGATGTTCTCCATCTCACCTGAAACAAGACATTGCTCTTACCTGCACACTGCACAGTTTTAACAAAGTCAGCTATGCAATTACTGTACTTGAAGACATGGACTGATCTGCATGCAAAGCTTAAGAGGCAGTCTGAGACAGATGCTGCTGACTTGGCTGGAGTCTTCTGTGGTTTCCATTACCATAGCATGGAAGTATTTTATCTCTGTAATGCACCTTTCCTGACAAACATCACTGAGGAAAGCACTTTTACTCCTATTTTGGAGAAAAGAAACTGAAAGGCATCAAGATTTCCAGGATGAACTTGGACAGAGAAACAGTCACTAAAACAGGAATCTGAAACTTAATCTCCCCACTGGAAGACAGTAACCTTATTACTGGACCATTGCGATTTGGGCTGGGCTGAAGATACCTTGTAAACAAGACGCACATTTCATGCTGCAGAATACATTATCCTCCTTTTTTGTTTTGTTGCTTTTATCAACTTTCTTTAAATATAAAACTGGATTTTAAGCATGGGTGTGTTCATGCTACTTCAAAGAACTGATGAAGTACGTTTTCAGAAGCTACTGGTTCCTGACATACGTAAAACAGTTCCACTTCTGAACAAATATTTGGATTCCCCCTTCAGCTGACATCTCTTGCTTCCCTTTTCATCTTCTCCTCCCCCTTTCTTTCAAGGAGCATACAGCCTCTGAATTAGCAGCTGTTCTGAGATGAGCAAGGCTGCACTCTTCCCTGTTTCGTCCCAGAACAGAACAGGGACTGTACTATAAAAATCCAGTGTTCTGGGTACAGGCACGAATGGACAAGAAACAGCCATGACTTGTCTACCCTGAACAGCAAATTCAATGCTGAAGAAAAATCAAATTAGACACAAGAATGCAGACACTGTAAGCAAATAGGTTAAGCTAAACAATATTCAGTAAAAAAGTGAAAACAAACAGACCCAGGGAAAAAAAAAAAGACCTATCAGCACATGTGAAGTGGTAAGCAGCAGTGTGGAAAGAAACCTGTGACAGGAATTGAGGAAGTCAGTGCATTACATAAAGCATGCAACATGTGGCAGGAAGCCTTTCACATCCCAAACAGACAGTGTCACATCACGGAGAGGGGATACAGGGTCATTGAACCACTGGTACATGAAGAATGGTAAAAACTACACCCAACTACAACAAGAAAACCTATATACTGAACATAAAGAAAAAACAAAGTAATGGAAATTTCAGCAACCACTAGGTTTTTAACTTAATGCTTGAGAGCAACTTAACATGCAAGATTAGAAGTGTCCATTGTAAAAACATGAAAACATGCCATCCCCTTTGGTTAAATTGTGAATTAAAAAGAGATGCAACAGCCTATAATTAGTTCAAATGTGTAAAGACTAAGACTGGAGATGAAATATTACAAGTGTGCTAAACACTGTTACTCAGAAGAGAAGATGAAATTAAGAGGCTAAAAAGCCTACACAGTCTGAAACCAGACAGAAAAGGCACTCCAATAGTGGAAACCAGTAAGTCATACCAAGAGATACATGCTTCATTACAGCAGACTTATCTTCCCTTCTTGCACCCCACCCCAAATGTAGGTATTTTGGAAATTGAGATTAAAGTGGAAGGAAAATAAAAATGAATACTGAACAATGGAGAAGAAACTGTAAGCAAACCATGCACGTAAAAAGATGATGCCAGGCACCCAGAAGAATTAAAGCTTATGGGAAACCCCACTCTTCTGGAAGACTAGCAAGTAATGGAGTGATGGGGAGAAAAAAGGCAGAATGACATAGCCGCTATAGAGCCTGGGCACTAAGCAGGTTCCCACTTTCATATGGGTCACAGAAATGAACTGGTAGTGTCAGTCAGTTGTGGCTTAAGAGAAAGGAACACAGCACTTGGTTGCTTACTTATGGAGAAGAGCTATGCAAGCAGAGGAATTGGTACAGGAAAAGCATAGTTAAGATGTCAAATCCAGTGCATCCTCAAATCTGGAAGCACCGAATGCGGAAATAGCAGCAGTAACACTTCCAGTCTAAAGGAAATGGCAGAGGCATATAATACTGGAGAAAAACAAGAGTTTGTTTTGCAAAATGAGCATATTAAGTAGGGCATAACAATATACCGCAGCAGCAGTATCTGAAACCTGGTTGACTGCAAATTCAAAGTCTCTGGTAATTTTGTCAAATGATTTAATTTGGCAACACAAGGTTTTATACCTCGGCCTCTTTCAAATAACAGAAAACAAAAGCCACCATAACACTAAAATTTCAATGATCTGAACAATGACTCAGAATACCTATTCTGTCTCAAACAGCCGACTAATTAAACTCATTGTGCTCTACTAACCAGTTTTTCCAGTGCACAGAGGAAAGCAGTTTATTACAGACCGGAATACCAAATTTAATATTAACTACACAACATGTATCTGCAGTATTTAATCTGATCAGCAAAACCAAATAAAATCTGCAATCTGGCAGCTAAGAAGGTTAATCTGTAATAGTTAGATTTACGTAGATTACTTTGCACAGCATCTGGAATGATGCTGAGAAAAGTAAAACTACTTTATCACATACCAAGATGTGTTGCCTACAAAAATTTCACTATCCATCAAAACTTAGAGCCTACTTAAGTTTGCTTTGACTTTAAGACAGAATTTTCAAGAATTTTAGAAAAAGAGCAGGAATTCAGATGTTACAAATGTTTATAATGTTCCTTTTAGGTACTTGCATGTAAGAGAAGCAATGAAAAGGAAAACTGCTTAAAGAAGAAAATATTATGACTTTGCCGTGTGCATACTACTTAATTTGATCACTTAAATGTCTCAACAATTTTGTTTAAATATTAGCATGAATATAGCTCCTGGATTAATTTTCTCCAGACTGAAAAGCATTTTTTTTTTTCCTTTTAAAGGCGGATTTAAACTGTATCAGGCAACCCCTTCTCCTATGAAACCATCCACACGTATAGCACTGGATGTACCATGTGCGGATGTCATGACTACAATCCATTCTTGCTGGCTGACTACCACAGAAAACAGTGCAGGTTTAATGACATACAACTCTTGTAAAAAGAAAAAGGCTTTTCTTCACAATATTAAATACATACATGGTAAACAGGAAAAGGAAAACTTTTTCCAGTTTGACAAAGTACCTAAACATACCTAACCTGGAACAAATATGTACCACAATACTACCAACAAACAAAATCAAGGTAACAAAGCAACTATTACAATGTAGTAGAAAGAATAAAGGAAAGAAGTGTTATCCGTCATGTTCCCAAGCTGTTTATGGTTTTTTTTATTTTTGTTGTTTTGTGGGGGGGTTTTTGGTGTTTTTTTTTTTTTTTTTTTTTTTTTTTTTTAAGAAAAAGTGGCTTCCAAAGCAGGAAAGTACTTAAATGGAAGTGATGCATTGGTAAATAGAAATGACACAGATACAGCATGAAGGGGAACAGAGGAATCTAAAAAAGGAACTGCTGGAAAATACTTCCTCCTTGTTACATGTCCTATCTTCTTATGCCCTACCTACCATTCTCACAACAGGCAAAGTCAAAACACCCCCGACATCTAACCAAGACATTCCTAAAGAAGAGGAAGGCAGCCTCATTTTCTGGCTCCTAGAATGCTGTAAGCAGGAAGAAGCCTGTTGATATCTAGTTTAAGTTTTTTTAAAAATGCATGTGAGCAATTTTCCATACAGGGGAGCAGGCACATCAGACCTTCTACCACACAAAGAGCAACCCCTCTAGTACAGCAATAATTAATCATACTGGTGATGCTGCCATTTGTTTGCTTGCAGGTGAGTATGATGCAGCTTTTTGTCCATCTGCTTTTGCAACACCCCGTAAAAACCATGTAACTGAAAAAACCCACCAGTCTGGGCTCTTGTGAATAAAAATAATGAAAACATTCAGGTTTTTCTGCTTGAGCTGATACATTCCGCTGATTAAACAGATGCTGTGAGAGTCATAAGAACAGCAGTACTGGGTTGGAGCAAAGGTCTGCCTAGTCCAATATCCTGCCTTCAGCAGCACCTGCAAGTCAGTAACATGCACTGAAACTCCTAGCAGAGACAAGCAGGAACATCTGCAAAGTCAGTGGTGGATCCTACTCAAGAAGGATGGAGAACAGCTATGTCCAGCAAACCCCAGCAGCAAGTCAGCCAAAGCAGAGCTGGTGAACAAAGTCAAAATGGACTTGGGACTTCAGTGACATAATGGTTTCTTGACCCTTCCCTACTCTTTTTAGAACCAAAATCTCACAGGGATGAGAGGGACAAGACTGTGGCATCAGAGAAATAGGAAGTATGGCACCTTGGGCAAAACCTGTCTAAACAGGCAGGCAGAGACACAAAAGGGTCAGAACCCAGGCTGTACCACAAAGGATTTACCAAGTCGGAGGCTGCAATTCCTTATCAATGACTGCTTCAGGAAAGAAGTGTAGGACATGAAGTAGGATGCTACTGGAATCCATAGGTGTATGCTTGTCTGCTGGCAAAAGCTGAGCATCAGAGCAACTCCCAGTAGCTGAGAGATTACTGGCAAGTAATCTATAGTGCTGATTACAAGCACGTAACTACCAATGAGCTGCATACAACGGTTGTTGGACTCCCAACTCATGCAGCAGGAGAAACTATCCTTCAAGAAAAGAATAGATGGTGAGCAGTGTTAAGGACATACAGGCACAGAAAACAGTGGTTAAGTCTTCCTTTCCATATATTCTTGGGCATAACCACATAACAAATAGAAATTAACTCCCCTTAATCACAAGATGATAGTGTAATGTTTGTAAGTTTTGGGATTGAACCCCTGATGTTTTCTAGAAGCAAAGGACAAGAAGACCTTCATGCAATAGATACCCCCAAAGGAACTTTGCCCTCTATGGATGGTGTCTCACTTGATAGAACACAGAAAACAAGTTGGCTTGATCGTGTAAATGGGTCCTTGCTCAAGTCACACTTAAAAGAACTCAAACAGCAAATCTGAGCTAAAGGATGGGATCTGAGTAGATGGATTCTGAAGCGGTACTTTGTTTCATTGGTATTGGGACTGCAATAAACTGAGCTAGCAGAGAACACAGAAAAAACTTGGGAATGCTGAGGACATTCAATCCCACAGGGAGCAGATCCCAATACTGATCTGAAGGTCTCAGGCTGGCCATTCCCAGAAGCCAAGATGAAGATCGTGCAGGGATCTTCTGGCTGTACAGAACAACACCTGTATGCTAGGAAGTGAAGTGATGACTGACCAACTCCACAACAGAGAAGGGGCAAGAACTTCCTGGCTCAATGAGTCTGAGAAACAGCTACTGCAGGGCAGTCAAAATAATCCTGGGCACAAGCTTACTGAACACCATCTTAAATCCAAGAACAAACTCCTAATGCAGCGCTGGTAAAAAGCAGTCTTCTGAAAAGGGAGGGCAGGAGTTAGGCCATTTTCAAAACCACAGACTGGTTATACACAGGTCATTTTTATTCTTGGATGAGTTGTCTAGCAAGAGCACTGGGGACATGGGCAGAGGTAACAGCTGCAGCACAGCCACGCTGCTCACTGGCACAGCTGAAGGGCAGAAGATGATGAAAGTTCGGAAAGTCAGCCTTGGAGCCCTGACAGGTATTCTCTTGGTGTGCTGTCTATTCCTGCCCCAAGACCCTGTCTCAGCTGGAGATAGTGCATCATTAGTGGCTTTCCTGGAACTCTCATTCCTTTGCTCCTCCTTCTCCTTGGGCTAAAAGGAAAGAAAAGAAAAAGGGTTAGGGACAGAAGCAGCGGTGCATGAGTGCTGAAGCACAGGCTCTGTGCTTCTAGAGGGAAGAGACAACAAAGGAAATAAGACAGAAAACACTAGAGCTAAAGGCTCGACTATCATCGGACAGTTCCACCAACTGAGCTGTTTCACCTAGCAGCTCCCTGGTAGAGTTAGCCTTACTGCAGATGATATGAAGGACAGAAAAAAAGTCTCAGACTAGAAGCCCAGCAGACACACTGAAAAGCCTCATAAATAACTTTGTATCTGAAAGTCACAATTTTGGAGGACATGGTTATGCTACTGCTGTTGAGAAAACTGCAGGGCTCATCCTTGCTCACCAGATTTGATAGAAAGGTGATGGTGATGCTATTTACTCAAACCACGCAGTTAAAACTGAAGAGTAAACTAAAAAAGCATTAAAAGCATTTAATACTTTAGTTCTAAACTCAGGACTGAAGCTGCTGAAGTTAATTAGAAAGCTCTTTCACAGCACAAGGGTCATGCCTACTTGCTTCCTGCCTATTTGCCCCAACACTCATTTAAATTGCTTTTTTCCAATAATCAAGAAATCAAAATTCTTTTGTTCGCCAGCACCAAGTATGCGCCAGACAACTGCACAGAGGCGATAAAGAAAACCATGGATACAAATCTGTCAGTTTTGCTCAGCGTTTAGAACAGACAAACCATACCAAACAAATTTTAGAAATCCAGTACTAAAACACTCACTATTTCTGTGTTCCTTCCCCCATGGTGCTAATAGATTTAGTTCAGATACTTATTCCAAATGTTCATTTAGATAATCAATATTTGGGGATTGTCTTCAATCTGCAGGTCTTAGAATAGGATACAAAACACTGAAATTAGGTTTATCTCTGCTCAAGAACAGAACACATTTCTGAAAATAAGCAGCTATAAAAACAAAACAACTGGGCTGCCAAATTAAGATCAATTTAGCAAAGGTCTTTACTGACAGGGCCATGTACTTGTCTTGTAAAATTAAGCCTGAAATCTAGAATTAAGAGGACAAACATGGCTCTTTTTCCACATCTTGTAATATTCTATTACCTGCATACAATCGGAGGTACCAGACAAAAGACTATAACCAATAACTGAAGCATGCTCTATATTCCTTCCCATTCACAAAAGGATTTTTTTTCCAACTAACATGGTGGATTTCTGCTTTTCTGGGCACCTGAATTTCAGCTGCAGTTATAGTACTCTGACCACTCTACCCCCACTGCACTTTGACCACACATTCACAGAAATAACTCCCATACAAATCTGTTCCTACTAAAATACAGCAAAGCCAATCTAGAAGTCACTTAGTAAAAAACTTAAGGTAATTAATTGAATTTGTTGTTATTTTTCAGGTAACTCTGCTGTACAATTATTTTATCTATTCCAGCAAATACTAAATATTTTGCCTTCAATTAAGTCAAATGCAAAAAACTGCACTGCTTCTTACAAAGATCCCCTATACAGCCAGTTTAAGGGCCAGTACTAAACATGGCCTTTAAATGCAATCAAAACAAATGCCACGATTGTATTCACTTTGCAAATGGTGAACACGACAGTACATAAATCAGGATTTTCTTTTCCCATTCTGAAGGACTGTGTTGATTCTCATGTATTACTGGAGCAAAGCAACTGCTGCCAACACTCAGTCTAATGTAGCAAGATGTATCAAATAAATGATCAGAGATCAGTGACTAGTTACCACTGCTTTACGGAGAATTACTAGAAAACCCTTCCAAGTCAACAAGGGAATAAACTACCTCTACAAGGTATTTTTCTCCTAAACCCTGTTATTAGGTGAGCTTATGCCATGAGGCATGCGTGTTTACATACTTTCTAAACAGTTTATAAGTCTTATCTAATATAATCCCCACATTCTATAATCCTATCTGTTTAATGCATTTGAAGTAGGGAAAACTGCTGGAACCAGAAATCTCAAAATGAAGGCACTTTCAAAGCACAATCAGTGAACTGGACATCAAATATAAGCGTAGTTTATGCTCAGATTAGACTTTCAGTCATTTAGGATCAGGTAACTCAATGCTGGCGTTCACAGTAAGCTATATTTATCTGCATATTTGTCACTTTTTTCTTCCAATAGGATACACTTTCACTATAATCTTTTACAAAATTCCTGGAGAAAACATACAAAGACTACTAGTGTTTACTATAAGTGAAACTTCTAGCAAATATATGTTCTATCTGCAGCTTCTAAACATAAATAGCTGTGATCTATTTCCTTTGAATAAAAGTATTCTCCCCCATGACAAAGCAGTACCAATTTACTAATGTCTCTCCATCTTCCAGCCTAACAAAACGCAGACTTAACTGTGCAACAGTTACCCATTGTCATGAACTGTATTACCAAAAGGCCTTTTTCCTATAATCAAATTTAACCATTAATGCCATTTTTGCCTTGTGAATTTCCATCATGAATTTTCAGAGTCCCCCTTAGATTGCACAATGGACACTGACCTTTTGCTCATCGACTATCAGACAAACCCACCACTAAAATACATAAAGCTTAGCTGTTGCTCATTGCAAACATCCGGCCAATACTACAAGACGTCTGTTTACCAAGGAAAGCTTACATACTGCTTTCCTGGTACTGCACACACCCCATCAGATTCAAGAGCTTCCCTCCTGGAGAGTTGTACTGTTGCAGAACATGATCATACCCTGCCTTCCATCCCTCCTGCCTCCTAAGGTTACTGCCAGTGTGCAATTAATGGATTCTGCTCCTGAAGACGCAGACCTCCTCCATCCACTGCTTTCAAAACAATTACTAATTCCAGATACTGAAATTAAGGCTTAATTAGATCCCAAATTTAAGAAAAACTCTTAAGCATGCAATCTCCAAGCCCTAAGTTCCAACTAGAAACATCAGTTCAGTGCCATGATTCCCTGAACATTCTTGGTTAAGTAAAAACTGCATCTTTGCTTTTTACTGCAGCGTTGTTTTGGTCCAAGTTTGCAAGCTTCTCATTATACGGGGAGACAAGAAAAGACATTTTACAGAGGGTGAACGATACGGTCTTAACAGAGTGGACGTACTCTTGGACCAGGAAGGATTCATCATGGTGGCTTGCTCAGATCACAGGCAGAACGCCCTCCCCAGTTCAGCAATTTACTGATGTCTAACGGAGACATGGGCACTGAACACTGCTCAGACAGAAAGTATTCTCCTGTACTCTCTAAATAATGCTGCATTATTTTATTCTGCCATTTTTTTAGCTTTTGGTGCTTGGATCACGTGGTTAACATCCAAGGAATGAGGAATGAACAATCCAGAACTTCTAAAGAGCACTGCAGGTAAACCAGTCAGTATTTCCCTCCTAACGTGACAACACACAGATGCTACTGCTTTAAGTCAACAGCTTGCCTGTCCTGGATTTTCACTGGGATCATTAATATTTATATCACACAATGCCATGATTATTTCTGAACTGCACTTTTTAAATGTGTATCAGTCCTATAATAAATACCTGAAATTAAAACAAAATATGTAAATCTGTGCATAATCTTAAAGGAGCTGCAAATTCAAAAGGAATGATTTAAAGAGTTGCATTTTGGGCAGAGGAGCAACGAAGTTCCCAATTATGCATGCAAAGAACATAAAATTGTACCACTCAGCAGGAATATGCAAATTCTGTCGTAAGCGATGCACAGAAATCTTGTATCAATAAATATTATGCTTTACAGTGTGCCTGGATTGTTGTAAAATAAGAAAGAATATTTGAGATTTAAAGGTTTTGGGTACTGATAATTTGAATATTTGGAGATGTAAATTCCAGTGTGTATAAGAGAAACAAAAATCTAATTCTTAAGAGCTCAGGTAAGGCTGTCAAATCAATTAAAATTACAAAGCATCCCCCTCTCCCCAGAACTATGTTAGCAAGGACAACTCACTCGGCCAGCAGCAATTAGTGTCTGACAGACACGACACTGACTGGATCTTTCGTTTTTCTAACACGGGACACAACCAAGTTCAGCATTTCTTCTTCTTTTAAAATTTTCAGATAAATTCAAGCCCTCTCCTTCCCCAAGTCAGGAAGATACTTAGCACTGGATTTCTCTGGGTGAAATAAGAAATAGAGCATCTGTACCACCATGAAGCTTAGTGTTGCTTGTAAGCACTGAGCCTCACACCAATCTGAAGCTGTAGTCTTCCCCCATGATGACACCTCCCCTCATCTAATGCTGCTCTAAAATGTTCATGTCAGTTTTTTTAACTCAAGTTCTTTCTCATTTTTTGAGAGCAGCTGATTAAACCTGAACAACTGGGTTGTTGGACAAAATATGCTGTAGCTATGAAATGGTACAGCAGGGACCAGTTTCACTGTTAATTTAAAATGCTAGAATTAATTAGGTAGTGTAAATGAAGAATTTAATAAGCACACTTTACAACCACAAGTTCTGCTTTTATTAAACATCCCTGCCAAATGAAAGCAACTATCTTCAGTCTGGTTTTCCTAGTCTCATTCCCTTAAAATCTCTGTAGTGAAAAAGAATTTTTCCTGCGACAACCCCTCCCCCATAATTAAAATGTATGCCTGACTTCCATCTCCTCTTTCAAGTCATTAGCATCTTTTAAAAATGCTACTGTATATCCTGCCTGTTCTGAGAAGCTACCAAACAAAACCTAAGTTTACAATTTTGGTTTTGAATACCAAATTAAAGGCTGTCTTCGAAGCTGTCATTCCTATTCAACTCAGTACGGTGTACTACCAAATTAGAACATTTTTTTAGTAGAGGAATATGCTTGTTTAAACACGTGTCTTTCCAAAGCGAGTGGTAACATCACGAATCAATTTTATTAAAAACCCCTACTATGGCTCTAAGACTGCAAAAAGACTTGGACCAGGTGTTTATTCCCGATATATATGGTTTAATCCATTTTAAAATGAATAAGCTCAGATTATAAATTCTCTCGAAGGGATCCTGTATGTTTAATGGACTGTTTAGCCCTGAACTCCTTGAATAAGGTATTTTAGGAACCTAAACATTTCACAAGATCTGTGAAATTTCTTAACAGGACTGGGGAAATTCCATTTTTTACATGAACCAATTCAATTCTCTCTAGCCTGAGAAACACATTAGAAATTTTCTAATGTGGCTTCCCCATTGTAAGTATTTAAGATTGATGCTGTGGTTTATAACCTTTCCTATTTTTCTTGAAGCAACCTCTCTATAGTTTACTTTTTATTCTGGCTTTCCTTATTTACCTGATATTTTACCTTAGCAAGGAGATAAACCTGCTATTTATAAAGATGACCCATACTTTAACAGAAAGGGCTCCAACATTTGTTTAGAAACACGTAATACTATAACAGTGCATGCTCAGCTGAGATTAAAAATACTAATTTTAACATAAAAAAATGAGCAACTCAAAAGCAGACAAAACCTGAATTGTTTCAAACCCTCACCAGTTCAGCAAGAGTAGCTTAAGAAAGTATTGTTTCTTCCACAATACAGCTTTCACTGTCAAAGAATCTATACTGATTTTTATAAAGAAAAAAAGGAGGGAACCCTTGAGAAGCCAATCATTCCTGCAACAGTCTACTGGCATATGTGTATCCCTCCCCTCCCAGAAAACATGAAAACTCAAAGCCAAATGAAGAATACACATGGCAATCCAGAAAGATAAGCTAGTTATGACCTCAGTGTATTTCCATTTTGTTACTCAGTGTTCTAAGAACTTTTGAAGACAGACTGCTTCTGGCAGAGGACTGCATTCAATTTACTAACTCTGAATCCAACGTGAAGAACAAACATGCATCCTAAAATTTAGTAATGTTGCACAATGACATGATAACGGGCCTGAAAACCTTGGAAAATTAAGTTGTTTTCAAAAACAGCACAAAGACTTAAGAGAACATTTCTTCTGGCCAATTTGCTTATTTTGTACTTGTATCACTTCTTAAAACAACATGTAGGGTCCTCAGTCAGCTAGAGATCATGTCCTCAAAGCATCTCTTTAATTTCTTTTAAAAAAGATCCCTTTACAGTGTTTTACTTATCAAAAAGATTTATGCACTTTGTATGCAAAGAAAAATCATAGACAAAAACTACCAAAGACTATGTCAAGAAGATCGTAGAGTAAATTTCTCACATCTTCAAACAGAGGCACAAAAGCCTGGAGATGAATGGAACAGAACAAAAAGAACACTGTTCCTACCAATGAAGTAATGGCTTCCCATCCAAAGACAGTCAGCTCTCTGTGAAAACGACACTGAACATCTAATGTCTTGACATTATATTGCAAGGAAAACAGCATGAATTTGAGGCATATGGAAGCAGAAAACCCTCATGAAACCTAAGACTTGCCACGTTCAAAATTCCAGCTAGGAAGACTTGGGCACAAGACAGTTTTGTATTCACTTCTGTCCAAAACAGTAGTTATCTGCAATTTAATTTATCAAATTTTCAGACTAAAATACAAACAATGGTCTGGAGCTAAACTAGTCCAGCAGGAGGTATCAAGGGTGGATATCACATTAGGATAGTTGGCCAGTGATGCTCATAAAAGAGGATTTGTTATTTGTATGGAAACTTTTGGAGTGGGAAGTTAAGCGATTTCTTTAAGTAGAAGAATAAGTAGAACCCAGTTCCATTTTTCAATCTTCTTCCTTTTAATATCCCTGAAGGTGTGGCCCAATCAGAAGACATATTGAAACAGATATATCATGGCCAATGTGCTAAAGAAAGCTCTGCTGAACTATACTTCTGAAGACTTGAGGTGCCCCGCAGGTACTGCCATTTGTTATGTGCCTTGCGTTCAAGCAGAACACTGCTATATGTCACAAAGTAAATAAAGAAGCACTGCAGGTTCAAAAGCACTAAGCAGATCACTCTAATGCTGCCAATACAACAGCTGCCGAGCTGTTATGGAAGTAGGTATGAAGATTTGCATTTTTACATGGTGCCTCTTTCCACAAAGCACGCACCCAAGCCACCGTGAGTGCATCTGAGAGGAGATGGCTCCTTTTCTGGAATCCTTCAAGGTTGCTGCTCTGTGCTAAACATAACAGTGTTGGTGATGTACTAAACAGCAGTGAAATTTCAGCTGTTCCCCACCTACAGTGTGAGTAGACACACAACAGATAAAACCAACCTATAACCAAGTTATAAAAGCTGATTGTCCATCCCATCATCATCTTGTGCATCAGTGAGTTCCCAGCTGCGGCAGCAAAGAGAGTAGACTAGGTGCATCTGCACACATCCACACGTCCTCCAGCATTAGTGCAGACAGCTTTCTCCCTCTGAGACAGTATCTGACATGGAAGGATTATCTTATTTTTAAGGCACCTACCAACAAGTGTCACTTCATGCAGGAAAGGCTCACCGCTAATTAAAATGCTTCCTGGGAGTTCATTAACCAATACCCACAAACATCCAAATGAAACCCAGAGCAGAGGCTCTCAACTACCAACCACTGCTGTTCCAGAGCACTGTGGTAAACAGGCTGCGATGGGCATGCAGAACCATCCTGACTTTATGCTGTTAACAGGCAAAAATGATACAGGTACGGTCAGGTTCAAAAGAAAGTCAGAATTAGGAACGGTCAGTTGACTCAAGCCGCTCAGACTACCCTCCAACAAATTAAGGCAATATTAAATAAAAGCCAGAACGATCAGGAAGGTAATGGCATTGCCCGAGCTCTGCTGTAAGGAGCTGCACAGTATTATGCACACGCAGATTAGCAGTGTTTGTACTTCCCCTCAGATCTGTATGGAGGCTGAAAGACAAGCAGTGTCTTGGTTTTTCTAGAATGCAGTGCGCATCACTGAAAACTAAAGGTTTACCATCTGAAGTTTACTATGATATCTGCAGTATTCCCTGTGCTAAGGACTTGCAACATAAGCACTGAGGTTTTGCTGACCCCAAATGTAAACCGACCTTGATGCATGTAAAGTTAAATATGAAGCACTTACCTGTAATTTTGTCTCTCACGAGCTTGCAGGATTCGATTTCACCAATGCTCCCAAAGAGACTCCTGAATTCTTCCTGGGTCATATTCTGGGGTAAATAGTTGACTATGAGGTTGGTTTTGCTGTCATCTGTAGCAGCCCCTGTCTGCATGGGGGAAGGGCAGTTTCTACTGTTGCTGGAGGGTCCATTGGTTGTATTGGAAGTAGGGCCATTCGACACCTGAGGCTCCATGGTGCTAATTATCTACATCAAAATAAGAGGAGAAGGGGAAAAAAACTTTAAGTTTCATAGATACAATAGCTATTTTTAAAGATACTTACAAACGAATGAGTAGGTAGCATTCATGGCCAATTTAGACACTTCAACAAAAAAACCCGGCTTGATTCCTCTGTTATTGTTGCAAAGTAGGTCATGCTAGTCTTTGGCTGTAAGCATATACTAAGATGCAGTTAAAAAATCCTTTTTTGTTAATGCAAAGCTGATTTCTGCTTTCATCACGCAGCCATTTTCACAAATGTAAATTTAAACCACATAAATTTAATTATAATTTAAGGTAATAATCATAATTAAAATTATAGTTCCATTAAATCAGATGAACTAAGTGTATGGCTCTATATGAAAAGGTAAAATATTTTACCTATTTAATAACTGTATCACAGAGTGCAACGACAACAACATTAACCCAGCACAGTCAATCTGCAAAGTATTGTCATTTGGATTGCCTTCAATTAATAAACTCAGTGTCCCAAGACATACCATTTACTGGTTCCTGTGCTGACCTATATTCTCCAGTTACATTTTTGAGTAACGAACTGACACCTCTTTAAATAATAAAGCCCTGGATTTGCAATCTTCAGAGATACAAAGGTCTTCTGATATTTACTGGAATCAAAAAGGTTTAATCAGAAATGAGCTTATCAGGTACAGGGTGGAATTTTAACAAGTGCTTCTTTCTTGAAATGTGAAAACTCAAATTTTCACATAAGATACTCAGACCTTTCCAAAAAAATGACAAATACGAATCGAGCCCAGCAAAGCACATGCAGGACAGTAGCTCCATTGTCACCAGTGCCACCGGTCACATGAGTAAAGCTGCCTGCATGTTTATCTACAGGCTGGGGACTGAAGAATGCAAGTTTTCATTTGAAAACTGCACAGGCAGACAAAGGGAGCATAAAAACCTGGGTACTGCAAGCCTTTTCTATATAGGTATTTGCCTCTATACTATGGCTTCCAGCCTGTCTTAACTGTCATAAGTGCTGAAAAGGGAAGGACATCATCTTAGTATCAAACCTACATGAAGTAAAGGAATGCAAATAGTGGCTTTTGCTGCCTATTGTGAAATTTGCGATGGTGCAGCTTTGCTGGTATCTCTTAAAGAGCATCCATCCCTTAGATGGGCTCAGTGTCCCTCCAAAGACTGATGTGAACTGCTGCCATGGACAACAGACTCCACTGCCCAGAAGCAGGGACCAGTGTGGAAAGAACTGAGGGCTAAGGCACCACACACTGAACCTTGTGTTCATCTGATTCTGTAATTATTATAATTACTGAAGAGTTAATTTGCTTTCTTTTTTAAATCCAGGGAGGTATGTGTTGTGAAAAATTAAGACTAATTCAGGAGGATGGGGACACACACACACACACACACAAAAAGACGTCTAGTCTAAAATTAGCTGCATGAGGGTGGTTCAGGCTTCAAATATATTATATACTGGTCAATTATTATATTTTTTTAATTTAAATGTTTCAATGTTAGTTTAATGGCTCATTTAAGTAATAATCCTTTTTTATCAATGGAAAAAAGTTTTGAATTACCATTTTTTCCATTATCAAGCCCAGGAATAGCTATTTGGTTTAACAGTTTTTAAATAAAAGGAAGCCTTGTCACATTGTGCTTAACAGACAGGCCTTAAACTTCATAAAAGAATCATTTTGAAAATAAGCTCTACAAAAATAGAAAGTTCTTGAAAGAAATCGGCACATCCAAACCAGAATCCCTCTGCCAGTTTTACCAGCCACGTGGCACCAAGTACTGCTGACATCCTCCATCAAGCGGTACCAGCCCACACACTGCTCCTTCAAGACTCTTCTACCCCATGTATTAGCCATACTTCCTTTTCCCAACCTGATTTCATGCATGTATTTACTCACACACACACACACACACACACTACTAAATACTTCAGATGCTGCTAAATCTGTTTAGGTCTGGATTCCAGCCCGTGCTCTCTGCACCTGTAACCTTACAGCACACTGACACCAACGCTCAGCATTGCTAACAGCCTGCTGCGGGGTCAGGGTTCTGCATTCCAACGCTAACGCACTTCAGCCGACCACAGCACATTCACATGCTGCATCTGCATCAGCATCAGCTTGATTAAATTTGGGGGGTGTGGGGGAGTTGCAGTTCTGACTGCAAAGTCAGACACAGTCAGAGCAGCAGATATGGTTAACTGCAGCTTTCCATAGGCATTTAAAACCATTTGACCATATCGTTACCAACAAAGCCCCCACAAGTTAACCTGCAATTCTGGGGGCCGATCCTCCCCTGCCAAAACCAACAGGAATGCCACACGACCAGTTTCAGTTACAGCAGAAGCAGGACTTGAGCACAATGCACTAAGGAAGGTACATCGTCTATTATTAGCAACAGACAAAAGCTATCTATAGTTCCCCACGATAAACAATAACCTTGGATCTTTTAAAAATCTGTGAAAAAACCCACCCAAATTCAAAACTGCCTGGTGTCCTACTTAAGCATTTTGCTAACTCTTTAGTTACATTTTCAGCATGCTTACCTTCCACACCAAGCAAATAAGCGGAATTCAACTCATATTTAACACATTCGGAACATTTAGAGTAAGCTGCTCTGTAAAACCTGTTCTTGAACAAGATTTCCTCATGCAATACTTTAAAATACCCTGGCATAAACCAATGTTGCACCAGGTGCCAGGTTTTCTTCCTAGCTACTCTCACTCAACCCTGATTAGGTTTTCCTGGTTTTTCAATAGCAGAAAAAAAAAAATCAAGGCACTTTGTCCTTCAGATTTTTGCAAGGTTAGAGGTTACTGAAAATAAATTTGCTATATAAAAAATGAGATAACAGATACAGAAAACAGCTGAAGAATTATTAAAAACGTTTCTGGTAAATTTTCAGATTTTTACCGCATAATTTTAAGTCCCCATTTACAGAGCGATTTCCGCGCAAAAGCAGTTATGTACCAGTGCTTGCATTCAAAGTTCTTATGTCCAGAAAGGAATAATACGTATTTTAGATGTACATACTGAATCTCATCATTAAGGACTCAAATTATTAATGGTAGCAAAAAGGTAAATCCTAGCTCTCCTTTCCAAACATCCCATCTTCTCCCCTATGTATCTGAAGCCTAAATGCATTGTTAAGAGTTCAGTGTGCATGCACTGGGACACTGAATGTCCATGACTTCTTTTCTATTAAGAAATTGTTGATCCCACATCGGTCAGCACAAATAACATTTATTCCAAGAATAGATTTTAACATACCATTCGCTTGGGTTTTTTTCTATCCATTGCACTAAGACTTTGATTTTGAATTTAATACCTGTGTCACAATACACACATTTTTGAAACAGAAAACTAGTTTCCTGGACACACAATTAATTAATTATGTTTTAATTCCTGGTAGTAACTATTTTAAGAGAAGGAAGTACTGGGCTGTAATTCAATTCCACTAAAATAAAGGAGACTGTAAGTCACTCAAGGGCTTATCTGGATATGTGCAAAATAAATGCAGAAAATCCAACAGTGACTGAATCCTAATGTTATTTTTCTTAAACAAAATATACTCTTATCCCTTTGATTAGTATTACACCTCTATACATGCTGCTTAAAATTAACAGCATCTCTAAGCTTCAGTAGACCCTTTCTGACCCAATTTAAGCAGCTACTACTGGTCCTGAAATATTACAGGAAAAACGTCATGTGTGATGACACTCACACGCTACTGATATAAAAAGGAATTTTGTTTTGGGTTTTTTTTGGCACCAACCTGCCAGACTCTCAATACTGCAAACGTTCTACATACAGGATAACAGTATCTTTCATGAATAATAAGTCGCAGTTACTACTGTTGGGCATCGGTAATTTAGCCACCAGTAATTTGAACATTCTACTTAAAAATTTTGAAAAATACTCTTTGTGACAGAGTTTCAAGATTGCAGTTTTGTAAGGTAAAGGCAATCCGTATTTCAAATCCTGGATTCATATCATCACACTGCTGCTTTTAAAAATGACTTCTTGGTGTACTGCTTTTCTCAGTATGGTAATGGATCAGCAAAGTACAAGGTATTTTAGTTTGATAGGTTTCACAAAGAAATGCTTTGCTGCTCTGGAAGACAGCATAAGCTGTGCCGGTGTTTTGCAAAACACTGCTTACCAAAAGGCTTCGTATAACCCCTCCTACAAAATACCAGAAACAAATACCTGCTAGAACAACTCCTACATTACAAATAATGTTTCAGAAATACTTTTCTGTTGTATCTCCATTTTTTTAAATTAATTCCATTAATTTCAATTTATTCCTGCCGAAATATTGGCTCCAACAAGAATACTAAGCATACCTGTATGTATGAACAAGACTATTACAATGCCATAATAAGCTAGAGTAACTGACATTAATCTTCAGTTATTACAGTAACTACGTGACATCCATCTACTATTACAAAGCACAGTTAATGAATCATTTGGAAAACTACCCACAGACTGATTAAGACAGTCTTATCTCCCTACTGCATACATAAGGAATAGCCAATGGCTTGATAAATATAAATATACATGCTTTATAGTTACAAAATTTGTTCTTAGCAGTCTAAAAGGTCTGTACATTGAAAGACTGTTACATACATGCACTGCAAGGAGTTTGTACTTTGCAAATAATTAGCACACATTTGTTACCTAAACCATGTTTGCTCCACTGCCTATATTCCACAATAAACAGAAATTGGTTTGATACATATGGAAGGAGCAGTAACAACTAAGGATCTTAAGTGTTATTTATAGGCACTGAAGAGAAGGGGTTTTTTAAACGTACCACAAGCAATCTTCTCAAAATCCCAACCTGAAAGAAATTCTAAGAACAATGGAGAATTCATGCAGACATATCCATTTTGAGGACTCAGAAGTCAAAAAGTTATCTATGAATAATGAACAGCACCTAAATGCCAAGACAAATGATCATGGTAAATTACACCTCATGAAGAATTCATGAGGTCTAATTTTATATTATTTCTAAATGTTCATTAATGAACAAACTCAGAACATTCTCCCATAAAAAAGAATTTAGATAAATAATGCAAAGCTCTTACTTTATCTAAAAAAGCTCTTTAATTGGCATTGCAAGTTGTTTGCTTTTACAAGTGAAAACAAATGGTGCCATGGCAGAGGTCCCACAGCCATCTCCTGAACAACGATGACAAAAGGAGAAACAAACAAAACATCTCAAAGAAAATAAATGCAGATTCTCAAAGGTTTTCCTTCTATAATGAGAAACAGGCTTTAACTCGCAGCATATCTGCTCTTTTGAATGGAAGGCAGCTCAGCACATGTGTCTGTCCTACAAGAATTTCTCCGCAGAGGAGAAAAGCCGGTTTACCACATCTGATCCATCCACAGCCCTCCCATCTGCAGACCTATTTGTGAACAGTCATGCCAAAGCCAGATGTTCGGTCCACAGGTACGGAGTGGAAGACAAATACATCCAAGACCAGGTCCCTCAGCCCTGGTTCTGCAGCCACATGTCGCCACCCCACTTCCAGATGCAGCCACTGCTACTGACTCCAGGGGGACTAAGCATCTCTACCTTGACACAGAATGAGGCACTGGATCATAAAGTCATGAGGAGAGACCATGTCTTCCTCCCATATGAGCGTTAAAAGAGAAATACTGATTTTAAGTATTCCTGGGTTGAAACCCACAATTCCAGCCAGAGCAAGAAGCAGGTGCACCTAAATGTCACCTGCACATGATGGGAGCTTCTTGCCAAAGTGACCTTAGGTGCGGCAAACAATGCTGAGTACAGCTCCAGCACAGATTTTCTTCTGTAACACAACTGTCAAATTTCACTGTCAATTACATTTTTATTAAAGCTTATGTACTGCACAACTAGACTTTGCTATTATTTACCTAATAAATACATCACGAACATGAAAAAGAAGAAAAATGAAGCTTTAGAGTAAATCTGCCTGGAGGCAAACTCAACATCCCAGAAACAAATCATTATCTAACCCTCCATATTTTGACATGATCCCTTCTCATATGCAGTTTTACATGTTCCATCTTTACCTTCCTTCAAGTAAAAGTCATATTAAATATTTTAACTATAGATGGAGCTGAAAAATCTCAGCTCAGAAAAAGCAGTCTCTGGCTCTCATGGCAGGGATACAGTCTTATAAAAATCTTGGTTTCAGAGAGCACTGCACTCAGGTGGAAACAGCGTTCAAACATTTTCAGCAAGTTCACATTTACGGGTGCCACAATTGTACAGAGCACACAAATGATCTGGAGAAGATAACAAATGCATTCATTTTAAGAGACAAGCTTCAGTTCAAATAAAGGAGAAAATTTTCTTTAATAGCTAAATTTATCCTGATCTAGTCCATTACAGGCTTTCGCATGAACATGCTAAAACAAAGTAATCTGTCCCAAACTGCAGTGAAATTAGGGCACAGTTTATTGGCAATATAACTGATACCAGCACCACGTTGTCTGAGATGCGGTACAAACTGGTATAGTAAGGGCAGGGACTGCTGCTGTACCAACACAATGACAGAAAATAAAGGCAAAACCTGTTAATTTTATGCTAACTTTTGGAGAAGGGGAAAAACAAACCTAAGGAAAGCACCTAGGTAAACTGCTGAAATTACACAGTAAGCTGTGCCAACTCCATACCACCACCATCTCCTCAAACCTGGCCCAGTGACAAGGTCACAATCCTACCAACTTTTTGAAGAATCAAAACAGCACTAGAATGCATCAAATCATACTTTTTGGAGGAAGTTTCAGGTAAGTCTTCTGTTTCCCTAAGTACAGGCTTCATGGTTTCACATTTCATTTCAAGTATAAAAGGTAATGGGATAAGAAAAAAGGAGACACCATAATAAGCCACAATGATTTCAGTGTTATTAATTACCACGGTATCAGCAGAGAAAACCTCTCTGATCTACCTGACCAATAACCACACGACAGGAACAAAAGTCATCGTTATCACATACTTCATATGGTCTCTTAACTCTTCCTGCAGGTACTCTGAGGATGAGAAATTAGAGAACTACAATTCACACACACAGCACTCCCCTAAGCCCAGAGGACAAACAGGACTGGGGAACAGAGGCATGGACAAGCACTCCATGCACAGCAATTTTTGAGAAGCATGACAGAAGTGCTGCACTGCGCATTTGCAAGGACAAAAGGTTCTTCCAGATGCATAACATAGTTACAGCTCTACCACAGGTACTGACTCAACTCACGGTACCTGACGTTCTTTAAGAACTTCTGGGCTTCATTTTCAAACACTGTTTTCAACTTGTTTACCTCTAGTAATGACTATGGAGAAGTTATGCACATTTGAAGCCTCAGAGGTGTTTCCCTCAACTCCTCAGTGTTCAAACACCTTATGACAGTCTACAGCAAATGTCCTCAACAGCACTAATGAAACAGTTAAGTGCGGGCAAAAACACTGGTTTCACAGGTGATAGTCAAAAGTTTTCTACTCTTCAAGGGTACCCTTTTCACAAAGACAAACTGACTTTCAGAAAGCCACTCAACTGTCCCTTTCTTTATGCACATCCTTGCACCAGAATTTGCTTGCAATAATTTCTGCTGTTAAACATACTTCACACACGAAGACATGGGAGAACACAGCCTTAGTTTCACAGCTTTCAGACACTGCTCTGGAACACAGCTTTGGAAACATCGAGATAAGAAAACTGATGTGTCCCCAGTCTAGTAAATGGGATTCAAAAGTAGCTCAGGTTAAAACCTTAACAAAGGCTGGTGGAGGGGAGGTGTCCTACTTCCATACCATGACACAGCCATCAATGGCTCCTGCCCACCCACATCCCCAAGGTCAGTGACCACCTCTGCTCAAAGGTCTGTATGGTTTTTAAACTCGAACAAAGGCAAGGCAGTCAGGCTCTGCCTTTGGAAGGAACATTTATTTCCTCTTCAATCAGCCCTTCTACTGCCAAATTTGTACCAGGCAACTCTGTACCTAAAATTTTAGAAGGGCTTTCTTTGTTTTACTTCATCATTCTCGATTGCTCCTTATTACCTCCTGACTTTTCATCTAGATCTACTTGTTCTTTCAAGACGCGTACAAAGGTCAAAGGAGTCTGAAAAAACCCAATCTCAACAATAAGATGACATCTGTGATGAGCCAAGCCAAAATTTGGTGAAAACATCCTCTTTCTCCATGGATTGCATTTTATTAGGCATATACCACAAAAGCAAGAAGTCTCCCAGTAACTGCCTGGTCCCTCTTGAGAAGGGGACAGTGACAAACAAGAATGATACTTAAAACCTGTGCTAGCAGGGTGATAAAGAAACATGATTGAAAATATTAAGTATACCAGGCAAACCCTGAAAGACTGAAGAGGTTTTCTCAAAAACCTGGATACTAGATAATAAAAGAGCACGGTAGAGACCAAAATTTAAGAGTCTAAAGGACAGAGCCTAGAATACACTGAAATGAAAGCAAAGGAAATTGAGAGTATTTTTTTTATAATTTTCCTTACTTTCTGAATTTCATTTTCTAGTTTTGAGTTTTGTTTCCCAAACACTACCTACTTGTTTAGTTGACTGTTATTAAGTTATAGATTAATAAAGTATAATTGAAGTCTATTACTGACTCAGGAATATGCTGCACTGCATATTGACACACAGATTCTCAGGGGTATGTATATGTTCATGTAAGAAGCAGACAGCTGCAAGTCTTTAGCTGCTGTAGACCTGTCACAATTCCACTTTGTTTTTCCTTTTAAGAAAATAATCTAGAATTGTTTGCAACCCAAGAGTTTAGACAGTGAAAGCTGTATTACAAGCCATACCGAAACCTATAAACACCTACTTAACAGAAGGCAAAGCAAGGACAGAGCAGGCTCTCCATGAAGCCTGCTGTTATTTCTACTCAAGTTCTACAAACAAAAGCTACAATTTTCAAAAGTTTGTAAGTGATTTAAGACTTTTTCACTGCAACAGGATTTTAGTTCCTAAGCCACAAGTTCTTCTGGAAATGCTGCCCATGCATTTTTCATGCAAAGACAGGCAGAAACGGATGGCTTAGCAAAACACACCACAATCAAGATATTTTAAGACTGTCCTCAACAGGACCTTAATGAAGACACACTGGTAAACGCCATTAGGAAATACTAATCAACATGTGTACATCTTGACTGCTGGCAATAATATTTCTATGGATACTGCTGCTTGCAGGTCTAATATAATTCCTTAGTCCTATTTTGGGGTTTATGATGTTCATTGATCTTGATCACGGAAAGCATTCAGTTACAGCATCTCTCTTAAAACTGAGCTGTATTAGTAAGGTATGTAGCCGGCTTTTCTACCATTCATCTGTAAGCCTACAGCCTTGTAGTACCCTAATATTACATATGGAAATATTTTTATGAAATATCGGTAATTGTACTTCTGTAACATACCTACAGCAGATAAATTTACAATTAATTACTCCAAAGCAACACTGACATTGCCATCCTAAAGGTCATGAACCAACAGAAGTCAAAGACTTGAGAAATTTCTGGTGGAAAAATTATCAGAACTGATAAGTAAGTTTTAATGTACTGTGTGGGACAAATATCTTAATACTTAAATTCAAACCATCTCATGCATAAAAGCATCTATGCTAAGCCCAAAGACCCATTACCATAGATTACTAATTTATTATTTTTCAATAAAGGGCAAAATACCACATACATATGCATTTATCTGTCACAGGTCAGGCTAACAGATCCTAATGGCTTACTCTGGACACTAAGAAAGGGAAACACACACCAAATCAAAACACCCACCTAGATCCAATTACTAAGATGCTTCCAAAAATGTCTAAATGAAATAATATTCAAAATTCACCAAATTCTTATTTAAACAAACATGCCCTGAACACAGACCTCATGGGTAACATACCCCTGATTAAAACACAATTCTGCTAAGGCACCAGCAGGAGCCCTGCCAGCCTTGGCCCTGGCTCAGGTATACGTGCTGGTGGACAGGGTGGGACCCAGGTCATCCCAGCTGTCCCGACTCAAAATACATATAATAAATTACAGGCAACTGGAAAAGACAGTAGTGTTAAAGATTACTAGGTAGAAGTGTCCTAACAGCCTAAACACATAATAACCTCTTACTTGAGTATTAAAAAATGTCAAAATAACCAGTTACTGTCCTTTCTGCTAGCTAGTGTTCCTTTACAATACTCTGTCATAAGTACTCTTAAAATGTGGAACTGGATCTACTCCAACAGTGTGTTTCATCTCAAAGATGGAGAATGCTGACAGAAATGACACTGTGGCATTATTAAAATATCTATCGCCTAAGCATTCTTGACTGCTGGGCATCCTAGGTGTCCCGGTCTAGCCTAGTGTCAAAATGCTGGAGGAGAACATGGCTCCTGCAGCGACTGCAATGGTTATAGATGGCTGCAAAGCTTCTTGGTAACCACAAAGAACATCATATACGTATTTCTCATTTTTGCATATAGCAAAGACTGACAGTGGAAATTAAACTCCACAATTTCTACCCCAGTGAGCATCTACATTTGTGAACACTTCTTTCAGTAGCTGGGTAATGACAAGCACAGACAATAAAAAAAGGATTCTAAAAATACACTACTCTTTTTCCTGGATTAGTGTGTCTACAGTTAAATATAAATTGTGCTCTATAAATTATCAAACACAATGTCAAATTCTGAAGTGCACTCTGGAATGTCTTGCACAGCATATGAAATACAGAAAATGATAATAATTCTGTCCCAGCCCAGTTAGTCTAAAGAACAATATGCTCCCATGCTAGATCATGGAGCTAGTTCCCACCAACGGTCACACTAAACATGGCCACATCCACAGTTGCACACTGAATTTCAGGACCCTCTGCATCAAGCAAAGAGATTAATTCCCCTGAACAGCTGCTCTCACAGGAATGGAATCAACAGCGACACTGCCACAGTATAGCTGGCACACACGTATCAGGAAGAATTTCCAGCATTCATACTTTCTGCTAAAAACCAACTTCCCCCTACTCATCTACTGCCAGTAACTTCATTTGGAACAAAGACACACAGGGAACAGTAAAAGAACTATTTTTATTTAAGCAGCATTTGTTTGCATGCATTATTACTTCTACGCTGTCGTGACTATGCCTTCTGCTCTACAGAAAGGGCAGGATGAGTCTTTGCCCACAACTTCTTCTGCACATCGTAAAGTAAAAAGTCACTGACCACCATGCAAAGATCAAAGATGACCAGTAAATGATGAACACAAGGACAGCAATTAACAGTCACATTTATAATCCCTTCCATCAAGTAAAAAACTAAATACCCCGAAATATCTCTGATGCCAAATGCAGAATGCATTAACACTTCGCCACAGTGTAGTGACTTAAATGCGGGTTGTTTCATGCTGTTGAATCGTGAATTTTACATTATCTAACATCAAATTGCTGGTGCCTATGGGAGTCTGAGTGCCAGCCTGGACAGACTGAGAAAACGCAAGGCTATCATATGACTCTGAAAGTGTTCATAAGGTTTTGTCCATGTGGTTTACTATGACCCTCTCAAACCAGAGCAACTACAGACAGGTTGAGTTCCCCACACCTTGACCATGCAATACATAGAGTTTAAATTAACCCACATAATAAACAAACACCCAATGTGAAATCTTCTGAGAAAGTTTAGTCTAGCAATAATAATAGTCAAATCTCTTTTGCTTTTAATAGCAGTAGAGAAACATGGACTTTTGGCAACTGCTCTCATCTGCACCACAAGACAGAACGGGACAGAGTCTGTTCCTGGAATTTCACATCCTCACTGGGCAATTAGACATAAGGTAACAAGATAAGTCAGATCTACATTAAAGCATCAATTTTAAGTATTGCTCTCATCACTAGTTTTCCATTAAGCAATTATGAGATATTTGTAGGGGGAGGAAAAATAAGGACGAGCTTCCTTTTTCTCTCACATCCCTAGGAAAGCTTTTCAACAGCACTCAACCTCACAGTAAATACTTCCCAGCACTCGGAAGAACAATCAGCTACTCCAAATGAACACAGACGCAATTATAGGCCAATACGCATGGCTCAAGCGCAGCGCAGTTACCTGCTCCAGCAGCAATCTTTCCATCTCTATATGGAGGGTCAGATAGGACCTTCTCACCAAGTGTCCCTCAGGAACTGAAAACCAGAGGGAGCTGTTTTGTTTTTCATTCCACAGCTCAGTGAATGCACCTGGGCACGCAGTGGAGTGGCTGGATCTGATGAAGGACTTACACTAGTAGAAAGGCTCCAGTAGCATTGCTGCCCTCTGCCAACACTAAAAATCACTTACATGGACAGAGGCACATTATGCATGGAACCTTCTTGAAACATTGTGACTGACAGAACCACCTCCCACAGTCATTTCTGTCTGTTTTTAAACGTACATTACCGTATCACCTTTATCTCCAAGAGTTCTTAATGCTCAAAAGTCATCAAGTACACCATCACCCTGCTTCTGAGAAATGCTGGTGCACGGCTTCAGACCAACAAAAACACCAGCTATAGTGTGTAAGAGCTTTTATAGCAATAAAAAAAAAGTAGTAAATGAAGTATTTTCCAGAATTCAAGGGCATATTATTTCTCATCACAACAGCATCACTGACGCAATTGCGTGTGCCTTAGCAACAAAGGCGTACTACAGAAATTTATATACATCAGGACTAAATACTGTCAAAGCAAGGCTTGTATTTTACTGTTTAACTAAACCATTTCCAGGGACACACAAAGGTTTAGCTAGCTTTCTTAATTTTTTTCTTAGCATTCTGTCTTTTTGTCCTATTTGATTAACAATTCTTAACTGGTTCGCAGTTACCTCCTAACTTCTACAGATTTTCTTCATGGAGGTGAAAGTTCTTGCGTAATATAGTCAAGGGTAGAACAATAAGTAAGACTGACTCTCAGCTTCCTCCCTACTTTTTGGGGCCCTCAAGAAGCCATAACACATTAGAAGCCCCCAAACTGTAAGGAAAAACAGATTATAGTGACAGAAAAAGATCAAGGCAAACACTGCTTCTACTAAGACAATTCTTAATGAATTTATGCAAGCAATGAAAATGCTGCAAATAAGACAATGCTAGACAGTTGCAAAAATTAATTTCATTTTTACTGTAATCTCATCTGAAAACACTTAATTTCTAACACTGATGTTCCAATGCTATTGCAAACCGTCTGAATATTTAAGTAAACAGCAAACAAAAGGTCTTATCTTCAGTGCCCCAAGCTATCATCCAAAACTAGTTATAACTACAGGTGTGAACAACTGAGTAACAAATCTGCAAAGTTAAGGTTCTGAGAAATTAATGGGCATCACACCACTGCACCAGTTCAAATTTATCACTCATTATCTCCCTGACTAGCACAGTGCCGTTTCACATATTTGTGCCTCCTCTTTCCTCCAAGCCTTTCTTTCCTTTTCTAGATGGCTAATTTTAGACAATTACTGCCTCTGACACATTGAGACCTTTTTCTCCCTCCTTTCTTCTTCTTGCTGTAGAGCTAGTGACCTACAAAAGCCCCCTGCACCTAAAATATTCCAGTATTTTAGAAAGAAAAGATTGATCATTTGAGGGGAAAAAGTAAGCAAGCAAAATCTTTGAGTATCTGTTTCTCCAATGTCTTCACTTTCCATTATCTCAAACGGTTAAACATATTCAAATGCAAAGGCGAGGTACAGGTCCTCATGAAACACTATCATTAGGATTAAATCTATTACACTTGTTGAATTGAAACATTTTTCTCTGCAAAATTCTTTAGAAAATAAAAAAAAGGGCATTGCTTTTGAAGTTACTTGGTAGTCCTATGCTGCTGGTAACTGGACATTTCCATGAACAATTAGAAAGTATTACATTACACAGACACCCTTTTCCTTTTCACACAACTCCCAGTATTTTCCTTAGCATCTATTCAAATGAGAAGATACACATGCGTGAACACAGAAAGAAATACATCTCTCTTCCTCCATTCCTACTTGGAAAGAAAAAGAGCAGGAGAGGGAGAGGAGAGCAATGGGGGAGGGGTGACTTTTCATCAGATTAGCAAATTTTGTGAGGTCTGGCCTATCCTTTAAAGAGGTACCACACCTTCCAACACCATCTCACTTGCAAAAAGACTGTTTGCACCCACTTCGCCCCCAAAACCCCAATGACATTGAAAAAATACTGCATTGCAGTACTTGCCAGTGCATCGGACTGTATCCATTCAGCTGTCCCACAGACAACCAAATGTACATTTTTATGTGTCCAGGCATGTAAATGAGTTGTCTAGTGGACACAGATTGCCAAAACAGACAAGCGGATTTGTCAAGTTATCTGCATCTCTCTCCCTCTCACTGTAATATTCTCTGCCACTGCTCATTTCTTGCCTGGGGTGTTTCCTGAAATTATTTTGAAAGTCCAAGTTCCCAAAGAAAACAACAAATTGCATACTATATTCTGGCAGAGGAATCACAGTTTATTTCTTTTGAAAAACCTTGGGGTGTCGAGTGGCTCTAGGTTATATGTCAACAGCATGACAATTACACACAGAAAATAACCTGCATTTAATTGGTACACTCCTAGCACACCAAGTAGGAAATGTTGAGGAAAAAAAAAAAATCACTGTAAACTAGAAGACATTATTTCCAAAAAATTAATACATTAAATATATGTAAGGTTAATGGAACCAGATTTTCTTTCAATAGTCACAATATTTAACAGGACCAAATAAAGACGAAGACTACTCCAAACCCATTCAGATGGGATTTTTAAGTATACCCCTTGTAGCTCATTGTAACCATTCTTTGTCACAACAGCTGGGGCTCACTTTGAGAGAGCTCAAAAAGGTAAAATTAATAAAGAGGAAGAAAGCAAAGGAGGCAACCAAGCCTGGCAGGAGAGGCATCCCTATGTACCTACCATGGGAACCTGACTGGTAGAGTACACAGGGAAAGGGTTTTAAACTGATGGCTAGTATTAACCTTGCATCAACATCAAATTGTAACATTTCATCCTATCTCACCAATACAATTCTAAAAAACCTGTCATGTCTCAAGACAACTACATTTTCTCCACCTTTTTGTCTGAATAGAAAGAGGTTTTAACATTTTAGTCTGTCATCCATAGCTGTCTGAATTAAATTTCACCGACTTAATAGCTATTTTTCTATCTGAGTATCTACAATGCTATCTTTTATATGCAAAAAGAAAATGTCACTATGTACATGCAGGCTGTATTCATTAATATTATCTTAAAACAAAGAAAAGAGAAAGATCGGGGTAGGAACACGTGCGCCATAAAACAAGGATTACATTATTTTTAAGTCTTTGTAGAAACACCAAATTGCACAGAAAATGAAAATGTAACTGCTAGCTGATGACTCTTAAACCAAACAATGCAGCTGTGTATAATAAAAGGCACCCTTATTTATTGTCATGACTAAGTTAACAGATTTAGAACACAGTATCTCTGTTTCGGACAGAAAAAAATTATTTTACTCTCACATAAAACTACAATGCATGTCAGAATACATCTTTGCACATGCACAGACTGTAAAATACATAATTTTACACACTCACACACACCCTCAAGATTTTTCCACCCTCTAGATCATAGAGCAATGCAGTTTTCAGAGGGCCATTCAATTACTTCTTCACAGAAAGGACTGTAGCAGAAGCAATACTTAAAACAAAGCAAATTAAAAAGGGGGATTTAATTTCTTTTTATTTGTATTTAAATTAAGCACAACCATTTGCATTCAAAGTAACCCTGCACCACAGAAAGGAAGAAAGTAAAAACCCTAAAGACAGAAAAAGGCGTGTTCTATAATCTTGCTTTGCTTCTCTTCTGCCTCCTGATGTGTGATAGATGAGCATTTTCTGGGCAACCACATTTTGATATATTTTACGCTACCGTCTATCACTTACTAGTCTTACTATGCTTTAACACTCCTAGCACCAGTATCCTTGTTTAAAGTCGCACTTCTGCTATTTCCCATGATTGTTTGCCACTACAATAAGAGACTGTCACAATTAGCAAAATATTCAGCCACAGTTTAAAAAGTAAAGTTGCCACAAGGAGTCTGAGATTGCAAGTGGATATTGCTCCACCAGAAATAACTGACTGTGGCTTAAGGTGGGGCTGGAGATGAAGAGAAGAATAACCTCATTATTTTTGTAAATTTCACTCAGTGCATAAACCCTAGGATATGGTGAACTCCCCTGAACTGATTATTCTGCCATATAACCATCTGATTTTGTAAAAATACCAATATCACTTAACACAAAATCACTACTTAGGGTAAATTCATTCTACCTACTGTTCTCATAGGGACATTTGCTGGAAAATTCTAAGAAATGATTTGCAGAAGCTATCAGCTGTGGGAGTTCACCATTATGCCTCTGTCAACTTCATTCAATATAATTTACATTTTTTTATACTGCCTCACAGGATTCCTTGCAATTTTTTGCACGTACAATTTCACAGCAGGGAGGGGGAAGGAAGAAAAAAAGAAAGATAACCCTCTTTTGCACAGGAGAAAGAACAGATGCTTAAAACCAGATTTCTAGAAATCACTGTAAGCCTGAGCCAGAAATGTAATTAACACCTATTTACAAAGAATAATTAAAGTTGTGACTGCCACAAAGAACAGCAGAGATAATCGAGGTAGCCCCTGCTTTTTTTTTTATTTTTTTCTTTTTTACACTGTTTGCAGTATTCCCACATGATTGCCACCTGCTCCCCCACTCAGCTTCCCCTATGCTCGTTTCCCCGGCAACCTTTCATTGGCTTTTCCTCCCAGCTATCGCTTTCAGTTCGGCTGCTCAGTCTAATCTTATTTGTTTTACACCCATCAAAACAAGCAGCTAGACAAAGACAATCCTGTAAGAATGGGAAAAGACCGTCGCTTTGTTTCCCCGCTTATAATAAATATCCACGGCAAAAGTCTGCAAAACGTTAAATTAAAGGAAAAAGGGGGTGGTGGGCGCACCCCCGCCCCCCAGCATCCCGTGGGGCTGGCAGGAGGAATGGGTATTGTGTGGGTTCGGTCCCAGCCCCCACCCCGGGTCGCCCCGCTCGGCACAGCCCGAAGTCCCCGGCAGTTGTATTTGATCATGCCATTTCGCACAATCTGTAAGGAAAAGCACAAAAGGGGGGGGACCAGACGAGCGCGCCCGGGCTCCTCTGCCAGGAGAATATAGTCTAAAAATAGAAATACTATTTTTCACATAAATGGCTTTGACTTCTCCCGGCATTTTAAAAAAGCAGAAAACAACGCGGCTCCCCCCCACCCCCCCCAGCCCCCACCCCGATACAAAAAACACACCCTTCCAACCACCCATCCATCCATCCTCTACAGCACCGGCTCCATAGGAAATGCAATACCTGGATTTTAGAGGCGATTATTAGGTTTGTATTTAAGGCTGGTGTAATACAAGCGGAGATTAAAAGGCATCACCGGCTGCCTGATCCGCCAGGCACATGCGGTACAATGACACCGCGACTGTCAGCAGAGACCATCCTCGCTCGACTGAAATGCAACGTTCAATGGAAACGCTGTGAAGTGCCATCACAGCTAGATACGTTAAACAGATATACAGATATATATATATACACGCACAGGCAGACATATCCCACAAAAAAAATAAACAAGGCTCTCTAATTTTATTTTATGACTCAGGATCCGCCACCCCGAACAAAAGAAATCCGCGAGGCACGCGAGAAGCAAGACAAAACCCCACGAGCAGGCTCTCCCCGTTCACTTACCATTTTCAAGCCATTCCACTCCATCTGTGATCACAAAGATGGACCCTTACAGCCCCTCACAGAGTCAAAAGCAGAAAGAGCGTTATGTAAAAGCTGACATTCCTTCTTACAGCGCTGCTGCCCAACGATGCAACAAAATCGACATATACTAGGCACTGCAACACATACAAGCCTCCTCCTCTTTTTATGAGGTCATGACAGGAAACTCTTTGAAATACAATATGCAGCATTTACTGAAGCTCATATAAATCACCCTCTTTTAAAATTACCATACCTATTGCGCAGTCCAGCAAAAGAAAATTACCAGTCTCCAGGCTTTTTTTTTTTTTCCATTCCCCCCCCCCTCTCCCCCCCCCCCAGGATTTTGCTCTGCATTTGTATCTCCAAAATGTCAATGTGGAAATTAACTCCCCCCCTCCACCACTTAGAAAAAGCCTCTTCTTCCTCTTGCATTTCAGTTAGCCACATACCAGCCCTGCATTAGAAATGAGCTTTTTCCTTTATTCTGAGAGAAATCGCAATTACCTTAAAATGGCAAAGTACATCCTTTATTAAAGGATATGCACACATTAAATATGAAAGAAGAGAGCGAGAGAGGGGGAGAGAGAAAAAGGGAGGAGGGGGGGGGAAAGGGAGAGATCATGTACAAACAAATCAGTAGCAGAAAACTAAATTCATGTGAAAACACAGACTGAGAATGATGCAGATTCGGGGAAAATCTATGTTAGCTTCTACATCTACCTCTATATAAACCCGCTACGATCAGATTTTAAATCTGCTAATACCTACCATAACCATTCTTAATGGCAAATATTGGGTCTTGAAAGGCTTCAACTCTTCTACAGATTTGCTAAAAGGTTTCAGGGAATTATTTTTATTATTATTTTTTAAAGATCCACAAAAGCACAGTGCTAGACGTTTGTGCAGCGATAATAATATTAATAATAAGAATAGCTATGGTTATTTCTCGTCAGTGTTGGCGGCGCGGTACGGCGGTCCCCGTGCGGCAGCCCCCGGCGGCGGGCGGAGCGGCGCGGAGCCCTGCTGGAACTGGCTGGCGGCGGCGCCCCTTTACATCCATTTATGGGGCCATCTGTCAGCGGCGCGCGCGCGCTGATTGGCCGCCGCCGCGCGGGGAGGCGTTGCGACATCAGGTGCTATTGAAATTAGCCGCTGCCAGATTGACAATGTTAATGATTCGGTGACCTCTACAACAACAGAGACCAGATTTCTGAACTGCTGCTTGTGTCTAGTAATTAAGGCCCGGCTGAAGAAACAACACGCATCCCTGTATTTTTTTTTTTAATTTCTTCCCCCCTCTTTTCTTTTTTCCTCCCCTCTTCCCACCCCACGGGCGCAGGAGCCCCCGGCCGCGGCGATGTCACACCTCGGCCATGCTCCAATGCCTACATCTTCTTACCTCCTGCACGCCCGGCTCCCAGGTCCGGCGTCTTTTAACCACCTTATCTTTTTCGACAGTTGCTTTCCGGAGAAATGCATATTTAATGATCTGCCTCTAGGCTTAAAGGCACAACAAAAGCACTTCGACGTGCATTTAAAGCTGCATTTATTTCCAGGTACTATCGATTTTAATAATCAACCCATCTCTCCTTCCTTCATCCCTGCGAGGTTGTGTGTTTTTTTTGTGTTTTTTTTTTTTTTTTTTTTTTAAAACACGTATTTTTAGAAGTGGATTTGATGTTGCTGTCACTTGGCACTGTCTAAGGCACAGCAGACACCCATTTATCAGAGCGCTCCCCTTGAACGACAGCAGTATTTCAGAATTATTTCGCCACCTTGCTTCATTATTCTTCAGCTCTACAGGAAATAAAACGACGGCGAACTTTGGGCGTTTAAAAGAATTTTTCCCCCCCCAGGCTTAGAGAGAAACGTGCTGAACTTAACAATGCACACTCATTAATCCTCTGCTTGCTGCCACTGACAAATCAACAAAACTTCACTTCCAAACAGCGATATTTTATCCTCTCCTCACCACAGCAAGTTTATAAAAAAATTCTCACAAGTTAGGAAGCATTCATTTCCTTCTCTTACTTGGAGTTACCTTCCTAAAGCATGTTTTGACCAAAGTAACCAGGTATGGCACCCTCTAATTGCAACTAACCTTGAATTTACATTCATCTCAACTAAAGTAACTGAGTATTACTCCATTAACACATAAGAACCATTTAATTTTACCATTCACACATTTGTTACAAGAACCAAATATGTTCTTTAAATATTCAGTACCACTGCAAGCATTTTTAAACACGAGCTACAAACCGAGAAAGCTGGGATGGGCCATGTTATAAGCTCACTTAGCTCTTTTCTGGAGAAAGAAAACCTGGTTACAAACCACTAAAACCACTTAAAAAAAAAATGTAATCAGATAATGATTGTTCTAGAAGTTTTATTTTTTGAAGTATAAACATGCCCTCCAAACTGCTAAGCTCTGAACTGACATTCTGCACATTTTAAATTTCAATAAGCCATAGACACGCTCAAACACACTCCCCCGACTAAACACACCAATAAAACACACAAAATATAGAAAGCTTATAAAATCTAGTTACAAACAGCCTAAGCAAAGAGAAAAATCCCATTTAAAAGAATCATGCAATCTATTTGTGGAATGAGTATTGAATTCAATTAAGATACGAACAATGTAAAAGGCTGCAGAGGTTTTCTCTCGCCATGCATCCCTTCAAGCACATTTACCAAGCTAAAACCTAGTAAAGTCTTACTAGTTTGTAAGATAGATTTCCTAACTCAAATATTTAAGTGACCTATTAGACTGAAGACACAGGCATCAAAATGCTACAGAGCGAGTATATTACCATATGTTCCCATGCAAATATACATTGAATATTAAAGTTAGATTTGTAATGCAAATTTCTGCTTAAGGTCTCTTCAGGGGTTAATAACACCAAAGAAGGCATCCAGAAATTATTTTTAAGTCTTTTCAACTTCAGCCTACTTTGTTACTATAAATTCGTTACGCATATCAAAAGACTCAGCCATTTTTCTGAAACAATAATTGCACACTGCTCTTCTAAAAAATTAGCTCCTGTATCCATCTATAAATCCAGGTACTCTGCACACTGACCACTCTCCCAAAAAGCACCCCACACACAGAGTCTTTCCGACGAACACTAAAACAAACGCTCTAACATTCTCAGAGGCCTCTCTAAAGACAAAGGCAGAATCCTATTGTTGAAAAAGTCAACCTTATTCTCGTATTTCCAATAGTACCATTTATCTTTCAGGGTAAGGGACTGACCACTGCATCACAGTTGTGACATTTGTAAAGCATCAGATTCTCAATACAGTCTCTCCAGCATCAGCCAGCAAGCCCCTGAGCAAAGCATATTTTTAATGCAATCTTCCATCCCCACAAAAAGAAACTTGTCTTAAACAGCTAATCCAATATCAAAATGAAATCACAGGGTTGTTTCCCAGCCCCCCCCCTCCCTCTCCTTACCATAAATGAGCAGTTTCTTGACTCATTAATGACAGTTTCCCTTAAAAGAAGTGATCTCATATCACTGAGCCCCTCTCCACCACGCATACATCCCAAAGGTTGCGGGTATCTTAGCATCAGTAGCCGCTAGCAAGCTCTCTCATACAGAGCCCAGATGGACTATACCAGAAGCCAATTCAGCGTTAATAACTACCTACTCTGTGCAGTTTAGAAGCCTTACGTGGCATAATGTCCTAGGCAACAGCAGCCGATTGAAACCGCAAATAAAAGACAACCCAATTCTCCAAAAGCATCAGAAGGAAAAATAAATTGAAGAATGATTTTTTTTAAAAAATCTCTTACTTTCATAAGATTAAACTGGATCCTTCACAGACATATGAAAAAGGAAAAAAACAGATGCTGCCCAGAAAAAGTGACAAAATATTACCTCATTATTTAACAAAGCAGCATTAAGCGTCCTGCTGATTTCAAACATCTTGCCACAGATTCTGGTTAAGAGAAACAGAAAGAATCCTTTGCAAGCCCTCTGTCTGCAAAGGGTTCTTCAATTTTCTTGCGCACAACAGAATAGTCAATATGTTATTTCCCTAGAGTTCGCACATTAAAACATCTAGTCAGTGAGCTGAATTTTCCCCTTATCACACTGTAGACTCCTGTTATATGTACTGCTCTCTTTGCAAGATTAGCCTGCCCCAAACATGGCTGTTGTTTAAACTATTCTTTAAAGTAACAGTTCACTCCACAACCACCAGGTGGGCAGTGTACACAGATTCAAGTAACCATCTTAAAGATTTTCCTTGGAATAGCTGCTAGTTGTGATACAGTGTAAATCCTCCCTATACTTATCAATCAGGAGAAAAATATTTTGCACTGTTTTATGCCCTTTCCTCCCCCAAACCTAGCCCACAGAAAAAATCCCTAAAATAATTTGTTGTTGATTTTTTTAAAGGGACCTTAAAATTTATATAGTAGCATTTCATTCAGCAGAAGTGATCTAAATGATAAAGTCCCATCAGTTCTGACAACAACGTGTAATTAAAAGGAAAGCACACCCAGAGAAATGGTGAAGAAACAAAACGAGCTTTACCTTCAGCTTGACACAAAATACAGCACGTAAATAATTCACATGTGGGTACAGTCTGTTAGAAAATATGAACTACACCTTCAAGCAAATTTGAAGACCACTTAATAAGATACTGCTGTGACATTCTGGATTAAATTCATTTATGAAACCACTGTTGCACACAGAGCACAAGACAAATACACAGGAATGATTCAGTATTCAGCAGCACTCAAAGTCTCCAAAGTTTTCAACTCCAAGCTATTTAAGTGTGGGGTTCCCTCCCCCTCCCCACTTTAGTTAAGGTCAAATACCTCAATGAATACTTACATTACTCTAAAAAAATCCATCCACCCAATGCTCTACAGCAACATCCAAAGGCTTGAATGAGATTGGGAACTTCGTGTTAGGTGTGTATAAACACATTTGAAAAGTGATTTCATACCAAAGGATTTACAAACAATAATTTAACGATGGAAACACAAAATGGAGGTGTGAAAAAGAATAAAACAAAGATCATCACAAAATGTCTTTACCATCTGGGATGAATCACTTGAGAATTAAGGCATCTCTGGCAAATACCTGTGCTAAGTCAGAACCCAAAAGGTTATTTACTGAGGTTAAAGAACAAATGCACTATATGGACAAGGACTTCTTCAGATTTATCACTCACAAAGTACCATCATCCAATTCTTTCATTTATAGCAATCCTTGCTGAGTAAGTATATGCAGAGTAGCGATTTTCTTTGTTGGCCTTTAACTAATATTAAAGTGATGCAGTAGTGACTTAACCTTCTTGAATATGTATTGAGTTTCAAGTCATTCCTTTTTATACGAGGAGAAAGGTTATTCGCATCGATTTCTGTTTGCATGAAATAAGCTTATTTTCTCATTCACCATATGCCTTGAACACTAATTAAAAGTGTCACTTTCTTCTAATGTAAAAATGTAATCATTTAGTAAATAAGTATTCTTGGCTTTTTGGTCTTTGTGATAATCTATTTAAGGACTTCTTATTTCCAGGTAACTTCAGTTACCACACACTCCTCTGATTTAGAGAGAAGTGTTTTTATAACAATACTCTTTTTTCATATTAAAAGAAAAAAAAAATCTAGAAGTGCACCTTTAAGGACCCACACTCCTCTTAGCCTGAGGCAAATCCATTCAATCAATATGAAACCATTCACATGCCACCATCTGCCAAGCTGTAGAGCAATGTGGCTGAAACAGACCTCTTACACAGCAGCAGTGGTCTCATTTTCAGTCTATTAGGGAAGCACCAGAGCTCTCATGTGCAAGGACACAAAACTCAGAACCTCTCACACCAGTTTCTCTGTGCACTGCTGCAGAACTCCTGTAATTTTTGCTGCCTCAGTTTTCATGCTAATCATCAAAGCAAGAGGGAGGAGAATATGATCAGTAACAGCCCTATTTCACTGCAGTACAAAATAAAGAACTCAGTTTAATTCTGTCCTAATATGATTATAGTAAACCATTTAAACGCTGCTGCCTGCGAACTATAACCTGGCATTTTCCATTACCTCATTTTCCACTCTTCCAGAGGACTAAACACATTTATGCCTAGAAATGTATTGCTCTTTTCCATGACATTCCTATCATAAAGTCAGTATTTAATTCTGATCAGAGTATTTTTTGTTTGACAGACAGGAGGGTACAGGTGGATGAAGAACAAAGGACATGCATGCAAGAGATGGATTTGAACTACAAAATGATTTAAGAGAAGACAATGGGCTGGGAAAGGACATTACACAATGCAAGCACTAGGGTTTGCCCTATGCAGTAATTCAAGAACCTCTGCGGAAGCAGCCTTCAGTTCAAGGCAGCACATCAACACTATCTTTAACACATAGCCTTTTGGTCAGCAGATCTCATAATAATTTAAAATAACCTCCACCACTGGCAAACTCACTGGATGACTAACTAAAAAAAAGCAATAGGAGAAAAGTAACATGAAGGGGTGCAAACCCCTTACAAATACACACAGAAATGAACTACTGTAAAACTATCCATGAGGTGACAAGAAAAAGTGAAAAGCTAAACTTGCAATTTGAAAGTCAAACACTCAGGTGGAAAAGCTAAGGCCAGCCAAATTGTTCATGGTGTGTAACCCAAAGTCAGACTTCAGCAAAAGAGAACAAAAAAGAAAAGAGTGCAATTAAGCAGACTGCCCTTCTCTGCACATGTGTGCAGGCGAGGGGATGAAAATGGAGATGTAGAGGGAAAACAAATGGCTGAACAGGTGATTTTTCTGATACAGCAAGAGGTTTTTTACCGACTGTTATCTGAACAGCTTACATTCAAGTGTATATATAAATAAGTTTGTTTAGCTACTGAGTAGTTCAAAGAACAACCTGCAAAATAAAATACCCTAACAACTGCCCTGCAGAAACCAAGCAGGAGTGATGGAGACTAACATCGCATAACAATGAAAATGTTTTTCAGGCAACTGCTCTTTAAGGTAAGTGAATTCATATATTTGAGAAAGAGAAATTTTTAAGGTTTCACTGCAAAATACATAGCAGTCATGATGATCGAACACTACTTAAAAAGAAAACGCTGAAATACCATACAGTTTTTGACGAAATAGAAGGTGAAAAAGATGATTTATGTAGTTTGCTGCTTTTATTAGTTTCTTTTATTTGAGAAGCCACTCGAACACAAGAACCTGCTCCTGCCTCCTCTTCTAGCCCTGCTGTGGATCCCACCAAAAAGCTGTACAAGCCCTGCTGCAATATACTATCTGGTGCACCAGGATTCTTGCTGATGCTGGGGAGATTAAATACAACATAGATCTACTCAGAAAAATTATCACCTTTTTGATCTGTGGCCAGAAAGAATGAAAAAAAATACCCTAAGCATAGTCAGAGATCTATCTCCTTAAATAAGTCTGGAATTAAAACACTAGATGCAAAACTAGACATCCCCCCCCCCCCATATACTTACAAGACTAAATGAGGAATTTAAGATACAAGAAGCTTAGCCAAGCAGTCACAGTTCCCACAGAAATCACACTTCAGCTGCTTTTGCACAAATATGCTATTTAACATTGCTTGCCCACTTTCTTTTTCATGCCTTGTGAGATGTGTAATATGGATGCTGCATAGCTGCTCTAAGTATCACACACCAATTTTCCAAAGATGTGTGTATTTGCAAATCCCACTGTGGATACTTATGTCTGAACACCGGGAGACTGGAACAAAACTCTCCAGGGCACACAAAAGCACAGAGGTAACAAATGAATACATGTAAATAGCTCTGACGGTGGGAGCAGTCTCAGTGATAGGAACGACATCCTTATTTTCCAAGCTGAAAGCTGGGCATTCACACAGATTAGACAAGCGTGTGCGTCAGTGAATAACCTCAGCAAACATTTCCTCCCAATGTCAGGGCACAGGCTGACTGGGCAGATGGGCCAGCATCTATGCTACAATGCAAGAAGGGTTGGAGAAGATGATTCAGCACCTTCCCAGTGCATCCAAAGGCCAGCAACGTTCTTGGCACCTCCATGCTCCTCTCCTGGCTCCTAACTAATGCCTTGCAAAAATGGAACATCCCCTCAGTCACAGTACACCTTGCCTGGCCAGTTTTGAGTATATTTTAAAGAACACAGACAGTGCTGCAAAACTGAACAGCAAAAAGCAGCATATACGCTAGGTAAACGTGTTAATATAGCAATCAGATACCAGCAATTCTTTTACCCCTACCCAGTTTTTAATTCTGGGTCAGGAATATACATTTCAATGCTTTCAGCCTCCTGATTTCATTTCCTTCCTTTTAAATTTCTGAGATATTAAAACCTGTAATGAACAGTAGAAATCCTACATTCCACAGCTTGCTTTCTTAGCACTACAAGCAGAATTCATCCCTACCGACAGTTAAAACACTTCCACATTGCTGTCAGTTTTGTATAGTACAGTTTGGAAAGTTTCAACTGAGCACAAATGAATAAGTTTTCAAAGATTTATGACTGCATTTTTAAAATGTATTTACTTGTAAATAATGAAAGGACCTAGACACTGAAAAAGTCTAGACTTACTACAGAGATTTACATGAGTTCAGCCATTTTTAATGTGCCTATGTATGAACACAAAAACCTTCAAAAAATGTAAGCAAAGTCTTTCAGGCAGCATTGCATAATTTCAGAAAAGTTGATGATTTGGTTTAAACCCATCTGTAACAGTGGGCACTCAGGCCAAGTAATATCAATAACAAAGATAAAAAATGAAAGCAGGATTAACATGTTGATGTTGCCAAGCTTTGAGACAGCAATCAAAAAGATCTGGGAAAGCGTGAGGTGGCTGGATCAGAAAAGAGGTATAGCAGGAATCAAGGGAGACCAACGAGCAGCATGGAGAAGGGTTACTTCTGCAACTTAGAATTAATTATTCAGGAAGGACAAAGAACCAGGGAAGATACAAAAAAAAAATAAAGACAATAAAAAGTGTCAAGAGCCATTAATTGTCTCAATTACTTCTCATCGGAGCAGCTCATTTACATAGAATATTTAATTAATAGCAGTAGGCAGAATGTAAATACATTTCACAACTTCATATATAAAAAGCTCACAATCACATCCGGGTCAACCCTTCATGCAATTTATCCCCACACCCAGGGTACTTAAACAGAGAAAAAAGTTTAAAACGACTTAACAAAGCAAATCAAGTTCACCTCATGTTCCAAAGCTCATACTTGCATTTGTAAGTCTCAAGACTTGTACACAGCTTTCTGTGTACACCTATTTTATTCTAGTCCTTAAGAAATAAGGGTTAAATAAGATGCTGAAGGGTAGCCCAAAACTCAGGGGCACACAACTCCCTCAGGAACACAGCTCATAGAACTCTTCAGTGTATAATTCAGATTACAGAAAGGACAATTTCATAATAAGGAAGCTCAAGAAGATAAATACAGGAAGGGCAAAAGGTAGAAAAAACAGCAGAGGTAGTATTTAAGAAAGGACCAATGTTAACTCTGAACTCTCCAAACTTACACACAAGCAGGAAGGATGCTAAAGACAACTAAAAATAAAATCATCTGTGGCCCCTCTTCTTGCTCTCTGCAGTTCACAGTCATCTTGGGATCTGGATGACTCTGGTCAGGAAGCCTTAAGGTGTTCCTACCCAATACACATTCCCATGTGCATTTATGGTTTTCTTTAAACTTCTCTTTGCAAAATGTCAGACATATCTTAGCAGGCAACTTTTAGCTCCCTTTAAACTAGGGCAAATGAACAATGGATATTTGTAGCATTTTTTAAAAAAACCTCATTCAAAATACGTTAGTAGCTATAAAAATTGTTCGAAAGCTAAATTTCCTGAAAAATAACTTTGGTTACAGTTACCAAGCAATAAATATTTGGTGCTTGGGTTTTAAGAGATCTGTACAGCCGAGCTGCAGTAGCTAGCAGGTTAGCACCCAAGAGCAAGTCTAACACTACTCCAAAGAGGCCCCTTACACAGCCACAGGCAGTACATTTTCTTCACTACTTCAGCCTGACTTTTAACTTAATAGACAGGCAAACAAAGGTGAAGCAGTAGCAAAATCTATACATGACCGGATAAGCTGTACCCGTCCTGGGGCAGCATGGATGAACTTGCCTCATCTAAGGGCACACATCTGCATGGGAGTTAGTCTCTCCAGCTCTCTGGTACAGGCAGTTAGAGGGAAGTGGTCACTTCCAAGGCACAATTCACATGTCCCGCTTCAGAAAACTCTTTTAAAGTGAGATAAATCATGCTCCTGACTGGCTCTGCATTAAGCAATCTCCAGTGACTAAATGAGGTAAAAAGACTATCCTCCATCACATCAATGCCACTACAGGTTAAGCAGCTGATCAAGGCTGATGGTCTCCAGCTGATGCTCACCCTAATCCAAGTTTACCCCAACTTCAGCCTCCCTGTGAGCTCTTATTACCCCAATACCATGTTTGCACTCAGCACTGCACTTCTTAAGTGTGAACAACGATTCAAGGGACACAAGCTTTGGACAGTCCAGGGAACCAGATCAGACACCAAGAAACAATGTCAAACCAAAAGCACCTTTGACAGTGTTATAGTTCCAGGTTGGTTTTGGTTTGGGGTTTGTTTCCCCTCCCCCCCCCCACTTCTTTCAGAGAATTTTTCCTTCCTTTGCTGGTGGGGGGGAGGAGGGGAAGGGGCCATTTCCGGGGAGACCGGGGCAGAGGTTGTGTCCCATTTGCCCGGACATTTCCTTTCACTTGCTACTTCCCGGTCTCCGCCTCTTTCTCCATCTTGCTGCCTAGAGAATAGTCGCGCTTTGCTACCTCTGCTTGCCTTGCTGTATTCTCTATCTCTCTATCTTTATTTCCTTTCCCTCTGTGTGTGTGTGAGTGCGAGTGTGACCGACAACCACCTGGATCGGCGCTGAGGAGGAGGCTGCCCAAAGCGGCGCTGCGGCCTGGGAGAAGCTGTGTGCCCCACGCCAGGGCTGTCCGGAGCGGAGCTGCGGCCTGGGAGAAGCTGTGCGCCCCACGCCAGGGCTGTCCGGAGTGGAGCTGCAGCTTAAAGTGACAGCACCAGCAGAGCTCGGGTACAGGACTCGATCCATATTAACAACTTAATCGCACTTGTTTTTGACTTTGTTCTGTTCTGTGCACACATACACTTAGAGCAAAGAACTGTTATCTGTTCTGCACAATCTCTGATTAAAATCACTGAGCATACTTTGGTTGGTTTTTTTCATCCAAACTAAGACACTGTTTTTGGTGGCCCGTACGGGGAAATCAAACGATAACAGTTCTTAGCATCATGAGTGTGTTGTGAGTTTGGGGTCAATACAGACCATTCTGTATTATATTTTTGCTTTCTGTTGGTATAGAACTATGCCAAAAGGTCTTGCAGGTTTAATTCATCTCAGTGCCTCATCCAGTAAGACTCAGACAGCTGTAATTATTACTGAATTCTTGTTTTGGGTTTATAGTGTAATGGATTCAGTGCCTGTTGGTATTATCTGGAATATGTTTTCAAGGTTGTACTTCTGTACCAGCCCGTTATGTCTGAGGGGGTTAATGATAATGATACTTATCCTCAGGGAAGGACACAAGAGTGTCTCATCTCAAATTTTTATTCAGTCATCTCTCGGTTCGCTACAACAGCCTTTGAGAAACTTTACCTCTTGCTAGACATCAAGGATATCCTGCTCTATATCCTACTTTTAGTTATTTGTTTGTAAGTTGGTTTCATTAGTGTCCATCTTACACATGAAGCTAGGGACAAGGTTGGTAGGGAATGCACCCAGAAGCATCCGCAGGAAATTAGTAAAGGAGAGAGAAAAACGTCTGATACCATCACAGCTCCAGACGTAGTTAAACCTAAAGAACAATCAGAGCTGAAAGTTGCCCCTATTCAGAAAAGAAAATATAAGACCAAGTCAGCTCGTCCGGTGGATGAGGATGGGGAAGCGGGTACTTCAGACTGCAGACCCAGAACCAGAGATTGTCACTGAGTCCCTCTCATATGACAACCTTCGCAGCTTGCAGAAGGACGTTACTCGAAAGCCGGATGAGCCTATTCTGACTTGGATGATCCGAGTGTGGGACCTTCTGGGAGAAAGCTTACAAGTCGATGGTCATGAAGCCAGGTATTTAAAGGCTCTGGCTCAATGGGCTCATGATGCCTCAGGCCATCAGGGCAGAGATGCCACTTATAGATGGGCACAAGACCGAGGGGTGGATTTAACTGTGGACATTATCTCCCAGGTTATCCATGTCTGAGAGACATGTGCTGCCATCAAACAGGCTAAGAGAGTGAAACCCTTATGGTATGGTGGACGCCAGGAAAAGTATAAATATGGAGAGGCCTGGCAGGTTGATTATATCACCCTGCCGCAGACCCGCCAAGGTAAGCGCTATGTGCTCACCATGGTGGAAGCAACTACCAGATGGCTGGAGACATACCCAGTGCCTCACACCACTGCCCCAAACACCATCCTAGGCCTGGAAAAGCAAGGCTTGTGGTGACATGTCACTCCATAACGGATAGAGTCAGATAATGGAACTCATTTCAAGAACAGTTTAGTTACCACCTGGGCAAGAGAGCACGGCATTGAGTGGGTGCACCATACGCCTACCATGCACCAGCTGTTGGGAAGGCTGAACGGTGCAATGGACTGTTAAAAACCACTTTGAGGGCATTAGGTGGAGGGACTTTTAAACACTGGGATCAGCATCTAGCAAAGGCTACATGGCTGCTCAATACTAGAGGCTCTGTCAATCAAGACGGCCCTGCTCAAGCAGAATCACTTCACAGTGTACATGGAGATAAAAGTCCCTGTGGTCCACCTGAGAGGTATGTTAGGGAAAGCCGTCTGGGTTAAGCCTGTCTTGAGCAAAGGCAAACCCATTCGTGGGATTGTGTTTGCTCAAGGATCTGGTTGTACCTGGTGCGTAATGCAAGAGGATGGACAAACATGATGTATACATCAAGGGGAACTTACCTTTGGATGAGTTAAGTTTAAATTTGGAATGAGGTGTGGACATGGAAGGAAAAATTCAGGGTGGATAATGTTATAGTTTCAGGTTGGTTTAGGTTTTGGTGTCGTTCCCCCCCCCCCCCTCCCTTCTTTCAGAGAATTTTTCCTTCCTTTGCTGGTGGGGGGGGGGGGGGAAGGGGCCATTTCCGGGGAGACCGGGGCAGAGGTTGTGTCCCGTTTGCCCGGACATTTCCTTTCACTTGCTACTTCCCGGTCTCCGCCTCTTTCTCCATCTTGCTGCCTAGAGAATAGTCGCGCTTTGCTACCTCTGCCTGCATTGCTGTATTCTCTGTCTCTCTATCTTTATTTCCTTTCCCTCTGTGTGTGTGTGAGTGCGAGTGTGACCGACAACCACCTGGATCGGCGCTGAGGAGGAGGCTGCCCGGAGCGGAGCTGCGGCCTGGGAGAAGCTGCGCGCCCCGCGCCAGGGCTGCCCGGAGCGGAGCTGCAGCTTAAAGTGACGGCACCACCAGAGCTCGGGTACGGGACTCGATCCATATTAACAACTTAATCGCACTTGTTTTTGACTTTGTTCTGTTCTGTGCACACATACACTTAGAGCAAAGAACTGTTATCTGTTCTGCACAATCTCTGATTAAAATCACTGAGCATACTTTGGTTGGTTTGGTTGGTTTTTTTCATCCAGACTAAGACAGACAACTATACAAAGCCAATCTTGCAGGACTACATCGGTCCATACACAGAGAAGCCCAGCATCTTTGGAAGCACATAAGCACCTTACAACAAAAAAACCCACTGAGGTTTACTTCATGAACTCTAGGCTAGATGCTGTTTTAATAACAGAAGCTTTGATTTTGGACTATAAAACTCCAAACAGCAGAAGCTCCAAGAAAAAAAGGGTTCCAGTATAACCAATTTATGACTGTTGGGAAAAGCAACAATCACATCCAAACAGCTAGGCTGAAAACCTATCCTGCTACAGGCCACCACCCTGCAGTTTAAGAGTATTTCACTCCATTGCTTGAACACATTTATATTCTTCCAGGCAGTTCTCCTGATGTTTTATAAGGATTCCCCAATGCAACAACAAACGATCCTTCTTTTAGTAGTATCACTGGATGCGTTGTAACCTGCATCTAGGGACATCCTGCTCTGCTCAGATAAAACTTAATTGTTCTAACATCAAACAATGAAGGAACTTTAAACTCCAAGAAACAAATCAGCCTCTATTTTTAAGATTTTCCATAGCCCCAGTGCCTACAGGAACAAAACCCTCAAAACATTTCAAGAGAGCCCAGCTGATCAACACAGACCTAGTGAGCAAACACCACATTTACTTTTTTAAACTGTCAAATAAGATATTTTTTTTTCTACTGTGGTAGTGGTCCTGCTGCTGTGGGTAAAAGAAAACCAGAGGCCAGTAATGCTGTGGAACATGTTACAAAAAAAAAATCTCAATTGCTGTCAACAGTTGGTAAAATCTCTGCAGCATGTCTGTATTCTTTTTCAGATTATTCCTTCATTTTCTACTGCCTTTATTATTATCTTCTGCATTCTATCAAAATATCTGATAGTACAGGTGCACAACACAATGTGATGTGGTTTGGTAGTGGAAAACTCAGCTCAACCTTTTAGGTTTTAATTTTAAAGACAACAAAACTATTAAATAAGTATTCCCACTAACCTCACAAGTAATTGGAAGATTGTCAATTATTTAGGAGAAATCATTTGTTTGGGAAGCCACACTCTTCAAGTGAGACTATTTCAGGCTGCTGGATAAGGACATGGCTTTATCTGTTCCTGCCTTTGTCACTTCTTAGCTGCCATATGCTAGGGCATGAAGACTCTGATGCTTAGGAAACCCCTACAAGCACAGAATGACCCTCAGCAACAGACTACTTCACACACACCAAACCTTTCTTCTTTCTAATGGCATCAGTCAGGACTCAATAGTTCAAGGCTCCAGCCTTCATCAAGAGCCTCCATATAAATGGCCTGTGCTCACAAAACAATGGACTATGAAGACTTCCATAATAAAAGATAGCAGCTCCACAGAGGTTGCAGAAGTTTTGCATTTGGTGGCAAGTATTGACCTCCCTGAACCTTATCACTTGCTGTTCCTTGTGAGAAGTAGGAACAACCTCTCCTTCTGTATAAGATCACAAAAGCAATTTACTAAAAAAAAAAAGAAAAACCCCCACAAAAAAACCAACCAAACAAAAAACCCCCTGTCAAAATCAGATGCTATTTCACATGTTTCATAAGCTTTTAAGTAATGAAGGAAAAATCTCAGATAGTCACATCAACTATGCAATCCAAAATAAGACCAGATACTAAAAATGAATGTTGGGGGAAAAACATTTTAGTATACACAGTAATATCTTGCTCCAAATGCTTGCACAAGACCCTGATAGAAGTAATTTTAAAAGCACTGTAATCAAGCTTAATGAAGGCTTTACTTCATTCAGCTATTTAAGAAACCAGAAAAAAATCTTCACCATTTCTACACAATTTAAACCTTACAAGTAGTCTCTTAAGATGGACAAGCCAGATGCTCATGTGTACCCAATTTGCCCATTAGCACTTTCCCACTCTATCCACAAGCTCAGCCTAACCCTTCTGTTAAAGCATGATGGCCAATCAAAGCTAACAGGTTAACAGAAAGGAGAAAAGCAGCATGTCAGCCACAGTCAGTCCCATACTACAAGAAGATCCCCAATGCATTGTTCAATGTTACATAAGCAACGTAACCTGGCAAAATTTCAAACAAGTTTTCAGGAGTATGATCTGCAGAGAGCAGCACCAGATTCAGGGAGTCAAGCAAGGAAGACCTGGGGCTATGCCACTTCCAGGTGTTCTTCTGGGTCTCAAGGACCCTGATCAGTCTCACCTGCAGCATCAACCACCACCCCTGGACCAGGCACTCCATTTAAGCTCTGTGCTGGGGCACTTTACTCTCAAAAAAGTGGATAAAAACAGAAAACAGGCTGCATACCTCTAACTGTCATTTTTGACAGTTGTAAACATTCATAAGGTAAGACTGGTTAGGTGCACTGGCATGCACGCAGATTCAAAAAGCATGCTTCTGTACTACATGAAGCACCCCAGTACTATAGATTATTATTTAACTATGTAGTTCCATAAAGAGTAGTTAGTTTTGAGTGTTAATAACCCTGCTGAACAGAGTTTTGAATCACTCTACTCTCATTAGCTAGACCATCTGTGTAAAGTGAACAACCTACACTGTCACAGCACACAGAGCCTGGGGCTGACCTTAGCATCTCACCCCTCCCTGATACTAGGAAAGAATAAGATATAAGTCTGGCATCAGTTTCTTTCCTTTCTGCTTCCAGAGGAAGATATGTGGTCAGGAAGGCAAGTTTCCCACCCCTCAGGTCACATTGCCAGCTGCAGGAAGTATGGAGCAGCAACTTCTCTTCCTTATAAGGTCCCACTGGTAAAATGGGAGATTTGGCTGTCCTGCTACTGTTAAGCTATCACAGAACTCTGACTTACTAGGAAGAAAACAGGCTTCACAAAACATGAAGAAATAATTCACAGCCAGTATAAATTACCTGGACTGGAAAGTGCCCAGCATGACATGGAATCACATTGCAAATACATAGTATTTGCTGGTTTTGATCTTCTTGCTCCTTCCTCTAACACACACAGCTAAGACAAGCTTACTATACATTGCCTGGTGGACATTCCTGAATTATTCTTTCTACCAACACATAGAACCTACTCAGGACTCTGATCTCTTTGCTGCCTACTGCAGGAGTACGCTACACAACAGATTAGAGAGACTAGGAGACAGTCAGGATACATCCCAGCACTGAGTGAAACAGTCATATCCAAGACCTCTCCCTGCACACTGAGCTTTAGTTCTCTTTCTATGCATATCATTCCTCCAAAATCTGCTTTTCTGATCAAATACCAGCTCCCGCCCAAGGACAGAAAAAAAGTAAAACAAGCCACCCAAACCAATCTCTCAATCTGGTATTAACTTGAGGAAATGCCATTTTCTTCCTTCTTTACCAATCTATCTTTGATTCCTTGACTACTTTCATCCATTGTATTTGTTAATCTCTTCTGGCTGTCACTGTGTCAGAGCACAGATGGAGAGCACAGCCACAGTGCTTACATGAGAGCCTGAGAAGAGCTCCAGAGAGCCAAGTACAAACCATAGCGCAGAGCACTAAGCAAGAGGAAACTCACAAGGAGAGGGATCTGAATGACTCTTCCAAGACATAAAGCTGATGTTTTCCTTAGAGCAGTTAAATTCAGCAATGAGTAAATTAACAGAAAGGCTAATATTGCAAACCTCAGACAACAGGCACCTCTATTCAACCAAAAGGCAAACTGCCTGAATTACGAGATGCTACCTTGTGCTCATTTACTGACATAAGTACTTTATCTCTTATCATAGCATGGAAGAATCTACCACAAAGTCAGCAACCCTGTCCCATGGAAACAACGCTTCTCTAAGGTTGCAGTGCAGTTCCCTTCTGTCCAAGGGATGAGCTCAAATTAAGGCTTTCCTTGGATGTTTGATTTTACAGAGCTTGTAGTAGTTTAGCATCTTTGAAACTTCTACCTTTGTCATCCATTCAAGACTTGCCAGTGGGTTAGAAAGCCATTAAGCAGGGAATACAAGACCAATGGACAAGCAGGATCAGATGCAGACTTCCAATAGAAAACCAGGAACAAAATCAAACCAAAGCTATTACACACAGCTACTTGAATGAAGAACATTCAAGTTGGCAACAGGCAGACCCGTAAACAAGAGCCTGAGCATCAGACCAGCTTTGTATTGGAACTTCTGTAAAAGTTTGCTAATCTCAGATCTAGAAACAGTAATAACCTCTCTAGCAAAACCATGGGTGCTTAATACAGAACAATGCCTGCAGCAGCCAGACCTTGTTTGTAACTTTCCATAAGCAGCGTTGTAGCAAACCCACAGGCAACGGCACACAGCCAAGCACCAAGTAACTCAAACCCCTTAACAAGCTGAAGCAGATTACCTGAAGTATTATTACTTCCTTAAACTGGTATGCATGAGGAGGTGAGCTAAGTGTTCTGCAACCTACTTCTAGGTCTATAGCAGAGGGTGAGCTTTAGGATCCTCTATGCAGTAGAAGCAGCCTTCTAGGAAGATGAGCTTTTGAAATTTCTGAAATGCATTTTGAAATTTTGAAATGCTTTTTGGAATTTTTCTGAAATTTTTGAAAGCACACAGGAGATGGCCAAGGGTTTGGTGGGGTTTTTGCCACACACACGCCATGCTTTCTCTTTTGACCTAGAAAACTCCTCCAATTGAAATATTTCTCATAAACAATAACCATTTTTATATACCTTAGAGAATATGGGTTTCTGCATAAGCAATGAGCACCAGCTTGGCCAAAGGTAGCTTTACATGCATTACTGCAACTAAGAAACTGGTGAGGATGTCAAAATGCATGAACTGGGGTGTACAAACACTTACTAAAAGAAAATCTGCTATTATGCATTTGTAAGGGAAGGTAAACACAAAAGGATATACAGTGAACATGCTTGCTAGGAAGGTTAAAAATTCCACTGTTTATACATATTACCCATAAGAAAGCATCAGCACATAGGAATTTATTTTATCGCAAGTCAGTGTTCTTACCTGAAAAAGCCTGATTAAATAACAGCAGACAAACCTGAACAACAATACAAAGACTCTTTAGCTATACCTTGCACAGAAGCATGGAGGACAATGGTTCAAATAAAGTCAACTGTGTTGGAAATAGTGCATGAAATCCCAGAAGTGACAAAACTACTAGTCAGTGAAGAAAATGAGAGGAGCCAAGTGGAAGAAATCAATCAAGAAGAAATACTAAGCTTTTTTTTTTTTTTTTTTTTTTTTTTTTTTTTTTACAAAGGCAGGCAAGAGGCCACATAACATAGATGGACACACTTGCAAAAAACCCAGAAAGGTAGCTTTAGCTACAAGTACAGCAAGTGATAGATTTGATAAACTAGGAAACAGGAACAGATTTTTGCTCCAAACTAAGGAATGACAGCAAGCAGTGAGGGGTGCAAACAATTTTTCTTCCACTGGAATAAAAAACCTTCTAATGCAAATGGATGAGCTGATTAACAAAGCTTGCAGAGACTTTTGTGAAAGACGGGTGAATGGAGAGAACCCGAGGGAGACACTAAGAGCATGTAAACCAAATCAGGGAGCAGCTGACTGCATTCAGAAGGAAGAGGCTACAGCAGCACTTAGAAACACAAAAACAAGAATATGACCTAGGCTGTGAAGCACCAGTAAACATACAGAAGTGGATGGCAGTAGGAGTCATCTGTTCAATGTATTCTTAAACTGAGGAAGTATCAGAAGTTTTAGAAAGAACACCACTTATTATTACTTTTTATAATTGGGGAAGCACCAGAAATGTTTTTACTGAAGTCACAAAATCCACATAGACACTACACTCTGTTTACAGTACTAAAACCCAACTGTTGAAAGGTGGTGAAAAAAATCCTTAATTTATGGAAATGCCAAACCCAATCTCCCATGCATTAACTTCAAATCATTCCGGAAACAAAGGTTGCATATTTTCTCTATTGTGAGGACACAGAAGTTTCTAAAGAATAGTTTACTATGTCAGTGAAATTGCAGATGCTTCTGTGCACTTCAGGGACTTCAAACATTGCATCAATTATCTGAATAAGTAATGAAAAGACATTGTGAATAAAATGGTTCACCAAGTCCGGTTCACAAGTCAACTGCTTTTTGAATCCAGTAATATACTGTAATATTTGACATGTTATTTTTTTCACAAGAGGTTAAGAGTTTTCTGGGCTTCTATGCCATACATGCTGCAAACAGTTTGGGGGGAAAAAACCCAAACTGACAGAATATAAAAGGTTGCAGGTATAACACACATTTAGATCCTCTACAATGACCCTCTTTCCACACCAAAAAAACCAACTGAAACCCAAACTCTGAAGTCCAGCCAAAGGAGAAACATGAAAATCTCACCAGCATCTTGGGCTAGTGATAAGCAATTTAATGCTTTAAAATTAAATCTTTGGCAAAGTGGACTAGGTCACAGTAAAACACAAAATGTCTGTTTGTTGAGCTACTGTTTCCAAAGAGTCTCTTAGCAGCACCTGGAAACAGAGCAAGCATAAGGCTGATTATCATTTCCGTAACCCCCAAGGAAAACTATCATGCAAGACATGCGAGTAAGAGCAATGCTGTTCGAAAGCAGCATTCATAAGCAGAACAAAGACTAAACAAAAGGCTAAACAAGTACATCATAATTAACAACTACAACCAAACTTTTAATTAAGTTAAGTAAGAAAAATCAAGGAGAACTAATTAAAAAAATCACCAGCGTATATAGTTTCAGAAAAAAATGTAATGGTACTGTGAAGTAAACAGGCTAATTGGAAGTGACCACAATTATTTTGTCACTGTTACTGAGTTTAGTCATGATTTTTCCGCTTGCTCTTTAATCCTACATCTTTGTCGCACTCCTTTGTTGTTGGAATTGCAGAATTCTTGAACTCAAGTTTTTCAAAAACTAAGCAAAAGTGAAGAAAATACCACAGATTTAAGTCTATATGACAGGCATAGTTTATTTACTGGTTTTGAGACACTTTTCTGGCTAGGACACTATTATTCTTAATTATAATTCTGGCCCTTTATTATACATTACCCCCATTCATCCTGGACAAATCCACAGTCCACAATGAATCCTGATCCACTGCCACATCAATAATGCTATACTTTGCATGTCTTCCTTTTATCCAGGCAGCCAGACCAGTACAAAAATGTGATTTCAAACAGATTTTACTGTCAGTTATGAACTTTGCTTAAGGCCAAAAAGCAGTTACAGATAACAGGAATCTAACTGGCAATATTAACGTTTTACTACTTTCCTCTTCTATACTACCCTTCCATGAAAATACATCCATTCTCATTACTTTTGCCATTCTTCAAAACTTACCAGGCTGATTTGAACAGTAGCAGTTAGTTAATGCTGACAGAAACAAGCAAAGAAAAATGCTGACATAATCTAGAGTTATTTAAGAACTTACTTGCTACATATCTATTTCTAGAAAATTAATAAAAAGTAATAAAAAGTTGCCAGCTCCCAGCTGTAATAACCCCAAGTACACCTAGGCAAAGAAAAACAGGCAAGAGGAATTCCCACCCACAATCCCAGAATGCAAACAGGAAAATGACTTGCACTTAACTTCTGCCTCTCCCCACAGTGTTGGCAAGAAACCCCACAGCCTACTGAGATAGACGTCAAGGATTTCTGTTTAGCAAAACCTTAGCGGGAACCACCTTTCAGAAGGTTATTTCTGCAGCTATGTGGAACCAGAATTCTACTTTTTAAAATATGCTCTTACATTTAACAGAAATTTGACAGGCTTTTAAGAAAAACTCTGTTCCAGTGTATCACTACACATTAGCCCAACCTAAACCTTAGGCTACCCAGTAAGAGCTTGCTGCCCCCAGCAATGTTTTTCCCTTGCGCATTTTTAAATTTGGAGGGCCACCACTGGATTGCTGTCCTGCTTGCAGCTCTCAGACTTATGGCTGTAGGGTGTCACCTTTTCCGCTGCAAAACCAGGGTACACTGAACCTATAAAGCAGCCTTGTCTTAACTAATGCCACAGCACACATCTTACGAGTCATTTATTTTTAAGTCCTAGATTTGAGGCATTTCTTTCATTGTATTGATACAAAAATTAAAATCCTTCCTGTATACAGCTAAAAAGTTAACTGTGTTTCAAAGACCCTTTTAAATTTAGATGAAAACACATGCCTGTGCCAGCTATCTCACTAGCAGTGCCGAACTGGAATGGTGCAGGAATCTCCATCTCCTCAGACCACCCCCAGGCTTCTCCAGTGCCAGAACCTGACATGCACTCTCTCTATTCTACATTTTTCTGTTCAATAGGTGGAGTAATGCAAAAGGCTTATTTCAGTGCAAATGCTTCTTCCTCCACATAGCAATAAGCCTCACATTGTAAGTGATTTTTTTAAAGTGTATTTTAAATTATTTTGGTATGATTTACCTTTCCTTACTTTTCCATAAAACATCTCAGAATATTAACCACAAAATAAACGTAATACTCTAACATCTTCAAACATTACCTAATTTAGAAATCTAATTTACTTTTTGTCATTTAGGCTTCCTTACTATCTTGTGTCACTCAGTAAGGACAGTAAAAGTATGACTATCAATTCCACTTTTGCTTTGAATATCTTGCAGGTTCTCCTCAACCACTAGAACAGCCTTCTTATTTAAGGTATCCAGTACTGTTCTAGAGCTTTTAAATGAAAAAGGAAACCGCTTTCATTTTATTAAAAAATTCGCAACTGCTCTCCCTGGCCCTTTTTACAAGAAAAGGCCAAGTACTGGCACAGAACTAAACCTCTAATGTACCTGTTCAATAGTCCTACACGGCCTTCTGCTCATACAAAGAGACAACAAAAGCCTTAAATGGTGCTGAGGGTGCCGTTGTGTACAACGACCTTCCAACAAGTCATTGGGAGAGCTGCTTAAGAACCGATAAACAATTGCAACAGTGATGCAATATGAATTATCCCACTCTGGCCTTGGTGAGAGTTCAGAAATTATTTATCCCAGCAGGCAGCCCTGCTTTCAAGCCTCCACAGCCAGGATGAGTCCACACCTCTTATTCAAGAAGTTCCATTACTCTTTAAAAACAATAGTTAGAGAAATACAGCCTTTTACTACACGTGTTCATTGATGACACACTTTAACAAAACCACATTTACATTTATATGGAATAACAAGTAAACACGATTTTCAAGTATATCAAAAGTTACCCTTTTAATAGCTTGGAATACTTGATATTACCAGTCCACGGCTGGAAAAAAAAAAAAAGGTGCTTTTGGCACAAAACCAGTGCAAACTTCCATACTAAGTAAAATAAAATTAAAACGATGCCACCATGGGTAAAAAAAATTAATTAAAACCACTTTAACTGTGCTAATCATGAAACCAAGACGCAGCCTCCAAGTCTGAAGGTTGCCTCCACGTGCACTGAAATAAAGAGAACCCATTTGCACCCAGACACTGCACCACTGGATTTATCCATTTCCTCCTCGTTTTCGCCCATTTGATGCCACCAAGTCCCCGGGTCCCCAGCGGACCGCGAGCACACGGACAGCCCCGCCAACCTCTTCTCCGCCCAAAACACCGCTGCTTTAGGAAGCGCCATGCAGGATCACGGCTGTTTAAAAACCCAATGTCTTTAGAAGCGGATTCGATGCACCTGGGGCGGGGGGCAACGTGGGCCCCAAACCCAGGCGGGCAACGGGGACGCGGCACCCGAACCCTTACCCGGGCCGCCTCGAAGCGCCGCGGCACGGACGGAACCCAAGCCCCCGCACACGGCGTCACTCGACGCCCTGCGGGAGGATTCACCCCTCTGCCTCCCGAACGGCTGCGCAAGGGGCTCCCCTCTGCGTTCCGGAAGCCCACAAGGAACAGCCAGGAGGTACAAAAGGCACCGGTACCCGATCCCGGAAAATCACGTTTCCCCCTCATTCCCACAGTTCGCGGTGCAGCGCGGAGCTCGCTCCCGTTTGCTGCCCCCCCCCCCCTCCCCCGCCCCCCCCATCGGGCTCTGCGGGTGAAGGGAAAGCAAGGGGGAAGGGGAGCGGGGTAGATTCCTCACCGCGCCTTGAACGCGCATCTTCTGCTGCGGGAGACGCACGAGACGCGGGCAGCGCGCGACGGCAGCACGTGGCGGTGGCGGCCACGGGGTCTCCCGCGCAGCCGAGCGGGGCGCAGCGCGAGCGCTACGGAGCGGCGTGAGGCGCCGCCGCCATCTTGGCCGCGGCAGCGCAGGGGGTGGAGGCGGGAAGGGCGACCGGGAAAGGGATTTTTTATCCCAGGCGGGCGCGTTGCGAAATCGGCCGCAGCTGGTGGTGGTGGGTAAAGTTCGTGGGGCAGCTGGGGTGGGAAAGAAGGCACCCGTATGGGTCGGTGACCCCTATAGACGGGTGCGGGAAGGTGAGACCGGAGTCGGGGTAACGTACCCGGCGGGTCTGCACGGCTCGGCTCCCTCCCGCGACGCGCCCAGGTGCCTCCCTGTTTGGAAGTGAATAGAGTGCAGCAGGCAGGGTGGGATTTGTTCTGATCTCCTGTCCGGAGGTGCTTCCCCTGTTTTTGACCAGGTCCGTGACCCCTGCAGATAAACGATGCACAAAGAAGAATTTTGAGTAGGTTAAAAAGCCTCTTTTTTTCAATCAATGCTCAAGGAAAGGATAAGATGATGTGCCACAAATGTACGATCGTGTGCCACAAATAGAACATTGTGGGAAGCTTTCCGTTAAACATAAGCTTTGTCCTATATTTTTTCAAACAGTTTATTTCCTTGCTGTGTAGGTCATTCTTAACATTAGCCTAAATTTAGCTGAAGATACACCAACGGCAAAGACAGACTGTCTCAGAACGCTAAATCAGACCCCCATTCTCAACTGCATGGCCTGGTCAGGAGGCTGGGCACAAAACTATTACATTTTTATTTACTTTTTTTTTCAGGAAGCTTGGATAAAGATAACGAAAACTAAGCTGTTTAAATAAAGTATCTTGTGTCCAGAAATGTAAAAGTTTTTAGAGTGGTTTACCTGGTTGGTATACACTTGTGCTGCAAGCCACGTATAAAACTTAAATTAATTTCAAGGGTATTTCTACCATTAAGTGGGGAAAGACTAGCCCTAACATCTCAGGCCTTTTGAAGATCTGTACCTGAAGCTTCAAAACAGTGGTCTAATCTCTTGCTTCTAGTAAGGATGCCAGAATTTGTACTTGTTTATGCACTTTGATTTTCTGTTCTTTGTGTATAAATTTAGCTGTGGGTGGAGCATCCTGAGGCAGATTTTTCCCTATATGCTTTACATATAGAATGACAGACATACATAATTCTGTGTTAGATTGACAATGAATTACATTTGCTAGCAAATACTGGATCAGAGCCATCTGTTTCAGAAGTTGGCATAGCAGCAGTTTGTTTGTTTGGCTTCATCTGTCTGTTAGTTTGGTCAAAATCCTCTTGTTTTAGAGACACACTATCACATAAAGAAAGGACCCGTGATTTACTCTGTTGAGGCATCTTCTAAAATACATAAATTATTCCAAAAAGTGGAGATATAATATGCAATTGTCAGAATTCTAGAAAAGGCAAAATATGTTTTTTTCCCCTGGAAACAAGTTTGAGTTTCTCAGTGTGTTCATATTGAAAATCATCTACTCCTAAACAGTCTACTGATACAAAAAAACTCCTCTCAGAACCACAGGAGTGTTACTGTACTTGTAGGTATGCTGTATCTTTTCTTTCTGTGTATTTTGACAGAATTATAGAAGTACTTCCTAACTTACAGTCCCTACAACTTTCTTTTAAACAGGTATTGACATTCTTAAAAAGTGAGAAGTCTAGCTCCAAACAGTCAAGAAGAGGGCATCAGTCCATTAAATGATAAGGTATCACCCCATTATACCACAGCTTTTCTAAAAGTGGTTCACTTTGAAGCCTTCTGTATCTCAAGAAAATGAAGTCTTTTACACAGCTTTTTTATTTGCAGTGTGCTGAGTCTACACTATTCAGTATTCCAATTATTTGCCTAGATTTTTTAGATTTCTGGAAAAAAAAAAAAATTCTACTTAATACTCCAGAAACTTGTAGCTACCATTTTATGGTTCCTTCTGGATCTAGTTACAGTGCAAATATTTCTCCACAGGCGTAGGAAAAGGTCTACATTGTTGTACAACTAATGATCATTATGTGGCATTTGCTTGATGATACAAGTTTAGATTCAGACGATATTCTTAACTGCCGGTTAAAAATATAACAGAAAATAGTCATAGGAAAGTCTTCTGTGCTCTTGAGAAGTATAAAGCCTGTTATTGTTAATCTGAAAAGAGAATTCGCTGAAATATGAAGAAATGTGACTGTTCCTTACAACTGAATATTGCCAGGTCGTGATTTAGATATATACTACACAAATTAAAAGATTTAGTTAATTTTCATGTTACTTTATATCTCAGTTACATGACAAAACCAACACCAAAACCACCTTCTAAAATAAGAACTTACGTTTCTCCTTCAGAAAAATGAGTCGGATGTTGTAGGCAATGAAAATGATGTGAAGTCTCAACTCAAAGGACGTGAGTGCGCATTCTACATCTGAATTAGAAAAGCAGCTGTGTTGCTTTGTCTGTGTGCATCTCTCTCTACCTGAGCATCTAATTCACGTTACTCCTCCCACAATCCACCCCATTTCTTTGTCTAATTTGAGCAACCAACAATAGAAACCACAGAAGTTTAGAACCTGAATGGAGTGGAGGGGGCGTGATTTGCTCATGAGAAGTGGCGTACTTTGTTCACTGTTAGAATCATAACACCTAGTGCAGAATTTTGCTTGGCCAGCTAAAGTCAGATGGTGACAAAATCTGATAGCTTCATTGTGCTGTTAGAGCACAATGATGAAATGGCCTATTCAGAGTACAGTGTTCTGAACCAATATATTATTAATGCATACCACTGTTTTTAGAATAAATAACAAATGTCAGAAGTAAATATGTATTTTAAGCAATGGAAAGAAAGTATAAGTGCTTTTTCAAGGTAGGTGTAGAAATCCATTACAAGCTTATCTTTGCAACTGACCTATAAAAGCTATAAACACATCAAAGGCTTTGATGACATCAGATACGAACTTTACTTCTTCACGCAGTCAAAACCCCCATGCAGCCAGTGTCCTGGGATCACAGCCCGGAGCATATTCAGTAATACTAATGGAACACAGACATACATGGGCAGATTATTTCAGAATTATCACTTCATTCATATTACATTATCAAGTAGTGATATCAAGTAGTATTTGTTATTTGTTTTTTTTTTTAATTACTGAATGTAATGCAACACAAGTTTTTAGAACAGGATTTCTTGGAGGTTTTATTAGTACAGAATAAAAAACTTAAAAATGCAGCTGAAATGCTTCTGCTTCAAGACAGCAGCTTTTTGCTTACAGTTGGGAGGTTAAGAGGTTATACTTGTGTCACAAGTAAAGACAGCTAGAATTTCTTCCAGGTGAAGATTCTAGACTTCTGTAGCAAGCTCAGATTTTAGCAGGAAACAATTTTTCTTATTGTTTTGTCTGGCTCTAACCATAATGCATTTAGTCAATCATAGCACTATTAATTTTAGTTAATATGGCTTTTTGATATGTAAAATACTGTCCAAAGATGTGAAGATGTGTTTTAGTATAAATACTTAACAGGTCATCCTGATACCATAAGCTACCAAATACAGAGATGAAAATGCCAGTGGATCTCACCGAATTATTTAGCATTAAGGCTCCTGCAGGTTTTATTCAGATTCAGAATAGTAGAAGTGGGGAGGAGGAGATAAATAAAACATTTGTTTCAGAAAGCAGATGACTTTGACAGAGGACTGATTTAAACCGTGAAGATTCAGCTCTTAGCAGTCCTTTAGCTCATCAGAAGAATATTGTTAAGAAGTGAGGCTGGTTGGGAACACTCAACACCATCCCCCCAAGTGGCGCTTGTCAGTAAATTTCTGCTTTTAACTATTACTGCACCCTCTCTGAAGTTCTGTACATAACTCAGTCAGTGACTCCCGCTGATGTATCCATCACTCAAACATGTTTTTACACCACTTATTGAGTAAAGGTCTAATCTCATTTGGATTTATTACAATTTATCTTGGATTAAGCATTTATCTGCTAAGGATTATGACCTATACTATGAGGCACTGATGAACCATTGGAGTTCAGGAATGTCTAAGCACATTAGAATGAATCAGCAGTATTCTTTTTTTGACACAGATTTCACACATTATCTTTTTTCAATCAACTTTGCAATATTTATACAGATAAGTATCTAATTTTCGTTTAATACGGGCAGTAACCTGGAAGGCTTTTAGCATCCAGAGGAGCAAAGCCACATTTAATTAGGAGCGGCTTAAAAGATCAGGCCTCAGAGCCACATGGCTTTGTATTCACTCTGCCTTCAACAGTCAGTGTAACATTATAATTTTTTTATACCAATTTAAATATCTCTCTTTCTTTTTGAAATGTATTTTGGTGAGTCTACCACTGCTACACTAACTTTCTACTATTTATGATTTGTACAACCAGAAGTGGAAAAAGAACAAGTATAAGGAACAAGAAAATATTTGTTTATTACCTTTCTGGAATTTTGAGATATTTTTTCTTGTTTGAATAGCTTTAAACTGCTTCCTTTGTTGATGTAAATGGTACTACACCAAAGGAGGAGTACTAGATTCCTCATGTGATTCAAAGAAGTTGGTCTTTGGCTTTAGTTTGTGGCAAAGTTGCCAATGAATGCTATAGTGGCCCCAAAATAGCCTCCCAACAATTTTTCTGCTTAATAATTTTGTATATTTATCATATCTTAGAAATCCCATTTTATGCCACTTTAGTTGCAGAAAAGTTAGAGAATTCAGCAGCCACTTCGATTTTGTATGTCTGTAAAGTCTTCCTACAGCTTGAGTTTTTCGTTTATGATGATACAATGCAAAGAAGATTTAAATACTTTAAAGCAGTCTTTCATAATATTGGAAATAAGACCTTGGATATGAAACTGCACAATTTAATGTGTTTACACGCTCTTACTAATGGAATTAGGAAGAAAATTTATGGTATGTTTCCAGTATATATTTCTACTATTTACTAAATACTGTAACATTTAGAATGTGCAATGATATAACTAATGATAATATTGCAGTGTTACTGTTCATTTTGAGGATTGCCTGCAACGTCTTATTTGCTAACCAGGAAGTTTACAGTAAGAATGTAGCTGTAGAGAGATGAAACATAAGGCTGGAAGAGGACACTAGTTCCAGTATGTCTGACTTTGTTGAATGGACCAATGTAATCAAATTTTGGTTTTCATGAGAACAGTTCAAAATTCACGTTTCTTTACAGTGTTAGGATGTAACATGCTTTGTTACCAATTTGCATCACAGTTTCTTATCCAGTTAGTGTTTAGGAACTGTGGACTTAAGGACACAGTAACGTGTTTGAAATCATAGTTCCTATTTCAGTTATGCAAGGAAAAGATTCACCTAATGAAAAATCAGACAAAATGGAAGACTGAGCCATGGATAAGCATAGAAAAGAACTGATTTATCGTAACTAAAAACGTCGATGAATAAGCTGTAAAGAGACATGATCAAAGATAAAATATTTTTCAGTACCTTTTCCGTAAAATATCAAATAGAAACCCATCTGGCTTCCCAGAAGAGAAAGGTTCCACGATGCAATTAAATTCTTTACCCTTTTTCACAGGAATACATGTGCAAGAAGGAAAAATAGTGAGTAAAAGGTATTTTCTGATAATGGTATACATTAATGGTGCAGTGAAATTTAGGATCAGCATGCACAGGATAATGATCTTAAGCCTGCTTTGGAGATAGAAGGATGAGGAGGACATGTTAATTTCCTTTCTCTTGACGTCTGCCCAGAACTACACATGTAAAGTGATGACACTAAGAATAGGATGGATACCAAAGCAGAACTTTGAAAACACTCTTCCATGTACTCAGAATCATAGAATCATTCATTTGGAAGTGACCTGAGGAGGCTTTCTAGTGCAAACTTGTGCTCAGATCAGGGTCATCACTGAAATCACATCAGTTTGTTTAGGACTTGGTGTAGTGAAGTTTTGAAAACCTGCAAGGATGGAGATTCCTTAGCCTCTCTGGCCCACCTGTTCCAGTACTTAAATATCCTTGTATTTAATTATTTTTTTTTCTGAGTACTGAGCCTAGCTCCATATTTTTGATAGCCTCTTCTTAAGTAGGGGCAGGTTGACTTTAGGTATTGTGGAAGCTGTCTCTTCTCCAGACTAAACAAGCCCTAATCTCTCAGGTTTTCTTGTAAGAGCAAGTGCTGCAGTTCTCTGAACACCTTGATGCTTGTCTGCTTGGCTTTCTCAACTTTATCAGTGTCTGTGTGGTACAGGGGGCTCCAAAACTGCACATAGTATTCCAGATACTGAAATAGCCTAAAAGATACAAACTAAAAGGGAATAATTACATCTCTCTATCTACTGTCTTCGCTTGTTGTTGTAGCATAATATGCTGTTAACCTTCATTGCTGCCAGGGCGCACTGCTGATTAATGCTTACTGTACAGCAGGGGTGTCAAAGTCATGGCCCGTGGTCCGAATTCGGCCCTTCCTCTTGTTTTATCCAGCCCTGCACCTTCTTTCTATCTGGCAGCAGTGCTGAGCTCCTTGCCTCTGTGCTTCTTCTAGTGTGCTAGTCGTGTGCAGCGTGTGTGACGCACATTACGCTGCAGCAGCAGGAAAATGGTGGGAGCTGTGAATTTGACACTCCTGCTGCACAGCATCACTAGGACCCCAGTGTACTTTTCAGCAGAGCTGCTCCTCAGCCAATCAGTGCAATCCTGTACCATTTTAGAGGGTTAGTCTGACCCAGGTGCAAGACTCTTCATGTGTCCTTTTTGAGTTTCACGAGGTTCCTGTCGAGTCCATTCCTCCAGCGTGTGTACATCAATCTGAATAATAATTCTGATCCTGAGAGAGCTGATGGCACCCCCTACTTTAATGCATTCTGCAAGCCTGACAAAAGTTGTGCTCTGTCTTCTACAGGCCATTGATGAAGACATTTAGTGGCGTAGGTCTAAGGGTAGACTCCCAAGTACCACCACTTATGACCAGCTGTCAAATGGAGTAGGAATCATCAGTGCATTATGCCTGTCAAGCTAGATTTTCACCCAGACAGCGGTCTGCCCATTCACGCTATAATGTTCCGACTGGGATGCAAGGGTGCTGTGGGAGAATGTGCTGAAAACCTTGCTGAATTCAAGATAGATGACTTCTACTGCTTTCCCTTTGTCTGCACATCTTGCCATTTCATCCTAGAAGGAGATTACACTTGCTCAAGCATGGCAACCATGGTAAATCCGTGCTGGCTACTGTTTCTAATCACGTATCTTTCTTCTTCAAAAATGGCTTCTGTGGACATGTGCCATTATTGTCCCAGAGAACAAGCAGACGCTGACTGGCCTGAAGTTTCCTGGATCATCCTCCTTGCCTTTCCTTAGCATTATGGCCTTTTGAGTAGATTTAAGTGTGAAATCAGTCTTTCATTTCACAGTTAAAAAAATTGACATAGTCCATAGTTATTTGCTCCCTATAAACTGCGACTAAAACATCTATAAACAGTTATTGATCTCCACGTGCTACTGGGGAAATTTTCAAAGATCAGTGACAGCTTGGAAATTACTGGCATTTTACAGTTATAAATCACTGCTTTACTTTTTTTGGCATTTGGAGTATTGCATTATGGCAATGAACATGGTAGATGTGCACACAAAAACACAAAATGCTTTTAGCATTTTAGTATTTTTTGTTTGAGGAATATTAAAGATGGAAATTTCGTGATACAATTCAAAATAATGGTTTTGTTTATTAAAGATATATAGCCATTAAGATGAAGTTAGAATGAGAAAAATGCTGTTTGTGTGAAAATAATATCTGTTTTCTTAACAACAGCATCTCCTGAGGTTTCTTTGATTCATACCTGATTACTTTAATGACTAAACCAAGTTTTAACTTCTGTCAGCACTGCAGAATGCAGGCAGTTATAGAAGAGTAAAAAAGTATTTTGCCCTCCCAAGTCATTGTCAACACAACTGTTATTTTTTTGTTCTGGAATTATTTAGAAGGGAGAGGATCCATTTCAAGTCATTGTCCTGCATAGAGATTGTCAAAGTCTCTGTGGTCAGCCACTGAGCTTTCATTACAATTCAGGAGGAGTGGGGCACTTGCCTCCAAAAGGGCACAGTAAGTGAAAGAAAAAGATGTGTTTATAGTATGTTAGCTGACACATTCTAAAACCACCTCTCTGCTGGAGAAGACAAAATGTTTGGAAGTCCCAAGCTTGTTTTATGTTGCACGGGGCAGGAAGGCCCTTATATTGTTAACACAATGGTTCCTCCAGCTGATGAAGGATCTGCTCTGACACATTCTGAAGATGTTGCATATGCCTTGGCTGGAAAAATGATGTTTTCTATGTATTTGTTGAGGATGGAAAAGAAGGGGAAATGGTGGGAATGGTGGCTTGGGTGATCTTTAAAGGAAAATATAATGCAAATATGCATTGAAGATGAGTTCCATATACTTCCAGGTGTAAAACTGATTAGCAGTCACAGAGTTCATAATTTACTGTATCAGATTTCTGCACTGCAAAATAGACATTTTCAAAAAAATATGAAAAAGATACTAATAAGATTAGCTGTCTAATAATACTGTAATGCAAAAAGTATGTAATAGAAAATATTGTTAAATCTAAATCTGGAAAGAAAACAAACATTAAACAATAGGCTGATCTGAGCTAAGACTCTGAATGCAAACTTAAATTATTCAAAATACAACAGATTTTATTTTATTTTATTTTATTTCTATGACAGCATCATTTAATCCAGAGTCTCATGCAGTGAGTTATGTAAAGGTATGTGTTTTGCCGTCTCAGCTTCTTTTAGGGAATGATTTGTGATTACTTATCTAGGATTAGGAGTACACAGACTATTTCAAATATCTCTTAAAATATGTGGTATTGCAAACAACAGATATCAAATGAGATTCACACACATAGCTTTGCTGGTGGCCAAGAACTGCGTTGCAATATGCCGGAAATCCAAACATCCTCCTACTCCCAGAGCCTTGCTGACAGATCTACAACAACTTCTTTCTCTTGAAAAAGCTACATACAGTATCAGAATAAGAAATAGAGAAGCCTGATTATTCTGAGAAACTAATGTAATCTATACAAAAGAAGGTTAAAGATTTCTCATCAATATGAAAATCACATTTCTTTTTGAAAATTTTACAGTTTCAAGGAATTCCCAAATTATTTAAACCCCCCTGCAAAACAGAAAGAGAAAATTTTGCCATCCTTGAAAAAGCAACAACAGCAAACCCTTAGGATTAGTGTCATTGTTTTCTTGTATAGTCTTTTAGACCTACAGATCATTGGGCTTCCACATAAGTACAGGGGTGTGCTTTAATGGAACTTGATACAGAAATAGAACCTTAGTTCAGCAGATCCTCCTTTGTTGAAAAACCAATTAAAAAGGCAAACACAAGGGAATAGAAAAACAAGTAGCATTTACAGGGTTGTATATTTTAAACAGAGCATATTTTGCAAGAAGTGCTGTATTACATGCAACGTATTTTAATTAGCTGTTTAGAAGATCAGGTTGACAGTGTCCTTTAATTAGTAGACGTTGACTTAGTCCATCCACTATTATGTCATAGTGAATCTTATTAAGATAAATGTTTCTCTCTGAAGATATGAAAAAAATCCACTATCATTTATTTGCTTACCAGATTGCTCACCATCAATACGGCTGCTATTTAAAATGATGAATTTTAGTCACATATTTAATTAACTAATAGCTGATCTTACTGTAGGGTCTTGAACCTCCTTGCATGTGTTCTTTCATCCTGAAAAAGTCTTTGGTTGTATCTTGGTTTTGAAGTTTTCGTTTGAAATTGTCCTTGCTACTTTCAAATCTAAAATGCAGTAAATTAATTTATTAAAAGTAAAAATTATTGTGAAAACATTTAAGGTTCTGAGTGTAGTTTTATACCTATTATTCATGATAATATGTTGCTAGAGGCTATGAATTTAAAAAAACATTAGAAGTTTTTTAAAGTTAGTTTTTCCACTGTTCCTGCAGGTATTTGGTTTGTTGAGAAAATTATGTGCACTTTAAAAGGCTACTAACTAACTTAAGATTTCAGTGCATTTGTGTATCCCTGCTCAGTCTGCAGCCTTCTCACAGAATTCAAGTTGTTTGAGGGCTATAGTTGGAAAGTACAGCAAATACACTTTAGTCTAGACTGTGTCTTCACAGAAAGGGTGGTCAGGGATTGGAACGGCTGCCCAGGGAGGTGGTGGAGTCACCATCCCTGGAAGAGTTTAAAAGATGGGTAGATGAGTTTCTTAAGGACATGGTTTAGTAGGAAGACAAGCATGGTTGGACTCGATGATCTCAAGAGGTCTCTTCCAACCTTATGATTCTATGATTCTAAGACAACTATTTAAAAAAAAAAGGATGTCTTAATAGTGTTCACATGGAAGACAGTAAAGCTCTTGTGTACATCATTGATTTGGAAGATGGCTTCTTGGGAGATCCTTTATTATTAGTTGTGCATATAATAAAACAAATGGTGCTTCTCAATCCCCACGAATTATACAAGTGCATAGAGCAACATTGAAGGGAAAATACTGCTCTTGCTTCACAGAAGAGGTAGTTTGTGCCTGGCCTCTAAACCTCTTCTTTTTCCTACAATTTGCAGAGGTATGTCGTTCCACCAATACAAACAAGATAAGCAAGAAGAAAGTTAACAAAGCAGAATTTTCTTTGTTATGGAGACTACATTTGAATTGTTTGTAATGGCTGTTAAGTTGCTGCCAAGTGGAAACAATGCTGGAGATGCTGCAGGAGCTTGAGGCTTTCCTATGAATAACCTGGAGGCAGTCTGTGGGGCTTAGGTAAACCCAGGCTGCCATCCACTGCAAAACATCTGAAGAAGCTCTACAAGAGGTGTTTGTCACTGAATTTGTGGCTACATTTAATTGCCACTAGTTCAAAGACGTATATATAAAAACATCCCTATACTTGTAAATGAACTTCTCTAAAAGGACACTTTGAAATAATATATAATATATGGTCAATGATATGAGTTCCTTGGAAACTGCTACAGGCCAGATGGCTCAAAATCAGAGAATTTGCTTAGTGAAAGCAAAGGGCATGAGGGTGCCTAGAGCTGCACAGTGGCAGGCTAATAGGTACCATTGGATAGGGTGGAATATCCATCAGGCTGGTTTGCTGCTTTCAGTTTCCTGATCAGTGCTTCAGTCTCCACAGAAAACTGCCTATATTACTTAAAAAAAAAAAAGTATTCTCTGACCTCTGGAGCATGTTATTACTAAAAAAAGTGCATAATTGACTTTTTGGACACACAATTATTTGTTCTTGCTGTTGTTGTCCCGAAACAGCATGGATTCTAAACCTTATATACTAGTCATGCAGGCAAAACTCTCTGTTACCTTAGCCCTGCTGTTTAATTAGCTTTTGCAATTGGACATTGTTTATATCCCAATAAATGTTGTCTGAGTAAAGACTTCCCCTTAACCAATTATACCAGATGTTTTTCTGTGAAGGTCCTGATTAAATAGCATTCTCCTGTATAATGGAACATTACTGTCTGTCAGGTAAGATTTTTGAGAGCTTTTATACTCCAGGTGCTATTACTAAGAGTTGATTCCTAAGTTGACACCACTTTTGTGTGTGCTCCAAATATGAAAAAGAAATCAGCTTCCTTTCTCTCATATAGCAGTTACCACCCTAAGTGAGTCAATGAGCTCCCAAATGTATTATTTCGATGCCATGTAAAAAACTACAAGGAGTGATAGATGTATTAATGGGAACACTGTCTCACTGCCAATCCTTATGGGTCGGAGGATTAAGAAATAAAGTAGCCCATCTGTGCTTCACCAAATATCTTCATTTGGAAGATAAACATGATATGTAACTACATTTTTTACTGTGTGCTTCCTTCATCCAAACGACAAGTCATTCTAATTTCATATGAATGTGTTAATTTTGAAATTGTCCTTGATTTCAAGATGGATTAGGTAGTTATTACATTAAATAGTTTCTGCAGTTTCTGATCAAATACATATTTACCGGTTCATTTCCTTAAGGTCTTAAAAGATTTTTTTTCTTCTATAGGACCAGTAACTCTTGCAGGGAGGGGTAAAAAGTCTATGAAGGCCCCTGAAGCTCTAGAATGGAGAAGATGATGTTATGGATGCAAACTTAAAAAAGCTTATGTAATTTTTTTCTGTGGACTCTATATTCGAGTTTGGGGACAGATAATTGGGTGTGATTATGTCTTAATAGCTACTTCTCAGCATTGCCAGTTATAACAAGGGAAACAACTTCAGTAGTCACGGTGTTCAAGAATACCTAGAATTTGATATTACTTGGTGGTGTGCTTTGAGCTAAAGTAGAATCAGTTTTCTAACTTCAGCTAAGTCTCATCTAAGTAACTTCATTTTCTGAAAGTTAACTGCATGTTTTTCAGACAGTGTTTCTCTCTAGCAGTGATAACACAGGGCATTAGTATACAGAAAGGCCCTTGCTTATACTTACTCCTGTAGAAACCAGGGCCATCTTTGAGCTAGTAGAGTGCTGCAAGTTGAAGAGGTGAAAAAGGTCTGCAGGGAAGGGTGGACAGGACAGGTGACCCCAAACTGACCAACATTCCATATGCATCATACTTGATATAAAACTGAGAGATCACAAGGGTCTTATGCTTTTTTGTGATGGCTGACGTCCAGTGAGGCCCTCATCTATCTGCTCCTGTTAAACTGTGACACTTGGCCAACATACAGAGAAATTCGAGAAAAGATACCGTGTATTTTATGTCTTCAAACACATAAAATAGTGATTTTAAAATGTTATTATGAGTGTAGTCTTGGTGTAATGATTCTCTAAGATAGTCAGGCTGGAATTCACAGGGGCAGCACTAATCCCTGATCATCTTGCAAATCATCATCAGTTACAACGTTGTCCTTAGAGACATAATGACCTTTTTCACTTGAGTTCACATTATTTTACCATAGCAGATAGCATTTAGGGCTAGATTCACCGAACAACGCTATTTCCTGTACTGCTCCTTGAGGGAAGGTGATTGGCCCTGTATTTTGCTTTACTCTGTATCCTGGATTCCACAGAGAATCTCTGACTTGGTATTATCCCTTTTCTAAGCTGTTTGGAGTGCAGCTATGAGCTTGAGTTTCTTTATTATACTACTATTAAAGGCCAATGTTGATAATATTTTGCACTACAGGGACTCCATTTGGTGGCACTGCATGGCTTATGGAATAACTGGCAAGCCAACAGTGTTCCTGCACAAGTACAGTACCAAATCAAAAGCCATAAGGTGAACAGGGACCTTGATGGCTGACAGTCTCAAGCCATCTCGTGCATTGAACTAAAGCCCCCACATGAACTTAACTACCAAAGGCAATCAACCTACAGCCTTTTAATTTACTCCTTATATTCTTTTAAAGGGAAAAAAAGAGGTCATTGTTAGTCCATGTGGCTTACATTGGCACACATCTATTTAATTCCTATCTGAGCACTTGTAGGCCTTGTATATGACAGCAGAAAAAGACAGTTCCTTGCCACTTAGCATGTAAAAACATCCTAGGGAAGACAAGCGCACATTAGGGTGAGCCAGCTGTTTACCACAATCTGCTAACAAATGTGAAAACTAGAAGTGGCCTTTCTGCAGTGGGATTTTATTGTGTATTAGTTGCCATGTGTTAGCTAACATAAGCTTATTTCAGTCTAGAGCAAATTCCTGCAGTTTCAGTTTACCTCCTGTCTCCCAGCTGCTCCAGGTAGTGATTGCTTCTCAGTGATTTGCTGCTCCTTTTCCTGTGCCACTGGAACATTGAGAGATTGCAACTAAAACTAAGTAATGAATTTATTTTAAAAGTATGGAAGTTGACGCAGTTCCTAAATCCACTGTGAAGTCCTGTTTCCTCTAAAAATTTAGATTTGAGGATCATGTAGACCCCTTGGAACATCACCAAGTAACAGGTCATTTAGCAGATTTCACTACTTGAAAGTGCTTTCACTACTGAGAGCTTCCAGGGAATTGCAGGGTTCCAGTGTCAAAGAGTTATTTTGGGCCCCTTCTACCTGCCTCTGTATAGCACGGAATAGTTATTTTTGCTTAGCATTACGCTTCAGGTTTGAAATTCCTAAACTGTCTTTGATCCATGTGTTCAAATCCCAGAAGTCACTAAACCCTTCAACTTTCCCAGATAAACTGTGCTTTCATCGTGTGTCTATACCTTTCTGATGGGAACTTAAAAATGAAGGTTCTTTATATCCTGAAAATAACGTAAAAATATCAGTTTTGCTCCTGTCCTTGGGTAGCATTTCCTTTTCCATTCTGCACCCAGGTGGCTGGCACCGACCTTTCTTTCCTTTCCTAGTGAAACGTAGGGCCTAAGTGCACACTGGCCACCAACTCGTCAAAGTTCTGCCCTGCTTAGAGGAACTGTGAAAGAGGAAGGCAGTGGGTCTGAGAAAGCACTACATGCTGGTGGTCCCATGCTTTTACAAACTCCAAAGTGTTTGTGGAAGAGTGGAAAAGCAAGGTAGCGTTCAAAATCCTGGAGTCACAAATTGCTCACCTTCTGTACTCATATGGGTGTAATTTACAGATTGGGTTCCTTCAGGCTGACAGTTTCTCTGTGTAATTACACAATATTGATGATCATTCGTGACAATAATCATTAGGAACAAACAGTTCAAAATATCCATAAAATATAAAATTAAAAAAAATATTTTCAGGAATGAAATGAGATGGTGCTTTGCCTGCATGGACACAAATAGATCCAAGTTTTGTGATTGTAGTGTCTCAGGTTTCGTGTCAGTTAACTCAGCGTAACTTTTTGATTATTTCTGAAGTCATGCACAGAATGAGAGGAGACACAGTTTGACCTTTCCAGACTTGCTGCATTTTAATTTTTCCTAAGCTTAGAAATAATTCAGAAAAACCCAAGAGGTAATATAGTTTTTGTATAGAACATCTATGGTTATACTAGGCATGGTCAGAATACATTAAAAATACTGTCCTGACACACAAAATTTACATTCTGTTTTTAGATATTACATAACTAATGAGAGCAGTAAATGCAAGAAGAAGAGAAAGAGAGGATCAAGGTTACAGTAATAAGATTATAGCATTCCTCCGCTATGTATGCACGTTTCAAAATTCACTTGAATTTTGTGACCTCAGTCTAGGCTTTGGTTTTTCATTTTGGCTCTCTTTTTTTCTTTAACAGATTTAATTTTCTGTCTGTATATACCATCCTGGCTAAAAAGTCTAACCACGCCCCTTCCCCTTCCCCTTCCCCTTCCCCTTCCCCTTCCCCTTCCCCTTCCCCTTCCCCTTCCCCTTCCCCTTCCCCTTCCCCTTCCCCTTCCCCTTCCCCTTCCCCTTCCCCTTCCCCTTCCCCTTCCCTCCTTCTTTCTCTCCTTCTCGCCTTCTCCTTTCTATTTCATTTTTTTAAATTTTTTTCAGTTTGGATTGTACCTACTCTGTGTGCCCAGCCAAAAATGATGGCCTTTTTGTACCAGATGAATTGTCATGGCCTTTTGTCTGACAGTGCTGATAGAATACATGTTTGAATGCATCCATTACTTTATTCTACACTGGGAAAGTGATAAAAAAAAAATCATATGATTTCTGCACAATTACACCTGCATTTTTAAATCCCCACTTTGAAGAACCATACTACGTATGCAACGTGTGAAACGCATGCAAAACTTGTATTAATACTCAATCTTCTCATTCTTATCCAGCCTTAACAGGGACTTAAAAATGATTTGTGAGAAATCAGTAATGCACCTTACTGTCTATTTTTTTAATGTGCAAAAAAGAGTGGGGGTTTGCCAATTTTTAAAACACTTCGAAAATATCAGGATTGTAAAATTGGATTTTTATTGATTTTCTAGGAAGACCTTTGGGATTTCAATGGATATGTATTGACAGCAGCCACCTCTAGTTGAATCGAAAGTATTGAATGTGTATTGCCAATGATTCCAACTTCAACATATTTGAATTATGCTTATGTTAAAAAAAAAAGTGATCAGAAATCTTTTTTCCTTTCCCTTTGCTCTTGTTGTATTATGCTTTCTCATGTTCTTTAGTTGCCACATACTTTTGCAGGCTGCAGACAAAAGATAAACAAAAAATGAAATATCTAATGTTTCAAATACAAGCACAGAAAAAAAGTAAAGCATACTTCTCAAGTCCTTATAGATTATAAATAAATAGAAAAATGGAACAAATCTGTATTTATAAAAATAATTTCTTTCTCAGTATTTGTAATGGAGCTGTCAATCACATTAATTTTTATGTAAGCTGATGAATCGTAACTGAATTATTGCCTAATCTTCCCAGTTTTTGCCAGCATTTCCATTTCTATTTCCATTGCCTCAATTTATTTTTATTTGTTTATATAATGGATTTTAAAAGTTTGCTCCAGAACCCATAACTAACAGCAAAATGAGGGGGCTTGCTTCAAGTCCCTTTCAGTCAAACAAAGACGTGGATGCAAGAGACAGATCAGAGTAAGACAACACTAGGCACCATGATAGACAGTAATCTTGGCACACAGCTGAGTATTCATTATCATTCCCTCAGTAGACATCACAGCACAGGAGATTTTTAGGGAGGGATTTGAAGGAGGAAAATTAGGTGAGTGGGAGTGAGAAGCAGCAGCGAAGGACAGTATGAAGGTGCTGGTTTGAAAATGTAACAAGTAGAGAGTTCTTGCTGAATGAAATGTGTGTGGGAGACTTTGAATTCTCTATAGGAGTTTTGCTTGCTAGGATGCTGAAGGAGGGTGGGATACACTGAAATAAGGAATATGGCTGAAACAATGATTATAAAGATAATCAGGGCAGCAGAGTTTTGCAATGGTGTTCTGTTATTCTTTGTTGTTTGGTAATGTCTAAAATTAGATTATTAGCTTCGGAAGGGCAGGGACCAAAGGCATCTTTGTACTAACAAGCATCCTACTGTGCTTTCAGGTGCTCTAAAAATGTATAAATAAAAATGAGCAACTGCTGCTCCTGAATGCTGTTTCCCTGTTCTTCAGCCCTTATTCTTTAACTTGCACTATTGGTTGTCTTTATATTTTCGAAAGAACTTTCTATATGAACTTTCCAGTTCTCTCTTGTCAACTTATCTTACTGTTTTTGGCAAGATTGCATATCATCTATATTTAACACCATTTCAGCGTGGTGAGGTGACTACAACATAGCATTAAACTCAGAATAAAAAAATGAGTATGGCATTTCTAGGTTTTCCAAGTGTGTTAACTCAGAAGAGCTAATTTGACTGGAAAAAGTGCTTTCCCCCAGATGTCTTGGATTTCAGTAGACCTTCTTGCAGGTATTTGAGTTAATAGAATGGCAGTTTGATACAAAAGGCCTTTGGATTAGTACTTGTGGTCACCATAGAAGTGAGTCTCTCAGAGTAATGTGAATAAAGAGCCTGAAGAACTGATATGGAAGGTTTCTTCACAGGCACTTAATTCTTAGAAATTTACAGATGAAAAATGCTATATGACTATTAATAGACAAGAATGAAATATGGAGGAGGGGACACTAAAACTGAAATAGCAAGTAGAACAAAGGGAATAAGGGGATGTGGGGACATGATAAGAAACGAGCTGCAGACTTGGACAGAACTAAGACCTAAAAAAAAAAAAAAAGTTTAGATAAAGGAGTGATGAAATAAGTGATAAGAGAAATTATTTGAAGGAGGGCTGGGATGGCTATAAGGGAACCTAAAAGAAAGGAATTGTACCAGGGTAAAGGATGACCGGAAGCAAGAAAGTGTCCTAAGCTACTGATACAGATATGGTCACCTTTTCATAGAGAAAGATAAAGTCAGACTTGATAACAGACTGGATAAGTAAAGAGGAAAAGAAACAATCAGGTGAGATTTTTGTGACAGACAGACAGGTAGGAGGTAATGTAATGGAGAGATTCCAAGAGAGAATGTTTTTGTCTATGTTAAGCTGGAATCAGTGCTTCTGATGTTTCTCAGTGGATGTGCAAGAACATTTAATATAAGAAATCAGCCATGAGATCTGAATGAACAGAAGAAAGAGATGAGAGTACACGTGGCATATTCTTGTAGAGGGCTTTCCCAGGATCATGTGCCCAGCAACAAACAAGGAAGAGCACAGGGCCTGGGTGATCTGCCAGCCTGGAAAAAGAGTGTAAGGGAGAGGATGTGGGGGGTGTGTGTGTACTTACTGCGGTTCACTGTCAGCAGTGGGACAAATCAGCCTTTGTAGAAGGCTAGAGACCACCTCTAGTTTATGAAGGCTGCAGAGAGAAAAGACTAGAAAATATTTTCCAGAGCTTGAATTTAGATGGCCCTCGCTGAGCAAAGAACAGTATCTACACTCCAATATTCTTCTGTGCAAGGGTGTATCTTCTAGGCCCCTTGATCCACCACTTTAGACAGGTATTTCATCAAGTTCACTGGCACAGGGATGTGGCTAAAGTAAATGAGCTTATATAATACTGAAATATAGCTTATATAATACTGAAATAAGATACTGAGTGTGAAAAAAGGTAGATGAAGGAAAGAGGCCTAAGTGCCACTGAAAAAGAAAGGGAACAGCAAAGGAAGAGAAATCACAAAAATAGATATTGCAAAAATAACCAGAGAACTATGAACTGAAAGAAGAATGAATAAGGCCGCAAAAGGCAAGGAGAAAGGAAGCAACTGACCCTACAGAAAAATCGAAGTGTGTAGAACCTGCAGGTATTGTCCACGTGAGTCTTGTTCAGAGGAGTTTAACTGGAACAGGAAAGGCAAATACCAGATAGAAAGACAAAGACGTAAAGTGATATTTAAAGAACAGAACTTTAGATGGAGAAAGATACAGTTTGACCTGCCTTGATTTTTAAGTTTGGAGTGTTTCACTGACTAGTCATTAGTCACTAGGAAATGATTACATTAATTTACTAGCTATATAGAAGCAAATATTTGTTTACATAGCCATAAGCGCAGTCCTGCACATTGCCATTGCTTAACATTCCCATGCACACTCCCTGCTCCACAGTTTTAACAGCCACCAATTTGGAGTGCATTCACCCTCATGTCTGCCCATGGATGCAAATATACATGATTTGAGGCCTTCAAGCTTGTTACACTGTGCTTGTCCTGTGGCTAGACAGGCTTCTGAGAGCTTGGTGTTTCTCTGTACTGAGGACATAAAATTAAGCTGCCATTGCAGCCTTGCATTAACGAAACACGCATGATCAGACCCAAACCGTTGGGTCTTTTGGGTAGCACACACATAATTAGCCCCTTTGCACCAAAGACTTCGTTGCTGTGTGTGCCACATGGTGAGTGTCACCCAGTGGGCCTGTGAACACACGCACACAGAAACCCTGCTGTCCCCAAGAAGCATCACTGCATTTGCCATATGGTCAGGCTCACCTGCTAGTTCTGGGACAAGGAGACAGACGGGCAACCCACACACATAATGAAGCTCCCCACTGTGCTGTCCTAAGAAATTTCTTGTTTCAAAAAAAGTTGACATGACTGCTACAGGATCTAACTCACCCGCTGGGTTTTGGGGCAGGGTGGGGTAGTCACACACACATGAATTTGCCACTTCTGTCCAAAATAGACAAGGACCCCTAAGCCGCTCCCCTCTGGGCTGCAGTTTCTTCAAGTTTCTTGAATCCCCTGTGTTCAGCCATGCTGTTTATGAACCTCTGAAACCACACAGTGAAGTTTATTATACATTAAACTTGTCCACTAGGCAGGTGATTATGTTCATCCACTGACTGGTGCAGCACTGTACTAAACACAGCTGATCAGCTCTGACTGTGCTATGAAACAGGAAAGAAACTTCCAGTGGCTGTTTGACTTTGTCAGCTTTCCTACCTACTTCAGTCACCTATGTCTGTGCCTTTGTCAGTAACATTTTAATGCATAATGTAACTTTCCTACTGTTCCAGAGTAGTGTATAAACTTTTTTTTATGTTGCATTCTCAGCTATCTCTGCAACCTTACGGTGTTTGCTTTTTATTTTCTACGTTGTGCAGAACTTTTTCCACTTCTGACCAACCGGACACCGATGTTGCTGATATAATGTAATTGGGGGACCTTCTTGTTCTTGGTGCATCCTGGCTGCTTGGTATTTCTTCAAGATATGTCAGATCTGGGGAGACAGGGAACCCTAACCTGCCAGCCTTTGCGCCCCTTGGGGCTGCAGGGCTGCAGTTACTCCGTGCAGAGGTTACACAGAATCACAGGATGACCCGAGTTGGAAGGGACCCACAAGGACCATCGAGTCCAACTCCTGTCCCTGCATAGGACACCGCCAATATTCACACCGTGTGTCCGAGGGCATTGTCCAAGTGCGCCCTAAATACTGTCAGGCTTGGTGTCGCGCCTGCTTCCATGGGGAGCTGTTCCAGTGCTCCACCACCCTCTGGGGGAAGAACTTCCTCTTAATACCCAAGCTAACCCTCCCCTGGCACATCTTCCTGCCGTTCCGTCGGGTCCTGTCATTGGTCACCAGAGACCAGCGGCTGCTCCTCCCCCTGTGAGGGTTGTGCCCTGCATAAGGAGCCTCCCCTCCTCCGGGCTCCGTGCCCACCGCGGAGCGGGAGTAGAGGCGGGCGGGGGCTGAGAAAGCTGGCTGCCGCCCCTCCTCCTCAGGGGCGCTGTTCCAGTAATTGCTGAGGCAGAGACAGGCTCCACGGACAAGATAGCAACCCCTGTCTTCGCTGGTGCTTGGAAACACCGGCCGCGACCGTCGCTGAGGGTGCGGCAGGGTCTCCTCACGCACCGCCCTTCACGCCCCTCATTCGGCACCGGCTCCCATCACGCAGGGCCGGGGCGGGGAGGGGAGCGGAGACTCCTCGCCCCCACCCCCGATCCCGTTCCCGGCTGGGCTCCTCGGGAAGGCTTTTCCCGAGCGCCAGCAGCGCGCTGCACCGCTCCCCGCTCCGCCATGGCGGGCGAGTGGGGGGGGCGCGGGAGTCCCCTGGCCGTGACGTACGTTGCCATGGCGACGCCCAGGCAGCGTCTCGTTCGGGGGGGGGGGCTGGGGGGGAATGACAACAAATATGGCGGAGAGGAGCAGGACGGCAGAGACGGGTCAGTGCCGGCCGCAGGCGCCTGGGGCGGGGGGGGGAAGAGGGGAACAGCCTCCCTGCTCCAGAGGCTTCTGGCAGCGGAGAGGGCCCGCCTGGAAGCGCAGCGCAGGGGACGGAGTCTTCTCTCAGAAGAAAGGGAGGGAAGCGCCTGCTGGCCGAGGGCACCGAGGTGGAGGCCAGTGCCTCCAGGGAGGCCCTGTCTGGAGGAGGGCGGCAAAGCCCCTTCCCCTGGGGGATGAGGAGCACCTGCCAGGGCGCGGGGAGGCCGTGGGGAGTGCCCTTCGGATAGGGAGAGCCCCCAGGCAGCGCAGCCTTAGCAGAGGGAGGATCGCCCCGTGAGGCCTGGGGGAAGGCGAGAGGGGAGAGCCCCGCTCGCCCCGCACACAGAGCGCGGGGGGAGCCCCGGGGGCGCCGGGGAGCAGCTGGCGGCGGGGTGGCCTGTGCTGCGCCCCAGCCTCCCCGCACAGGGAGCAAAGGTGGCGGGGGTGAAGAACAGAGCAAAACGCTGGCGCACAGCAGTTCCCCTCGCACGAGAAACCGTGCCCTGCTTTATTTAGGGTGGGGAAATAGCGTGTGAAGACACGGGGTTGGAAGTGAAACTGCACCACGGGGCTGACAGCGTGGGGCTTGACCTGCAGGTGCTGCTTGGCCTGTCCCGGAAGGGGAGAAGTACCCTGAGGCTGCAGGGGGGCAGAGTGCTGCACTCCTTGCGCTCATCTGCCTTGTCCTGTGAGGGTCTCTTTAAGGAAAGTGTCACAGGTTATTCTTCCTATTCAGGATGTGTTAACAATAGGTCTAACTGTGTATATGGAAATAACTTAGTAGGTGAAACTGAAGTTTTGTGTTTCCTCATAAATGATGAGGATCCTCTGGCTACAGGGGTCTTTCCTATTGTAACAAAACACAGTTAAGGTTTTTTCCGACCCACAGAAAAACGAAAGCCCCTCAATTGGTACGTGATAGTTAGCAATATAATGCTTGCAAGTTGAAACAAAGATACTGACAGTTTTTCTGAATATTTAATATCCCACAGCATCATACATAAATTATCTGGGTTCCTGGAGCAAAAGTTAGTTTTCCTAGTCTACTGTGTGAGCTGCTGTGCACGTGCTTTTCAGCATAAGAGGTGGCTTCAAATAAAGATACATTATCCATAGAAATGATTTTGGGTTTTCAGGTCCCATAAGGTGAAAAAAAAAGTAATAAATATGTGAAATGCTGCTGTGCTCTGGGAAATATTATCACAAAAGCTACATCTAAATGGATTTGCCATAAGTTTCTTGTGTTCAGCCATGCTGTTTATGAACCTCTGAAACCACACAGTGAAGTTTATTATACATTAAACTTGTCCACTAGGCAGGTGATTATGTTCATCCACTGACTGGTGCAGCACTGTACTAAACACAGCTGATCAGCTCTGACTGTGCTATGAAACAGGAAAGAAACTTCCAGTGGCTGTTTGACTTTGTCAGCTTTCCTACCTACTTCAGTCACCTATGTCTGTGCCTTTGTCAGTAACATTTTAATGCATAATGTAACTTTCCTACTGTTCCAGATTAGTGTATAAACTTTTTTTTATGTTGCGTTCTCAGCTATCTCTGCAACCTTACGGTGTTTGCTTTTTATTTTCTACGTTGTGCAGAACTTTTTCCACTTCTGACCAACCGGACACCGATGTTGCTGATATAATGTAATTGGGGGACCTTCTTGTTCTTGGTGCATCCTGGCTGCTTGGTATTTCTTCAAGATATGTCAGATAGGTAGTAGCCTTTAGGAGATACAAAATCTAGCTCTGGAAACTGCATTTTGCACAAATTTAATTTTCTTTACAGAAGGCTTGTACATTGTTCAAACCCTATAAATTGTTTTAGCCATTATGACTACGTTGTTTCATTTTTACAGCAGCACCATGTTTTTATTCCTGGATCAGAAAAGCCAAGTAATAATTAAGTCTTATCTTCACATCTGGAAATATTGATTTTTACTTTCAATTGAGAAAACTGAGATAGAAATTAAAGGTAACTTATCCATACTGTATAGTAATGGGGATTACTGTTATGATCATTCTTTACTGTTTTAATTCAGTAACCTTTTTTTGACAAGAGTCAGTGTCAAGGAAAGTTGTCTGAAAAAATATGAGATTCAAAAAATTAAATTTCTTCCTAAATATTGTCTGATACCAACTTATATACATCTAAGATGCTTACGATCCCTCTAAACTCTTAGCTTTGGAAATAGGATGTGGCAAGAGGTTTTAGATAGTCATACTTTATTGAAAACATACATTTTCATAATGTAAGAATTTTTCATTTCAGTTTTATTAGTATCTCCTGATTCTTCTGTTGGAGGAAAATAAATCTGTTAATCTTTGTTTCACTGGTAATTATACCAACTATTTACATATAAATATTTTCATATTTTCATTCCTTTTTCATGTAGAAGATTTTTGATTCTGTAGTAGTTTTTGCAAATTTTGAACTTTTTTTCTTGGGGAGGAGGGATTAAGACACTCAGAATTGTGCAGAGTACTTCAGAAGAGGGACTACCATTAGCTTTTATTACACTCAGCATTATTTTCTATATCATGGTTTAATCCAATCTGTGTGTTTCAAATGAGATTGAGATTTTATATGGGAGGCAGATTATCTCACATCTGTCTACTGCAGAGTTCATATTCTAGTACTGTCCTCTCTGGACCAGACAGACATCTGGTCTAATCCATTAAAATAGTTTCTGTGTTCTGATGTTTGGTTAGAGTGCTACAAATCAACTTGCTTTACTCTGAATTAATCATTTTCCCATTGCAATTGACTCCTTGATCCTAGCTAGTGTCTCTGAACTGCTTGGATCAGCAAGTTTGTATGTTTCCCTGTTTGGGTTTCCAGGCTGAAGCTTTCATGTTTTAAACTTGAAATCCAAATTAAAAGCAACTTAAATCTTAGCAAATGAAGTCTGCAGGAGAAGGAACGTGATTAAAAGTAGTTACCTTCAGGAGCTGGTTTGACTTGCAGTTGTTCTGCTCAGATGACCTTGATGTCTCAAACCTTTAGAAGATAAAAGATATAGCAAGACAGCCAGTTGAGTTAAGGTTCTTCAGAAACAGATCAATGTTATTTTTCCAGTTCTGTGGCAAAGAGGACCTTATTAACTTCTCTAAGGAGAGTTTAGGAGCAGGTCAGAGTGAGAACAGAATGCCTGTATTTGCTATTTTTTTGACCCATGAACCAGATTAAAGTATTTAACTTTTCAGATACGGATCCAGTTAAAATTTCAGTAGTTATGTCATTCTCTCCAGGTTACTGTTATTCTTCTGGGGATCTATATTACCTTCAGAGGACTTGCTTCCAGAGGCCTGCATAATCAAAGGGTGCAGGTTATCTCTGAGTTCTGTAATAGCTTTCTATCTGGGGCAGCTGCATATTAGCCTGGATTGACAGTTCTAATATGTGTTATTCCACAGTTGCTAGTCATTTTGTGGATATTAGTGTTTCTGATATTTGATTGAGTCATTGTCACTGAAATCATAGTGAAAGCAAAAAAAGGCATTTACACACTGTACGAGACAGGATATAAATGTATGTCTTTAGACCAAAGATCCTTTTTATTGAAACAAACAGATTTCCCAGCCAAATATGTAGTTTTTCATGTTTAATTTCATGTCATGATAGATACCTTGCAGAGGAATGTTAAGTCACATTTCATATTGAGAATGGTTAGAATTTTGGAAAGCATTCACAGTTGGGCTGACCTGGCTTCAGGGAGGACAGGTTCAAATCACTGCTGAATGCTGAACCTCGTCTCAGAGTTTGGGTAGTAATGAATATTTCTAAAATATTTAGTGTTGAGGTCATTGCTTCAGAGATCTGCATGTGGAGGGCCTGACTGAATAGCTGTGAAAATTTGTTAGTGTTTTCTATTTCATTTTAGTATGATAGTGCTGAGGTGGACTATTTTGAAAGATAGCTTTTGATTATTCTTTCAAAAATTGTAGTTATTATTTTATAAATATTTGATCACCTATGGTATGAAAACATTCTGGTATGAACACATTCTAGTATTAGGAACGTACTGCTTTCCTTTAGATGGCCTTAATTATTAAATGAAAAGGCGAACTAAATAAGACCACCTTATTTATTTGTCTTTAAATATAGGCCTATTTGATAGCTGGAACTTCTCATTCACCAGCTTTGTCATAAGGAAATTTAGAATAGGAGGACTCAGCTAATTACTTTAACAATATTATTTTATGTTGGTCTTTAAAATAACACCGCATGTTACTAGTACTTCCGGTTTTCCAGGCAAATTTAATTTCTTCAATGGAATAGTTCTTTCTTAAATTATTTCTGAACTTTCAAACTTTTGTATGATGTAGCTTATTTCCCAATATACACTATTGGCCTATAAACATAGCTGAATTCCAGTGACTGGGAAAAGACATTGGTGAAAGGGATCTGCCTATTCTCCTATCAATGTGAAGAGATTCCTAAAGCCAGTAGAAAAAGGGTACTGGGCCCAGACTTGCACATGTTCACACACTATGAAGAGCTATTTGGAGTTATTTATAAAATGCTGCAGGATGTATTTGTATACAAATTTAAAATGTATTTTGTTCAACAAATACAATTGCCGGAACTTACTGATAGTATCAGTACATTTCAGCGTAAGCAGTTCAAAGTCAAGGGGATATTAAAGGAAGGTTTGTTAGTAAATTTGCATCACTCTGTAAGACCATTAACTGCTTCAGTTTTTTCTGCTTTAGTTGAAATCTTCGTTGAAGTGATATGTAGAAAGTAACTATAATTGCTGCAGAAAAATATAATAATCATTATACTCTGTTGCCAGTAGGCTGATATCCAACTAATTTCCAACTTCTTCAGTTATCTAGTGGGAACAATCCCCACTAGAAGAATTCACTGAAGAAGAGCTGCTAATATATTTTTGGTACTTACAGCTTTGATCATATTTCTATTACATAATTTGCCATATAAGGAGACCTGAGAAATACTAATGAAGGCTTTATACAGCCGGAAGATATAATTTCAGGAAAAGAAAGAAACAAGAATGTATTGGGTATTCCAGTTGCCACTTCTTAATGGTTTACCATTTCCTAGCCACATTTCAAACAGTTTTTTCTTTGACAAATAATCAAAGCTTTTGAAAGTTACTTACCTCAAGCCTCCCAACGTTTTTTCTTTCAGTGAAGTTCAAAGCACCCTATTAATTATTAGTGCTTGTGAGAGGAGGTTTTTGAATTTGTAAAAAGTAAAATGAGACATGTGGAGAATTTTAATAGGTTTTATACTGAAATTTGTAAAACAGAAGTTTCTGCAAGTTTCTTAAGTGTTGCTATCACTGCACTTAGTGCGCAGAAGTCTCGTGAAAAAAACAGAACAACCTCAGAGTGCATTTATATGGCCTGTATAGCATTTCTGTTTTGTAAAGTTGAGCTTTATAGATTTAATTCTCATTAAAATAGTTTTTAATGTCAGCTTCCTGTGTTAAAATGTAACTGGTTCAGTCTCCACATGGGGCCACTAACAGGACTGAGAAGCTTAGATCTACAGCGCAAACCTGCTTTCCAAATGGCATACCTATGAACTATAGCTGTTATCTTTCACAGAGGAAATGGACAACTTGTCTACGCTCAGAGGTTTTCCTTACTTTTTCCTTCCTCTTTCCTCCAGTAACACCTGTTTAGAGACAAAGCTAATAGAGTGAAATGGCTGTGGGGTCATCTTTACATTTATTTTTTCTTAAATAAAGAGCTAGGATACCCTAACGGAAAGCACCAGCCCCCGCATTAATGAGGTGTAGCTGGAGGTGAAGAGGAGTTTGGTACAAGTATTTACTGCCACTGTCATTCAGACCCAGCAGTGCTGCTTCTGTTTGGCAGGGGTGCTGTTGGATGCAGACTGCCTCCAGCTGACCCACTTGGGTGTGTATACATTGTGCTACATCAGTCTTGTTTCTGGAGGATTGATTGTACTGCCCTTTTCCAGAACTATGTGATTTTATAGAAACCAGCTCAGATTTATCAAGTAATCCCCAAAAGTAGCTGGCATGCAGAGCCTTGATGCAGAATTGCCATGTTTAGATTGCATTGTAACTGAGATAATAATTTCTTCCAGGCTCAAGCTGTGTCTGCAATTAATCTATGATAGAGGTAAACCAATTTGCAAGTAGTCAAGAGTTGGTTATGAGTACACATCTTTGTGTCCCATATCCCAGCTTCTCTGCCACAGTGTCCGCATAACTCATCATTTTCTTGACATTGCCACAGAGGCCAAGCCTGTCATTTAAGAAGTGCTATATTTTTTAACGTTAGATTTTTTAAATATATTTTTTGAAGTAATTTTACTATTTGTGTGTGGTAATGATTTGCAAAATTCTGCTCTACTAAAATAGTAATAAGGACTTCAATTTCATTTTGTCACAGGCTATGCAAATTCAGAGATGTGGACTTCAGTATTTAATCTGATCCTGGAAATGTTTGTCTTTGAGTTTGATGTATATATGCATATAATAAATAAATATATATGTATATAATATAATAAATGATTGACTATTTTAGGATAAGTAATGTATTAAGGTTAGAGACTAGAATGCTTGCAGTCTGATGTACTGTTCTCTCGGTGTAGTTAACAATCTGATTTTGTAGATTCATTGTGGCAAAAATCAAGCATATTAAAGGGAGTGGAAGAAGAAAGTGGTTGTTCTAAATTATTGTTATTAAATAAATAAGCTATCTAGCTGCATTTCATGTATGTGCTAATTTTTCCAAAGAAAGCCCAGCTGGATTCATTACAGGTCTACTGATGTGATTTCATTTACAATAAGCAGCAAAGTTACTGTGTGATTACAATAAACTTTAAGGCTGAGTGACACCTATTAAATGACTATCACGTTTTTATGCATATGTAATGCATATGAGATAGTATGATGCAAGTGATTCATGAAATGTTCCTCAAATAACCTACACAAATCCAAAGGCAGCAGCATTATTTCAGGGGAACTGTCCATGTTAAATAGGATTGTGAGATAAAACTCACCTAGACCTGAGGTCTGTTATACTACAGAATAACAGGGATTTTGTAACTACACAGAATACCAGTACATCTGCTGGCTATTTTATTTCTAAGCTGTAGAAATAATCAGAAATTTCATCTCAGATCTTTCTGTATGTAGGCCTTCCTGTAGGTAGAAATTTGTCTTGTGTTCTTAATATTTGAAATGCTTTGTATGCATTTCATATTCCTGCAAATATTGTATCAACATTTGCTTAGTTAAAAAACTCTTCAATATGGTGTATTAGTTAGTAGTGTTCTCTGTAGTTAAACCCTTGTTATGTTGCTGATGCAAGAGAGTTAATAGATCGAGTTTGCCTTGCTTATGTTTTTATGCTAGGAAACAGAAATTCTGAAACTGTTTAAATCTTTGTGATACAGGACTTATACTTTGTAAATAAAATAGAACACTGAAATGATCCAATTATTTGACGTGAAATACTAGATTATGTTGAAGTATTTCTTAACTAAAGGGTAAATTCAGCAATGTCAGTGGGGACTGCTTGGGTGGAAGAAATTCTCAGTGGCTTAAAATATTACTTTTTGGATTGGACTGTTTCGGAAAGTAGGGGGAGAAGATGCTATTCTCAACTAAGAAGTTAAAGGAGTTGTTTCAATGAGTAATTATAATTATGTCAGTAATTAATAGTGTAATTGATTTCAGCAACCTCAGGGAACAAATTATAACAGAAGTAGTATTAAAATCCCTGAGTTATTCTAAATATGTAGTTTTCAAGACGATTTTAACTCCAAAGTGAAAAAAGTAACTGTATCTGAAATGACTACTCTAAATAAAAAGTAAGTCGGAAACAAGAGTAAACCCATATCTTTAAATTGCACATATTCAAGAGCCAGAGAAAAGCAGAAGTTCAGCCCAAAGAAGGATACATGAATTGTGGCATATAATACACGGGATGTTAATTGCCAATGAACTTACATGGCCCAATTTTCACTTTTTACATTCGTAATGATAGCCCAAGCAGTTGTAGCAGTGTGCAGTGGCCCCTCTTCCAATCCTTTGTGATGTACAGGATCTTGAAGAGAAAGATGGTGCTATGCAAAACTGCTGCTGTGTTTGCCCAGTAGTCATGCCATAGATATCAGAAAATCAAAATACCTCTGTATAGTGGGTATGATGTAGTACCACAGCTGGCCTGTGTTGAAGCTCACCAGGCTGATTGCTTTTTGAGAGTACATGAGAAAGAGCTAAAAGCCTAGTCTAAATTAGAAGGCACAGCTATAGTAGCTTGGTGCTGAACCTGAAATAATGTCCATGCTGTATAGTTTGGTGCAAAAGTAATTGCCGTTTTTACCCATCAAGTTTAAAGCAGTTTATCTCAGCTTAGAATAGAATTTATTAATTGAAATAAGAACAAGTAGAATCTATGCATTTTTTTTCCCGACAAGAAACAAGTCAGTTTATTCTGGTAGCATAGAATGCTGGAGTCCTGGAACTGATTAATTCTTCAAAGACATTTTGAGCTGCTGCTTTATTGTGGAAAACATCTTGCAGAAGTTGTTGAGATGCTTGAAAATGTGGTGATTGGTGGGAGAGAGGTCTGGTGGGTGAGGTAGAGTTTTGTAGCCCTATTTGTGCACCTCCTGCAGAGTCATTTGTGAGACACGCAGTTGAGTGTTGTCATGGGGAACAATTGGTCCTTTTTGATTGCCCAAGGTTGGACATAAATGGTGCAGTACTTGGTGCATTTTGTCAAATACCTGGCAATATTTCTCTGCTGTGATGGTGTTGCCAGGGTTCAAGTGGATGATATCACTTGCTGACCACCAAAGAGTGACCATCTTTTGATGCAGCTTCAGTCTGGTGGTGTGTTTTGCTTCTTCACCTTGGTCTAGCCACTGTATGGAATGCAGTTGGTTGTTGTATAGAATCCATTTTTTTGTCATATGTCACAATGTGGCCAAGAAATGAATTGTTGTTGTGCAGAAGGAGCACAGAGCAAACTTCATAATGGTGATTTTTCTTTGGTTCTCATTCAGCTCATGCGGAACGTATTTGTGGAGCTTTTTTTGATTTTCCAGTTTGGTGTAAATGTCAAACAGTTGTTGAATGGTCAGCGTTTTGTTGTTCTGCAGCCTCTTGAGTTGTTTTGTGTGGCTCTGCTTCAGTAATGGTCCTCAACTGGTTGTCGTCTGTTGCAGAAGGAGATCCATAACCCTCCTCATCTTCAAGGCTGTAATTTCATTTACAAAATTTTTGGAACCAATATTGAGCTGTATGTTTGTTGACAGTGCCCTGGCCACATGCTTGGTTGATATTGCTAGCAGTTCCTGCTGCTTTTTGTTCCCTTTTGAACAACAAAATTGCTTGAATTTGCTTTTTTTTCCCCATCTTTAATTTGACAAAGTAATATAAAAAAGAATAATTGGTGAAAACAAAACCATTAGCTTTAATAAGTAGAGAGATTTTTGTTCTTTAAAATGATACCTACAGGAACACCAGTTAATAAAAGTTTAGTCCAAAATAAGCAGCACAGTTTACAATGACAAAAGCAGCAATTAATTTTGCACTAACCTAATAGAAATGCTATGGACTAAACGCCAACAAGTATGCAAACTGAATCTGAGTCCGTGATATAGCTTATTAGCTCAGATGTAGCATCACAGCTATGGCTGGCTTCCGTTGGCCTTGCAGGGATCACAGCAGATAAGCTCACATCTTCCAAAATATGACAAAGCCATCTCTTTGTATCTAGGTCTGGAAAGCCTCTGTTCAATCCAAAAACACATTAAGACATTAGAATGTAAGGAATTTGGCATGAAAGGGGTAATTTATTGTAAATAGAAAAAGCATTTTTTATGTATTTCTTACTTGGTCATGCCAATACTCTTGAAAGACTTCATGCTTCCTACTTTTAAAAGATGCTTTTTGTGGGCAAGCATTTTGAACATGATAGTCAGGACTGAGGAGGATGAAAGCTAGGACAATTAAAATAATAAAGCCTTGGCCTTTTAAAAAGCTGAAATACACTCTGTATTATATTGGGAGTGATTATTACCTATCGAGTCTTTCTTTTTCAGTTTCTCAGATGAGAACCAGTTGGTCTGAAAGAAAGGCTCACAAAGTTGTTAACTGACAGAGATTTCAACTTTTATTAGTCCTTGAAGACTACGTAGTCATGAGTCAGGGCCATTGAATTGGTTGCTATATATCAGATGTTTTAGTTGCATTTAGCTTGTCTCAACATGAGTTATTTTTAATTTAGGAATTTATTTTGTCATGACTTCTTCCAGTTATGCTGTCATTAAACCAATTTTAATTATAGTGTTCTAGTATGATGAAGAGAGACTGATTTGCATAGCACTCACTCCTGGTTAGGATATCATATTATGACCGCTGGTGAATCACGTGCCTTGTGCTCTTAAATCAGAAAAAAACCCTATTTATTCTATAATATACAATGCAGATAAAGGGAAAAAAGCCACGGAGGAAATAATGTTCTTATACTGAAAATAGTTTTTGCAATAAAATATGGTTTCACTACATAGGAGGAAAATGGTCAATGTAGTCTGTAGGCTAGATTTCTGTGCTTTATCAGTCTAAGTATGGATTAAGTTCATCTGTTCTGTACCTTCTGTATGAAACCTGAAGGATTATACATGGAAATTAAAGTCTGAGCTGCAGCAACTCTAACTAACTGAATCAGTATCCTTTGGCTGGTGCTATTTCTTGGGGTTGTTCAGAAATATCTTTTAGTGAGCATTTTGCATGTAATTATTCTGCATATAAAAACCTTGTTGAAGAAAGGTTTTTGAAAATACATAGTATATATGCGTGTTTCATGCTAGATATCCTGCTTATGTTAAATCAGTGCTTCATACCTGGGGCAGCTGTTGAAACATGTATATATACCTAGCATATATATTTATGGTTACATATGTAGCATATATCCATGAACCTTTTTTTCCCTTCCTTTCCTATCACATTCTCCATCCTTCCCCATATATAATACAAACCCAAGTGTATGAAAGCTGATTTGTTTCAGGATTAGGTGTCATGGGGAATATTTACAGCTGCTTAGGATAGTGCCAGCAAGTATTAGTGAGTGACTTCAACCACCAACCTCTTTTTTTCATTTTTGTGGGTAGCATCATGAGCTTTTGCTCCTACCAACTACAATTCCAAACCATGCAGTTGTCTGCCTGTTTTGACTTAGTATTTTTTTGCAAATCACACACACTCCCTGACTCTGGGAAATGAGTTGCTTACAGATTTCAACAACGCATGAGACCCTATGAAAGAAGGTTTTATCCATTGAAGTTCTGTAGTACCACACAAGGGATCTGCTTTAATGCTTCAGTTATTTTCCTGTCTCAGAATCCCTGGACATAGAATTTCCTCTTGCTTAGTAGGAGCACCCTGAAAAAGTCTGACTTAGAACTTGAATTCCTGTGCACTCTTAAGCTGGTGTTTCAGCATCTCCTGTTATTCATATGCAGACCTAATTCTCTGCACCGTCTCTTATCTCCCAGAAAGGGTGGGTTTGCTGATGATTCAATTACTTTTGCAGATGCAACTCTGAGTACTAGCTGAGCTCGATAGCTATTATTTACTCTTTTCTCTGCTAGTTGGGGATGTATGTGATGCATCATTTTTTTCTTTACAATTTATGTTTTATGCTTTTGTTTGATTTATTTTTTGTTTGAAGAAGTACTGCTACTATAGCAACTGTTGCTTCATATGATATCTTTGATATCACCAAGATGCCAAATACTTGTTAAAGAATAAATATGTATATCAGATGAAATTCACTGATTGTTACAATGTTTTTAAATAAACATATTTTCAGTTAACATATTGGGCACTACTATTTTTTCAGTATTTTTTTTTCATTTCTGGTGATGAGTGTTTTAGTGGAAGATTAGAAATTATAAGTACGATAAAAAGATTAATGGATTTTTTTTCCTTGCTTACTGAGTTCAAAACATTAGTTGCTTTTTCTTTTCTTTTAATGACGAAAAACTGTTCATACCTTCTTGAAGATTCTGGGTTTCACTAAAGTGATAGAAAATATACCATTGCAATTTGCCCCTGACAAGAAAGTATATCCTTGGAAATAAATTGCACTGAGATAATAAATACATGTTCTTGAAGTTATGCTTTTAGGTTAAAGATTGGAAAAAAATATTACATATAAAATGAATGCAAGCAAACACAAATTGACTTATTTTCTTTTCCTGTAAACTCTTACGTAAGACAATGCCCGCCACTGAGAGTGAGGATCCATTGTTCAGAGCAGTATTTGTATTCCAGATGTTGCCTTCTGTTCAGTATTCTTTACTAGATTTTGGAAAAGAACTGTGATTGACCTTAGATTGATAATTGCACCTCTGTCTGGATTTAGGTGTTTTGAACGGACCGAGCAGCAGAGATTTCTCATCATCGTTTCATACCTGATCAGCCAGATGTTGATGGCTTGCTTTTGGGAAATTACAATGTTTCATTGCTATTTATGCAACCTACCATAAGTTTTTTCTAGTCCACAGCAGTAAGCTTGCAGTTCATTTTTCCTTAGTACTTTCAGAACCTTTGCAAAGTTCAGAATTTACCTGATAAGCTCTTCTAAACTTGTACTTGTCTTTTATTCTGAATGTTTTCATGGATATGAATATCTTCTTGCAGTTCAGAGACAGTCTCTTGACAACCAGTCTGTTGGTCAAACTGTAGGAGGAAAGTATTTAAAGAGGCAGTTACTTTAAAGGTGGTTTGTATCAAATTTGGTTTCTAAATAACAACACAGCATTACTATTTTTTAGAACTAGACCAAGCTGTATGAGAATGCTGTCTGTGATAATCAACATTTTCCTTGTTCTGCTTGACCTTTGAAATAGGTAATGATGGTAGTGTGGGCACAATTTCTAAATGTGAGGCAGCAAGCGTGGGTGGTACCACACTGAGTATTCTCCAAAACCCTGGGTCTTAGCATGATTTCTTCCATTTCTATTCTGATTACAGTGGCTGTGAATTAAGTACATTTCAGATTGACAACACTCTCTGCAGTATATTTAGATTCTCAGGGTCATGCCTATTCCTTGCTGCAGGACACATGGCTATAAAGATCAAAATGACAGTTGTGTTCTCTTCTTCATCTTAGCATTTTTTAATCTAGTGGAGCTGGAATTCCAAGTTTCTGCCTGCTGCTGCCTGTAGGATCTTTAGAATAAACATGGAGCATTCAGAGTTAATAGCAGAAATAACAAGTCTTCCTGAATATCAATGTTGCTGAAGCCTAGGGATAATGATATAAAATCTTTTATTTAAAAGAAGTATTGAAAACCAAGAGAACATAATCAGCTATTAAGACTATAGATTTCTACAAGTGCAGATATAAAAGCATTTTGCTAAAATTACACTCTTTTCACTTTTCTGATTGGTGGAGAAGACACTGTTGCTGGCATATCCTCTGTAAGCGTTGCTTGTCCAAAACGTGAGTTGAGCAATGTTTATTCCGAGACTTGTTATATTTAGGAGCTAATAGGAGTAGCCGTTGGTCATCTGAATGAAATTTTTTATTGCACACTGTACTGAGTGTTTAGTTTCACTTCTTTATATGGGTTTACAATAACGGTACTGCTCAAGACTGATGAAACTCTTTGCTAGGATACCTGGAAACTTGTTTTGGCCTCTATATGATGGGAATCTGGCTATTAGTTCTTTCCATAACAGAAATTTTTAGTAGCAGAATGTATCCTGATTTTATTCTAAAATAAGTATCCCGAAACAGAATGAGAGGTGTCTCAATCACATTTGTAGTATTTAAATACAGACTTCTACGAAGTTCACCTGCAGTTATTGTTTCTTTTCATGTTACCTTACCTTTCTAATTGGCTGTCTTTCTTAGGCAATGAGTCTGATTGTAAGAATGATGCAGGTTTTCCAGGCAAATTCACTCTATATTTTTCTATGTCTGTTTTAATGCAGCTGTGCTCTCCTACCTAATGTAGCGTGAGGGTAGCTGCTGGCTGCTGACTCTGTGCATTCTAACGTTTGTCACAGCTGGAAGCTGGGCTCATTGTTTGCCCAATTCAAAGAGTAACTATTATTTACTAAAGAGTTAGCTCCTCTAGAAACTGCAGTTTTAAAAAAACATGTCCCTGTATTTGCATGATGTTTATGGTAGCAAATACTGTTCTAATCTTTACCTAAATGAAAAGATTCTGACTTTACCCTTTGAATTTAAGAACGGCAAGAAGCTCTGGAAGTTTCTAAACTCTTCCTCCTACGAATCTCAATCCCCCGTAACTGATTCTATTACTTTTCACTAGTTTGATATGAAATTTGTCTATAATGACAGTAGTGATGAATGCAGATAACAGAAGACTCTGTCCAGGTTTTATTTTAAATTCTTATATACTTACAGAGATTTCAGACACCTACAGATTTTATACCTGATAGAAAATTACCATTAAAATTTAATACTGTGGTAAAAGTAGATCCTAGGGATTTGCTGGAGGCTCCAGGAGTTTAAGCTATGAAGAATTAGAATAAAACAGCTGTATGTCTTGCAACCTATAAGAAAATTAATTGACAAAATAAGAGCTACAGTCTGAGGAAATGTCTTTCCTAAGTTACTTTTGCCTTTGCTTGCCTTATCTTAACCTTTTTTCAAAGGAGAATCTGATCTCCGTAAGTGTAATGGGCAGGATGTACTTCAGTTAATTCTCTTCTTTCCCTTGCAGCTTGTTTCAGATTCAAATACTATTTTGCTTCCCTACAAGGTTCTGCCATACATCCTTGTCTTCATTCAGGAAAATCTGCTTAGGGCTCCCCAGTTGTGAGGGCATTGGCCAGAGGACTTTTGGCACAGTGTAATGGTTCTCTCCCTCTGAAGATGGTAAATGTATTCTCAGCAACACTCGCTGTATCTGCTGAACAGACAATGTGAAGCCATATCTTACGATCTAATAATACAGCAATGCAGGCTCTTTTTTTGGCCAGCAGTCTGGCCTTTTCTTTATCACCCTAGGAGAACATGCCATCAGGGACATAAGACTCTTGTGCTATATAATAACGTGAAACTCAAAGACTGCAGTTTTGCATGTTTAGAGATTAACTGAAAATAATATAACTCAAAGTGTAGCAACACTGCATTCTGAATATTTAAAGCACTGTGTAATAAAAAACATATAAAGAGAGATTAATATTATTAAATGACTGTGAATTATAGGCTATTTGATGATTTTATTCTCGTTCCTGAATGGCTAAATTAGGCCAGAAGGAGCAGATGGAAACTTTTTGCTAAGACACAGTTTCTTGACAGCTTCCTTCTGCATCATGTAAAGACTCCAGTGACAGATTTTCTTATTTGTTAGTGAGGTGGAAAATGAAATGTAGCTCTGTCTTCTGCCTGCTTTTCCTATACTGTTGTATGGTTGCAGTGTTATGAATGTAATTTTTTTCTGTTCTTCATCTTTACCTGAGCCATGTTTCTCAGCTATCGTTTAGAAACCACAAGAAACCAGTTACTTTTAGATGAGTTTTAGAAGTGAACATATACCAGGAGTTCAGTTGACTGCCTGCCTCCCATTCTTTCGCTTTGGTCCCTGGCAGCTCATGCATTCTTGATGGACACCTGCAGGTTTTCCCTGAATTTTCCTTTGTATCCTTGATTCCATGTGTTGGATTACAAATGATTAACTTGACCAGTTATACCTGCAACAGGTACATGTGGGCTTTTATCAAAGTAACACTGAACAGAAACTGAGAAAATGGTTTTCCTGTGACTGCTGTTCTGAATTACAGGTTGCATGATACAGAGGGATGAATTGTATCAATTGGTAGGATCATGGTTGTACAGATACATGGATACCCCTTTCAGGTCTAAGTTTGACTCTGGTGTTATCCGCCTTAAGCATACTGCCAAGCTCTACAGGATAAAAACCGTCTAGCTAAAAATACCGTAAGCAACAATTTTACTTTTAAAGAAAACAATTTACATGCCGCAGGTTACTGTCTGTGGGTAATTATTCAGTCTAAAACAAATAACTTTGAGGTTGCAAATAATAATTTTGCTAAAAATAATAGCATGCATTATTTAATATCTAGCTGTTTTGGTTATGATAAAGTAAGAAAAGGTCTAAATTATCTTTGTTCTGTTGTAGTGCTTAAATAGAGTAAGTTTCAGATTTCTTCCCTGGGAAGACCGGGGGTTTATATGCCCAGTGTTGACCTGGATATACATATTTTTAATCTGGGATTTATATACCTTGGAAAATATGGGTGTATAATAGAAAGCCTGGCAAACCTTTAACAGTGGTGTCACTAGTACGTTGATATAATTTGTTACCTCAGCTAAGGTGTTTTGCCTCAAGAGGTGGAATACATTTATGTATGGAAAGGTCAGTTTTAATTAATAAGCTGCTTTCATCATTCAGGGCCAGTGTGAATTGCTTGTAACATTTGTGTGAAATAGTTTTCAATATAAAAATAAAACAAATTGAGCTTTATGTCACATTCATCATCCACTGTAACCCATTTAAATGTCAAAAAATCAGTGCAGACCGAAAGTCTATTTCTAGAAGCCTTAGTAGCCCTATTTATCAGAGTGAAATAAGATATTATCATCCCATTATTCCATCACATGCCTTCTGCACTTGAAGACATACACATTTCTTCTAGTTTTCGGTAACACAGAAGATAGTTTTTCTGTTGTTAAGTAATTGTTGTCCAAGCCATAAATAGTGAAGGAGCATGCTGAGACAATGTCAGAAGAATTAAAAGCTATTTACGTCATTGTATATTTCTTTCACTATACTATAATATTAATATGTAATAAAATATACAAATATGAACTTACTTCCTTGCATGTTTCTCAAACAAAAAAAAAATCACTATGTTCTTCCATCCCTATTTGGAAATAATTTTTTTGCATACTGCTATTTGTTAGCATAATTTGACTACAAGGACAAAGCTTTCAGTGCACACGCTACTGATGTATTTTTGACAAAAATCAGTCACTGTATAGAAAATTTACATGCTCATATATTTTATTATGCAATAAACCTTACATTTAAAAAAATATTTATTTAAGTTCTTTTCCTGAGTTGTGTTTTCTAGGCAAGCATGGCTCAGATAATCACATGCCTCCAAGAGTGTATGTCTCTGCCTTCTAATAATTTTCAAATTTCAAATATGAGTGAGACTTAACAGCCTCAAAGGTTCTAAGTTCATTTAAGATGCATGAAAATAGGCAGTGGGATAGAGGAAAAAGATCCCATTAATGCTTGTAGTGAGGAAGATGCTGCTGAGGATTATGATAGAGAAAGATGCTGCTGAGGAGTTCAATTTTAGGGAATCCATGCAGAATATACATTTTAGAGAGTGCCAGTCAAAAGAAGTGGATCCAGCTGGATATCAGACTATTGCCTATGAGTGTGCAGGGAACCAGGCTGTGTGGTTTGTTAGTTGGAGAAGCTTTAACATATGGCATTATTATATCCAAATTCTTAAATAAACTTTGAAAAGAGTTCATTTACTGGTGCTTATGTCAAACAGTGCAAATTTCATGTTGTACAGAAAAGCATGAGAGAATATCCTTCTACTGTTTTTAATATTTATTTTATGCTTACGCTTATGGATTTTTTTGCTTTTGCTGCAACAGGTAGTGCCATAGGAAGTGATGATATCATAGCAGGGAATGTGAGCAAGTACACTGTTCTCCCAGCTGGTTATTGTGGACAACCTAAAAAAGGACATCTTATATTTGATGCCTGTTTTGAAAGCGGTAAGTATTTTCAGCATTATTTTATGTTATGGAGTTGTTAATGTATTAACACTTTTAACTAAATCTCTCATCTCTATAAAATGTGTCTGAATTCTAAAGAAGACTTGCTTTAAAACTACTTAATCCCCTGATTCACTTCAGTCAGAGTGTGACATAAAATCTGTTCAAATGTAAAAAAGGTTTTGAAATTTGTTCAGTGTACATTTCATCAGGTCCATCTCTTACCACATGTAGATACTTAACTGGATTTTATTCCGTTGTTACATATAATATTTGTAGACTGCTAATCAAAAATCTGGTATTTAAAATATGTTATTTTAAAATTTAATTTGGAAGTTTACTAGGGAAGTTAGCCTTGTAAACTGCCTAGTCCATCTTTGCATGGTTAGAAGATTTTGCAAACGTGTACATACTGTCTTTAAATATATTTCTTTCTGTTTGTTGTGGCCTGATTCTGTACTGCTGAGATTAATGGAAGCTCTACCTCTGTTATTAATAGAAGCAGAAACTTTAGGAAGTTACTGCAAATTGAAAGAGAAGTTATTGAATGTTTATGTGTGTGTGGGATATATAGGTAAATATATATGTATATCTGAATATATAGCAGTGTTTAAAATTTTGTGTTACATACACGTGCATCTCCAGATTTTTAGCTTAACTGTATTATTATTGGCTTACAGACCTACAGAGTGCTGTTAAACACCATATGCACAAAAGGCATTTGGCAGGATAAACTATAGTTTTCAGCATGGTTTATATGAGGGGTGCTGGTAATGCCGAAACTGCTACAGTGTCTTTTTTTTATGAAGAGTTATGTTCCTTGGGATAGAACACTGGCTACCAGTTTCTGGATAAATATTAGATTGAGTTATTTAAATCTTTTGATTATGTTGTGTAGAAGGTATAAATTATGCAGTGAATAATAAAAGGTGTTTATTTTTGAGATATGTCTCTGAAGATTCAGGCAATATTTATGTGTTTTAAAAATATTTTTGATATTTCTTCATAATAATTATACTTTTATGACTTTTTGTCTCAGAAAATGGCTTATGAAATAAATAAATTGGCTGAGCTGAGAAATTTACTTTATTGTGTTAAGCTGCTCTGCAATGAAATACATCAATGGAAGCCATCAAATTATTTGTGAAGTAACGTGAATCATTGCATGATGCTTTAATCAGTTTTTGAACAATAAAATTAATTATATTTTAAATTAAAACATTTATTTAGTTTAAAGGTAAGGTTCATACTTTATGTACTTTGAGAATAATAGCATGTGTTAGAGGCAGATGCTATTTGAAATACTGTGTTTATTTACATTGTGGCATGATGAGGCTGTGGTGTTGCTTTGCATATTCAGACACCTCCAAAACACAAATACGAATAAAATTAATGCCTTCATTTATTTTCTCATGATGGCGATATGTTAGCAAGAATGATAATAATTTTGTGTACACTTAGTAAGTAAATTCACTTTATCTTTTTTTTATATATCAGTCAAGTACTGATTATTGGATATTTCATGAAATTTTTATTAATACTAAAATCTATCCTGGCCTATTGTCCAGACAGTAAGAGATAACATTTAGAGAGTAGTGTATTGATGCTTTTTGAGTACCATCTTAAAATTGGTAGTATCCTATTGGAATTGCCTTTTTTAAAGAACAAAGTATAAAACTGATCCCATCTGGAGTCCAGCGCTGGAGTCCTCCCTATAAGAAATACATGGACCTGCTAGAGAAGTCAAGAGGAGGACCACGAAAATGATCAGAGGGCTGGCACACCTCTGCTATGGAGAAAGCTGAGAGAACTGGGGTTGTTCAACCTGGAGAAGAGAAGGTTCAGGGGAAAGCTTATTGCAGCCTTTCAGTATTTAAAGGGTGCTTATAAGAAAGATGGGGATCTTGAAAGGTCTGGTTGACAGAGCTGAAGGTTCCCTCCTAGACCGGTTTTTCAATGGCTATAATTTTGTATTGCTGAAAGGGAAGTAAATACCCTTCAGAACAAAGAAGGAGTTTTAAACTTATAGAAAACAGGAAAAAGATTAACACATACAGAAGAAATGCTATTTAGTATGCTTTCATTTTTGTAATGGCTATCAATATTGTATTAATTAGTGCTGACAAGCATGAATTTGTTTGAGACAGAGAGGTGTGTTTTTATGTAGTCTGAAAACCAATGCCCATTTTGCTGTTTTGAAGTGCTTTGCTTTCAAAAAAATCATAAAAATAGAACTGAAATGGGCATTGGGATTTCTTTCTAGTCCGTTTTGTCATTGAGAGGCAAAATACACTATTTTTGCCATTCCTGACAGATATTTATCTATCCTTTCCAGGGACTTTCAGTGAGGAAAGTTTCAATGAGAAAGCAGCAGCATTCTCACATTGCAACTTACTCAATATAAGAAACATTTTCTTTCTATGTAGAAATGTTCTTAACAAAAACGCATTAATTTTTGTCCAGTCCTATAGGCCCAGAAAGTGTATTTTTATCTTTCTTCTTTCACTTAATGGAAAGCTGCTATCATATCTTTCCTTGGCCTTTCCTCCTCGGGTTAAATAACTGCAGTTTTTTTTCAATAGTTCTTTAGTTGTCCCATTTTCCAAGTTTTCTATCGTTCTTTATTTCCTCTGGTCTTTCTCTAGCTGTTCTATGCCTTTCTTGGCAGGCAGTGATCCAAGGTGAATATGGTAGTCAGATAAGCTGGTGCCAGTATTACGTAGACTTTATTACATGACACGCCTTGCAATCTCTTCTGCTCTGTGACAGTCTAATCTTTTTCATGATAGCATGGTGCTGTTGACTTCTATAAAATTTATGATCCCTTGTACTGTCCAGATCTTTTCAGTTTGTAGCTTGCACTTAAGTTATGCTTAGTCAATCCAATAGTAGTGGAAAAATCATTAAACTAAAATAAATACAATTATTGAAAATTAAGAAAGGTGGCTGAATGCTTGATCGTATAAGTAAAAGACCGAGTGAAGGAGAAAGAGAATTATCAAATTACAATTATGTCATGATTTTGAATTTGTTTTTCCTGTAGTTCAAGCTGTTTTTCTAACCGGAATCTCCCTTGTTATCTTTATTAATATTTAAGAATATGTATGGCCCAAAGAAACTTTTAACATTAATTTATCATTAGCATAAAAGAAACTGATAAAATGCATACCAGAATATAATTTCTGGATAATGTCAACTTTCACAAGAAACATGAGTTAGTTTCAGGGAAAAATGAAAACCTCTGATCCTATCTCTTCTGGCAAAACTGGGAATTTTGCAGAATATCATGCTTTGGGGAAAAGTACGTACTCACTCTTGCGATAGAAAGAATCCTGACTAAGTCAGGCCCAAATGTTGATGTAAAGATGTTCTTCAGGCAATTTGGCATCTCAAGGCAAATTGGTATTTCAGACATTTTATTTTATGTGGGTCTAAATTACTTTAAAGTTTAGTTTAGCCAGCTGCCCCTACTGTCTTGTGTTGACTTAGTACATGTTGTTTCTGATAGCATTAATTTAGTCAGCAGCTTCTACTGTGTTGTGGCAAAGGTTTGTTTTTATTTGCTGAGTCATTGTTTCCCTGTACCAGATGTGTTTGGAGATGATACCTCTAGTGCTTGAAAACAGTTTTTTTCTGGGAACTTGTGTAACAGCAGTAGCTTTTCTTCTACACGAGGTAACAATTATTTAATTTATTAATTTTGCATCCTACACATGAAGCCTTTCATGTGTGTTTTGCAAAGTGGAAAAGGAAAACATAAAATGAATGTCTCAATCCTTAGAAAGAGGCCAATATTTTTATGATGCTGATGCCAGTTCAACCCTTTGTGTGGAGGACCAGTCTAATCTTCTGCCTCTGCAAAACGGGGGATGAATTTTGGCAATGGAAACTTCAAGGATTTGACCATAGCTTATGCAGGCTGCAAAAATGTCATTTATGTCAGGATTCAAAATAAAAAACATAGCTAATAATGACATCAGTTTTCTTCTAAGCCCCAAAACATGGCTAAATAGACCAGAACACAATGAGTTGTGTTAGAAACACAATTGCAGCTGTCCTGTAGCTCTGAAATGGACCATGAGACATTAGAAACTCTTGGTCATGGATATTTTTCTTTGGTTTTTTTGTAAAGATTGAAATCTGCAGATTTGAGTTTATGCTGTCTTGGGAGATCGCTGGTGATTGACTACATTCTCTGAGAGCTGAAGCAGTTTGAGTTCAGGTTTGAGTTCTCATAGAAGTAATGAGAAACCTTAAACATGCTGGATTCTTGTGGTAGTCTAGAGGATGCCATCAGTCAATCTAGATGACTTAAAATACCTCATCTTGGGACTGTCATGAGTCCATCAACACCTATTCTAGCAGGGTACAAAGCATGGCTCACACGGTATTTCTACAACTGCTACAGAAGTATACCTTCAAAAAGCCTGCAAGAAATGCCATCCACTCAGCAGCTGTCTTCACTGCAGCGCTCACGCTGCTTTTGACAGGACCAAAGTTCCACTGAGCTCAGAATACATCTGTGCCCACAGAGGCATCCGCACCTTTTTTCTCAATGTGCAAAAACTGTTTGCTAGGTGTAGCTGCAAATTGCTTTCATGGCTCCATCACAGAGTGCTTTCAAAGTGGGCCCAAAATGTCTATAGCTCTTGCCTCCCAAGCTATTGATGTAGAGAACTGGTATATGGAACTCTTTTGACACTGCCAATTGTGGCTTCACTGAAGGGAAATTCAAATATTATTCCTTTTGTTTGGTATCATCTTTCTTGCCAGTCGTCATGGGTGTATTGGTTCATCACTCTGGCCTGCACATTCATCTGGATTAACCACAGTGACCTCTGTCTTGCCTGGTAGGATGCCACAGCAAACATGGGAGGAAGCTGGAGTTAGGTGGTAGGCTGTGATGTGTTCTGAGGATGACTGTAGTGATGGAACATGGAACAGAAACCAAAACCCTAAACCCCCAAACTTTACAGTTTCTGTTGCTTGTGGCTCAAATCGCTTGTTTTAGAATTCCTTTGGAGGATTGAAGGAACAGAGTTGGCTCACAGAGGTTCATAAATCTCAGCATTCATACTGTTAAATACAGGGGCTTTTTATAAGGTTTTGAAAATACATATTTTGCCTTGTTAGTCAAATATAATGTTGTTTAAATGTTAAAAAATACTGTGTTTCTTGAAATCAGAAATGAAGCTGCCGTCTGCTTTTATTCTCATTTCAACCAAAAAGTGGAACGCCGCCAAGAGTCATTAAATCTTCTATCCTTTGGATGAATTTCTTGTTTTTTTATGAAAAAATGTTATGATTGGATAATTTCTGTATTGTGGTTTATGTTCAAAAGGTTGTAATTGAAGTTTTATAAAATTTGAGATTCAATCTCAATTACTGTAAACCACATAATATTGGGTGATGTGCCACCACCTTGCAGTGCAAGTGATTGGCAAACGTTAGTCTTTTCCTACAGCAGGTTTATCAAATATTTTTTATTAGAAACCTGATAAAAAAAAAGTGCTGATGGATTGCAAATGATGTTAATCAATTGGAAAAAGTTAAGATCTACAGTGTATTAAGAGATTTCATGTGACTGAGAAGCACCCTCATCATTTTTCTTAGGGTTTTAAATATCTTTTTATATTTCAAAAATAGGATAATGCACTTATAAAACACTTCGCACAACACTCAGAATTGCAGTAAGTGATTGTAATTCCGCTGATCTCATTGTAACCACTTACAGGCGTGAAATAGGCCATTGAGCTTTACCACGAAAGATATTTTTTGAACAAAAGCAAAGATAATATAGGATGAATTTCCCTTTGAGGGTGCTTGTGTCCCAGTTGCTAAGACCTGACATGTAACTTTAGGCAGCTGAAATTAGGTGAGATTAATCTTACTTGTGATTAATAAAACAGTGTAAAATTTGTGTTGCAAAACATTTTCTGAAATGGACATTTTTGTTTGTAAAAAATTTAAAAATGGAAACAAAGGTGATACAGAAGGTGTTAGCATTATGTTCAAAGAAAACTTGGCGTTCACCTTAGGAAGTAGTTGCATTTTGGCTATCTGATGTACAATTGCAAAATGCTTCCAAAATTGTTAGACAAGCTGATTCAGCATTTGTTAATATTTAGGTGAACAGATTGATTTCAGTGGCATTGCTATGATATCCTGTAACAGGAATAAAGCAATACAGGCAAATGTAGTAATGTATAGACATGTATAGAAATAAAAATGCAAAAGCTGTTTGAAGCTACATTTTCTTCAGTGTAAATGCTTTTAGAATTAGACTAATAGGTTTCCTATATTATGTCACATGTAGCTAGACTCTTTTGGCTTTCACTTCTGTGGGAATGCTCGTATGCAATGCAGAAAAAAAGATGTGAAGGTCAATATATTATTTCAGTAATGGTATCTGTTTTCAGTCTAATTTTGTGGCATCTAGGTGTGTCTGATTAATGAAATATTTTAGTTATTTCCTTATATGTTGACAGTCATTTATGCCATGTTTCACATAAAGCTAGTAAGTGGTTATTACAGTAGAGATAATTTAAGAAATTTCCCTTTTCTGAAAATGTCCATTTCCAGATCAGTTCAGTGTTCTATCAGAGTATCAATACCTTTGGAGTACTGCAAGTTAGAAGTCACAAAAAAATTGAGAACAAAAGATTGATTTTTTTTTTTTTTTTTTTAATGATGACCCTAGGCATAGATTAATGGATGCAGCATGCACAAAGTGATATCAGTTAACATATATGACATTACTCAGATGTCTCAAACTCCGGAAAAAGTATGTGAATGATTTATGGAATTGATATTAATCTCTTTCCAGTAAATGCATTACTAAAGTTACATGGGAAATTGATGTTGCTGCTGTAATGCCAAATTAATTTTTTTCCTGCTAGGTCAGCATTGCAAATGGAACTAAATATTAACCTTTTAAATATCTAAACAGAATACTTTATGGAAGACATTTTTACGAATGGGGCAGTGCTTAGTGTTGACACTAGCTGACAAATACAGTGTTCATCAAGTGTTTTAACTTGTGGGAAATAGGTACTAATGACTTAAGGAACTAATGACAGTACAAGAAGAATTATTATAATAGGATCAGTAAAGAATTGGGATGTTAATAGTGGCTTGTGTGGTGATTATAATATTCACAGGCACTTCATCTTCTGCTTATCATGCTACCTTCTTCAAGACTTAGCCTTTCCCTTCTGCCTCTTACCACACGTTTGCATCTCCTCAGCTAGTAGACAAGCATATGTATTAATTTGCTGTTTGATTGACCTGAAAGGGACTAGAACAAGCAACTGGAAATAGAAGGAGAAGTGTCTTAGATCAGATAATTGTAAGTTCAGAGCAGATTTTCAACAGCCTGTGATTGGAGAACGACACAATAGACTAGGAATCTGTAGTCTGGAAAACAGACAACAGAGGAATAATGTATTAGAGGTCTGTAAAGTCATGATTCTTAGTCAAAATATCAATGAATATGAAATAATGCATCCCTGTCTGTTATCTTTGTACAAAAACTAAGGGCCATCAAATGAAATTAGCAATTCATATGTTGAAAGCAAGCAAAGGAGAATGGTTCCTCACATATTGTTTAAGCTGTGGAGCTTCTTCCTGCTGGATGTTGTGCATGCTTAAAGTTTATGTGTGCCATGCTTTCAAGCAAAAACTCATCTGACACGACCATGGAAGAAAAATCAGTTGTGGGCTACTAAACACTGACACCATCTCTGACTCAGAAGATTCATAAACTGTACATTGTAAATTGATGAATTATTCTGGGGAGGTATCTTTAAGTGATTGCTTTGTTCTCATGCTCTTCTCTAGAGATCAATTCCTGGTGTTATGCGGCTAGACCTTGATCTCACCTGATAGATACATTTGGTTAAATGGTTGATCATTTTTTGTACATATCTTTTACATTCTTTTATTAGTTTAAAAAAAATCGATTTCAGGCTATAGTTACAAGCCAAAATTAACATCGTGCAAAACCATGATTTCATCCAATAGGAAAATCCTAGAGTTATTGTTTCTATTCAAACTAATTTTATTAGGAAGATAGTGGTTGAAAATGAAGTGCTAACATTAACAGCAGTCGCCCAGAAACACACCCGATGCAGATCTGTTCTTAAGATTTCACACTGTACATTCCTGGTACTTACAATTCCATCAAGCTTTTGGATTTCTTTGGAATTTTGGTAAGCTTGCTCTTTGACAGAGAAGGAATAAAAAAGAAATCAACAACGAAGATACTTTATACAAAGATGTTTAAGTCACTTTTGAGAATAAGCATTTTTTTTTTATATACCAGATTCTGAGATAAATTTTACAGTTTCCGTTTTTCTGGCTCAGTTCAAAATTTTCCAGGAAGAATAGCAATATCCCGGCCAGTGTGAAGGAACATTACATTACACTGAACAAATATCCTATCTGAATGTACAATCACTGAAATAAATGCAGCTGTGTTTATTTCAGCATAATCAGATATATTTGAATATAAAATCATTGGCATAAATGCAGCTGTGTTTGTTTCAAACTGCACATGCTAATATGAACATGAATGTGACATCAGTTAATCACTCATGGATGTATAGAGGTATGTATATATAGTTGCACAGTAGAGGCCTGTGACAGTTGAAAGTGTGAAGAAAGAGCTCCAGAGGAGTTTGTGCTTTACCTAAAAATTTTTGTAACAGCAGAGGGAATCACTGATGAGGAGGTGCAAAAATCTCATACAAAATGCCTGGATTTCATCAAATCTACAGTTATCCTACAGTGTGACAGGTGACCTATTCTTCAGTTACTAAGGAAATAATTAAGTAATTGCTTTATAAAATAGAGAATTGTGTTAGTTTTTGGTGATTGGTAGGTCCAGGTCAACCTCTTCTGATGGGTGCAGTGCAGGCCTTAACTTTACCTTAGATTTTTATCTGATTTTGAGTTGCCAACTAGCCTTCCAGAATTTCATCTTCCTGGGTTCTTAAACCTGGGAAAAATGGAGTGAAGAACAGTGCCAGTGAAAGAATTTTTGGCATAGCTGATTTTATTAGGGATCCTTCTTCTAGCTCTTTCTCCAGAGCAGTTCTCTGCCTTCACTGTCCAGTTTATATCCTTAACCTCTTGCTTTTTAAATCAGAGCCATTCAGAACTAGAAGAAATTGAAAAGTGTTCATTACTCTTCTTATTCAAGTGGTGCTATATATATTAGAAGGAATGGCTGTACTCAGAATAAAAGATACAGTGGCATCACAATATTAAATATTTTGGAGCTAAGAGGTATTGGAAAGGATTTATTTTGACCTGGGAGAATTCTGAAATATTCTGCTAGACTAAATCGTGGTATTTTATTCAGTTACTTCAATACCTTGTAGTAATATCCCTGTTTTGCAGAGGACAGCAGCACAAATGACATGGTTCTTGACTGTCTAGCACCTTTAGTAGTAAATTTCAGCTGTGTGAAATGAGAGCAAAATGGCTGAGAAATGTTAAGAGTATCATATGAACCATATGATGAATGAAATTTAGGAAATTTCATATCTTGTATTATGTCTATAAGATTTGATCAAATAGTGATGTTATAAAGAATAAGGGAACAGAAGAGACTGAAGCAGAGAAAAAACATTTGAAACATTTGCAGCAGGTCCTGCGCTCAAAGGGACGCTGGCTGTGTTGCACAGCAGCGCGGTGCTGCTGTTCCCCTGGAATTGTGACATGGAACATGTGGTGCTGCTGCTTCACTCAGTACGTGGCTAAGGCAGTGATAACTGGTAGAACAATATTACTCTAACTTGCTTCTCAGCTCCAGATAAATGAATACCTTTGTATGGTCACATTTTAATTTTTTTAAAATGAGTTGAAGACTCTGGAAGAGGCTGCCCAGAGAGGCTGTGGATTCTCCATCCATAGAGGTATTCAAAACCTGAGTATACACAGAATGGAGCAACCTTTTCTTGCTGACCGTGCTCTGAGCGAGGCAGGTGGACTGGGCAATCTCTAGAGAGTTCTTAGAAATCACTTAGAAGATCTAGAAGATTACCAGTTTCTTTTTTTTTTTTTTAGCCTGAAATTAGAATACACTTCAGATAGTTTCTGTTCTTGTTGTTCTCTAAATTGTTTTACAAAGTCTCAACTGCCTACTGTTACAAAGTTAACAAGACAAATTAAGATCTTTGCTTGTTTGAGCTGCCACTGGAATACAAGAGACAAAACACTCTGAAATACATAATGGTCTGTACTTTTAAAGGAATATTGGCTGAAAACTGTACTTCAGAAGAGATGTTTCTGCATAAACTAAAAGTGATTTTATTCTTGGATTGATAGTATCTGATTTTAGGAGAAAATATTTTAGAATATTTTGCTCAGCCTAAGAGGAATTTGGGTACAAGCTACTAGGTGGGAAACACATTATTTTGGATACATGCAGAGCTTCATTTTGCATTTATTGATTCTGCTTAGTAACCTAATTGCCTTCTAGGTTCAGCATTTAGCATGCTAATTTTGATTTAGTGTTTGTATTTCTGAAAACAACCTTGGAACAAACCATATATTAACACTGTGTGTTCTTTAGACAGCTACTGGAATTCCAGAATCTACTAAAAAGCATAATATGAAGGTAAATTACCTTAATATATTAAAGATTATTATTATATTCTAACATTTTCTGGTAAAATTGCGTCTCTCTTTCATCTGAAACTGTAAGATAACATTTTGTTTGTGAGAAATATGATTTATTCTGTTTTAAAATAAATAGGTTTTGAATGTTTATTGTTGCTACTGTACCACATTATGAATAATTCATTTTAGTAGCCTTTTCTAAGATTGTAAATTAATGTCAGATTTCTGATGTGAGAAACTTTTAAGCCTTTTTCTTGAATGCAGTACAAAAATATGTAGAGCTAAAGAATAATATATCTAGTTTCTTTTTTCCTTTTCAACATTTTGGTGGTCAGCTTAAGAAATTATCTTCACAGTGAATTTTGAAATCATGGCCTAATTTTTTCTTGACATTTGTCTTTTTGTCTTTCTTCTTATTTGCAGCTTTTGTTTGCTTAGATTAAATTTCATTTAGATCATGCATATATCTTTTATATTATTGTTAAATTGTATAATGAAATATCTTCAGTGCTCTAGTGATGATATAAATGCACATATACTTGCACTGAGTTGATTGCCACTTGTGTAGGCACAGTGAAATTAAATTGTGTAGCAATGTCAGCACAGCCCACAATGTCTTGAGACTATAAATACTGAGGCAGTTAGTTCATCCTGAGTTTTGCGCTATTGCAGACACATTGCTGTTGCAATACCAGAGCTAACTAATTTGTGTCTGAGCTGGGTAAAGTGGCATACGATGATACGACTGCTCCTCTGAAATGCATTGTAGATGTACTCCTTACCAAATAGTAAAGTTAAGAAAAGGAATGGAACAGCAATATTATAATTAATTTATGCTTTCATCTGAAAAATAAAAGATGATAGCAAGTTGAAACTTGACTTTTGATTATTCCTGCATATATTTCCTCTGGTTCTTCTGTTTCAGTAGCTTCGGGATTGACCCATTCTCACTTATCCCAAACACTTATTGTCCTCTCACTTGATTATCACAATGTTATCCTGTCATTTCTCTTTCCTCTCTGCATTTTTGTAAATATTGTTGCTAAAGTATGTTCTTTGATATGTTGAGAGAATATTGAGCCACACTTACGGAGCCTGTGCATTGAATACAATATCAAATTACACCTTGTTATCCTCTTCTCTAGGACTCTATCTTATCGGCCTTCCATTAGCATCTGTTTTGTTTTTCATTATTCCCATCTGTGTGCTCTTCTTTATCCTTTTGGTTATAGTGATCCATTTATTTTCTTCCCTCATATTTCTATTTGCATTTTCATCAGTAAACATTTTGTCCATTTTATTTCAGTCATGGTTTCCCATTTTCACGTGATTCCGTCTGCAAATATCCCAACTGTTATCCTTGAAGGATTTTCTTAAATTTGTCTTTCCAAAATTCTTTCTCATGTTAAAAAAAAAAATTAAAAAATTAAAGGAGGTCTGGAAATGTAGTCCTGATGTTCGGTGATAATTTGTCCTCAATCAGACAGAAGCATTTCTTACTAAAGACTTCAACTGTGCATTTTAAATCTTTTCTCAGGCACAAGGGGTCTGTGTTGACAGATGCCAAATCTTCAGTGCATGGTCTAGGGCAGAAATCAGTAGAAAAAATCCTGCAAAGTACGATTTCCTTTGGCTCTAGTTCAGGTCATAAGCTTGTGAAGCTTTCTATGAATTAGTAGTCTGGTGGCAATTGGGAAAATGGTCTGTTATTCAGTGGGCCAGAGGTCAGCAAGAGTGAGTGCTGGAAGAGAGATAACTGATTAGATGGCATGACAATAAGATCATTCTGAGTGATTACAATCAAGTTCAATTAAAAGTGTCTGTCCAGTATGTCTGTAGCGTAACGATCATTATGACATCTAGATACTTCTTAGTATGTGAATACACAACTGCCAAGACCTCTAATTTTATTTTCTCATTAGAAAATTAGCCTAGTTAATAATAGCTTATGCTTATAATCTCTTACTGTGGGGGATCACTGTGTGCTTTACAAGGTGCTTTTGTTTTCATTTTATAGTTTAGAAATCTGTGGCTCACAAAAGTTAAGAGCTTCTGTGTTACATTATAGAATCATCGTTCGAAGCATTTTGATATTATCTTCTTTGAAGTACATTAATTCGATTGAAGCCCATACCTTTGATTATTCTTTAAAATTGAACAAAGTATGTGTCATCCTGAATCATGGTAGTTAGGATGGACTTCTCTTTGTAGGGATGCTATTTTTCAGTCTGCCATGCTTCAGCAGATATTAGCAATAATTTATATTATTTCAGAGATAATGTAACAATAATAGATATTATTTCAGCAGTACGGGAAAACTTAAATACTGTCAGAAAAATTGTGTTAGGTTATCTCCACTGACTCAGACTAATGAAGAATGAACGAACTGAGTGAAGAAAGTGTAGAGAGAACAAGCATTGTCTTTTGCAACCTATTCAGTTTTGACTGATTTAAACTAGGTGAGGAGATAAGCAATATTATGTGCTTTGAGAGTACTGTAATAAGCCTTGTTAACTGACAGTAATAACTGCAAGACATATGTTAAGTTGTTGATTAATATGAGAAAGAAAGAATACTGAAATCAGAAAGTTATATTGCTATAGTTTTTTAATTGTGATTTAGTCTTTATTATCCATGTGGCTTCATAGTGATAGCAAATATAGGCTAGTATATTTTAAAAAAAATAAAATTGCAAAGTGTATGAGTTAGAAAATACGGAGAAAATTAAGTATATGCTGATTAATACAACCCAGTATGATTTTATGGTGGGTGCTACATTGAAAGATATAATTTTCAAATGTTGCAGAAAAATTTCAAGACAATCTAACCAAATAAATTTATTTATTAGTAGTATTCTTAATTAACATGTTTTAGTCCTATAAAATAATATTATCGTGCAGTAGTAGAGCCCCCCAAAATATTAGCAAGTCATTACTCCACTTCTGTTAGCCAAATGATAGCAGAAAATGTCTTAAACTGCTTAGCAGAGGAATGTGGAGACGCAGTTTCTTATGAGAGTTCCAGCCGATGTAATGTCTTGTAGTATGATACACATAGGTGGTGCTACCTTGACCCACACAATTTTAGTGGAGTGTATTCAGACTGAAGTCTATTTGAGTGAGTTCTGTTACAGGTTGTGTTCTAGGCCTTATCAGCTCTAAGATACAGCAAGTAAATTAGAAATAATAGGAGAGAAAGGGAAAAAAAAAAGATGCTATTATCCATATGACTGTGTAATCCCTGGTTCTGCAGGGGCCAAATCCCTCAGCATGTATAGAATTAGAGTTTGCAAGAGAAGTTTTGCATACGCTGAACAAAACCAATGTGCTGATTATGAAAAATTAGTGTTCTTTTTAAAAAAAATTTAAAATATGCCTGATAATCCTCCGTGGTTTCTGATATCCCCTATTATGTTCTTATTTGTAAAATGAATATTTTTCTTTATAAATTGGTATTTACAGCACTTCTGCCATCCTAATGAACTATATGAAGCTGCCCACCTGTTCAAAATTAGAAGTATTTTTAATTTTAGTTTTCTTTCCTAAATTAGAAATTATTTCCATCTTTGGAATGGACAGTGGGATTGCCATTTTTCTTGTGAGTCTGGGATGTTCAAAAGCAAAAGATCCTTCTGTTGCTGACTTCCTTACACATCAGCAGTATGACAGAAAGTAATCTTTCAGTCACAGAGGTAATGCTTTCATGTCAGTATGGTAAAAACATGAAAATGAGGACAAAGACTTGATAGATTCCTGGCTTTGAAGACTGGCCTTTGCAAAAAATGTGTCTATTTGGTTAAGGCTAGTGACATATATTGATATATTGTTTATTTAAAAGATTTTCACTATTGAGAGTAACATTTAAAAATTGTTCTAGTAATAAAATATACACATTTTTATTTCCAAGTATATAAATGAAAGAAGTATATGTTATAAAACCTAAGGAGCTAGAATATTATTAAAATTAGGAACCACGAATAATTGCTTACTTCTAAAGGTGATAATTGTTTTGTTAAATGACTGCTTGCACAATGTTTCATAATGTAATATATCTTTCTAATGCATTTAATAAAGAAAAGGTTTTTGTTATAATGAATGTGTTGTAAAGTGGTGTATACATATGCAAACTCAAAATTGAAATTAACCTTGGATATATTAAAGAAGCAATTTTCATTAACCCTTTTATCTCATAGCTAATATGCTCTGTGTGCTAGAGGACTTCTGTTAATATCCCATTAGCTTCTTATTTGAGAATAAAGTATTATTTTTAAGATTAGATTTTGGTATAAAATAACCTTGCCACGGATTCACTCTCGGAGTATACTATTAGAAGTACAATACCGTATATAAGAGAAGTAGTGGGTTTTGTTGTCTTTTTTAATTGGAAAGATTTGATATCTCTTCAGGTTCATAAATAAACAGAGCTAAAGTGGCATCTCTCTGGATATCTAGTAAGACTAACTTTGAATGGAAATAGTAGTGCTAAATATGCACGTGTGTCACTGGTTTTGAAGACTCAAAAGCATCACTTGAACTGTATCATTGACCAAGATCAATTCTTGTCCGCAAAAAACAATAATACCGCTCAACAATCACTATATTGTGACTTAAGTATTATACTAATTGCTTTAAAAATACTGATACGTTTTCTGATTCAGTTGAATAATTTGTAATAAGATTTTGTTTGCTTTGAAAATGCACGTCTTTATTTAATGTTTTTTATCTTCTTTTTTTGGAAAAATAAGGGCCTACCAAGCACAGATCTAGTGAGACTAGATTTGGATATACAGTCCAATAAAAGAAAATTAATTTTTAATCCACTTCATTAGAAAACTAAATCAAACTTAACTGTCCATCTTGATAGGCTAGAAACTTCTGGAAATCAAAGACTTTCTAGAAGAGCCGAAAAAGTCAGTATGTGATGTGATCGACTTTGTCTAGGAGCATCTCTGCAGACCATGTCTTTATATAGCCCAAACCTCTGATTTAGCTCACCCTCCTAGGTTTTGCAAATAGCTTATTGACTCAACTACGACTTTGGCTAAAACCCTGCACTTCAGCCTATATATAGATGTGAGTAATGTGAGAGTAGTTGGTCTGCTTTTGTCTTATGGTTTCTTTCTTAACGCAGAATAAACATTACAAAGATCAAGGCATCTGAGCCGAAGACCCTGCTGAATGGTTTTGTGCCTCATCATTAGGAACAAACTGAAAATCTCTAAGACCAAGTGCTACCTGTCTGTCTTAGCAGATGGATGGAGAGCAGATGTGTGGTATGATGGAAGGACTCAAAGACAAGCTGAGAATGTGCCTATGAATTGTGATGTTACACTTCTTCCAGAAGCTCTGAGTTTCCTATTAGCCTAGCTGTAAGGAGCTTACTTGCCTCTGTTTCATGGATGTTGTCCTTCACCTGTCTCCATGTCTTATACTGTTCCAGCCTACTCTGGGTTCTATGGCTCATGTTAATTGTCTACTAATACAACTGCAATATAAAGAGCCGTGTCTTCAAGGTGTTTCAGTTGTAGTAATTCCCAGTTTTGACAGTCAAAAAAGGCGCTGGTTATATTGAGGCTTAGTTGGCAGAGATATGCTGGGTTTTTTTGACACTGTGGCAGCAGCATTTGGTGAAGGAGAAATGGGACGTAAAATCATATTTCATAGGACTTTTGAAGTAAATTTCCTCTAGATTTTGTGTTTTGAAGATAAAGGTGAAAAGTAAGAGCAAAAGTGAAAAAGAAGATACGAGATTTTGTTGCTATGGAGGAAAAGGGAAGATTTGAAATCCATGGTTACAAAGGCTCTCTCTCCTTTGGTATCTTCCCTTTCATGAGGAGTTGTGAAGGAGCTCATACTAAGGGCATGTTAAGAAAGACCAACCTGATATTATGAGTTATTTGATTGACTGTAGTGGTTAAATTGTCCTAACGTGAATACATTATATATGAGAATCAGGAGATGTTGGGGAGAATCAGAGGGGAATTTTGGAGTTTTCTTTTACAATGTTGAATTCATTAAGTTGAAGTTTTCTGTTTAAACCCATGGAAAGATATGTTATTTGTTTCACTTGTGCCTTGTGTGGGGAATGACAGAGCAAAGTGGAACCATATAGAGGGAGGGAAGATTTTGGCCAACATCGAGAGCTGCTGAGCCTGCTTAGAAGGGAGATGCTTTCAGAGCACAAAGTGCCATGGGCAGGAGAGTGAGGGTGAGAGTGCAGCAAGAAGAGAGGCTGGAGAACCCATACACTGTGAAACTGTTGAGAAATACAAGAAGCAGATTCGGGGATGGCCACAGAGGTGACAGTATTTTCATGGGGAAACAGTGAACGCTACCTAGAATTTGTTTCAATTCTACCAAGTTCACTGAGTAGGAAACTAAAAACAATTGTAGGAACAGCATCTACTTGCAAGGGTGCAGTGTGCATGGAAGATCTGTTTTGATTTTTATTCCTTCTTCCTTAGTCATTTTGAATTTTCTTTATTTAAATGCCAATTAATCTAGTTTATTATATAGTAAAACCTCCTGCTTTTTGTTTAAAAGCTTTATTGGCTTTTGGAGTACTCACTTATAAGAAAAAGATGTAGTTCAATTTCAGTAATATGTCTGACTCAGATTCTCATCCCATCCATCTTAAATCCATTTTCTTTTTTTAACTGCCTGCATGCCCTCGTCACAGTTCCCAGGCTTGGTTTGCTTGTGCAGTAGTTTGCAATTTGCATGTTTGGTTACCTCTATGTCTAGCATGCAAGGCAAATTACATTTCTTTTGTGACCAAAGTACAGGGGGCCGTATTCAAGAGGACACCCACTTGTGTCCTTACTACCTTGTAGCCAGCTCCAGGAGTTTACTGTTATTAAAGTGTGAGACTGTATGTAGAAAATGCATTACTCTCTTTTTGTCACTGTAATGCTCTTCAGCCTGTTGCTTAGCAGACCAGTTTTCATATGTCTCCTGTAGATTTGAATTACTTATGATCATGATATGATCATATATGATATATAACCCCCATGCCCTCCAACCAAGCCATTGCTTTGACGGTAGTTTGGTGTTTAAATGGCTAGAGCCATAACTTTAACATCTTCGTTCTGTAGAGAAAATATTGTTAGAAAAGAAAAGCTCTTGAAGTAAAACTGGATGATTTTAATGTACATAGCGATGTATTTGAAGGTGAGAATGTATCCAAATGTCTACATGTATACGTCTACTTTATGGATATAAGTGTGTGTTTTAGTGAAAATTCCTGTGTTTATGAATGTAGCTATTTTACAAATAGTGCTCAGCTGATTAATATTTAAAATCAGCATTTAACACTAACAGAATACATCAACTTGTAAAAAGTACATTTGTTCTAGAATACATGTTTTCATTGCCAACTGCCTCTTTGAAACAGTCTTTCCCTTAGCTTCCTACCTTGGCCTCTCCTTGCCCTTCACTCTGGCCATGTTTTAGGCATCATTTGCTGATGAAATCCTTATTTCATGTTAGCATAGGAAGTAAAAGAATATGTCGATGGCTTGGATTCCTCTTGGTATTCTGATGATCCCTGAATAGAGAGAGTGATGTGCTGTCACTCTCGCCATAACTGTCCAAGGTTGAGAATTTGATTACATCTGTCAAAATATCTTTTTACTTTCATCTGAAAATGAAAACAAGTTGAATAAAATCCACTTTACATTTGAGCGAAGCTGTATAGTACTTATATATATAATTAAACTTGATTTCCTGAGGACTTTTATCTGTTAATACAGAAATTTTTGTCCTTTCATGACAATTATCATCATATGTGGATGTCTTTCTTCTTCTTCTTTTTTTGTTTTAAGAGCATGAAGTTAAATGAATTTGAGGTAGGTTGGCAAACGACGATAGCTGTACTTCAACAGCTGTTTGCTTTCCTGAATTGTCCTTGGTGCTGAAATTGCTTTTGTACCTAAACAGCAAAATGTGTTTATAGGGCTACAGAATATGGAGATAAATTTAGCCTGTCAAACAGATATTATTGGGGCTTTTTTTGTGCTGTGTTTCTGGGAGTGGATCTTGACTACAGTGCTTTAATTCCAAGCTGTGTGTGCCTTTGGACATCTTACAGGACTGTTCGTGGAGCTTTTCTGTTTGATTTATGACCTTGCCTGTGTGGACTTCTGATCAGATTTTATTCTCATTTAGTGCAAGAGGGGCTAATTATGAAAGTGACAAAGACTCTTTCATTGTGCTAAAGCTTTTTGAATGACAAAATGGGGGCTTTAAATTAAAATGAACTTTAACAAGGCATTTTCACATTGAAGTGATACACACTCTACTACTGATGATAGAGTAATTCATTTTCAGCCCTTTCTGATTCTATAAACACATTGTCTCACAAGATCAGTAATTTTTTTACCTCTCAGGATAATGAAGAGTGGATGATAGACCAATGAATTCTCTTTTTACAGAACTGTTTTGACATTGTTAATTTTTTCTTAAATATCAAAGAAAGGACAAAGAGCTGTGATTTTATTGCATTAATATTAATAATCATTTATCTGCCAGAAAAACATTTAAATATCACTTGACATTTGCAAAGAAGATTAATGTTTAATTTACTACAAACATAGAAATACTTTGAAATAAAAGGAAATGCTTCAGGATTGGGCAAAATGGAAAAAAAAAGCAAAACCAACAAAATTAAGACCGACATTCAGCTGCAGTAAAATATTCTAACCATAAGAGAAGACAAAAATGTGTTGGTACTATCTAAAATGTAAATATTTAAATTATCGTTTCCGATTGAAAAAATAGCATCAACTAGATATTTTTTAAGGTCTAATTTAAGCTTTATCTAAACAAAGATAACTGAGGGTAAGCAGTTTTCTGTTGCATTTATCTGGGTACAATTAAGAAGGCCTACTATACATTCTATCAGTATCATAGAAACAAAACAGCATAGTGTAGTTCCTTAGTAGTACATAAATATATATAGTACATTGAAGTAAAGCTAGGACATCAACGATATTGGCATTTCATAATTATTGGAAAGATTGAATGTTAAAGAAGGCTTCCAGAACAGGCTGGTGACTGGAGGAAAGAAAATAGCAAGGCACAAGTCAGAAAATTATGTAACTGAAAATACAGGAACAAGTTCCATAACCTACAGAAGGATCAAAATACTGTATAATAAAGAGAAAAGTACAGAAACCACCTTGTTTTGCACAACCACATCAGCCTAGGAACAGCAGAGGAGTAGGTGAACAGTGAAGTTGTGTATCAGTCTAATCTGATGAAATGGCTAAAAATGTGCCTAGGCTGCATGGAAGTCTATCTGTAAATTTTATCATGGAGATTATATTACAAGATTTCACTTCTAGGCAATGAAATAATGGGATTAATGTATTGAATCAAAATAACATTTCTAGCCCCCAAACTGTTTTGTGACTAGATTGATAATGACATAGAGAACCAAATTCAGTTTCATAATAAACTAAAAGAAGACCATGGCTTCTGCAAAAGCTGTGTATAGGACAAGTGTTATTCAGATTCAGTATTTGTACTGAAAGTCTATCCTTACAGTACCATTGTTCAAAGAGATTTTTGTTTAAGATACAGAAGGAAAGTTTTAGCTATAAAATCAGTAATTTATTAATCAAATAATGTTCTTATTCAGGATCCATCTCCAAATGCAAGATTCTTTTATAGATTCTTTTTATGGAGCCTTTCTATTACTACTCTTTTTAATAAAAAGGGCCAATTTATTTACAGTTGTAGTGACTTTGAAGAGATCCTTGAGAATATAATTTAGCTGTAGGTTTCATTGAGGTTCCCATCAATTAATTTTCCTGAAGTGACAGTTTGTAGTTATACTATGGAAGAATTCCCTTGGCAAAATGGTGATTCCGTGTATCAGGAACCAAACTGGGCCAAATGCAGAATTACAGCATTAATCTTCAGTAACAACTCATCTGGAATATCCTCACTTGTAGGATGAAAGAACTCTTCTGCCTTTTGCATTATAAGAATTCATAGGGCCTTTGCAAAATGATGACTATATTGGGTAGGAAGCGTTACATAAGTATGGGTACTGTAATGTACTTAAGAATACAGAACATATTTAACCATTCATAATCTGTTGCTTGCACATCTTTGATGTCTAGGCAGCAGGTAAATATTAGAATGTTTTACATTAGACGCTGTAGGTGGCAACAGATTTCAATTCTGTATATTGAGTATCAGGCCCTGACAAAGTAGGTATTTAGAGATATGTTTCTCCCTGCTACACACTAATAATGGTACATCCCACCATGGTACTAGTTCATATTCCCTGATCTGCCTTGGTGGTTGCTTCCATGGTTAAGGCTGCAGACATTGTTATAATTTATTTATTAACTTATTAATTATTTATTTAAGATAGCACCCATTACATGCTAAGTGACTTCCAATCAGGAATTTTCCCAAATGCCTTTCCTTTAAGAGCCTTGCTTTGAAAGATGTGATACATACACAATTGTAAGGTACCCATTTTGATTGTAAGATACCCATTTTGATAGCATGTACTATGTTAAAGAAAGCTGAGTTTCGTGACACTAATGCAAAACCTCTTTGTATTCTGAGTTTCCTTTAACAAAGGTTCACTGCCATGGATAAATAACTGCCCATCTGTCATTGGAGGCCTCTGGGGAATGGATAAAGAGGGAGCAGAGAAACCAGCAGTCTGCTATTTTTCTGGGGATTTGGTGTTTCTGGTGCAGTGGGTGTGCAATGGCCATCGTAGGCCATGGGCCTCTCATTTTTAAGTGTTTTTGACACTCCCTACTCAGTTTACTGCTGCCATTTTCTGTATTTACATAATTTTGTGACTTTGTCTGGAGAATTTGTCCTACAGTCTTGGGCTCTACTGATATTTTTGAAATTCATAAGAATCTCACAGATGTAAGAAAAGGAATCTGACTGCATTTTATCCGTCCTTTACAGTTTCTCTACACAGTGAACACTGACATTTTATTCTTTACAGCTCTGGGTTTTTAGGTCCTGAAAGCTGAAAGCATCAGTATTTATTGATAAAGGCAATTTTGAAATAAGGCAGTTTGGCTGCAAATGATAAAATATCAATCTCATTTGATCAAAACTATTGGATTTCTTCAGTGAGATTTTATTATATAATTTCTTTATACATATGTAAGCCTGATGTTTACACAATGGTATTTGTAGTATATTGGGATATTTGTTGCTTGTATTTTGCTATGGTGCTGTTTTGATCATGGTGTTTATTTCTGAGCAACGATGATCACTAAATCTTTAGGATTACTTGTTGCTGGTTTTCATTGTGCTCTAAACTGGGATCACTGTTACGACTGCTCATCATAATGACTATAAAAAGACAGAAAGTATTCCAGTTCTCCTAGTTGCTCTTTCTAAATGGTATTGTTTACTATTTTGGATTATCTTTAAAGGAAATAGGTGGCCTGGGGGATTAACACATGCTAGAACTTTGAAAGTATTTATATTGTGGAATCTCTAATAGTATCCTCATTGCAGAAGGAGCATCAAAAATACCACTCAATAAATTTTAATCCCTGTATTCTCCCTCCCCCCTTGCTGTGACATCACTCAAACACCAAGAGATGTAAATTATACTGAAAGGTAGAACTCATCCAAAATCAATCCTTTGGTGGCACTGTCCAGACTGTGAAAATATGAGAATCTTTTTGTAACTGTTTTTAGTAAAAGAAAAAAAAATCAGAGCATCATCCCCTCCACTTTCTTGTCTTTTATATTCAACTAATAAAGCAAATTTAAGCTGGTTTATGCCTCTTTCTTACTTTTTAAAGAATCCCTCTTTCTTAAAGGTTTCCACTTCCCTTTATTTTCTGTGTGGAAGACAGTTCTTTGGCTTGCCTAAAAATGGCCCCTTCATTCAGAGGCTAATCCCACAACTTTCTTTTAATCTATTGATTCAGATTAGCTGCTGTGGGTGATAAATTCTGTCTCCTACTCTAATTCAGATAAAAATTTTAATTTATATAACTCCCGTGGATGTTTTATTCTAGGCCATACTGTTCATTAATATTTCTGCAATGTAACTCAGTACAGAGGAATTATAGATTTATTTGTTGCACTTGTTTAGGACCACTCAGAAACAGTAACTGTGATCCCGGGTACGGGCAGAATGCTGTTAAGGAATGGGTCTTACATCACTTGAGAGGAAAAATACTGGAAAGAGTGGAACTCATACTGTGATCCAGAAAACTGTGGAAAATCTGATTGTGCTCTTATTGTTATGAATTAGGAGCAACACTATTAAAATCAATATTATTACACCAAAAGAAATAAGGTATTTGGAAAGGATAAGAACATTTATAAGTTTTGTATTCACTGCTCTTCTCCATATTGTTGCTGAATCATTTGGTAGTAAAACAAACAACGAAGTGGAGACCCATAACTCTTATATACCTAAAAGTGCAATACCATTTATCTTAATGCTGTATTCAAAGATAAACAAGAAAAGTGTAAAAACTAGAATTTTCATGTGCTGTCAGTCACAGTTAGATTTTATCACATTTTCTAATTACAATAAAAGCTCAATCAGAATCGCTCAGCCTCTATAAGCTGTGCACTAATATTCACCTCTTAGTTTACCCTTTCCAGTGATAGGAGCTGGCCTTTTACCAGTTGCTGCTAAGAGCTAAGGTAGTTATTCCCGAAAAATCTTTTTCACAAAAGCTACTGATTTATTGTCCTTTGGATGTCACTATTGATAAAAACTTAAACCATAATGGAAACACAGCAATTTCTACTTGCTTAATTGCGGAGACAGGATAGAAAAGAGACTACAAATACAAATCTGAAGCATCCAGCTTCTCAAACCATGTACTTTTGAAATGCTTTGTCGTGAACATTTTTCAAAGGCGATTTGGATTTTGACTGAAAGCTGAGTCATGAGCATTATTATTGTTTTAAGTGAAACATCAGGCTCTTAAAAGAATACTATATTGTTGATGAGTATTGAGGATTTTTTTTTCCAAAACATTGATTTAACTGTAGCATTGTAGATACTACTTTGTATTGCAGAGCTTAATATGTGCAATTTTAATAATTTAAAATATACTTTAATTTACAAGGTGTTGTAGATGTTGTTTTTTTCACGGTATTGTCTTTTTATTTAAATCATATGCTTTGCAGTTTCAGGAATCTTGATTTGACATATGCTTGGGCAGGAGTCCAGCAGATGATGGAAAAACAGTCACAGGTTTTTGGAGATCATCATTATTTCATTAGATTTTTTCCTGTTTAAAAATCAAACTGTTTAAATCCTGTTTAAAATCAAGGACTGCTCACCAAACTATTTTTCATAACTTCTTTTCGCAGACAAAGACCATAAAGCCAGTGGGACTTTACAACTGATACTCTTAGAGGCCCTCCTTTCAGAAAATCTATAAATCTTTCACTCAAGAGAAGTTTTTACAGATCTTGGTCCCTGTAGTTCCTGTTCCACTTAGAATGTATCAATAAAATTTCTTTGCATTATCCTTTCGGTGTGTTTTGTGATCTTTAAGGATGAATTCCATTGAGGGTAGTCCATAATCTACATTTCACCTTATTTTGTGAAGTATAGAGTTGCATGAAAATATGGATTAATACTTTTTGGCTATCTTGGACTTGATCCCAGGTTCAACTGGTGAAAATGATGTATATTCCAATCTGTTTCTTGGTTGTTTTTGTTTAAAGAATTTGTATAGATTGAAATGCAGCTGCAAGTGTATTAGTGATTTTCTATTGCTTACTTGTCAAGATTTTTATTGTGTGAATGAAAAATAGTATTTCAAAACCTGGCAGCATATTGACAAAAACAGAAGAGCACTTTGTGTAATTCTCTTTTGAAAAACTACCTCTTTTAGAGACAGAGATTGCCTCAGCTACTTCCATTCATATGTATCTTGATCAATAGATTTATTGATAGCTTTTAGCCAAGATTTAATTCTTTTTTTTCTCCTCAATTTACCATGGTGCTCACTTTTCTGAATTAAGAAACTAGAATTAGGCTCCTGTAAGCAAGGCATACAATATGCAAGTGCTCTAGGTGTAAAAGGAGGCATTTGACCTTTTGTTGCTAATCTGTGACAGGTGCAGGCTATTTTTCTTCCAAATGGTGTTAATTTTCATGTGCAAATCCACCCCCTGAAACCTGCATTCTATATATCCACCACAGGGGAATTGGTGGTCATCATGAGTACTGTAATGGACAGCTGAGAGAGATAATCACTGATATTTCAGTATATTCATGCTTGCGGCTCAGTCATTTTTAGTGCACTTCTGTTTTCACTGCTTATTAGGGAGGCTAAGTTAGTTATTCATTGCTGGACAAAAAAAGTGTCTGAGAAAGTTCATGTGCAGGGAACAGCACATTGTTACAAATTAGTTTCCTTTACCATTTCTGGCAAACTCATTACAAAGTAATCGCGCCCTGCGCTGAAGTGCACTTCCTCTGGGACCAATAACTGTAAATAAGCAGGGCTGCAAGCTGGCTGATAAGTTGTTGTTCTGAAGATAACGGTCCTTTTTAGCAGAGTGTTTGACCTTTTTCTTTATATTGCCTCAGGCTTGTCTAAGACCCTCAAGGTCTATTTTTCATCTTAAAATTCTCTGTAGGGAAGCACAATGTGTGGTTTAAGAAGATTTTAGGATTGCTTAACATATCTATATTTTCTTTTCTAGCATTTTTATGATAATTGTTAGAATGCTTAGGACATGTAGCTAGCATTTTCTTAAGCAGGTTTTCTTTCTTTGTGTAAAGTACACTTTTTATTGATGTAGGAAGCAATATACGTTAATATTTTATGAGGACTAAGTGTGTGTTGCATGATTAATAAAATAGTAACATTGGATTTTTTCTGACTTTTAAAGTAACTTGAAACATGCTATTGACCCCTTTCAATAGTCACATTTTGAGACTATTGCTCTAAACTTTACTCTGTAAAGCAATTTAAGCAAATATAATTAAGAATTTCTGCTTGAATGATTAAGGAGACATATATCTTCTTTTCTCTGTATGCTAAGAGTATTGAACAGAACTGTGACTGAAAACTGAGCATGTCTTAAAAACAAACCCCAAAGCAAAATGAAAGTCGGTTTAGAGACATTTGGGAATTTAATTTGTTCGTATCTTCCCATCATGTTACAAAGATCTCTGGCAGTGGTTTTTTTTTTTAAGTAAAATAATAATAGAACCCCCCCCCCCAACTAATTTCAGAGTGCATAGGAGAAAATATCCATAATATTTTGTGAAGTGCTGACTACTGTAATAAATTGCTTATTTTACTTTAAAGATATAGTCAGAAAACCATTTGACAACCAGACATGGACCCAAATTGTAAGAAAGAAACTTCCACCCCCATCCCCCAAACCATTACACAACAAAATGTTTTAGGTTTTGGATGGCCACTAAGTTCTGATCTTACTGCTCATAATGTTGGGCTTTTTTTCCCTTGAAGATCACATTACTCAATCAGTTCATGAATTTTACATGTACTTTAAAAAACATTAATATCTTATGTTTTATAATGTTAACCCCCAAATATAGTGCCAATCACAAATTATGGAGTGACAATGCTTAAAATAGTGTTCTATAATCTCATAGATTATGAGTTCTCCATTTGGATCACAACAACTCCATGCAGCATTACAGACTTGGAGAAGAGTGGCTGGAGAGCTGCCTGGCAGAGAGGGACCTGGGGGTGTTGGTTGGCAGTGGCTGAACATGAGCCAGTAGAGTGCCCAGGTGGCCAAGAGGGCCAGTGGCACCTTGGCCTGTGTCAGACATAGCGTGGCCAGCAGGACTGGGGAGGTGATTGTGCCCCTGTGCTCAGCACTGGTGAGGCCGCACCTCGAGTGCTGGGTTCAGTTTTGGGCCCCTCACTACAGGAAGGACATTGAGGGGCTGGAGCGCGTCCAGAGAATGGCAACGAGGCTGGTGAGGGGCTGGAGAATAAACCCTACAAAGAGAGACTGAGGGAACTGGGGTTGTTTAGCATAGAGAAGAGGAGGCTGAGGGGAGACCTCATCCCTGTCTACAACTGCCTGAAAGGAGGTTGTGACGAGGTGGGTGCTGATCTCTGCTCAGAAGTGACGGCGATAGGACAAGAGGAAATGGCCACAAGTTGTGCCAGGGGAAGTTTAGATGGGACATTAGGAAGAATTTCTTCACAGAAAGGGTGGTCAAGAATTGGAACGGCTGCCCAGGGAGGTGGGGAGTCCTCATCCCTGGAAGTGTTTAAAAGATGGGTAAATGAGTTCCTAAGGGACATGGTTTAATGGGGAGACAGGTACGGTTGGACTTGATGATATCAGAGTTCTCTTCCAACCTTATGATTTTATGATTCTATGATAGATCTGACTTCTATATTGAATAAAGCAGTGATGATTTCATGTGGATGTGAACCCAAAGTGAAGTAAAGCAAAGCTGGTGTTCTAGAAGTATGATTTTTTTTCTTTGATTTTAAAAGAATGTGCTTAAACAATATGTTTATGAATAGATGCTTGCTGATATCACAAATTATGAGACTAGCAATGTAGACAGGATAAGAACTGTACATGGGAAGGGTATTATAGTAGTTTTATTGAGACTGAAAACTATTGGTAGGTACATTGCACAAAATTAATGCTATCTAGCTTTCTTTTAAATTTATCATCATTTGAGCACAGAAGCTGTACCTCTCAGATACTGTAGGGCAGAGTATATACATTGCGTAACTGCACAGAGATCCCTGTTGCATAGGAAGAACTTGCTGTATAACCATTCATTAAACAGTTTTCTCTATTGCTATACACCTTACAAAAAAGGAAAAAAGAAATTTAAAGGAGCCTTATAGAGCTACTAAAAAATAAAAGCAATTTGGAAGTTCTTTGCACTTCAGAAAAAACATTTATTTTCAGTGTTAAAATATTTAAATGTTATGATGGCCAAATGGAATAGTGTAATCAATGTTTAATTCCTGTTTCGTAGTTTCTAATGCATTTCACTGTGTTACCTGTGGTACTGGAATAGAATTCTCATTCATTATAATAAATCTATTTCTGTGATTACAGCAGTGTGAAAGCAGTATGTAAAATTGTTAACTTTGTGAGATTAGCATTGAGAAGTTTGGACACCAAAATGTATTTTTCAGTGGTGTTATCAGTTTTCTTTGAAGCATCTCTTAAAGCAAAGAAGTGTTTTGTTCTTACAGTTCTAGGCTTCTTTGCACCAAAAGTGCCATCTTGTTTAATGACATTGCTATGTGGGTTGAAATTAGGCTGACAGATTGTGAGCAAAGGCTGTGATATTACAAACAATAGTCTATTGAGCACGAGGAACTTGTTGAATTGGTTACCGAAGGCATTAGTGTTCCGTCCAGCCTATTTAGCATCTGGAAGGCAGAGAAGGAATAGAGGGTTAATGAAATGTACAAATGGTACTAAACTGCAAATGGCTGCAGGTGACTGTGGCAGCTGATGTGTACTACGAAGGAGCCGAGTAAGAGGCAGTTCTGTAGGCAAAAAAGTAATAAACTGAGAAACAATTCACAAAAGGAAAAAACCTGCATTAAGAGACAGGTGAGTATTCAAATCAAGTATTACAGATAAAGAGAAAAAACAGCATTGAGATTCCCAGAAATTGCACACATGATTAAATTGTTAAGGGTTCTGCTGTATTTGAGGTAGGTATATAGGTTTTCTAGAGCAGACTGGCTTGGAGTGGTTCCAGCTTACCAGCTGTATCACCGTTTCACTGATATTGGTACAATACTGCAGTGCTAATTTAGGGATCCTATGGACTCTGTAAAGTAGTTTTGAGTGGGCCATCTGTCCTCTGTACAGCTCAGATCAGTTTGATGTTAAAAGAGAAGCTGAAATGTGCAATAGGTCAGAAATCAAGGTCTCATTTTCCTGTTTGTATTTATTCTCTTAATAACCTTTTAGTTTCCTGTGCCTTGCAGCACATCTTCTTAATGATCTTGGAACTTAAAATAGACATTCAATTGCTTCTGTATTTTCCTTTAGAAGTGATTCAATCAAAATTTGCACCTCCTGTTCTATGTTGCTGCTAACTTAATCTGTATTGGGAATTACTGGGGTCACTGGGAGGCATCTATACCTACTAGTTTACGAGCTGGATCTAGTGCACAGTCTGCGTTGATTCAGCCTGCTGCCTTAATCTTAGCAGATCCGCTAGCATCATATGCACAACTCAAGCTGAACTGACCCCGGGCTTTCACGCATTAAGCTTTGTCCAGAAAGAGCTTAAACTATGACCTGTGAAGCAAATGGAATCCAGCCTCTGTGAATAAACAGCTTGGACCACCTACGTTCTGAAATAAATGAGAAATATTGTTTTCCCAGCAATGTCACATGTTCATGACATTTAATTAAAAATACGGTAAAACAAAGTCATTAAATAAACATATTGCAATGCAGAAGCTTGATTTTGTGACTCTTATTTACTTTGGATGATAATCTGTAGAAAAAAATAGTTAAAAATGTTAAGATTTGAGTTCTGTTGTGAAAAACAGTGATAGGTCTGGCCCATGTGGCAGAAAGTGCACTTACATGTGTAAGAGACAACCTAAAGTCAGGCAGATGTGGTAACCTCGCCTGGCAGCTAGACACCCACCCACCCACTCTCTCCCTTGCCCTCCTCAACAGGACAGGGGGAGAAAATAAGATGAAAAAGCTCGTGGGTTGAGATAAAGACAGGAATATCGCTTACCATTTGCCATTACAGGCAAACCAGAGTCGACTAGGGGACAACTGATATATTGCTGGTTTGGATAGAGAGAAACAAAGAGAAATTAAAACACCTTCTCCAAACTCTTCCTTGTTTCCCAGCATCAACTTCACTCCTTCATTGCTGACCTGCCCCCATGAGCAGTGTAGGGAGATACGGGGGGCAGTGGTGACTCCATAGCAGTTCCTCTCCGGTGCTCATCCCTCCTCACGCAGTCCTCCTGCTCCAGTCTGAGCCCTTCCTATGGGCCACAGTTCCTGTCAGGAGAGCCTGCTCCAGTGTGGGTCCCATGCGTCAGGAAATACCCACCTGCAGCACCCTCTCTCTACAGTTTGCAGGGAAGTCTCTGCCCTGGCACATGAAGCAGCCCCTTCCCTCCTTCTCCTCAAACCCTTGTTCTCCTCAGACTTCCTCACTCCTCACTACCCGTGTGACATTTTTGCCCTTCTCTATTTATGTGGCACTGAGGTGGCACCAGCTTCGTTGAGGGTTTGGGCTGTGCCCTTTAGGAGTGCCATCACGAAGCCACCTACCTGGAACCGGCTGGAACCAGCACCTCAGAGCGTTCAGCCCTGCAGCCCCTGCTGCCGGCACCTGGGCACAGACACCCAATACAGCAGATGACATTATTTATATTTGGCAAAGGTATTCTAGCTGTACAATATTGCTGGTTTTTTTCAAATATTTCATATGCCAAATGTATCCTTCAGGCAAATGTTTAGGAACAGATTGTTAGCATGAAGCAGTTTTCTGCACAGGGAATCAGTGAAGAGCATTTTCTTCTGAAAAGAAGAATGTGGGTAGGAAAGTAGAGGATAACATTAAAATTAGGGAAGATTAGAAATGTTCAATTAGTAAAGCCAGGAACAATTTAGCATAAGGAAGAAATTCTGCATATATATTGATGAATAGATTTGAAATAATTTTTCCTGCTTGTTTTCTGCACCAGAACAGCAGATCAGCCAAATTTTGCTTCTTGTGCTTATACTGAGTAGTTTGTTACCACCAGTCATATTGACTGGAATAAGACGTGCTGAGGAGGGAATTGTTTAAGTCATATAGTGTTATAAATAACTATTTGAACCCAACAGCATATATCCAACCCCAAACAATATATCAAACCCCCAAAATATATCTGAAACCATAAAACCAGGTCATCTTACAGTGCTATTTTTTTAAATAAGTATAATTTAGTATTTGAAGTAAAGCATGGCCTTGTCTTACAAAACTTGATAGAGTGGATTTGGGGTTGGATCAGGAAAATGTGAAGTGTTCTTGTTTTTGTACTGCATTGTATAAATGAAATGCACAGTCTAAACTCTGTTTTTAAAAATCTTGGCACACTTCAAAGGAAAAATGCCAATTTAGCAATTTAAAAGCACTTAGCAAGTTTTCCCAGTGCTGAACTTCATTTCTATAGCCAGTGTGTTTGCTTGCTGAATAATGCCATAGGGGACAATGTAGCTTTGACTATATTTGAAAATATTATTCCATGAAATTCACCAGGAAAAAACTGAGGCAAAATCTTACAGCTTCGTTTGAGTCTTTGGAAGGAGGTGATAGTAGCTGCAAATGGTGGAGAAAAATTTTAAGATAGCTTTTGAATCCCAAAGGAGATGAAGGCTGGAAATCTCGAGCGTCTTTAGTCTTAGAGGTGCTTGAACGCGAGTAGCAAATAGAAAGAGAAATCCATACAGACAAGGGCTAAAAGTGATGCAGAAACATTATCAGAGAAGTGAAAAAAATGGAAGCAATTGAAAGGATGTTAGGACACTTAACTGGAATAGACAGATAAGAGAAGACTGCTAATTTGATTTAATAGTAAAATCCACATTGTCTTCTTTTTGGTGTATTCAAATACATGTAGCTTACTGGTAAGTGTTTTATTTTGTGACCATGATTAAATTTTTTAAAAATAATTCTGAACTCTTGTAAGGCTTATTATACTTACGTATTTTAACCAACAGAGGTAAAATTTTTATAAACTTTTACTGGTGTAGTTCCTGGGAAGTTCATCAGCCATTCATTTAAATGAATTATTTTCCATATGTTCTTGGTAGGTAACCTGGGACGGGTGGACCCTATCACAGACTTTGAGTATGACCTGTTCATTAGACCAGATACTTGTAACCCACGCTTTCGAGTTTGGTTCAACTTCACTGTTGAAAATGTAAAAGAATCACAGGTAAGTGATACTAAGCTAGTATAATAACTTTAAAAATTGCTTACTCCAGAATATATTTTCTTAAACAGGAAAGATGACATCCAGGGTTTGTAACTAAAAATTTCCTGTAAAATATGTTTTTATTCTTTATATTTTTGTAAGTAAAACCAAGTAACAGCGTGACTGGATAAACCACGTTTTTCAGCTATCCGAGACAGGAAGTAAGTACAAAACCAGTATATCATTTGCCATTTAACAGGAGTTATATTACTAGTGGCTACTACATCAATTTGTTAATATATGCACACCAAATGTATGTGTTAATGTATGAAGAAGGTTCAAATTGTATCACTCAAGCTTTCATTTAATGTGTGTAGAACAATGAGGTAGCCTTGCAAACAGGCTAGTGACTGTAGTAAAGGAGTGCCAATGCATCCCTTGTGAAAGAAGAGATTTAAATATGAGACAATATGATAGGCAACTGTTTCACCTCCTTTTAAGTAATATTTCTTTGCAGTAAATACATCTCTTGAGAAAGAAACTTCCTTGCTGTTTTTTCACTCATGTTAAACTAAGCCAAAAGAAGAGTTATGTACTAACTTTCACATTGACAAATTAAAGAAGATTGAATTGTACTTTTCACATGTATTTTGCATTTTATTCTGGTGTTCTGTTTTGATTTGTTATATATAATCAGACTGTCATTTTCACTTAATGAAAGAAAATGTATTTAGCAGAAGACAAAAAACTGCAGAAGGTTTGTATTTGTATTCCTATGAGACTAATATCTTAATATCCACCACTGTACCATTCCTGTTACAACTAGAAATCATGAAATTGTTTATCTGTCTTCCTGGAGCCTGATACTTTATCAGACAGACCCTTTCACCTACTGTGCCTTACTCAACTATGATCAAATTATACAGTCATGAGATGAATGGGAATCTGTCTCAAGGAGGCAAAGAGATGTGGTAGAAAGATACAATATGTATCTAGTGCTTACAGGATATTTGTTTTCATGGTTGTCTACATGAAGGAGAATGGTTTCACTATTAAGTTTGACTTGTGAAGGCCATTTTTATAATGTGTATTCCTATAATCTTTTTTTCATCTCTCCAATTTCCGTTAAAATGAGACCTGCATGAACGTAATCTAGTCTGGAACCTTTTAAAGGTCTTTGTACTAGCGGACATGGGCAGTATTAGTCATTGCAGCTCAGCTATATTAAATGAATGTTAGAAATTGCTACATCAAACATACTGTGTAATCTGGTTTGTGCATTTTGATTATTTTCTTTTATGCCTTACCAGAAAATAATAACAATGAAAACCATACCACTCAGTATTGTTTAAGGTGTTGCATTTGTACTCAAGTAACTTTGATCACTTTATGTGTAAAACTAGATATTTTAATTACCCTATATGAATAATTACCTGTATAATATTCTATTTATTTTTGAAATTATTATATAGGTGATGTGGGAGTAAGGCAGATCTATGCATATATACATCTTCTACTTCTGGTTTCAGACGCTTAGATGAGGACTCAAAAGGAGTAGCTGCTTTTATTAGTTTTGTATATTGTCTATATTACAGTTCCTTCTCATTGTTCCCTTCCTTCAACTTCCAGTGCTTATACAACTTTATTTACTTAGATTTGAAAATATGTTTAAGAATTTCTTCTCATTTTATCTCTAGTCATGCTTGATATTTCACACTAAAGCCTTTGCTCACAAAGAAATTGATTTCAATAGCATAATGAGAAAACAAGAAATCTCCTTTCATTATTAGACACTAGAAATCACCCATTCTGTTTTTCTCCTGTTGCACCAGACAAATCGTTGACACCCAACAGTGGACAAATGGATGAAAAAAAAGTGAACAAAAAAGACACAGTGTGAGAACAACAGCCATTAAAAGACTAGGAACACATAATTGTACTGAATGTGTTTCTGATTTAGGTTTCACTTCTACTACTGAATAGTACTGCAGTTTTTACAGTATGTTTAGTGTAGTATTTAGTGTTACTGATCTAGTGATATATTAAATGAAAGACCTATTAGACCTTCCTGCCAGCTCACCATCCATGCATTATTGTTCTGTAGAGAGCAGGTTTTTTCCATTCCAGTTTTAATTTTTTTAGGCCATGGAGTTTCCAATTCCTACATCTCAAAACTGTTTCATAGACTCATCTTGCTGACAGTGTTGCATGATATGTTGCCTAAAGCTTTCCTCTATTTAATCCCACTATTCCCAGTTGCAATTCTGTTTTGTAATGACTCCTCTTGGTACAAATAAATCCTCATCATCCTTGGCTAACATTTATATTTCTGTAAATTATAACATTCCTCATCATTTGTGTCTCAACCTAGCTATCACATTTGGTTCTTTCAGTCCTATATCCAACAGAGAACTTCACCTTAAGCATTTAAGGATTTTTCTGCTGTGGGGCCTTTGGACTTTCATTGTAAGTGAATCTTTCCAGCTCTTTGATAAATATCCTAGTTTCCCAGGGAAACAAATCTTCTATGACCACGCTGTCTACCTGCTAGCCTAGGTTTTTGTATGGCTGCTGATCTTTCTCCTCTTCTTTCTCTCTCAATAACTTCTTAACTCTTGGCTAGCTTCAACACCACTGGACAGGAATTCCTGCAAGTTTCAGGAAAACAGGCTACCAGATGGGCGAGAGAGCCATCTGTGTTCCCACTAGTAGAAAGGCTATAATATAAGATAATTTCATATTAAACATCAGAGAATCCACAGGGAGGATGCATAGGAGAAAGTGCTGATTGGAATTTTCATTTTTAAGATAGCAGAGAATCCAACCATCAAATCCAAATCCATAGCATTTACTGTTTTTCTTCTTGCAGAATTTCTTGGTTTTATTATTATTCCTCTTCCAGTTCCTTCAAATATTTTCTTTTTTTAATGTGGAACTAAAATTTATTGGACAATTCTGAGTACGCTTAATATCCCACCTTACAGAGTAGGGACTGCAGTGCCTTTGGTGTTTTACTGTCTCAGTATACACAGCTGAAAATTGCAGCAGCCTTTTGTTGCTGTATCACTATGGAAACACATGCCTAATTTGTTGTTCACTATCATACGTAAGTAGTCGTCAGAATGATTGCTTCCTTCCTCCTGTTAGGTATGGCTTAGGTTACAGTTGCGCTTCAGTAACAAGGGCAGGTAATAGAGATAAGCTCTGTAGCATAACAGTGACAGCGCTCATATTTTCAGAATTATTTTTGGAATATTATGTGAAACTTGGTTTTTTTTTGATGTTCACTTACCTATGTTATAGTTGAACTGGTAGATTATTTTCTTTCTTGCAAGTTGGTAAATTAACTTTCCTCCTTTGTACTTCTACATCCAACATTTTATGCCATCAGTTTTACTTTTTACTTTTTCAGCAAGGAAATAATCAAAAGAAATGGCTAATGACTTATATTTATGGGAAAAAGAATCATCCTATAAGATACTTGTGATTTGTAAAATTTGGTCTTTTGGATTTTTTTGTCGTGTCTTCAGTGAATGAATTTACACCAATATTGGAAAAAAACCCAAAAAGAATCTGATACGTTATGTGTAAGGACTATAATCATGCAATGATTACACTTACAATAACCATGAAAGGGAGAATGAAGGAAATAGGATTTACTGTGGAACATATAGTCTCATGGGCAAACCCTCCAATTTCTCTGATTATATACATGTCACAGGCTGCTGTCTGTTTCTTGATAATGCTCTTTATTGGGCAGGGTTTGTTTCCTATTAACTTCAACTGTGGCCCTTACAACACCATCTACAATTCTGCTGAATTCCTTCTCTGTGGAACTGGAAATTGGATGAACAAATGTCATCCCCAAATTGCATTTCAAGTATTTTAACTAGACAGTGCTTCAGGTGCATGATTACTTCTGAGCTAGAATGTCCTTAAAGGTGTTAGTAGAAACAGTGATTCATTTGAGACTTGGGAGGGAAAAAGAAATGTGTGTGCATGTGATAAATTATAAAAATATGCCAGTATAGCAATATTGGAGGATTTTACAGGTGAAAAGAATGATTATTTCTCTTGGGGGCCATAGCGAGAAATTCTACTCAATTAGTTGACACTCACTATTCCAGATACTGTAGCCATACTAGGAAAATATGATCTCTGTCCTGGAAAATTTACTTTTGAGGAATCTGAGAACTACGAGTTGAAGTGATGAAAAGATTAAAAATATGTGTGTGGATTTTAATTACTTTAACAAGCAGCAACCGTATTATACCAATAAGTAATGCACATCTAGGCCACATGATATATTCTGTATTTGTATATACCCCAAGCAACTCTGCTGTCTGATGAATCATGTTCAGAAATGGTATTTTCACTGAGATTAAAAAAAGAATTTCCAACAGAAGGGGTTTCCTAATAGTGCCAAATTTTGTTCTGTAAGTGTTGATAAACACATTTGGAGTCCTTCATCACAAAGGTACTGACAAAATATACCAAGAAGGATAGAGGAGAAGAATGGATATTTGGCAGCTATGATTTGATCATTACTTACAGCTAATAAATCAATCCAGATTGAAGTTAAAATCAAAGAACCAAATGTTATTTACTTCAAAGGCATTCTCTCTGTTACTTCAGTTGCAGTTGGACTGAGGCTAGAATTTTGACTCAAGATGTTGCGAGGGATTTTTGTTATGCGTATATATGGATCTGGAAAAAGGATCGTCTCTTCTTCAGAAATTTAAACAAAAAGCCAAGGTAGGACAGATAGTGCGAAATCTGGACATTATGAACCCACAGAGCTCTAATTACAGAGTTTTCTCTTTTTTGTCATACACTGTTTTGTAAATAGAAGAGGTTGTAAAATCTGTTATCTTTAATTGATTAGATTTTCAGGAACTATTTATTATTAGGACTGGATTTTATAGTTTTTTCAGGCCTCTTATTACTGTCCTGAAACACCTTGGTGATCCTAGGTGGGCAACTGCTTTGTTGTCATTTTATTGTTGTGACCTGTTTAAAGATATGAATGATATGTGTAGAGGGAGTGATAATATCTTTTATTATACTATTTGATACTTTTTGAGAAGCTGGGGCGGGGCGGGGGGGAGGGGGTGGTGGTAAGAAAAACAGACATGCTTTGAGGTACTCATCCTCTTTTTCTGGCCTAAGAACTCATCTTGTGTGTTTGACTCCTGATGAAGCTGCCTGCAAAGTAAGATGGAGTTAGGATGACATCAAAAGTAGTCTGAAGTTGGAAACAGCCCACCTTTTTACTTTCTTCTTAAGCAGATATTTTTCATTCTACTGTCATTTTGTTATTTAAGTTATTGATAGCAGGATGCATTATAACATCTTACAGTCTTTCCAGTTTCTCATTTTAGAAGACAGATATTTTCTTCACCATGCATTAAAGGCTGTATTGCATTTACCTAGCTTTGTAAAATGCACGTATAAAAGTGCGTATGTTCTTATGGAGTACAGTTCTGAAACTTTGAAACTTCCATAAAACATTTTTTGACTTGCAGCATTTCCTAACCAATCTGAAAAATACATTTGCTGTAGTATGTTTCACTACATATACCTTCTTACTAAATTAGTCGTACATCATACATTGTTGAGTAGTTTGCATTAATAATTTATTAATCCTCTTCTGATCAGCTCCTGTAATCTCTCTGTAGCTCTTTATAGTAATTTGTGAGGAGGATCACTGAATTATTTGAATTTTGCCTGTTTAGGGAGCCCCCAGTGTTACCATCTTTATGTACCCTTATTAATTTTTAGTCTGCTAAAAAGATACTTCTACCACTCTTATATTTTGGTATTTTGCTCACCCTTTATTCAAATGAACAGTACTTAATCATTTTCATGCAGCAGTTTTGTTTTGTAATATAAATTTATTTTATTTCCTCATTTCTGATACCTTTCTTGCAAAGAATCTAATTTTGAGAGGTTAAAGCTAAAGGTTACTGATACCTATGCACACTCTATCCAAGCACATTTAATGGATTAAAATTTAGCAATTTGAAATTGGGAAGTTTATAGCAAATATTCGTATAGAACTAATAAGCAGTCTGAACAAAGCCATCATCTTAGATGGTTTCACTGCCATCTCTGATTATAATATGTATAAGAACTTTATTACTGAGAATGCTTATGTTGGACTAGTTTTTGTAATACATACAAGCATTGCAGTATAACATAGCAGAATCTTACTGGGACTCAGATTAAGAGAGATGTGAGATTGTTTGCTTCCAAATCAGCATCTTTAAAGTGTAAGACAAAGTCTGTGTTGCTAAACAGATAAGCTTTAAATTTATATTGCTTTTACAAATCTGGTTTTAAAGGAGGATTTTGGTTAGCTTTTAAAGAAGCTTAGTATCTAGGATACTATAGCATTTATTGCACAAAAAGGTTCAGTGTTTTAAATTTGCTGTTTATAGAAAATGTAGATACTTGCTTAATTCCTTTCCTCTCTTTTTATGTGGTTATTAAATCGTACATAATTAAAATTAAATTCAATTTTGTATGAAAACTTTGTGACAGAAATTTGTATCTATTACTGTTACTGTTGGTAATGTAGAACACGGATGTAGATAAAAAGGAAAAACTTCATGCAAGTAAACATAGGGTAGTATGAATGTAACGACATACCTAAATGGGTGAGTTTTAAATTTATCTCTACGGCTGGATTATTCTACTACCAAAGAAAATTAAATATTTGCATTTAAATTTTATGCAAAGGTTTTGGGTCGGTAGTTTAAAGATTTTTTTGGCAAGAAGAATCTTCAATTAAAAAAAAATATGTCCTAGGACTAGAAAACTTTCAGATTTGAGTGTTAGAGTTCTTGAAATTTCTTTCTAACTGACTTTATCCTGTCAAAAGACAGAAACAGTTGTAAAACAAATATCAGTGACTAGTGATGTAGGCAAAACTCTGTTGTTGATTTCTTTTTGTTTTACAGTGGTCTCATGAAGCAGTACAACTAAGCAATCTGAGAAGAATGCATTTTGTTTAGCATAGGTGGTATGAAAACATCAAAAAATACATGTATGTCCAAAAAGATAGAGGTTTTGTGAATAATTTTCTGTACCAACCCCTGTATATCACCCTAAGTCTGAATTTTTTTTCCTTACCTCCCTAGATTTTCTACTTCCCTAAATAAAAATTACTTAGCAGTTCCCAAATAGGCTTCTATTTATCAGTATTTGTTTAAGTTCCTGTTCCTCAGTGATATCTGACTATCTAATATCCATGAGAAACACTGTGGCTGCTCTTCTCTTTTACCTCTGCTGTGACTTTATGTACGGTAACTGGAGTGTAGATGTTAAATGACAGTTTTCCAGGAAATCTGATCCTATTCTACAGATGTCAAAGTCTAACTTAAGTGTCAAGCTGACTCAGTTTGAATTATCAGGCTCTGTCTTCATGCATCTCTTCCATCTATTTGAGTAAAATGAAATTAATCTGTTTGTTAACTCTGACTGATGAAGGCTCTCAGCTCCTCTTCAAGTCCCTGTTTTTATGTGTTCTTTGCTAGCTCATGTGTTTGAAATTGGGGTCCTTCAGTCAACAGTGACATCTGATTTTGTGTCTCTGTCTTGAGAGCAACTGGGCCATTCCTGCAAAGCCATAAAGGATTGTATGTTTTTTGTCTCACATATTTCCAGATCATATGACCCTTTTAACTTTCTGATGAAAGTGTAAGTTGCATCACCATTATAAATTTTAATTTATTGCTCACTGTAATTTCAATATTGATTTAGTAAGGTTAGTATAAAATTTTATTTATTCCATATATGAGTGATGTTTTACCTTTACTCTACCGAATAGTGGGTTTTAGTTCCTCTGGGTGAACTTGGTCAAGATTTAAATTTTGACATTCATCTAAGGCTACTGGGTTCAGCAGTCATTGTCATTCACTGTTTTAGTTTGCCTTGGAGAAAGGCATATACTGCAGAAGTGTTGAGGTTATAATTCTTTTTCTAAGCAAGATTAGAAAGGAAGTGAAGCTGTCTTGAAGCATTTTCATCAGGAAAAATCAGTTTCTTATGCAGGTAAACAAATTTAATCTGAATTATAGAATGCTTTCAGTGGAAATTCTCTAGTGTTTACTAGCAAATATGACAACAGTTGAAGCAAAATAAGAGTTATATATTTGCATCCTTTGGGATGTATATTTCAGAATCTAGAAGCAGCAAAAATCTGGAGTTTCTGAGTTTTTTTGTTTAGTTTGACAGCATCACTGTTTACTACAATGCTGCACTGCATATACTGCACTGGCCAAGTTCCTTAAAGCTATATGGCGTGTATATGTGTATTTTTTATATATACACGTGTGTAAATCTGTATCTGTCTGCCTTGAAAATGAGAGAGGCTGAGTTGAGTGCATTTGAATATCTTTTAAGTAACTGTAGTTACTACAGGGTAAGTGGAATATTTTTTTATGTAGCACATAGCATTCGACTTGTAAGAAAAGGAAAAGGGAGAAAGAATGGTGGAGCCAGACTCATGATGCAAATTTTCTAAGATCTTATGGAATCATAGCATGTAATAATATAGATCCATTACTTTTGAAAAGGAAGGGGCTTGAGTTATCCAAAATATATATCAAAACCCTTAAGCGATTATGGCAAAGGAGCCTTTGAACTTTTTAGCAGTAGTTACACCGATGTCTGTGTTGGAAAATGATATAATTTTATTGTAAGTCAAAAATTCTTGTGATGGTAGATGATATATGTGGTGATTGAAGTAATTATTTATTTACTGAGGAAACCATATGAAATGTTAATTAAATAAGAAACAAAGTGATGACATTTAAAATAGATTGCATGTTCATCTCAACATTTTAAAAAAGAAAAATCAGTTGAACATGCTGCAGATTTGAAGAAAAATAATTTTGCCGTTTTGGAAACTTGTGCCTATATTGGTCATGTATAAAATTAGGTTTATAAATGATGATACTTCCAAGTTGGAATCCTTTCAAGTACATATAATTTTATTTTGGATCAAAAATTCACTTGTGCTTGGAATAGATTGAGAGTGCATGTGAAGCTTGGATTAAGTGCAATATAGCGTGCATCTCCATGAAATTACCCAAAGTTGTCATGACCTATGTCATTCTTTAAAAAGTGATGAATACAGGTAGGTTAGTAAACATAGACAATATTCAACGTGAGTAAAACAACTACCATCCTGATGAAATATTCTCTCTTGGCAAGACAGTGTTAAATTCATAAACTCTTTCTGTTCCAGGTGTCTCTAAGAACATTCTAGATGTCAGTGTTGGTAATTAATGCATACATACTGTATGTTTCAAATTTAACACTAGCTTTTGCTTACAGAAAAGTAATGGCCAGGTGTGTTTAATTCCCTATTATGGTGGCATCTGTCACTCAAAATATCAAAAATACATTATAAATGCTGTAAACAAAATCAGCACTGTGATGATCTTGATTTCAATGATGTGACATGCTTACTTTTCTTTCAACTTAAAAACTTCTTTATTTATGATTAAATACCCCCTTTTACTTCCAGTGTTAATTGTCTTCCATTCATGTTTGATTTCATTCTGCTTTTATTACTGAAAAATCTTTGCTTCAGAATGCAGGAGCATAGAAATAAAGTGAAGGAAAAAATATTTACATTGAAGAAATTAATATGAAAAGTTTTACAGTTTCCTGCTTTTACATTTTTTTATCTTTCTTATGCAGATTATCCTACATTTGAGCCATGTCATGTTGAGATACTGTGCAGAAATTGTTTGAATCTGAAGATAAAAAACCCTGAAATATCTGTCAGTTAATTCATTTTACCAAGGGAGGGAAACGATTTGCTCTTTAAATGACAGGGATGAAAAAGAGAAGCTACTGAGGAGAAATTATAGAAAGTTCTGTTTATTTCTTGCCACCAAAGAAGTAAAAGAAGGAAAAAATAGTGATATTCCAGAAGAGAAATTAGTTTGGAATTAGTTTGGAAAGAGCAATGAAGAAGCCAATATTCTCTCTGCTGATTGTGTGTTAAGCATATGGCTCCAAAAATCCTCTATTCTACTGTTAAACTTTGGAGATGGAACTAAAGAGCTAGATCTTGTAATAAATTTCCTTCGTAATTGTATGCTGCCTGTGATTTCAACAGTACTGGGTCATTGTGCAGAGAATGTCTTTACATATCTGATATTTTACAATAAGTGAAAGAAAAAACAGGAAGCTTGAATTTTGATGAAAATGAGAAATAGAAAAGAGGAAACAATATTGAGAGGATAAACAAATTTCTGAAAGTTAAGTGTTGTGCTCTATTATAGGCAATAAAAGTCTTCCACTTTGCTTCTGTGGAAGCTATTAGATGAAGCAAAGGAGCTGTGAAAAGTGTGACATTTTTCACTGATCCTGAGTGCCTATAACCTCCATCAGAATTGGACATCAAATGGCACAAAGATGTAGGATTATTGTGCTTTACTGAAAGGATTGCACATTCAAGAAACCCTCTTAGGCATTTAAGTAATTTTTATTCCCAGCATTCAGCACGCGTCTTGGACACCCAAATATAACTCAGGGCTGGCAACTTATCTTCTTCTAAGGATATAGTGTCAATACTGCTTATTCCAGGAGATGACCAGTTGCTCCAGAACATGGAACTGCCCTGTGACCCTGAAGGGCACAAGTTTGTTAATGAAAAGATGATGAAAAAGCAATCCGCTGTCATTCTTGCTTTGGCAGCCCTGCATGTCACATTCTCATCTGCTCTTCCCACTGTCCCATCAACAGCCACTGTAATTGAATCCATCTTCTCACTTGTGGCATTGTCTTGGCTTTGGCTTTGGAAAAGGAAAGAGATGGCACAGCAGGTCAGATTAAGGTGCTGTCTAGTCTGGTATCCTAATTTCTACAATGGCCAGTAGCTGATGCTTAAATAATTATAGTAGTAATGAGGAAAGCATAGAGTAATCCTCACTGAATCCTGGGCCAATGGTACTGACCTAGCATGTGCCTCACAAGTTAGAGCAAAACCATGGTGCCCTGCCGGCCAGCCTGACAATTATTCCTCACATCCTGTGCACTGCAATGCCACAGAACTGTGAGTTTCTACCAGTCTAAATTAAAGTGCAGGCTGTCAGAAATCACCAGGGTCATTGTAGTAGTTGCCTTCAGACTGTTGTTTTTAACAGGCATAGGTGGACTTTATGAATTGTTTATCCTTGTCTAATATGATCATAATTATTGTGATCCTGGAGGACGGAGTTGTACGGCTTAGTTATGGGGTGGATATAAAACATACTTTTATCTTTTTTAAGTATACTGGTTAATATTTAATATAAATTTTTGTATTATGAGATTTAGTGAATATTTTTTATCTGTTCACTTGATTTGTAGTTTTATAAACTTCCTATTTCCCCTTACTCATACAGGTCATCCAAGTTTGTGAATTTTAATCTGTGAAGTCTAGTGTTCTACACTCCTCTCATGTCTTCCTAGAGAAGCTTTAAAAACCTGGATATGCCGTATATTTACCAGTAGTTTTGAAAGGCAGATAAGAATGATATTTGGGAAAAGAACAGGTGTACAATGGCCCATCAAATTTAGTTCTGTACAATTTTTTTTTTTTCATTTGTGCCATTAGGATCTGAAAAATAGCATTTGTCTGGTTTATTGTAGAATGAGACAGCCTACCTTTCATTGATTTCAGAGGGAGCAAAGTTCCTGCAATGTTAAGTGCTCCAGAAAATCCCGTCCAATTAAATATTTTATTCTTTCTCTATACTGCATGTAAGTATATGCTTATTTTTAGAGTTCCAGAGATATCAAGCATTAAGATAGGCATTTCCAGTTTTTTAAGGGAGCAATGAAAATTATAAAGCCATGCTTTGTAGCTACTTACCTACTTACCCTTTTTTTTCATAGTAGAAGAGGCTGTGAAATACTCTGTAAAATGAGCATGACATCTTTTGCTTTGAAATATTTAGAAAAATAACACTGGGTTCATGTATTTACCCTCAAAATAGAGCTGCTGTATTTTTTATACATAACACAGTAGAATAAACGTGTACAATTGTCATGATTGAGTGCAGTTATGTCAGTTTAAGATCTGGCATGCAAGCCTTAGATAGTATCTGCTGTTACACCACTGCTCATGATGGCTCTGATAATTTTTTTGGGACTTGAGAAGCTCCATGGAAGCTTCTAATTTTCATAGTAGCACTACCATGATGAACTGTAGCTCATTACTGCAAACTGATGGCAGCTGTTAATACTATTACAGGCAGAGACTTCTTATTTAAGGGAAACATTAGCCTGTAACTGGTAGATTTCTGACACAGTATTACATAAAACTTCCTGTTAGGAAGGGGAGCAAAAAAAGAAATGGATTTGAACCCATTAGTATCAGAATTACATGTCAAAAAGCTAGAGCAGAGTTCAATTTATTTCTGCAATAAAGTGTAGGCTAGAGATTGACTTGACAATTATTTTACCGTACATTGCTCTGGTTGTTCTGAAATGACTGTTCCAACTTCAAATCATCTTGTTTGGACATCTTTTACTAAATAACTTGCTAGTCTAAATATGCATTATGTTATGTAGGAGCTAAAACTCAGAAGGTTTTTCAAGTAGCAATGAGTTTTTTATTACTGTTTTTACTAAAGGATATGTATACAGGAGAACATATTCAGTATAGACTTAAAACAACTGCATGTGTTTCTGCTAAATCTAATGTGTGTTGTTGAATAGGGTTTACATTGTCATTAAAGGATAATCTTTCTGAAGCTTTTAGTATCTTGATACAGGCGATATAAATAATCTGCCCTCAAAAAATTGTCTTCTCTAAGCCAGTCACTGAGCAGCGTTGTTGCTTCTGTTTATCAGCCTCCTTTTTCCCTAATAGTTTTTCAAGTGAAAACAAATTAGACAACCAGTTCCTTATTATAATTTTCAACTTTCAGAAGAATATTTTTATCAACATTTTTGCCCATTTCATATATATACCCTCCAACTAAACACTGAGGTGCGTTAATTCAAACCTTTACATGTTGTAACAGATTTTTCCTGTAATGGCAAATCTGACTCTTATTTTTCTTGTCTTGAAATGATCATAGAATCATAGAATGGCTTGGTTTGGGAGAGACCTTAAAGCCTATCCAGTTCCAGCCCCCCTGCCATGGGCTGGGACGCCTCCCACGAGCCCAGGCTGCTCAAAGCCTCATCCAACCTGGCCTTGAACCCTTCCAGGGAGGGGGCAGCCACAGCTTCCCTGGGCAACCTGTGCCAGGGCCTCACCACCCTCAGCATGAAGAGTTTCTTCCTAATGTCTAATCTAAATCTTCTCTTCCCATTCAGAGCCATTCTCCCTCATCCAATCAATTTCCTCTTGTACAAAATCCTTCCCCAGCTTTCTTTTAGGTCCCATTTAGGTACTGGAAGGCTGCTGTAAGGTCTTCCCAGAACCAGGCTAAACAAGGGCAACTCTCAGCCTGTCCTTACATCAGACGTTCTCCAGCCCTCTGATCATCTTCGTGGCCTGCTCTGGACCCCCTCCAACAATTCCATAGCCACCTTATGTTGGGGATTATGATAATTCTCTACAAAATGCTTATTTAATTTTCTAGTTGTATAGCATAATTTTTTTGAAGGAGGTTTTGTTTGTTCCTCTCGTATTACCGTCTGAAAACTCACATGAAGCTTCATGGAAAACATATATTAAAATTTTTATAAGTAATATATTACACTGATGCGCAGATTCTCTTAGCAGGTTTTCATACGCCTTTGCTTACTTTAATGCAAGACCCTGGCATACTCAGAGGTGATGCAGGAAAGTAGAATGCTGCTTATGTTGCACCTTGTATGTTTTTATTCTGATCTTCTGTGAACTTTGAGCATAACTAATCCCAGCATCAGAGGACTACAGACTATTGTGGGATTCATGATAGGACATGCTTGCCCTTGGAAATTTGACATTGATGCTGAGTACCTCCAGTGTTAGATTTAAAAATGCCTCAAAAGCCAGATTAAACAGAATATCCTTCCTGGCAGGCATGTGGAATGGCAATTCCATGGGTTTGGAATTGCCAGGATGGAACTACAATAACTGTTCTCTGTGGGATGTCTCTTTCCCATGACTGCAGAAAGACCAAACAAATTTCTTCAAAGCAGAGGTTTATACAGTTACCTACCAAGGTAAATTTTTATTTACATGGATTCTAGCTGTTTTGATCACAAAAATAATTTGAGTAATATATATTTATTTTATTGATTTAAAGCCTGTTCATTATAAAAATCAGCCTCTGAAAGGAGATTGTACGTATGCAGGAAGAGAATTTGTTGTTGCCAGGAATTTCTCATGCATAAATACAAGTGAATATTCTAAATGTAAATGTTTGGCTAGATTATTCTTCAGAGACACATATTGATTTCTGTTGTCACCCTTCAGTGAGATTTAGTGTAGATTACTAGGAAACCCTTTCCAAGCACATACTGAAAAAAATGTAAAATATGATTTCCTTGACAGTCAGTGAAAAGAGACAGAATAGATGTTAACAAATTAACTGTGTTTATTCCATCTTCACCAGTGTAAGAGTCTTTCAGCTTTTAAAAAAATAACTCATTTTATGCTTATAGTATACAGGTCCATATTGTGCTTGATGTGCTAGAAAGTATGTTTTCAAATTCATAGCTTAACTAAAAGTGTAGCTTTGCTTCCCTTGATTTCTCTTTGTGGATCTAAATGTAGAATTGTGACTCTCATCATAGTGTAAAGTACTGTATAATTTTGCAGCTTAGACTATTCTATAGTGCAAGTAGTATGAGCCTCATGGCAAACTGTATGTGATAGCCGCGTTTAATCCTAAAATATGTTCCATTCAGCCTTCTAATAATCCTGACATTCATGAACTGTTGAAAGCTATAGTAGGTTTAATAATTATGGATTCTACTAATTTTACATGTCAATGGTTAAATAAAAACATTGTTCTACAAATGAGATATTTTTCCCATCTTTTTACGTTCCTTGTTATTTAGAAAGTACAAAATATATTTCAACAACTCAATAAAACTTGAGGGTAACCTATGAAGAGTTTGTTAGATATCAGTGCTGAACTACTTGATACATGGGTGATAATAAGTATGAAGTTCATTTAAGAATTCATAACAAATTATATTAAAGAGCTACAAAGTCTGAACAGTTTTTGCTTTCTTGGCAGTGTGGTTTTGTTATCCTACATCAATTTGTTTTGTGAATACTTAAAAAACTATGTCTTGTCACTTTTAATGTACTGTCAATAAATGGTTTAACAAATATGGTTTAATATATAGGAGATGACAGTACAACATTGTACATTATTTTAATAAGACAATTTCTATCCACTGCTTTGCTTGTTCTTTAGATAATAACAAACATACAGACTTGGATGTAAAACTCTACTTCTGTTCTTTCAAGGGAACAGTGAGTTTATGGTTGTATATAGTTAGTAGTAAAGTTACGAATATTAAAATTATACACCTATGTATTTGCATCTTCTTAAAACATTTGGGAGCATTTGGATTTTTTATGATCTTTCTCTGATGTACTTCAAGGAAGCAAAGCAGAAAGACATTGGGGAAAATATTAATCTTTTTCAGTAAAACTGACTTTATAAAAAGCCAAACAAGCAGAAGCATTTTAACATAATTTTCCCCTGACTTAAACAATCTTAATTTTATCACTTTGCCAAACTCTGTTCCTCTGCATGAAGTATGTGCTGGAGATACTTCTGAATTTGCATTTTCATTAGATTTAGCATTCAGCACCTAATGCCATAAATTTGTTTTTGAAACTCTCTAATTCCCCTGAGTTTTCCAACATATTGAATGCTATTTGCTTTGTATTATGTTGGAAGCAAATCTGCAGTGAAAATGCTGTCAATATATATTCATAGCTAACATTGTTAACTAAAAGCAATATTGTTTTTCTATTGTAAGCTGTCACAAATGTTTGGCACCCTGTTGTGTAAGCCAAAAAATGTCAAAGAAAGGAATGAATATTTTTGAAGAAAAGTGCAGTGATAGTGTCAAGTTCTCTGTATTAAAATACATCCTTGATTGTACAGACCTTTACAATGTATAAAATTGTGTTTTGCAGTAATGTAAAGTTAGAATATAGTGAGAACATGCAGGCTGTTATAGATATTATGTTGAATGGTAGGAGCATAGTAAATGATACAGCCATTTTAGTTTCCAATGTAATGTAATGCCTATCAGGTTGTAAAATGTGTTCTACTAAGCCCAAAGATTATTTTATTAAAAGATGTACTATTTATGTCAAAAATGAATGAAAAATATTCTGCATTTTAGCCTGGTTTTGATGATGAATTGTGTAATTAACAAGAACAAATGCTGCATTTTTAGCATTCTCCTAGGGACTATCCTTATCTTTGTGTAAGTCACACTGAATTTGTTTATTTAAATTTGTGTATTCCTTTCTCCAATCATTCATTCTTTTCTAATGAAACTGTAATGTATCTGTGTGCTATTATAAGAATGTCTCAGAACAAAGTATTTCAGAGAACTTCCTTGGGGAGAAATGTATGTAAGAACAAAAAGAAAAAATCCATCTACCACACAACCATGTTAGTGCTAGTAAAAAATAAATACCCCAAAGTTAAAATAAGACAAACGGCAGACTTTTGTGCTACTCTTGTTAAGCTAGAGAACTTGTGACCCAAGCAATGCAAATAGAAACTTCTAGATGAGGTAGACAGAACAGGGACAGCGAAGTTCCCTTGCCACAGGCTAGATTACTCTGGTATCAGTTATAGGATTCAGCTGATAGCAATGGAGAACACTGTGAAAAATGAGTGGTTCAGCCCTGTGTGTGGCTCTCACTAAAGCATGAGAGCTTTACAAAGGTACGGATTTTCCAGTACTCTCATCTGTCCCAGGTGGGTGAAAAGATTACGCATATATAGTGAAATACTGGAAACCATAGAAATATTGGCATTCATGACACTTCATGTCAATTTTTAGAAAACTGTGCTGTTTTCTGCACTTACTGGATCATAACGTGTTCAATGTAGGAAAAATTTTTGGGAAAACCGTAGTACGCTGAAGGTTCAATGTAATGTCCAAAAAGAAACTTAAATATTGTAATCTGCTCTTTAAATATAATCACTGGTAAATCTGGTTGACTACTATTTTTCATCCAACAATATATTGGTGATAATGTGCATATTAATGTGCATTATCTTCTGTAATACTGGCATGTATCCCAAATACATACCTGACCATATTATCTGATGCCAACAATAACGTAGTTTTTTGTTGCAGCTGATCTCACCTCTTTAATTCATAATAACCTTCTCTGCTTTCTGCACTCATATGTGTTCCGCTAGGGGAATACAGGTGCCACAAGTGATTTCACAAGGTCTCTGTTATGGACTCACTATTTTGAAACATCTTCTGAGAAGTGCAATTAACTCCAGTTTTCTTTGACTTTATTGAGATTTCAGTACTATTAACACCTTGGAAAATTCTCTCATGTACTTTCAAATATGACTACATAAAACTTCAGAGCTTTCTGCAGTGATAATGGAACAATATATGACAGTACCATAATTGTAGTATATGTTGCAAATGTCTGAACATTATGAGGCAGTTCAAAGTGAGTACTTTTGACATTGTTTTTTCCTGTTATTGTTTCCAGTGAAGAAAGTAGGAGAGACAGATTCTTTCTGTTCCAGTTTAGATCCCAGCTCTCTGGGTCATGTTCCTGTGTCCATTCTGAGAAGACACAGGGGAGCCACCACCCATAAACGCAGAACTTGTCTTCAGTGATCCTGCCAGGAGAAGAGCTTCTGTCAGTAATTGCTTTTTTTCTCAGAAACTATGAATACGATAGATGTCTTAACACAAGTAATGTGAGATATGAGTGACAGAAATATTGAAGAAGAAAGCACATACTGATGTTCATGGGTTAGTTCTACAAATCATGTTTTGGATATGTGACAAATACTTAAAATGCTTTTGTATTTTTTTTGTAATGAAAAAAATCATATTTATTATTTACTGTATATGGAAAATCTTCCTACTTCTTATGCTTTGTTTTTACACAGGGTGTCTTAGATGTGCCTTTTACTGTCTTCACATTTGAAAGTCATTTTAGATGAAAAACAAAACCAGTTGAATCCTGTCATGGACTGAGGGGACAACTGATCTATCCTGCGAGATTCACAGTAATCACTGGAGTACTGTAGATGACAATGTCAAAAACTAAGGCTCAGTTGCAATGCAATCAAGGAAGACAAAGATGGTCTCACCTCCACAGTTTTTGTGGTCTAACTGTGATAAGTAACAAATATTAGACAGTTTTTACAGAGTACATCTGAAGAAAATATGCTACATCTGTCATAAAAATCAGAAACAGGAGAACCTGACATACTCTTAAGATGGTAAAGTACAATATACTGAGTGTGCTATCTCTAATAATTTACTTGTACTTATTTTAACAGCCAGTGTGGTCTAACTTGGAGGTATTCTTTGCTAATGGGTTTGTGAAACTTATGGGGAATTCTATTGGTGATTCCTAAAGGTGAACACCCACAATATCCCCTCTGTACAGAAAGCAAGAAACTACTGAAGTAAGAATGACACTAACTGTGGAAGAGCTACTGATCAAAGATTAAGAAGGTGACAGGTCTGCAGAACCACATAAAATTCTAGAAAATGTTTTCATTTTCGAAATTTATTCAGCTCTTGGAATATGAAGTTAGAGCTGAAAGACTGTTCCACTTTGGAAAAAGGAACGAGATTTTTAAGTCATTTAGAACACTGGCATATTGTGTCTAATGAATATATTTGGGTACCATGGTAGTAAAGAGATCAAACTAGTTGTAGGCATTTCTGACTCATTAAATCTCACAATGGATTTAATCATGACAATATCCATTTTCCACAGTATCTTGTGTGTTAAATCACAAAATGTTTGAATCTTGTACAGGTGTGGACTAACTCTGACCAGCTCATTCTACTGGAAAGTTTGGATTGCCGTGCATCATGAAGGAATGCATCCTTGCAGAATTTTTAGAAGTGTTTATGAAGCTTAAGAAAACAATGTGCCATTTTGTCTGGCAGTTAGATTTCTATCATTTCTTGCTATTGTGCCTTTTTATTATTTACTTTAATACATACCATGCAGGGGGACATTCTTTCCCAATTTACTGTTTTTATTGTTGCTTTGTTAGATATGAATTTCCTGCTACAGTAAGAATGAAGATGTGTAAACCGAGTTATCAAATATGCAAAAACCTTTGTTTCTTTGGCTTTTCCACATGTGGTTGTTTAAACACTTTTTTCATTCTGCTACCCTTATATGAAATAAAATTGTATCTTTTTTTCTTATGCGTGAGAGTTTAGGCTTTATAAAAGATGAAGGCGTGTTACTTGCACTTGGGATGTCACTGAAAGGAGCATGGCATTTTTTAACTTTTTCTGTTAGTCAAAATTATGCTTTCCCCTGCCAAGGAATTTATATGGAGGGCTCCTCCAAGATACCTTATCCGCTTTTTCTACTAGAAGGAATGACTCAGAATTCTCATGTGGGTGGCTATTTCTACTGTGGAGCACAAAGTCTGAGAAATTAATAAAGTAAATAAGAAAGACGGTAAATATAGACCAAAACATCCTCATTTACTGTTTGAAATAAGAGAGGAATGGTATTAAGGTACAGAGATGAAACAAACCAGCACTTATCTATGGTGAAATCTATAAAACGTCTTCGATTGCTCAAGGGATCTTTAGATATAGCATTATTTTCTCTCTCTTATGGATGACTTGACCACCTTCACTATGAATTTTTCATGATTTTCCTGACCCAGCAGCTCTTGCCTGTGGAGAGAGTAATACAGTATTGATTTGGGTGTTAGGTTTCTGCGTTTTTGCCACAACAGGACTTTTGTAGCCTAGAAACCTCAATCCCTGATTACTCATTAGAGACTTGAACAACTTTTCTTAGATCTGGAATGTAAGAGAAGAATCACTTGGTTACCTTTGTCATAGATAGCCTTTGTAGTGGAATTTCAGTTCATCTTGATGATGGGTGTTGTTGTTATTAAGCTTTCCTGATTGAATGGGAACTACTAGGACTTCAGATTGTGAAAATACTCTTGTCTATTTAACAATTAATGTATTTGCAGAAGAATTATACTGGTGAATGTGCTTATTTAGACATTTATTACAAAACATTAGAATAAGTGGGGGTCCTGCTTTTGTCCTGGCATTGATGTCTTGTTATTTTCTGTGCCTCTCAGGCATATTAGAAAATTGAAAAGAGGCCATGATGTTGCTATTTCTCAGTTAAACTAAGGTTTTTTTATTTATTTTTTTTTTTAAATTCAAAATCCATATCTCACATCCTCTGAAAACTTACTCTCAGCATTGCCATGGAAACAAGATTTTTAAAAGGGACTTAACTGAAATTTAACAGCAGTTTTTATTTCTTTGTGATTCATACTTCATAAAAATGCAAATGTCACACTAATACATGTTTTACCTTAATATTTTATACTACCATTTAGTCTTAATTGGTCTCACTTTTTTTTTAATTAAATTTTGAGCTTCTTTGAATTATTTTAAATTTGTTCTGTGGACCTATCAAGCTTTAAATTTTGACTGTGTGACACACAATTTAAGATACTGTCATAGAGGAAAATCAATCATTCAACCTGTAATCACAAGAACAACAAAACATTTAAAAGGTTTAAAAAGCCTTTTGTCCCAACTGGAAATTTCTTGGCCTTTATAATCTTCATTTCTAGTGAAGTATCACAGGAAAAAGCATTTTGTCATTTTTGTTTCTTTGTTTTTCACTTTATTCCCTCTAACTATGTGAAGTTTAGAGGATAAATTATAGAGCTCTCCTAAATAAATCTTTCATTCATAGTTTTCTTCAGAGGGGCATTTTGATTATCCAAAGCTACAGTGTGTGCGTTACTATACATACATACTTATATCAACATGTGTAAATAAATGACATTAATTTAAAATTTTATTTGATTATAAACACGCAGCAGTTGATATCAGTTCAAAAATGAAAAGATAACTGGTATTCTCTTTTGAGTGCCTATTTGATCAGACCTCGCATAATGTACAGCATCTTGCCTTTTAAAAATGAAAGTTAAGATTGATAGAGCCAGGATCTATTTCATTGATCAAGAATGAAATGCAATGGTAATGCAGAAAAGCAAGTTTACATGACGTTTGATTTCAGTGTTCTTGGCTAAATATAACTTTGGCTGAATATAACTTTGTACTTGTTTAGAAAGGTAGTTTAGTAAAACCACTATACAATCTGATGTTCACAATCTGATTTAAAAATCTGAGTTTTATTTATATTTTTTTAATATGGACCAGATTTGTTTCAAGTGTGAATTCAAATAGGAATTTCCACATAAGGCTTTGTATTTTTAAAAAAATTCGTTATAGTTTTGCTTTTATGTAAGCCACTGTAGTCTTCAATATAAACAAGGTCCATCTTTGTTGAAGTCATATAGTTCTACTGAGACAATCTGAGCGCTGTATATCATGTTCTTGTTTTAGGAGCTTATCTAATCAGGAATGCATGAAATATCCTGCATGTTTAGTCCATCATTCTAAATATATTGGTGAAACACTGGACATTTATTCAGGATTTGTTGTTATATTAGACTGATTTTTTTCTTTTATTATCAATACTGAGCAGTTAACCTGGAAAAAACATGAATAATATTTGGTGTAAAGAGAATAATCAAATAGCACATCCTGTGGTCGCCCTTATTTGTGTACATTTTTGTCATGATAAAAAATGAGACTCTTAAGTGTTGTAAAATAAAATAAATCTTCTTTCTACAAAGATAAAATTGTAGAAGATGATCACAGCTCTGTCTCCTATTCTTAAATAAATACACTGTTCCTTTTGAAACAGATTTATATAATCCTTACAAATTTATTTGTAATCCTTATAAATATTGCCACAAAAGTGTTTTCACTTTTTTTTGAAAATGTAGTTGCCAAAAGTTTTTCCATGTCTTTTTTAATTGAAGAGAATTTTGGATTATTGTTAATGATTCACTTGGATATTTCCCTGCCTGCCAGCATCTTATTTGTTATAAGTTAGGAAGCTAACTACTTTCTTTATTCTGTTTTGCCTATTAAAGAATTGAGGAATTATGTATTAGAACCTTATGCAATAAGCACATATTCCTTTTATATTATTTAAGCATCTTTGTGTACATTCTATTCATATTTACGTGAGCAAAATTTCAAAATTTATAGAGGGTCAAAATCAATGTCATTAATTCTTTTTCCTATACTGTCTTGTCCACACAGTCTTGCAGCTGCCCTGATTCTTTGCTGGTGTAATGAGACTCAGCCCACTGTGCTATGTTTTTTAGAAAAAAGAATATTTGTATTGTTAAGAAAAAATATTCTTATTGGCCTTCACATTCAAATATAGCTTCATGATAACTACATTAGGCAATGAAGTGTTGTTAGGAAATCCAGTTAAAGCCAGTGTCTTTTTTATGATAGTACTGTCACCTATGAAGCCACTATAGCTTGTATTGCTGGCACTGGAAAGAAAAAAGTGCTGTGTACCATATACATTAGTAGCCTCACTCAGGAATTTTTAGTGCTTTCAACTTCAACAATATGGATGATACACCCCTTAGTGATGAACAGTAAATGAACTCCATTTCCCCTTTTTATTGTATTTTTATGTATTTTTAAGATGTAAACCAAGCAGAATGATGTTCATGTAAAATTATGCTTTGTTGTAGAAAAAAAGTGTAGTCCCAGAGAAAATGCAGACATATAGGAAGGCTTCTGTCTTGATTACTTCTCAATTATTTTTACACCCTTTGTCTTACTTAAGATTTGCTTTGTACGTGCTCAAGACTTACAATTGTATAGTCCCATTTCTGCAAACACTTTATTCTGATTAAAAGGGTCATGGATGTATGTTCAATCATGAAAAGCCTCAAACTGTATTTGAAGCTAAATTTTATGCAAATTTTCACTGAGATTAAACGGCATTAAATATTTATTATAAAAGTTCTGGGTAGGAGGTAAGTTTTCCCATCAGATAATGATTGCATGAATTCAACCACTCAGTATAGTCAATGGAAAAATGTTTTAAATATATTAACAGTGTTTAGTGCAAGTGAAATATAAGTGTGTTCATTGCTGAAATTGTCAATTATTTAAATACATGAACCTATTAAATAAATGTATAATCATTGCCTATACTACAAATGCATTTAAAAGCTTAGGAACATGTTGGTCAGGTTCCCACTGCTGCCCACTCAGATTTAGATGAGTGTGTGTATAAGCTTTCTTTTGTAAACATAGCAAGTCCTGCAGTTTGAGCAGTGTGCTTGCCCATTTTTGCATGCTCATCTTATGTGCATCTTTCTGAAGATTAATACTTGACATTCTGGATAGGTTACACTTAACACAAGAAAAGACAATTTTCTTCAAAATATAATATTGAAGAGCGTGGACACACAGGCATGCTCTTATAGAAACAGTAGTGTAGAGCCAAAAAAATATATTTGAAAAGTTATCAAATCTGACTTTTGTACTGAAACAAACAAACAAATAGAATTGTTCAGCAATATCTTTCTGTACAGGCATTGTTGCTAGTGTATTAATAAGCTTGCCTAATTGACATAATCCTTATTTATATTACATGTACTACTTGCTATATTAAGTTTTTCCTTTTTTAAGTCACTTATTTCTGACTCTCTCTAAAGAAGAGGGATATTTTTCCAAGTTAATGAGATTCCTTTTGTACTTAAATAAGATACATATTCATTATCTTTCTGTTGTTTTAAAATATAATGGATGTGAATGTGTTTAACAGTTTGACTTGGGTTCCTCATCCTCTACTTACTGATTGAGTGAATTAATTAAAAGTTGGTGTTTGCCTATAAAAGAATGAATGAGCAGACTCAGTGCTTGATGTCAGAAATAAAACTGTAAATGAACATAATTATGTTTTACCTTCCTATTTACTTATTTATGTTGGCATAAGTATTTAGTTGCATGCAATGTAGTGTCTTAAACAGTTTCATTTACACTTTGGCTTTTAAGAAGAGGGGAAGGGTAAAAGAAAAATTAATGACTAGATAATGATTTCTTTCTGAAAGGCTGAGCATCATTTCTAATGTTTAATTTGCAGAACATCAGAGTAGAAAACACACTTATGACAGTTTTTTGGTGACTACTTTGTTTAGAAAGAAATTCTCAACACAGAAAAACAGAGATCATTTTGACTCTAGGTGCCAGGTTGTTATTCCTGCATATTTTTATGTAGCAGCTGTAAGCAATGTGATATGCAAGGGTGTCTTCTGTCTGTATAGTACAATATACTCCTTTAAAAACCACAGACACTGATGATGGCTACCATTTTGTTTAAAATTATCCTTTCTATAGAGTCAAAAATAGCATGGCTTTTGTCTTCAAATTTACATAACCAACACAATATTCTTCTAATTTGACTGCTGACTGCATGGAAAATGAAATACAGTTCAACTAGCACATTGCTTGTTATAATTCTGCTTTTTGTGGTATTGTTTTTCTTGTCCCTAGAGAAACCCAGCATTATATTCATGATTTGGGGGAGCTTATTGAACAGTAAGCATTTGCTTTGTCACCATGAGGGATTCTACTACCCAACATCAAGATCAGATAGGAGAATAATTTGGCATTTCTAGACAGGAACATTGTATTGCTACTGAATCAAAAGAAAACTTTTGTGATTATAGTCTGTTTTGCTATACGTAAAATAAAAAAATGCTAACTGTGGAGAAGAATGTTGTGCCAATTCATTCTAAGCTGAATCAATTTAAATACAGTGATGAACAAAAAGATGTGCAACTGAAGATTTTGAATTGAAAAGGTTATAATTTGAGAAAGTAGGGAAAGTAGGACAAATGAGAACTTACTTAGTGGTCAGTGGTTGAACTTCCCTCCACCATCCTGGCCCCAGCATCAAATATATGGAAGTAATACAATGCTTCCGTTTTAAACAGTTGAATTCTTCGTTACCACAAATTCCTAAATTTAGCCAGCTAAGCTTTGAAGTGAAGCATTCCTTTAGGAAGCCCGTTCCAGGAGTTAGTCCACTGAAAGTTAGAGGCTTTCTAAAGTCTCAACTAAATGTGTTTATAATCACTTAATACCCATTTGTTATTTTGTCAATAGTATTCTTAAGATTAACTGCCAATTCTGCCTCCTTACTTCTCTTTTTCTCCAATATACTTATGAAGCATAGTTGTATCCATTTCCAGATATCCTTTTTCCCTACAGTAAAGTCAGGCCTTTGAATCTCCTCTAAAGATATATGCCTTCTTCTTTCCTGCTTATGGCACTAGTGTTCATCATTTCTTGTTTCTATTTGAATCCCTTTTGCTTGAACATGCATGACAAGAAATGAGGCAGGGGTTTTTTTGTATTTGGTGTTTTGCACTTTTTCTCCTTGCTTCGGGTACAAGTTTCCAATATTTTTTCACTTCTAAGTTAGATTTTGAAAGTGCTTTGAATATTTGAACTGATAAGCTCTTCAGTAAAACTGGCCTCAGTAATTATTTTCCATAATTTCTCAGTGTATGCCCTTTTGAAGGAAAGGATTCTGGTAGCTAATCTGTTTTCACATCTCTTTCTGTTTACTCAGAGTGGAAGTAACTTATGATTACTTTCCTTAAGATATTTTTATGACCACTCTTCTGTAACACATAATTTACAAAATACGTTTTTAACTGTATAGATTACCTACTTCTGCTTCCATCAGTGTTATTCATACTTCTGCTGTTGATTTAGCGCTTACATCAATGTTTACATGATCTTCCTATGCATTAAAACCAGGTCTACCTTACTTTTAGCTCTTTTTTATCAACTATTTGATCTGAGAAAGTTAGTACTTTTAGAGCTCAACTGGTGTCATTCCTACTTCAAAAACTCAGCCTATGAACATCTGACAGTAACTGAAAATCCCTAAACTTTCCTCAAAATACCAGTCTTTGAGTCATCTTTGATTGTCACCCTTCTTGTAGTGACCAAAATACTTCCATTGTAGATCACTTTTGTATCTGCTTCTTCAGCATTTTTTTCTTGTGTGGTAGATTTTTCTGTAATATGTTCTTGCAAGGAGGAGACAACATCATTTGCTGTGACATGAGAGTAATCAGTGGAATTTTCCCCCCGTTCAGGAGGGTTCTTCTCTTTGCCCTCTGTTCTGTGTCATGCTACATTTATTCTGGGTGTGCAGACAACTTCCCTTGTCTTACTCCACTTTGAGGACTCTTGCTCCACAGTTATTTCTTTCCAGTAGGAACTCCTGTTTGCACATTATATCCTCATTCTACGTTTGGTTCCAATGTCAGGATCGGACTTCTCTGATTACAGGTGTTTGGATTAGATTTATTTTTATTCTTGTACATTGGTTATCATCCTCATTCCTTGCTCGACACACATAATCTTAGTTTCAAATTTTTTTAACATTTAGTCTTTTAATGATTGTTATAAGCCCATAATGATGAAATTAAAGGATTTACCAGAATACTTCAAACAAGAAATGGTACACCCCCAAAAAACTATATCTGAAAGTGGTTGGTGTTGTTTTGGAAGTACCTATATAGTTGCACAAGTCTGATTTCAGATTTGTGTGCATGCATTTACTGGCTCACATAAACTAGCAGGTGGAAATTTTCAGTTTCTTAAACTAGGTTCTTAAACTAGAATTCTACTTCAAGTTTGAAGTACAGTGTTAGGATTGTACAAAAAATTGTATATGCCAAACATGTACTTTAGTTTGATCAATACCTTAATTCTTTACTTCCATTAATATCAACTATAATCTCAAAATCATAAGATATAAATAAGAAAGTAATGTGCGTAAATTGTGACCTCTTATTTTCCTTGGATATGCCCTGAGCAGTAAAGTACTGAAAGAAATAGAGCAGTAAGCTTGGTTACCACAGAAGTGTTATTTCAGGTTTCAGATTATTACTCAGCAGGAGTTTTATCAAATATGGGAAACCTTTGGAATGTGTTTCTCATAATATTAGGTTTCAGTTGACATTCTCTGTATGAATCCTTTGAGACAACACAGATGCACTGGAGCACCTCTGCCATGAGCACAGGCTGAGAGAGCTGGACTTTTTCAACCTGGAGAAGAGAAGGCTTTGAGGAGAACTTATAATGGCCTCCTAGAACCTGAAGGGGCTGCAGGGAAGCTGGGGAGGGGCTTTTTACAGGGGCAAGTAGTAATAGACGAGGGGGAATGGCTTTAAACTGGAGGGGGGAAGATTTAGATTGGACATCAGGAAGAAATTCCTCACGCTGAGGGCGGTGAGGCCCTGGCACAGGTTGCCCAGGGAAGCTGTGGCTGCCCCCTCCCTGGAGGGGTTCAAGGCAAGGGTGGATGGGGCCTTAAGCAGCCTGGGCTGGTGGGAGGTGTCCCTGCCCATGGCAGGGGGGTTGGAACTGGATAGGCTTTGAGGTTCCTTCCAACCCAAATCATTCAATGATTCTATGATTCTGTGATTCTGTGCATTAACAATTATTCCTTATCTTCCAATAAAATCCCTGAAAGTCTCTTCCTTTTCACACTGTAGTGCAATGCGGTTCATAATACCGATTCAAATTTTGTCTGTGGAAAAAGGTGACCTGAGTAACTCATAAAAGATTGAGCATGATGTTGTTATAACGACTGCCAGCATTTTCCATTTAGTGGTTAACAGCTTGTCATGGACTAATAAGTAGAACATTGATAGTCAAAGCTGAATATCATAGCAGATGCATTAATACAAATACACGGTGCAGTGCTTGTTTAGCTGCCATGTTAGACAATGAGTTAGTTATGTTTTAATGACATGAGACACGAAACAAAATGTAAGGTATCACCGTCTTAAAACTGGTATTTCTGCCTGCTCTGTAATTGTGAAGGCTGTATGACCTCAAGATTTTTACTCCTAATTAAAGAGTTTTAAAAGATAGATGATTTGTGACTATGTGTACTGGTGCCCAGGGATCTAGAAAATGTTTAATTATCTGTGTGGTTTGCTTGTGAAAGGGTCTATCAAAAATGTGCTAAAGGAAAAAAACTTGGCTACCCAAAAAGGTTGACTAATTCAGGAGTTTCCTCAAATTCACAGGAATTTTCTCAAATTCACAGGAATTTCATAATTTTAGCCCACAGCATCTCTGCTTGCAAATGTCAGATCTAGTTTTGTTGTATGAACAGCGTGCGAGATGCCCTGTAAGGGTTACAGAATTTCCATTTAGAAGAAAGGAATTTTTTCAGAAGTACACAAATGGATTTTATTGCAGGCTATCTCTTCTTTAGGAAGCAGATTCTTGTAATTTCTCAATAGATGGATTTTCTGCACAAAGGACTTAATCAAAATTTGGACCAATGAAATTTAATGTTATAGCTGAAGAATCTGATTTTCATAATAAAAGAAAGCTAAAGAAAGCATTAACACAAGCAGTAGCATTTTAATAGTAATTGTTAGGGAGCAACAGGAAGGGGATGCTCCCTACGGGGTGGGGCGCTGGGAAATGATAAAGACAAGGAAGTCAGGAGCAGAGATCTCGTTGATGAGGGGAGCAGAACAGGCCTGGTGCTGGTAGCCGAGTTCAGCCAAGTGTCCAAATTACCGTAGTAGTCCACAGTGAAAAGCCAATAACTAGATGGAAAGTCAAGCCCATAGGTCAGAGTCCGGGTAAAAGAGGTATGTGGGCACAGATGTAGAAAATGTGTAGCTTAGGCACAGGACAAAATGGGGAGTGTTCATTTGCATGCAGCTCCTGAGCAGAGGGGGCCAGGTCCCTGCATCCTACAGCTCTTTCCCCAGCAGGCTGAAGTAAGATTGCACGGCAGCACCACGTTAGGTCTGGCCTTGCTTGTGGGCAGCTCTTTCACAGGAACAAAGGGGTGCATTTTGACCCCGACACTGAGGTTTTACTCTTAACTAGGGAAGATGTCAGAAGAATTAGTGGATAAGCAGCAATACTTTTTTCTTTGTCTTTACTCAGCTTTGAAAAGAGCATTCAGAATCTTGATGTTAAGGACTGAGTAGTTGAGAATAATTACAATTTTTATTTTTTCTAGTACTGAAAGATATTTACTTTCATGTACAAAGGGACCTTATAAATATAATATTAGAAAAAAACAAATTAACCATATTATTGGGGAAATAAACAAGTTCCATCCTTTTAAAATTACTGACTTTATTAATTCTAGTTTCAATCAGCTGGAAGTGGAAAAATTAACTGGTGTTTTTCCTAAAACTGTTTGTGGAATCATTGGAAAGACATAATTAATTCCAGAATTATGTTAGTTGGATACAAAAGTTTTAACAAATTAATAAACTAAGGATAAGACCTTGGAAAAGCATCCCTGAAGACCTTATAAAATAGTGGAATAAAGTTTAAGGATATGGTGCATATATTCACTAAGGAAACATTTGATCACTATGCAACAGTGATTTTATTTACTGCTTAGTAAACAAGTGTAACGTCCATTTAGTTCCTGTTATAATAATTGGCAGACAAAAGCAGCAACAATAACAATAACAAAACAGCTAAGGAAACACATGAAAGCATTTTACTAGGTGCTTTCATAATATTCATTATTCTAATTTTTCTGTAGATATAAAACAATATACGTATAGTGGTACATAGAAATTCCAAAGTGAAAAAAGAAAACATTTATGATTTCCAATGCATAAAATGTAAAAAGTTAAAATATAAGATATAGAATGAAAAATTACTGAACATGCAAACCCAAAAAATAATTACAACCAAGATGAAACTGCTCATTAAAGAACTGCCAGGTTTGGCGATAAGTCTAATTTTATTTGGCAATTTTATAAATGATGTGGGGGAGGAATGGACTGTGAATTAGTCTGACATTGTACTGAAATGGAAAGTGCTGTATATTAATGAGGACAATAATACTTCAAAGGTACTGAAAGATTTTAGAAATGTGAATTTAAAGTAATAACATTATTTCTGTTTCAATAAAACATGACAGTATAAAAATACAGTTTGGGTGGAGAATGTATGGAGAGCAGCTCTGAGGAGAAGAATTTGGGGGTGTTGGTTGATGAGAAGCTCAGCATTACGTGGCAATGTGCACTTGCAGCCCAGAAAGCCTACTGTATCCTTGGCTACATCAAAAGATGTGTGGTCAGTAGGTTGAGGGAGATCATTCTTCTCCTCTGCTCTTGTGAGACTCCACCTGGAGTCCAGCTCTGGGGCTCCCAACATGAGTACGTGGACCTGTCGGAGTGGGCACAGAGGAGGGCCACAGAGACGATCAGAGGGCTGGAGCAACCCTCCTATGAAGACAAGCTAAGACAGTAGGGGTTGTTCAGCCTGGAGAAGAGAAGGCTACAGGGGGACCTCATAGCAACCTTCCAGTACCTAAAGGGTGCCTAAAAGAAAGATGGAGAGGGACTTTTAAAAAGGGCATGTAGTGATAGGACAAGGGGGAATGGCTTTATGCTGAAAGAGGGTAGATTTAGATTAGACATTAGGAAGAAATTCCTCATGCTGAGAGTGGTGATGCCCTGGCACAGGTTGCCCAGGGAATTTGCGGATGCCCTCTCCCGGGAGGTGTTCAAGGCCAGACTGAGTCTTTAAGCAGCCTGGTCTGGTGGGAGGTGTCTCTGCCCGTAGCATGGGGGATTGGAACTGGATGATCTTTAAGTTCCCTTCCAACCTCAACTATTCTATGATGCTATGATAAGAAGCTTTTAAAAGAAAACTAAACCACAAACAACATGGCAGGCATATGTTTAAAAATTGAAACCCAGAGACTTTAGAAACAAACACCAAGTGATGTTTTTGCTGAACCTAAGCTGCTGGTGACTTAAAAGAGGGGACTATATTATTTTTCAAGATTGCGTTCCTTTTGAAACTCTTTTTAGAGTCACAGAATTGTTTAGGTTGGAAAAGACCTTTAAGATTAAGATTAAGTAAATTTAACACTGCCAAGTCCACCACTAAACCATGTCCCTAAGCATCACATCTACACGTCTTTTAAATACCTCCAGGGATGGTGACTCAACCATTAATTACAAAACACAACGCATGAGAAATGGTTGAGTTCATTAGCTGATGATCTGTGACTGTGAAGCATACATATGATGTGTTTATGAAAATTATCTTGAATATATTAAGTGAAGGTAACTTTAGTGTAATTATACAAGGCATCAGTAAGACCTATAGTCTCCAGTTCTCATTACAGGTGTTAAAAAAGAATGAAAGAGGAACCAGTACAGAGAAAGATTGTTACAATTATAGATAAGTGCAAAGCCTGTCTTACAAGAAATGACCAATGCTTTCTTTACCTAACATCCATAAATTGTGAAGAAATTGTCCCAGTTTCTGAATAAGTTGTTTTAATTGCCAGTTATATTCATTAATGTAATGTTCCTTATTTCTTGTGTGTATTTGTCTAGTTTCACCTTCTAACCATTGGGTATCATTATGTCTTCTGTTGAAAAAAATAGCTGTTTATAACTGTTTGGCAATTTCTGTGAAACTTCAGGTGCAGTATCCATTCTGTTTTAGTAAAAATAAAATTGCTTCAGTCTCCCTTTATTCCTTTATTCCTTGTTTGATTAGTAAAGGAAGATGGAAAACTTGCTACTCATAGTGTGTTGTGACAATTCCAGAAAAACTGCATTCTCTAAGAATTGTGTATCTGCGTTTCTGACTTTTGAAAGTAGAAATGCATGCTTACTTTCATGTATTTGTATATCTTTACCGAGTCTTTAATCTTTGGGCAGAGAGCATACATTGCCCTTATAACATTATAAAAAATTCTTGTGGTTTCAAAGTTTTGGATCATATTTATATTACATGACATAAAATTTAAGGAAAGATGTTAAAATATAATTATCTTACCATTTGCATATTAAATGTGTTTAAAGATATCTGTATTGTGTTTTCCACCAAATGGCACTAAAGTTATCATGGTGTAGTGAACTGGGATTTTAGAATAGCAGGACCATCCATTCTAAAGCAGTTTTGTGTGAATTCTTTTATATTCCAGCCCATGCTGGTAAATTAGTAGATTATTCTTTAATTAGTAATGCCAGAAGGACTGCTGATAGAGATGTTCTCTGAAGATGCAGATGAAGTCAAGATCACTGGTGAAAATTAAAGCTTCTGGGACTCTTTTCAAAGATAAAAGTACTGACTAAATATATTGACTAGATTGCATTTTAGGTTTTGTTTCTTATATTATGATTTCCTCCTGTTGTTAGGTAATGTAGGTTGTATTTCATTTGCTAAACACATACACGAGTAATGGTGATCTAGAAGAGTGGTAATGTTAGGCTTAAAATACATGTCAGTCAAAGAGACTTTTTACAAAACAATTGACAATTTTGTGAGGCTTAATGATGTTCCTGTGTTTCACAGTCTAGAGTTATATCCTACCACATTTTAGGCAGAAGATAGGTTTGTCCGGGACGATGGAGGATGAAGCCCCCTTCCAACTATACGTTTGTAATACTTTCCTGGCTGCCTGTCTTTCTTCTCTGATATTCTTCTGCAATACCATCATTCACACCAATTTCACAGGAAAAAGTCTTTCTATTTGAGAGTCTGTTTCTGCTCCTTTATGTTATGTGCACCTTGTACACATAAAATGTCAAACTGCAGAAGCTTTGATTCTAAAAAAGATGGAAAAAAAGGAAAAGGTGGTCTGATGAATGCAATTCTCAACAAAACCAGAGGTTTAAAACTCTAAGTATATGTGCACTTGTAAATATATAGGGGTTGCATCTTTACCAGTAATCAGTGTGCAGAAAAAATAACGCAAGTTCAGAAAATTGGCTCTTCAAAAAGGTTCTATCTCCTGTCTTTAACTTCCTTAGCAACAACTTCTTTTAAAATCCCAGTACACTCTACGATGATCGTCACAGAATGTTCTTAATGGGTAGTAAACTTTGTGGAAAATCTCCCATGAAAAAGAACACCTCCCAAGTGCCAGGACTTTGCCACCACTAGAGATAAGTAACCAAGACTGGTATACTTAAAATAATGAGGGAGTGCACATTTCAATAATTGTGCATTTAGATACTTAGTGTAAACATTACTGGCAGAGCAAGAGCTATTTTTATTTGTTTTTACATACCAGTCACAAAAATGTTAACTGTAGAAAGGCAGCTTAGAAATGTAACTGGTCTCCATATTGCAAGCAGTTGGTATAATTACTACTTCAACTGTAAACAGGCACACATAGGGAAACAGTCTTCTTCTTTCAATCCACTAAATGTGTCCAACACTGAAGCTGAAAACTTTTCTTTTAGTTAGCAGAAATAGCAGCTTGCACGTTCTGTCTGTAAGAAGAAATCAAATCATACTCAGTCATAGACATAAAGGCGATCTTAGGCTATTCAGAGGACAGGAAATTCCTTAATTCAGAAGTTCACAAGGGTTCTTCTCCACGCCCACCCCCCTGTTTTAATGTTTTTCAATTCTCTTGTCCTATTTCCATGGACGTCTGGTTTCAAATATAGCTTTAAACAAACACCAGAGAAGAAGGTGAACATTATTTATGTTGCATATGTATATCTTTCCTCTGCCTGCCAGGTAGCCTTATGGCTACGTGAATTAACCTCCTCTCAAAACATCTAGATGATCAGGCTTAATCAGCCTTAGATAATATAAAATTTTAGATTGTTGAAACCTCTGACCTGTATATACTAAAAAAATATGTACTAGAAATATTTAAAAACATTGACATGTCCAGAAAAAAAAAAGAAAATCTTGTACCTGAATATTACATCTGCTTTGGCTAACTCTTTGCGGAAGGTGACTTCAAAGAGAGTATTGCACCATGATCAAGGCTTACAGAAATTACCTCTCACACAGTGAAAACAGAAGTTAAAACTGAAGAACCTAAGTGATTTCCCCTTACATCTCCTATGGCACAAGGAATTATTCAGGTTTTTTAATAGATATTACAAGAAAAGTTTTTTAAACTTCAGGGTCCTGACTGGCTAGCATGTATAGTTCAGTAAAATAAGCCAATGCAGTGGGTTACTTCTGAGGATGCCGGCTTGTTTATAACTTGAATTTTCCTCAGCCTGGCCATTCTAACCATCAGCCAAGGTAATGCAGAAGTTACTGAGTAGAAATTCTGAACTGAGGACAAGCATACCCATCCTTAAGCCTGAAAGAAAAAAATAGGGAGATCAATTAGTGACCCTAACAGATATTTTTCTCATTTTGCTTGAAATATCAAAAAAGACTTTATTAAATTTCTTTAAATAGTATATTAACGACAATATGGTCAGAAGAATGCAGATTTTATGTAGTTGCCATGGTTAATTTGGTAAAGGAAAGGAGAAGGCAAAAATATTTCCCCCAGTTAACTGTTTCTAAGATTCCCTGGACATGACAAGCTATTAGCTTTGAATACGGAGGGTATTCCAAAGACTTCCCAGGCAGAGCTGTGGTCTTTGATTTCAAACATACTTAGGAAAGATGTGCTTCTGCAAAGATTTATTCATATACCTTACATACTGTGAGAAGTCGCACTGAAGCTGATACAGGTCTGCATAGTCTGTAGTTAGTAAACCACGTAAACCAATGGTTTACTTACCCAAGAACTAAACACATATAAGAAAATAGAGGAGGAGGCTGGGATGGAACATAGTTGTGTAGTTTCTAGTTGCTTACTTGTACTTTCAGTATCTTTACAAGTCTTTCATTCTTCTTTATAATTTTTCCTTTTAAATCATCCTTTTTTTTGTTTGCTCTTTTCTGTTTACAGTTTAATACATTTCTTTTTCACTTTTCTTCCCTTGAGCACTCCTGAGCTCTCTTTTACCTTTTTCCTCTTTGACCCAGTGTAACAACTGTGTCCTAGCCTATTTCCCAGCTAAGTGAGGCTCAAGGGTATTTGAATTCAATTTGAGCCCATCTCTACTCTGACAACAATGTTGCTAAAGTAATACCGTTAGGTCGCTAAGATACTGTATAAGGCAACAGAACATGGCTAATAAACGTTACTTCCTTTCTGGACAGAGTAACTTGTGCATTGCTGTAATTGATGTTCAAGGAAAGTACTCTGTTATATTGTGGGTTCCAAGCACTGTGTTATATTCTGCAAAATGCTCATTTGACTGTTCTTTTTCAAAATTGATTCCCCATAAGGGAAGGAGCTTTTTTTTTTTTTATGATTCATTTAAACTTGACACATCTTAGTGAATGCTGAAGCACTAGGGATGGTATTTTTTTCCCCATCTATGTTCCTATCAGGTATCTTCTATTTCCCTCTGAAGAGGTAAGAACCCCCCCAGAGTAAACTGTAAAAGCATATGATTCTTTTTATTTGACAGAAGAGTGTTAGAATGCTTTTTAAGTTTTTCTTATAGTTAAATGGTAGGAGGTTTAACTGTACTTTTTACATAAAACAATTCTGAAATGAAACAATTATGTGAAATCCAAATAGAAACTGAGGTATAAATTCAACAGCAAAGTTTGTACAGTTTTAAATATTTTCTGAGTTTTATGGTTGGAGAAGAAAGTGTAGATGCTGTATAGTCTTGCTTTAGTGGGGGTTTTGTCCCTGTTGCTGATACTACCTTTAACAAAATGTGGAAGTAAGGTACAGATTATATTATGGCTGATACAATATTGCTTTGAAAGCTATCCAGAGTGTGGTTGTTAATGGTTCACAGTCAAAACTGTGAAAAAAGTATTGTGTGGGATTCCATGGCATTCTGTTCCTCATTAGGCTTAAATGACAGAAATAAATCTCTGTGTGATGGCACCATTCTAGGAAAGATTACTGAGAGACAAAAATAGAATTCAAAACAATCTTACTCTTGGAGAGGGGTAACAGCATCCTGGGATGTATAAACAGAATCAATAGCCTACAGCGCTTGTGGAGTAATTTTCTAGCTTTTCACAGCACAAGTAAGGCCAAACTATATCCCCATTTGCATACTTCACTTCAAGGAAACTGTTGACCAACTGGAAGCAGCTGAAAGAAAAACAAAGAGAATGATCAGAAATGTAGGAGATGATCTGCGAGGGAAAATGGATTCCTAACAAGGTTGTTAGGAAAGAATACTGAGATACCCCCCCCCCCCCCCCAGTTTTTAAGTATGCGTTGTCACTTGTGATAGGATCAGTAAGTAACAGCTGAACTGTTGCAGCACATTGGAATTGCTGGAGGAGAAAGCAAAATAGGTATTAAGTAAAGGTGCTTAGCTGCAAAGGCAGTGAATCACTAGAGTGACCTGCCTAGGAAAATTATAGCATCCATTGTTATATACCTGCAACACAGATTAGATAAGAGCTGGTCAAGAGTACCAAAGGTAGACCTGATTCTTCTGCGTGGTAGATGAATGAAGCAAATGACATCTGAGATCATTTGTCTTAGAAGAATGCTTATTTTCCTGGTAAATCAAACTTTAATTCATATGACATTTGTACTAGAAAGAAAACAGCAGAATCTTGATTTACATCTTGATTACCTCCTTTACCTTCTCATTACCTAGGGGAAATTAAATAGTTTGCATTAAAATTGGCTTGCATATAGAACAATGTAAAATATTGGCAATGAAATATGTACAAACAGGATAGTGCAACCATACTTGCATCCAAATTAGCGTAGTTTCGTGTACTCCTGTTGACAAATGATAATAACAGGGATTAGTTTATAAACCTTAATTCACATGTGGAAACCTGATTTATGCAAGTAGCTGAGTAAAGCTTCTTGTTTTTGGGATAACTAAGAAGTTCTGGAATTAGGATATATTTGGAAGGAGTGCTGCTAAACTGTGCAAACTGGGGCCCAGCAATGAATTTAAGCTTACACTTAACTAAGTGTGCCCAACATCAGTGTAAGTCTGCTTCTGTTAAAAATGACAAGTATGCTTTTCTGGGTAAAGGCCAGAATATGCATCATCCTATTGAACTCTGTCTTATTTGATAAAAAGCTTCATTTTTTATTTTCTAAATTTGAAAATCATCATGTGTGATAAGATTTGAAATAATCAAACCTTATCAATATATTGAAAAAATGGAGCTAGACATAGGATCCCAAAAGTTGGAAATAAGGAAATTCTGTGCTCAGATTCCTTCTCTGCAAAAAGAAGACTGTAGAACATGCTATATTCTATAAATACTGAATACATGCATGTAAAATAGTATATATAGCTAGATACTGCTATTAATAATTGTTGCTATTTCTTAATCTATTATTTTGTTTGCACAAATAAACACCTCCAGTTTAGAACTTGGTGCGGCTTCTCACTAATTAGGTTTGAAATAGCTGTAATGATGTAATATACCTAATTACTGAGTGTTTTTATTGTGAAATGTAAGAAACTAATGAAGGTCAGCTGAAGAATTGTTTGTATTTGTTGCATACAACATAAATGGAACAAAGTAGTCTGTAAAATCTGTAGGACTGTGGGTATTTAAGTTGAGTTTGTTGGCAGAAAGATGAAGTTTGTCTACATACATGTATTTCTATTGATTTAAATGGCTCTTACTGCCAAGGCATTACAAATGAGACTGTCAGTGTTGTAGCACAGTATATCAGCAATATCAGGCAGACCAAGGAGACTGGGATAAAATTACTAATGGACAAATCTTATTTAAGAACTAACTGAACTCTGTTTTCTTTCAGTGCTAAATAACGAAAATAAGGAAAACTGTGAGGTAAACATGATACATAATTTTTTAACTGTCACTAAAAATGACTCAAATTTGAGGAATATTGTTTCTTAGGTGAATATGTTGCTATTACATAGGGTTATTTTTTCAATTTCTTGAGGGCCTCTTTGTCAAAAAGATGTGTTCTACTTATATTAAAGTCAATAAGAAATGTGTTTGTCCAACTCAGAGTAAAATGTATGCCTTTGCCTTCAGTTTCTTACACCTATTTCTTTCTCTCTGTTTTCAGTACTCATCTTCCTTCAGTCAATCCTTCTAGAGTCAACTCCTCCTTCTCCCTCCCCCTCTTTCTCTTTGCTTTTAGATCGTTTTAGTTCTCTCTCCTTTTTTTTATCACTGCTACCAAATATATAGGTTTTTAAGTTGCAGTGGCATAAAATTTAATTGCTTTGTATTTAAAAAAAAAGAAAAAAAGAGAAAAAATAAACCGATCCACTAGCCTTGAAATATTTTTTTGAAAACCACAAGCTGTTATGTTTTTAGCCATACAATAATAGACATACTTTCATTACGGATGATGCTAAATTCTCAGGGCTGTACTTGAACTATTTTTATGAACCAGGTTTTTATCTTTATTTTTTTTCCTTTAAAAATGGGATTTGGTTCTCAGTTCATGAGATTGTAAGTATTAAACTACACTTGTCCTTGATTCAGTTTGCTGCTTCTTCATGGTCCAAATTGCCCTTCATGCGGAGGTGAGCTTGTAATATGTACTCTAGATGCTGAGTAAATGCTTTCACTGGCTGTCCCTGGCTTACTTTCTCAGCCAGTCTGAGTCACCTTCAAAACATCAAGATTATGTGTATGTACACTGTAATAAATAACCACCTGCACTGAGGTAATGCAAATTGAATTTGTTGAAATATGGCCTATTATATGAAAATTTATGTTTCTATTATAATTTTTATTGTAAGAAAAAAATTTGTCCTGTATAAAATTACTGAGAAACAAGAACTGTATCTAATAGGAAAGCTTATCTTTTCTTGGGAACTATTTAATAATAGATTCTTACTATGCACCTGCCTTCCAAGTGCCTGTTTTCTTCTGCTTCCTCTTAAAAATACATAGCTTGATTTTGTCATTCTTAAAACAGGTCAAATAACTTAATCAAAATGTACTTGTGTATATACCCCAAATATAGACGATTAGAGAGTTGGTTTCTCTTTGTACTCGAACCAGGTATTTTATAAGTATTGTCTAAAGATTAGAAATAGACCTAAAACATAGTCATTGAAAGAATTTCAATAAAAAATTCAGCTGCAGGAGTGTTTTAATTCTGAATCTGTATGATGATGATATGGTGAGAATGAAGATGAGATATGGTAAGAATAGAAGGACTTTGTAATACACCGTTCTGAGGCTGACACACCTCTAGTGCTTTTACTGGACTTAAGATTGTTACTTAGGGAACTGCATAACAAACAGTTATTTTCCTGAATGAAAGAAATAAACATTAAAGAAGAAAATTTGAAATCAATTGTTAAATGTGCAGGCACTAAATTAGCCTTATTTCATGCTAATTCAGCTTTATTGAATTCATATCACCATCCATAAAAGCTGCTTCTGCTGTTCAAATAATATCCAGTATATCTTGATTAGCAATGTGTTAACCTTTCATCCAAGTTGGTTAGCAGAATGAAACTAAATAGATTAACTATCAAAAAAGGGGAATAAAAATCTAAGAATAGAAAAAAAGATTTAAAAATATTTTTATTTTACACAGTAAATTAGAAAATGTCAGTAAAATGGACAAAATAACTTTAAACCATGAGGATTCTGATAGTGTGTGTACATATGTGTATATATATATATATATATTTGTTTTTTTAAATGATGGAACTGGCCATGAATATTGGAAGAATTCTAAAAATGATTGGAGTAACCATGGCCTGTACCTGGTCTTAGGCAGTGTAGCCTGCTTAGCCTTAACAGGAGATCAATATATCTGAAGAGGATAAAATCCTGTCCCAGTAGACAAATGGGAATTTCAACAGTTTATTCTTGTCAGTGTTTAAAGGTGAATTAAATAAGTGAAATACAGAGACGGTTCATTGACATATGAGGTCTGACACAAAAACACCCTGAGACAATGCCTGTAACTTTCTATTTAACACATTAAGAAAATCAACTACAATCACCTTCAAATAGTTCCCTTTTGCGTTAACTCACAGCTGCATATGGTGCTGCCAACATTCAAAACAATGCCACAGATCAGTTTCTGAAAGATTGTTGAGCATCTCTATTGTTTTTTGCTTTCACATTTACCAACAAAAAATTTGTTCCTTTGAGAACCAACTTGATCTTTGCGATTTCTTCTCTGTAATCCTCAGTCAATAACTGAAAAATTTCCATCCTGGATTTCTTCAGTTGCACAAGAATCTTCTTAACTCACCGTTCACTCTTGCACAACAACATTTTCTCACTGAAGGCAGCACCTCGAGTGCTGGGTTCAGTTTTGGGCCCCTCACTACAAGAAGGACGTTGAGGGGCTGGAGCGCGTCCGGAGAAGGGAATGGAGCTGGTGAGGGGCTGGAGAATAAGCCCTACGAGGAGAGACTGAGGGAATTAGGGTTGTTTAGCCTGGAGGAAAGGAAGCTGAGGGGAGACCTCATCACTGTCTACAACTGCCTGAAAGGAGGTTGTGACAGGGTGGGTGCTGGGCTCTTCTCACAAGTGACAGAGCGATAGGACGAGAGGAAATGGCCACAAATTGCAGCAGGGGAGGTTTAGACTGGACATTAGGAAGAACTTCATCACTGAAAGAGTGGTGAGGGTTTGGAACGGCTGCCCAGGAAGGTGGTGGAGTCGCCATCCCTGGAAGTGTTTAAAAGATGGGTGGATGAGTTCCTTAGGGACATGATTTAGTAGGGAGTCAGGCACAGTTGGACTCGATGATCTCAGAGGTCTCTTCCAACCTTATGGTTCTGTGATTCTATGAGAACACCTATATTTGAACATACGTCCACACATATTGAGTGAAGCAACTGAGCTGAGCCTTGTCTCAGTGTGACAGGTTAGAACTTCTTCTATAACCAACCCTTTGTCTCTCCTTCCCATTCTTGGTTCCCGAGCTATGGGATTAGTCTTGGGGGTTTTGTGTCATAAATTTATTACTAATAGAATGCTGGTTTTAGTAAAAACATATAATGACAAGAAAAAAGGATAATCTTAATTTTGTAATCTGCAGTAATTACCTGAAGATGCTAGAATGAATCCTTTTACTTTTTTAATGTGTATTTTTTATTCTACATTATTGTTTTCCCCTCTCTTCTTAAACTTTCATATAGGCTGATGTCTTAATTTCTGTAATGCATTGAAAGTACTTGATCTGTCTTGCTCTCATGCTCCAGATTAAAATGGATTACAGGCAGGAAGTAGCTTCTCCTGGGGCTATATTGGCAAGGTATTTTTTGATTTTTTCCCTTTCTAAGTTTTATATAGTTAGTATTGTGCACTTGCAAATATAATTTTGGCATTTTCACCTCTTGCTAACAGAGACCTAAAAGACCACCTGTGAGTTCTTATTCCTTCTTTTTTCTTGTTACTTCTTACAGCCTGTGGTCCTTGGAATTGTAGACTATAAACCTTAAGGTTTCTACTGGATATTAAGAAGTGTTTTCAGACCCATATGATATGCTAAGTATTTAATCTGTGGGTTATTTCACATTAAGTATCAGTGACTGCTAGCCACTGAAAGGAATTAGAATCTGTGATCTGAGCCTTCATTTTTATAACTGGCAAAATTCTTCTACTTGGTAAAAATTCAAATTCAAATCATATTTGATTAGTTAATAAAATGCATCCTTCTGGTAACATGCTTTATAAAAGTGAGACCTGAAGATAATGGTCACTCATATTTTTAGTCTTTTAATTGTGATTTTTAATCTTTTGGGATGGGACATTAACTCTGTATTAGAACTCTTTTTTTCCTCTCTTCTCTATTTTGTGAGTTAATCAGTTCAGTTCTGAGATGTTCTATTTTTTTAGGTGATCTTGGTTTGACATAAACTGAGAAACTATGTGGCATTATTTTTTCAATCACATGCAAATGCACAACAAGAAAGACAATCTTTGAGGTTCAAACGGCATATGCAACAGATGCATATTATAGTGTGTTTGAACCCGAATTTCTTGTTAAATTTACCTGATATATATGCTAAGGATTTTATTAGTGTATGTACTAAAAATATTCTATAAATCATACAGAATGGGAGATGATTCAGAGTTATTATTGATTGATACCTTCACTCCTGAATCCCAAATTTTGTTTCAGTTTTTTTCTGGTGCAATCTGAATATGACATTAATATTTTTTTTCTCCTTTACTCACTAATGTAAATTGTGACTATCATGAACGGAGGGACCATATGCTGCTTTGAAAAGGCAGCAGGGACCATGGAGGCAGTTTATAAATGATCTGAGTAAGAAATGAACAGAGACCAATTAAGCTAGTTAGGAGGCCGAAGGTTTTGGAAAGCGAGGATACTAAATTTGGTTCCCTTCAAAAATGATAGAAGATAGGATTAAAAATTAGTACAATTTCTTTCTGTCTTTTTGCCTAATAATTTCTTCTTCACTTGCAACAGCAAAGTAAAGTATGGTTTGCTTCCTCTTTTTAATGTGCGATGAGGATTATAACACTGGAAGTTGTTGTGTGTCAGTGAAATTACCAGGATGGCAGTAGCGGCCACTGACGATATAGCTTTTGTCACTGAGGAAAGTCTGTGCACTAAATAATGCATGCACAATTATCACATCAATCAGGCTGGTCAGAACAGGTGATCCAGTGACTATCTTTGTGCCCACTGCCATTTAATGCTATTCACCCATGTATCTGTTTTAACTATTCATTTAACACCACAGGTGTGCTAAATGCTTTGCAGATAACATGGAAATAAAGGTTCCTTTCTCAGAGAATTTGAATTCAAAATATCCGTAATACAGATGGGATGGTAAGAAAATGTGGGGAAATCTTGAGTGGTTTTTTTAACCTACTTTAGTTAATTTCTTGATTTTTTTTTAACTTTTGAGAGCTAATTTGGGAATATATTTTAGGCTTTTTTGAGTCTCTGGAAAGCATCCAATTAGTGAGCAAAGAAAACGTAGCCAAACAAGGGTTTCCAGATGTAAAGGGCAGAATGAAAAAAGTGACACAGAAGAGAACGAAGGGACAATTTGAATGCAAAAAGCAGGCAGATGAAGACCCAAATGGCTTATTATAGTTACTATTATTTCTTTTGTAAATGCCAAACAGAAACAGTAAATTCAGTATTCTACCTGTGTGTGTTATATACAGAGACAAGAATGGGAAAAATATAAGTCTAACTTAAATGCAAAGGGAAAAAAACTTATTTGCAATTAGGGAAACAATTATTTTAAAATAAAGAAAAAACAGGAATGAAAAAGAAAAGGTTTCTATTAGGCAATATCTAAGTTATCTTACAGAATCTTAGAGATTCAGATATATTTAAAAAGAAAGTAAAGGCTTGATTCCAAGATAACTACCTCAAAAGTCATGCTGCAATGTTTGAATAGGGTTTATTAATTAATTGTCTGCTTAGTGGTTGCAGTCAATTAATTAATCTATTATTCCCTTTTCCCTTCCTGTAAAACTTATTTTCCCCCCTTCTATATAGATCATGAAACCATGTGACAAGGGCTAGACTGATGGTCTATAGATTCCATACACTCATTCAGGCTTTCCCATATGTCTACCTCTGTCTGTTGTCTTGAGTCTTGTACTTAATGCTAAAAGGTCCTTTGACCAACTCCAATTCTTCCTCCTGATTTTAGGCAGCACACAAAATAAAAAGAGATATTGATCAAAGTTGAAACTCCCAGACATCAGAGCAATACCAGCAACACACAACAGTAGTAAAATAATGTGAAGAATGTAGAATTCTGCTTACCCAAGATAAATGAAACAGCCTAACGTGGTGTATCTGAAGTGTACTGCATATCTAAGTATCTCAAAACACTTCACAGATTATAGTGATTCATTGTAATTGCATCATGATATTGCCATTATATTGCAGTCATGTTATCATTTCTGTAATAAACATTTATCTTAGGAATGTTTGTGTGCACCGCATAATTATCTGAATGCTAAACATGAGGTGTGATTCATTAGAAGTATGATAGAATTTGATTTTTAAATTCTAACAATTTATTTTAACTGTTACTTGTTAAAAGTGATAATAAACAATGAAGTTTTGTTAATTGCAAACCAAGCTTAAGTAAAGATTGAAAGCTACTATGTATTTAAATATTGGCACAATTAGTTATTGCTGAGTTTTTAATTTCCTGTCACTGTGAAATGTAATTAGTAGGTCTAGATCAGCTATATTTAAGATTTCATGGAGGACTGTTTGGTCTGAAGTCTGAACTAAGAAAGCCCTTTATTCATCAAAAAAATAATCTAGAATAACCACTTTAGCCACCATCTTCTTGTCTAAATCTGACCTTTTGTGTGACTTCAAAAGTAATTTTGCTATAAAATATTTATAAAATTAAAAAAAAAATCAGCTATCAAGATGCCAACCATACAGAAGGAAGCTGAAAATCTTTATTAAAAAAATCACCCTAGCTTAAAAGCAAGATATACTGTGTTGTAAACTAATCACTTAATTATTCTATTCTGCACAACTTTTGCCTTCTGAGATTTGTTGGCATAAGCCAGTGATCTAAATCTAACTTAATTACCTTGGTTACTAGCAGAAATATAGTCATATTAGCTTCAAGTATGTTTATATAGCACCAAGTTATGCTGTGAGAACAGCAGCCATGGCTTCTAAGATTAGGGATACTGCATGATCAAAACCCAAAACCAACAACCAAACAAACCCCTCAAACCCACACAAAGAAAAGAAAGGTAAAAATAAATGAAAATAATTTGGCTTTCTTTGCTCCCAGCACCTGAGATGTCAGAAAGGATCATATAATGTGAGTCTTCAGGTGCAGTATAAACATATTCTTTAAAAACGTTTGTTTTCAGACTAATGACCAAATCAAACATTAACCTTATAGAAATAAGAATATCAGGATGAAGATCCAGATCCAATTTTGGACCTCAGTGCCTAAATCTCCACAGTTACCGTGTTAAACTTCAAGAAGCCTGTGGAGTTAGGGATATCTTAAGAGTGGATTGGGAGAGTTGCATGTCTAAGAACAAGAGTTTAGTAGGAATTAGGCTAAATTAATTACATGTCTTTTCTTTTTTGCAGCAGCTTTTGGGACTCTGTTTCTGAATAGTGTGAAAGTTGACGTATGCTTACCTTTTGGTTACCTGTGCAGTGTCCTACCTCGTACAATGTTGCCGAGCTGACTGAATTTTATATCAGTTTGGTGGCAACTGCTAATTTAAATCTAATTACATGACGTTTTCCATCAGTAAGAATTTTTTACAGCAACAGAAGGCAAGGAAAAATACTCATATACACACATCATATTATGCTACGTATTTCTGTAATTATCTAGGTTTTTCCTCTTTTTGAGAATATGATTTCATAGAAATCCCACACATTTTTAAGTTTTAATGTCATGCACTACAAAATATTTAGTTTTTAAGGTGGTTTGATAAGAAAAGAAATTTTAAATTTTAACCCTAAGTACCTTCAGGGTAGGGTTATTTTGAAGAAGATTTATGCATGTTGTTAATGGGTTTTATGTGGTTGAATTGTGTACAAATGATGAAATCCCAAGAGAGTTAATTAGAAAGAAGATAGGCTTAGTACAACCACTTGATAGATTCTGTAGCTTGATAGATTCTAAGATATGTTTAAATAATGGTATTATAGTTATAAATGATAAAAGATTTCTTCAACTCTGAATTAGTATGTGTACATGCTACTACATATACTAATATGTTTACTAATTGCTAATAAATATGCTAATATATAAATGTTGCATTTAGAGTTTTACACTGTGAAGAAAATTTTTGTACGTGGTAAATCATGACTGAGCTTCATTCTACTTTTGCTTGGTCAAAATACAATGCTCATAATGAGTACATTTCCAGATCTCAGTATGCATAGCAAAAATGATAGCTTTTGTTTAGAATAATATTAAGGACAGAAAGGTTCTACAGGGAATGCAAGAAAATGACCTAGTTACTTTCAACGCCTACAAAAGGCATCAAATAATGGCCAGTTTTTTGAAAAGAAAGTTCTTTTCAAAATTAACGCCTATCAGCAATAACATTTTTCAACAGTGCTTTTAGTTATTGTAGTATTTGTCTGCATGTTTTAAAATTAGTAGTCAAAACTGAGTAGTTTGTGGCTTTAAAGAAAAAAATAACTATCAGCTCTTTACCGGTTGTTATAGTCAGTCACATTAGAACTGAATAAACATTAGAAATCTAATCAGGGAATGACCTATTCAAATAATTTTTTTCTGAGTGTAAGTCTGCTGTGTGTTTAAGTTAGAACTCTACCCACTTTTCTGAAATGATCAGATCATATATTCATCAAAGTGCTAAATGGTTGTTTACTATACATAACAACAGGCTTTATTTCTTTGAATTTTTTTTAGTATAAAATGACATGGGGTTGTAATGCCAACCATCTTTCTTCAAAGCTTTTCAATGTTGTGTTCTTTAAGTAAAACACTATAGCATTTTAAATGCAAACCAATAAGAGACTACTAGGTCTCTAGTTTTTATTTTATGTTTCTCAAATGAGTCCTACACTTATGGCTAAATTTTCATGACTATATAGGTGCTTAAGTACCATAGGAATCTTGGGTTTAATTAAAAATTATCTTACACTTGTTCCAGGAGTAGCAGTTCATAATCAGTCTACCAATTTGAGGTCTTGGGCCTTTATGTGACAACTGATGTTGCCTCAGCATAGCGTGCTACAGAATGTAATTGCTACTGTTTCTCTTCTTCTAAATTATGTTTTCTGTATCCTTCTTGTCTTATTAACAGAGAATCTGCTTTTATAAAGACAGAAGAAAATAAGAGGCAAAAGTATAAGGATTCCTCATTGTTACAGCTAAAATAACTAATTTTGACTTTGAGAAATGAAAATGACACAATTGCTCGGAGATTATTTCCTGTTCTTATTTATTTAATTCTAGAGAAGAGTAGAAACAATGTGGAAAAAAAGTATCAGAATCATCAAGTTGGCAGGGAATAAGAAATAATCATCAATGGCCAGTATGTATTAATTAAAAATGTGTCTAGAAAGTCCGGGGTCAGAATTATGTCTTAATCTCACCAAATTTCATGGTAAAAGAAAATAAAATCATGAAGCTAATTTAAAAGGTTTAGACATATTATCAGACTGGCAAATCTTTTGGCATGTTTGAAAATATAATACTAATATAATCTCTGTAAAGCTACAGTTGTTATTACACATTGTACCATAGTACTCACACACGTTCTGATTAAATAAAGCTCAGTAGGTTTGAAATCAAGTATTACTGCTCAGGGATTTTCATTTTTTTAAGAAGAAAATGCCCTCATCTTCTCTGGAATCAGTGTCTGAATCTGACGGTATTTTCCTCTGAGCAAAATTTTCCTGAGATGTGAGTTACTCACTGGAAGCTTTGAATCTATAACTTACATCAGGTTTTTTCTTTGTATATTTTTCTTACTGTCTGAATGATTTTAGCAAAGAACAGCTTTCTCTGGTGGTAGTAATTTTTGAGATTTTAGATCTATAGGAGTTAACGTTATTATCATGATTTGAAAGAAAACATAAAACAGAGATGAGGATCACAGTGAGAAAGAACTGGGCAAGTAATAAGTAATGAAAAAAATAGGTGTTCATGTCAACCTAGATGGGGAGATTTTGGCATAGGAAGAAAGACTCTGAAAAATCCCAGAGTTAAATCAGGTTTCTTTATGAAGTGAATTTGAGTAAAAAGACAAGAAGGATCTGGATAAACTGGAAATGCTCTAGAGAAGAGTCACAAGAATGAGTAAAAGATTAGAAAAAAAAAGCTTTGCTAATGAGCTTTTCAGTTCAGTAAATAAAAGTATAAATAGAATGACTGGAAATTGAAGCTGAGATGAATTCAGTCTAGAAATTATTTATAACAATTAGGTTATAACAATTGATTTGCCATAGACTGGTTAATTCTTCATCACTGGTAAGTGATGGATGTTTTTGCCCTAGACTATATATACTTTAGTTCAAAAAAGAGTTAGTACATGCTTGTATTATACAAAAGGATAGATCAGATGATCACAATGATCCCCTCATACCTTTGATCGATGAATTTATGAAATTCTCCAACTGCTTTGGTTGTTCCTTTGTGCTACACCACTGGTGTTGGCCACCGCATCTAAATGTATGGCAGTATGGCTCCCCTTATGTGTTGCTGCAAGAATATGAATCTATTGAAATGTATACTGAGAGCTTATCTCTACTGTAAACTCTTGATTAGGCTGTTTTCTTTTCAGTAAAATAATCAAAAAGGCTTCTTTTCAGAAAGAAATCCACAATTACATAAACTATCCAGCATTGTCAAGATAAAGTCATAGGCCTGGAGATTCTGAGAAGTCATCACCAGACCCAGCCTATGTGCCTTCCTGGGATAAAATACATACATGAATAGAAAGCCTGTCCCAGGAATATGCCAAAAGTAAAAAGTTGCATGAATAGGATGGAAATGAAGCTTGCAGGACTATAAGCTCTCAAATTGGAGAACATAGTATTACTTAACCAGTAGCAAGGAAGAAGACATACTTATTGTGTTCTTTCTCCAGGGTTTTGCTTATGTTTCTTCGAAGCAGCTTGTATTAGACCCTGCCTAGAGGTTTGGATTGGATAGACTAAAAGTGGAATAAATTTTTTCCTAAACTGGATTAAAGTTTGAGGTTGGCTAGTATAATTTTCTCTTATTTTTAACACTTTGGCAACAGCCACAGTACTGTGTGCATAGGACATGAAAAAACCCTACCCATCTTCCCCATGCCTACCTGGGTTCTTTTCATCTTAGTCATTTGTCCTGTTCATCATCCTTGTAGCAATCCTTTTGCAGACCCACTTATAGTCTTTGTCACCTCATCTGGATCATTGTCATTTATTTTCTATTTTCAGCCACTCCCATTCAATCTTCACCAATCTCACATCTCCTGTCTCCTGTCTTCCTTCTCCCAACCTGTAGCAACATTCTTTCTTACTTATAACATTTGTTTGTGTAGGTGGTTCCACTTCCCTTCATGGACTACAGCCTTTTGCATCTTCTTTCAATAAATATTTTGTCTGGCAACCAATGACAGGACTCGAGGGAATGGCAGGAAGATGAGCCAGGGAAAGTTTTGGTTCAATATTAGGAAAAGGTTCTTCACCCAGGAGGTGCTGGAGCACTGAAGCAGCTCCCCAGGGAAGCAGTCACAGTGCCAAGCCTGATAATATTCAAGAAGAATTTGAACAATGCCCTCAAACACACAGTGTAAATGTTGGGCTTGCCCTATGCAGGGACAGGTGCAGAATTTGATGATCCAGTGGATCCCTTCCAACTCAGGTCATTCTATGATTCTAATAATTTTTATTATAGCTAAAACCACCTAGAGGACTTCTTCCTATTACATTAAAAATTTTAAGAGTTTTACACATCAGGATGTCGATAAATATATTTATATAGTTAATTTTGATTTCTTTTGTGCCCTAATCCGTAACTTGATTTGTACCTGCATTGTGAAGTTGACATGTAGGCCAGCCTAGGCATAAATTCACTCATCAGCATTTTACAATCGTGATTGATGATAATGGACAAGACTAATGATAATTTACTTGCCCATCAAAAGAATTTCTCACCCCAGGCAAGTGGGCAATTAGCATTTTGCAAGGAGGACTTAAGGTTAGTTATATATGAATTGCTTCACTTTTTAATATTCCATGATAATGTTTGTCTTGTGTTTAAACAACCTGTGTTTGCAACAGTTGATGCATTTGAAAATTGCCTTTCTCTGTAGTTGTTTTTATCTTTTGAATGGCAGCTATTGATTTCTATATTATTCTATACTTTTCAAGACTCTTCAAGTTGCTAGGATAATATCCATGGAAAAATGGATAATTTCTTCTTTTTAACACCTTCCTGAATATCAAATTTTGGAAAACCTCTGTAATTTTTTATTCATCATTTAATATAAACTGTTTGACAGCACTGAAACAAGAGGAAACTATGGAACTTGTTGGCTGATATATCTGACCTATTTGTAATTACTGTAGGTATTGTAAGTACTACCACTCTTATAGTAGCAGAAACTCGCGTTCTGAAAATTTGACCCCAAGTTTAGTGCCGTATCTTGAAATTGTGAGTAGTTACATACAACAGTCAAAGATAGTTGGATCTTTTGATTAAGTGTCCTTGTTAATCCTAAAGCTCATCTCACTGAAATGTTACAGTCCAAAGTTTAGATTTCCAGTCTAGACTACCTAAGTAGTCTCTGTACATTACTCCCCACCCTGCAAAGTCTCTCTGAAAGGCTATTAATCCCATTTTAAAACAGCTGCTGAGAAAGGGTGGGGCTTTATAGAAGTGCCTGCCTGTCTCCATTCCTCCAATCCTGCTTTTTACCATACTTCTCATCCTGGACGTGTGTTCAGATTGTATCCAAGTCTTGCCAGTTCTTCCTATGGCATCTGTCACAGATGTTATTTCTTCCTAGAACTCTTCCTAGAACATGCTTCCTAGAACTCTTACTCTACATTCTTTCCAACTGTACTGCTGTAGTTCAAGTATATGGAAGATGAAGGCTGAATTTAAGAACTCGCACTGTTGTTTTTGAGTTTATATTACTAAGAGCCACAATCGGCAGAACCCTAGTGGATCCACTGCTCTGTGGAGATTCCTATGTTGTATGTCCTAGGAGAGATCAGATCAGTGTTCTTCTTTGTCTTCTGTCACTTATTTATGTTTAATTCTAGTGAGGAGTTAAACTCCTCTTCTCTGAGCCAATCTTACAAGAGTCTGGACACAGCTTAGCCAATAAGAGCACTCTTTTATTTATATGTCTGGTGTCAGAGAAGGAACAACTTGGAAGGACTAAAATATCTCCTCAAAACCGCAGATACAAATCTTGCAACAACAAAAATTCCCCAAAGTGTGAAGGCTGTATAGAGGAAGTTAGTAATTTTGCTATTAAGTGCTGTATGTAAAGGACAAAAGACTGACTTTCTGGAAGGACTAACATCTTCTTGACAGATACAATTGGCTGATTTTGTCTATTCCCTGCCTTAATGGATGACACCTGTAAAAAAGTAAATCTATTTTTAATGGGATAGTCTGCCTAAATGACCCAATTTCAGGAAGAGTGCACTTTCATGAATATTTATTTAATATGAAAACACTAAAGTAAACTAGAAACTACATTCTATAAATAAAAACAGCCCAGAGGGTCAAACAGTGATAGACTGTATGATATGAAAGCTAATTTGGTATTGCTTTATGCGCTACGTTAGCAAAACAGATCCTAGTGTGTAGCTTTTGCTCACAACAGCAATCGAGAGGTCTTTTGTTATCTTTGCACAGGCAGCCTCTGGGTACCAAGGAGTGGTTGAGGCAGATGACATGTTTTAGACATATATTATCACAGCTTGCTGTAAAAAAAGAGAACCAATTTTCTTTTGTCCTTCTATATAATCCTTAACATTCATTGTTACTGTGAGTTACCATTCCAGTTTAGGATATGTTTAGACAGGAATGTGGTTTTGAGAGGGCGTGCAGAGACAGGTCCCTGGTTAACCTCCGTGTTTTTATTAGTCAGTTTAATTCCATCAAGATATTCCTATTTAATGCAGACTCTTTTCTACAGCAAAACAATAACCAGTGTCCTATAAAGTGTTCTTAGAAGGTGAAATTAATAGCATTAGACAGCATTTGGATATGCAATTATTATGTCCGACATATGTATAACTGTACTGACAAAATAACTGGCATGGTGAATCTAGTTGTACTCAACTCCTGCCACAATCAAATGAGTTACGTAGGCCTACCATGTTAGATTTGTGTTTTCTCAGAATGGACATTTTTGTGTGAAGTTTATTTCTAGATATATTATATCGGTAGGATCTGAATGTGAAAAGGATCCAGGAATGGGTCACTAAGGACTGTTATAATATTCATTAGAAGTAGATATGTACTCTTGTGTCTCTTATATAGGAGATGAAGTGATCTGGATAGTGAGAAGATCAGCATTAGAGCAGAGCAAAGCATCCTACTCAGATATTTATACCTCTTACAAATGAGTGTGCAGAATGATTTAAAATAACAAGTATTTAAATTTTTATCGTAACACTGTATTGCAGCCAAAAAGCCAATGTATCAAAACTCTTTATCTTTGCTCAGGTTGTAAGCAACTGTGTTTATCAGAGTGGTTCTTATAAAATTTTCTAGGTTTTAGTGTAAGTTTAGCTTGTTTTTATATCTAAGCGTCAACATACCTCATACATGACCAGCTTTGTTCATTTAATCAGATGTAGGTAAGATTTCTCTCTGTTGTCTTTCAATATGGTGATATACCTTCATTTACGGAGTACTCAGCATTTGAGGCTAGGCAACATGTGATATCACTTCTTCTTTTATTTAAGCAACACCAAATCATCACTTTTTTGGATTTCAAAAATACCAATTTGAATGACAACATTTATAGGAAGTGTGTGAGAACTGCTTTCCTACACAGAGACAAGCTATAGCCAAACCATCTGGTTCCAGTGAGACAACTCTTGAACCTACTAATTTCTTGTAGGTTCTTTGTAGCTGACTGCCTTGGGAGCCTTGCAGAAAAACAAAGATATTGCAATTAGGTCATCATTGGTAACACTGCATGCAAGTTAAATCTCTCCATAGTATCTGTGGGAGCTCACCAGCCACTGTAGCCACTTCCTTATGGGAGGCTGCTGGCCAGTTTGGTTTTCTCGTTGTTAAGTACCAATTCCTAGCTCAAGCTATTTTAGTATCTACATAAAGTAGCAAATCTTGTCACTTTTTTCTTACCTTGAGGATGCAGAATATTTTACACGCTGTTGTTCTCCACATTTAAAACTGCAGGAGGTACAGGAAGAAGACACAAACATTTCAAGAGCTGGAGAAAATGCTTTATAGTGGGAGATTTAAATAGCTCAATCTGTTTATCTTATCAAAAGAAGATTGATAGGTAACATGATTGCACTGTGCAAGTAAATTCACAGGAAGAAAATACTGGGTATTAAAAAGATTTTTATTCAATCATAGAAGCTTGGTAGAAACTAATGTTGGAACCTTAAACCAGATAAAATAAGTTGGAGTGAGATGTGATTTCTTACTGATACGCATCATGACCTACTGGAGCAAACTCTTAAGTTGGGACTCCATGTCTTGTGGTATCTTTGAAATGGGACTGTATAGGCACTGGCAAAACCTGTGTCATGGTACTAGATAAGAGGGTGAGTGGCACATTTAATGACCTGCAGAAAGCCAGCCTAAACATTTTACGAGTACTTCTGGCTTTACCCTGTATGAAATCTATGAAATGCCAAAATTCTCTTCTGTTGGAGACATATTGAGCCCAAATGCTGAGTTTGTAGAAACACTTTTGCACATGCTGAACCTTAGTGAGTTCCAAGATACTCAAAACTCAAAAAAGAAAAAGGGGTGGGGGGAATATATTATTTGCCAGGACTTTTAATATCATTTTTGCATGACATTTTAAAGCAAAGATTCTCATGCACTCTTAGTCTGCTCACCTCTTGCAGCTGGTGATCTGCAGAGGGTCTTGTTTGTCTTTTTTCCCCTAGCAAAATGCATTAAAAGAAAATACAAAATATTCTTTGAGTCTACTGAAGTCAAGGGCACAACTACAAGCTGTGACAGGGCTAAGATTTCACCCTAATATTTGGCTAATATTGCCTGTGCTTCACACAAAGATTTTAATATTTTATAGGTTTGCAGATGGAAGGCCTTGGACTGCACAGTTGTGAATGAACGGAAGGGTAGATTGTGAGATTATCTCTATGAATACAAGATGGATTGCTATGAAAAATATTATGAGATCTTATTTTATAGTATGTGGTATTTTACTTATTGTCATTTTATTGTTATAAGGTCATAGTAGCACATTAAAATGCAGGACTATGTGAGAAGAAACTGTATGTGGGAGCATCTGGTCTATCTCTATACATACTATGAATATTTTTATTTAAAAAAATCAACAAAATAAGAGAATAACTCCTTATTTTACCAGTGTACAACTTTTTTTCTAGACTGCTGCCAGTTTTTCATTTTCAAGTCCCTTTTCTACATGCTTTCTGTCGAACATCCTAATCTCCCTTTTTTTAACACAGCCTCAGAGTGATTCATTTGTGACAGTTACAGAAGCATGCACTCCAACACCCACACGCAGGTAAATCTGCTGCGGTGATATATTTTAATTACAGATTTAGTCAGAAGTAATTAAGGTTTTATGTCACAGGGATAGCGGAGAATTTTAAAAATTCATGTGGTTTCATTCTTTGTGAGTGCGCAGTTTGTGACACAATGGCTTGCAAAACAGGAACGACCCCTTAGTGCTGTTAGATTAATTAATAGAAAGAGAATAAACTTAATGGAGCTAGAAAAGTGCAAAAAATTGTGTTTTTTCCACTGTATATCACACAGATGGAATGGTCGTCCTGGGATTGCGGCGGGGGACAGTAATTGCATTTTAATTACAGTGCTGATGGCTTCTGCTTCCTACCAGATGGAAGGCCCTTTTAAAATAGAGGCACAATAGCAAGTCTCTGCTTATTTTCTCTTCTGATGCTGGCTAACATAAAGTGACACAAGACAAAAGCTATTATGGTATGGTTTGATCAGAAAGACTTTATTCAGTGCTATAATACTTTCTAGTATGAAGAAAATCCATTCTCTGCCAATATTAAAAAGACTCTTCTTCTGTCTAGAAACTAAAATGAAAATATGTGGGGAACTACCTGCTACTTTTATTAGTGACAGAGTTAATCACATTGTTGCTAGGTTGATAATATTTATAGAAGCAAGGATAAATAACTGAGACTTTCTTTGTTTAGAATGCTAAGCAAAGATGGTTCGCAGGACAGCACTATACACAACAAGGTGTGGATTAGATTGAAGGTAACAAATGCAGTTTATTCTGTGATGTCCTTTATTTTACAAATATTATTGGAAGTTAGCAAACATAAAAGTGCTGATTATTAAGAAACTGATGTTGCAGAGAAGGGTCAGATCTGTAAATAGTGTGAAAATTACATTCAAAGCTATGAAATTGCATTAAGAAGCATACCTTTGTAGATGCACATACAGTATTCATAAGTGAATAAATGAATTATATTTAATAATATTTCACCTTTTTGTCATAGTTTAACTGCTTCACATATTAGTTTTCTTCGGCAAGATGCCCTTCCACTGTCATTGCATCTTCAAGACTATAGCCTGTGCTATTTTTATTATAAAGATGTATTTGAGAATCTTTTATATATGCTTTGAGTTTTGAAATAACAATAAATAAATTTGCTTCATAGTAAATGTATAACTGATTTATTAAGCTGCTTCTTTATGCCAAGGGTCACTCTCTGTAATTTGTATGTGAGAAATGCAGTGAGTACCAGGCTATAATAGTAATATTATTTAATACTTGTAACAATTAATAAAAATTAGCACATTGTAGCTCAGGAAGATATGACTTTTAGTGCTATGCTGCCAGCAACTCTGTTGTCTCCTGGGCAGTTTCCAATTAACCCACTGTAGTTATCTCCATATTGTTGAGGATTTATGCTCAGAAAAGACACTGAGCAGGCTGCCCAAGGTGCATGCTTGGAGAATGTGAAAATGGAGGGAAGTGGGGGGAGATTAGAAGGGTCCAGACAAAGGGTTCATTTTGTCCATTCTCTACCTCCATGGAATTTCAATACTGGTAATAGTGGAGTATCTCTGGTCGGATTATTCTTGATAAAAATACATTTGCATAAGCATATATACAACCAGTATTTTTGCAGGCCATTAATATACTCATCATTTTATTCCATAACAAATTTATGTCTAATTTTTTCTACTACAGTCCAAAAGGTCACTTTGAGTATTACATTAAAGGTTCAAAAAATGAATTAAAGAAAAGCAAGTGAAAGACTAAGTAAAATATTTAGTGCTTTCCTCACTTTGATCTTCATGAAATTATAATCAGCTAATTTTTTGTAATCAGTTAAAGTGGGAGGGCTTGCAAGCCTGTTGGAAGAAAGTCTCAGAATTCTGAGTGATCTTGACAAAACTGCAGGAATGATTTAGTAACAACAAGACGAAAACATTGCATTTAGGAAAGAGAAATAAGTCTTGAGTACAAAATGTAAAGTCACTAGTTAGGGAGTTGCACCACCTGAAAGGAGGAGGGTGATAGAGAAACAAAAGCTGAATTTGAATTATTGTAGTTGAATGGCAAAAACAGGGGATGTTTTTCTGAAACGTCTAACTAGAAGTTGTGTTTAAAACATGAGATAATTATTAGAGTTTGCCTCAGGCTGGTGATGTTAAAATGGATAACATCTCTCTGTTCAAGGTTTAGTTCAAGAGAGATACGGGTAACTTAAAGTTTCTGAGGAGAGCAGTCTAAAGATACAGTAATCAATGGTTCTTTATATCTTCATGTCACAAGACTTTACTCACAGCGAAAGATTTAAATGAGGTTGTGCAGGGTTTTTCTAACTACAGGGATAATTAGTGAACGGAACAGACTGCCTAGGTCATGAAGCCTCTCTCATTAGAGACTTTAAAGATGTTCTCATAATTGAAGAAGGGATGTGTGGTCAAGATGAAATCAGTGATGTGAGTGTGTGGGGTAAATACCTGTGAAGAGCTGTTTTGGTCTGTGTCAGTGTATACTTAGTGTTTATTATTACCTCTTGGAGTCCCACAGTTAATGATTCAAAGGAATTGACCCACAGACGGACTGTAAGCCAAAGTATCTTTATTTGCTGGCAGGGAGTTCAGAGCTCAATGTCCCACACGATGCAGCTCCAATGTGGTACAGTTTTGGTCAGCTTGTATAGTGTACAACATACATTCTGTCGTTGTTAACCAATAAGTAAGCAGTTAGATTACAAAAGTTTTAGGGTCCTGTTTTGCCCACTGCAGTGAATTTTACGGTTCTTCAGACAATCCTGCCTACATGTCCAAATCATTTGCCCTTTTGCCCTTGATCCTGCTTGGGTCAGCTGCGTTGGAACATTCTGTTGCAAATTCCTGTTTCTGCCACGTCATGCTAAGAGCAGCCTAATAAGCCATTAGTTAAAACTCGCTATTCCTTAATTCAGTCACCTCTTGCGGTCCCTTGCAGCTCTCCATTCCTTATGGTTCCTGCTGGTTTGGTCTTGTGCTCTCTTTCTAGTTACCTCTGTATTTTTTAATTTCTGTGAAAATGCAAAACAATGAAAGCAAAAATATTCCTTATAGGAGATATGAGAATTTTTTGTCATTCAAAATGATATTTCAATTGGGAATTTGTGGAAGTAGTATAAATGTGAGTTTTGTGTTGGAGCAGCTTAAAATGTGCACATAATTTTTTTGTACTTCACATTCAATTCAGAAAAACACCGGTGTGTTGAAGAAGTTGCGAAAAACTGCAAAAATAGTAAGGAGATGGCAAATAATTATTTGCTGTAATAGAGTGAAAGATCTAAGGCCGTGAGCAGCAAAAGAAAACATGCTGAACGGTATAAATAGTTACGCTGACATCAGGGTTAGATCATTGGTTAAATAGCCCCCAGGGTAAGAACTGATCAAATAATATCTAAGATTGGGAAAGGTACATTATGATGCCCTGTAAATATTTAAAAGGTAAAAAAATGTAAGGGAAAAATCATGAAACAGTTTAAGAAACTATTGAAAACTAATGGAGTGAAAGAAAATACCGCCTTTGTGCAATATCAGGAAGTTAGAAATATCCAATTACATTTGAGGATGAAGATTTGATCAAGAGATCAATAGACTTTAGAATAGTTTTCCAGGAGCAGTGATGCATAAAACGATAAAGGTCATAGTATGAGGTCAGAAAAAAAGTCCATCTATTACAATCTCTTGTGGCCATCAGCAGGTGTTTACATTAGAAAATAAAATCAGGAAGACAATAAGTAGAAACTACAGTACTTACCATTTAAAAATCAGAAACAAACATTAGAAGAAAAAATATTGTAAAAACAATGCAGCACTGATTGTTGGAATGGGATACGTGACCTGGCTGTTTTTAAATTCTCCAGTTTACAAATATCAGTCTCAGGAAATGTGATTTCATCTTAAAATTAATTGAGTGAAAAAAGTGTTCTAGAATGCTCTAAGAATTCTATTTTAGTGAGTCATCATGTTGGTATGTGGTGATGCTTCATTGTCAGAGAACACCACAATGGAGATTATTCCAGTATCTATGCATATTATTTCCCTTTATTTGTAGCTCTCCTGTTAAATACAGGTGTTAGGATGACATCACATTGACTCCAGCTTCTCTGGAAACAACACTAAAAAGTATTTGCTCAGTAGAAATTAAGTTTAGACTTATTACTAAGGAACAAATGGCAGTGACTATTAGCATGAGGTGAAATTTAGAGTAGTTCCATACAGGAATACTTCAATAAAATGTATAGCAGTTACTATGTTGTTTCATTGGAAACTTGAGGTTTATAGTTTATAGTGTTATTTGCAAAGATCTGAAATGGCTAAGAACTTTCCAGTATCAAGCTTCTTATTTAAAGTCATTTTTAGAGTTATTTTATTTCTGGCATGAAAATTATAAAATACTCTTACACATTATGCACAATCTAGAGGACAAAGATGGCTTTAAATTTGCAAGAATTAATATGCAGTTCTTTATGTGAATTTTGCCACTACCCATCATGACAATTGTAAGTGCTTCATATGATACATATCTAATATCATCGGTATATACACTTTTGTTCTGAAATGATTATGGTGAACTGGCCTCCTAGATTTCAGAATTCAAAATCATAACTTTCCTTTTAGTCTAGGATAGAGTGCAATCACACAAGAAATATTTAGATCCCCAAAGATAGTGGCAACATTAGCAGAGATGCTGGACATTTGTGTTAAATATCTATTTGAATTGTTCATATTATGTTTCAAATCATGAATAATAGAAGTTTTATCTAGGTACCACAGTAATAGGTGCTATAGAAATTAGTAAAAAACCCCAAATATTTGACATGTGTATATCCATATTTAAGCAATTTGATCATTTCTGGCACAGTTATAAATTTCTACGTTGTAGAGAAAGTTTGCCAGCAAGGAACAGAAGGAGTATTGACTTTTTACTATAATGACATTTCTATGAAATTAATTATAAACTTGGGAAATATTAATCTAATTGAAATAATACTGCTAAAACCAAAATTCAGTTAGGTTTTTTTTTTCTGACAGTTTAATGGCTCACAAAAAGTGAAGGACTTGAAATACTAGAGTATTAGAGAAAAGAGTTGCTACTATTATAATAATTCATAATTCATATAATAATTCATATTGAAAAGTATTAAAAATATCTATTTACCTATTAAAAGTCCATGTGACAACTGTGGAAGGGATTTGGTTTTTACAACTAATAAAGAAAATGATATAAAATAATAAAAATATAATTATATAAATATAAATAAAAATATAATGATATAAAATAATAGTGAAAAAGGTATATGATACTCATTAATTTATTATCAAAACACATGTTGATCAGCAATCTATCATATTTAAAATTTTGTCAAAACACTGTGAAAATAGCAATTACCAAATTAAATTGGGATTCAACTTTCTGTCATGTTTGTAGTTGCCAAATTAAAGAAAGAGCATTCTAAGATAGATTACAATGCTTTAACTAAAACCAAAGATACTTAAAGATTCTAATGATGTTTCCTTAAAGGAACAAAGGAAATTATTTGCCAGGCTAGTCCAGGCTGCAGGTAGATGGTAAGACTAACACATGCTCAGCTGGACTGCACTAAATCCAGAGTAAAGACCAGAACCTGAGAGAAAACTGAGAAGTTAGGAAGTGCTCAGCACAGGATTTAAATGTAGAATGACGTAAATGAATGCTTCTATTAAAACACAATAGACACACACAGAACTGGAAGAGTAGTTTGTGCAGTGGCAGGTACCTTGTTTGCACCTTTTGTGAAAATAACGACCTGAAAACACTGCCCTTGGATGTTGATGCTGTTTCCTTTGCAGGTGCAGAGATGAATTTGTTGCATCTGAAAAATGTAATCCTCTTGATGCAAAAGGGTTCCTTCCAGTATTCATGGCATCTTCTGGCTTACATTTTCTTAGCAGTCTGCTAAAAGACACTAAAAATCACCTTATACTGTGTCAGTTTTCTAAATAATGGTCACATACAGGCTGGGAAAGGATGTTGTTTAGACTAAGTTTAGTAAGTGGTTGATTTTTGAATCAGGTAGTTTACTTATGGGTGCATCACATTTGGCTCTTTAACCTCTGAATGACAAGGGATGGCCTTAATTTTTTACCTAATGCATAGCAGTTTACTGAAGATTTTTGGGGGACAGACTGAAATCTTTCTCCGGACTGTGAGAAAACCACAGAGCTCCTTAGTGACTGTCACTGCATATTCCTTTCCATACACGCCGTGCATGTGTGAATTTATACTTTTGTAAGAGGACAGGCTTGTGCACTGCAGCACTCAGTTTCAATCCCAGCATTGCTCCTCTTGGTTTGTCTTCCTTCTTGAACACTCACAAGAAAACGAGAGGAGCATAAGGTCAGTTATAGCAGGGCTTCCAAGCCTGTATTCTTCTTCATCAGGGCACCTTTGAATTCATGAAAGGGGACACAAATTTCATTTTGAACAGCCACTGGATGTGGTAAGCATTACCAGTTCATGCTTTTCTGAAAAGTGATACGAAAATGGGTTGAAGTGTAATGTCTTAATGTCTAAACAATACTAACAGCTCCTGACTTTTGCTCAAGGTTGCTTTGGGTCTCAGAAACTCTTAAATATGAAGAAGGACTTTCTGTGCTGTAGCTGCATTAGGTTCAAGGGGAATTGAGGTATCTAGAACTTGATTAATTTCTTGGCAAGTTCTGGATCTGACTATGTGAAAAAAATCACACCACTAGTGAAACACAGTACAAAGCTTGTTGTTTGTTAGATTTACAAGAAGGAAAATGATTGGTGCTGCTTTAGTATTTGCAACTTTCTCTTGAGATACAGGTAGTATTTGCAGGCAAAAATTGCTTTTTATGCCTTTGGGTAGGTGGATAATACTGAAGAAATTGGGTCTGGTTTTTAACTCTAAAATAAAATTAACCCCACTCTAAATTTTTTGGCGTATTCCAGAGTTGGATGTTGGAACCACAGCTCTTTTGCAACAGTAGCATGTTGTGATTGAGATCTGCACACACCGTTTACCATGAATCTTGTTGTTAATTTGGGGTTTCTAAAAATACAGATATGCTTGTTTATCTGTCCCTGTTCAGGGTTTGGCTTTCTGCAGGTTTTTGTAAATTACATCTTTGCTCTGGAAAAGCTTTCTCTGTGTAAAGATGCGAAGTGTATTAGAAGGGAATGTTTTTAAAAGTAACTGATTCTACATAAATAGTACCTTATAGAGAACTGTATTGAGTGACAGTATTAGCTCCACCCTTAAATCAAACATTTGTGCTTATGGTATAAAAGTATTACTAATTTGTTTTTTCCATTGTCTATATAAAATACAGTATTAATGAACTATAGTTACTTGTTGTTTGTTTTTATTGGATTCATCACATAGTAAAGATAGTGTAAAAGTTATATAGAAATGTCTTTTTTCCCCCCAGAAATGTATTTATTTAGATATTCATTTGCAAGTTCTCCTTATATTGATTCATCACTGAAGCAGGCAATCCTTGTGTAAAGGAGGCCTACATAAATAATACTGTAAATATATAAAATACATTTATCAGAGAGTAGCTAAATAAACCCTGCATAATATGAAAATGATAAACTGCTTTGTATTAATTGCTAAAAGCAGTGATTTTATTTGACAAAGCACTGAATTGAGACTTAGATCATATTCACTGGCTAGAGCAAATTTGCTTATCAGCTTGCCTCATTTTCCACATCTATATAATGGGAAAAAAGTTATTGACTTTCTTTGTAAAGCAGTTTTAAGATTTAATGCTGAATAATGACATATATGAGATATGTATTGTTTATAAGCTAATGAACAGAGAAATACAAAATCAAAGTGACAGTTTGTGTTTAGAAACTACCTGCAGTAAGGATTTGCAAGCCGTGGGGAGAGTGCATTCTGGATTTATGGCCTTTGAAAAGCACTGATGGAAATTTAGAGTGCTTAAACTGAGGAATCAATAATAACAGGAACCACATAGCTATGATGTTCATGATAGAACACACAGGGAGGACTCTAGCTCTGTACCAGTGCACTGAATTTCTTTCAGTTTATTCTTTAGTCCAAACAAGAGCTGTTCCATTATATGAATCACATTTAACTTCTGTACAGCTTCTGAAGGTTTTAAGTGTTGGCTATATTTTACCTAGATTTACATATGCAAAGAATTAAGATGTCTGTATTTTAAACACAGTGGTTATAGCACTCATCTGAGAAATAAAGTAGCATGTGCATAGGTAAAAGCCACTTCAGAAGATACTAATTTTTCTTACTTTCTTTACTTTTGGTACTCTGATCTGTTGTTATATCATACAAGATGAGTATGATTGCTTGTGAATCCTCTTACAAGTGTGTCTTCGAGGATTACGGGCACAATACATCATTCTCTTTTTCAACAATTCTACATGGATTTAGTTCCAAAACCAGATATTCTTTGAACAGAAAATCAGTTCTATACAGCTCATTCCCATGTCCTACCCCATGCAGTCAGGGTGGTGCCTTCCAGAGACTGTAAATGGTGCAGAGGAGTGAATTCAAGGTAGTGACAGAGCAAAGACTGGTATTCTCTTCACAGAGGTTCCAAGTGCTGCATCCATTACTATTAGAAATAGGTGAGAGTCAAATTTCCAGAGAAATCTAGTTCATCAAGAGCTGAGAGAAAAAATCTTACATATCTCATTTCTGAATAAAATTAATCCTTACATCCTCACCTACCACTGCCAAAGTGAACTACAGAAAAGAGAGAACATGATATAACCTCCTGAGAGGAAGCATACATGGAAAAAAACCCTCACTCTTAGAATTCAGAAGAGCAGACTTTTGTCTGTTCATGGCCCTAATTGGAAGAATTCCATGGGTTACAACTGTGGAGAGAGAGCCATCCAGGACAGCCAGTTGATTTTCAAGGGTTACATTCTCCAAACTCAGGAATCCTGACAAGAAGGAAATCGGATAAAGACAGCAGGAGTCCTTCGTGGATGGACAAGTTGCTTGTGAAAAACCTCAAATGTAAAATGGAAACACACAAGAGGTGGAAGTAAGGATAGGTGTTCAGGGAGAAATATAGAGACTGTTTGAACATGCAGGGATATGGTTAAGAAGGCCAAAGCCTACCTGGAGCTGTCCAGGGACTTGAAGTGCAACAAGAAAGGTTTCTGTAAGTACTTCAGCAGTAAAAGGAAGACAAGAGAAAATGTGGGTTCCTTGTCAATTGGAACAGGGGATCTGGTGATAAAAGGACACAGAGAAGGCAAATGAACTTTGACCTTCTTTCAGTCATTGTCATTGTTGGTAAGACTGTTTTTCAGGAATCCTAGGTCCCTGAGACTGATGGTAAAGTCTGGAGCAAGAAGGCTTACCGTTGGCAGAGGATCAGGATCAAGTCAGGGAAAATGTATACAAAGTAGATTGGCAGGAGAGTGGATGTTATGAGTGCATATGAATATCTGATAGGAGGGCATAAAGAATACAGAGCTAGGTTCTTCTCAGTGATGCCCAGTGAAAGGACAAGAGGTGACTTGTACAAATTGTAATTACAAGAAAGTCCATTTTAAAATAATCTTGTCCTGCTTTAGTTCACACTGCTTGATCAAAGGGATTGGACTAGACAACCTCCAGAGGTCTCTTCCAAGCTCATCTCTTCTGGGATTCTGTGAATATAAAACTAGTTACTTTGTTGCATCAAAAAGGACAGTACTTAAACACTGCCCGTCTAACAAATTCCTTAATCAAAGAAAATGGATTGTTTTTCTTTTGCAATTGTTCACTCAGAATAAAAAGGACTGTTCTTACATAGGAACGTTGGCTCAATACTTCTACTTTCTTTATTGCAATTTGTGATATTATGGGGTAGTGTTAAATGCTTATAAACTTGAAAATGACAGTGCATTGTAAGAATAATTTGTATAATTTTATATTTGAAACTTTAAGCTATATTGGAGATTTTGGTTTAGTTATCTCACATACAGAATTTGCATGAATGTTCTGAAGTAAATGCTAGTAAATACTACATGTATTATTCCCCTGCTATTCAAAGCATGGATTTTCTTATGCATGTGCTCTTCCTAGCATGTTATCTGTTCCTAGAAATGTTATTAACATGACCAGAAATTTGATAAGATCAGTAATCACAATCAGTTATTGGTCAAGCTATAATAGAGATTACATTAAGTTTCACGTACTGTTGCATTTCCAATAATAAACACTTACAGCAATTATTTATATGAAATATCTATACAGAGTTCCTGTACTGAATTTATCATTAGGTTCCCACAGACAGGAGACAGTAAATGTAAAATTCAAAAATTCATACCAAGTTTTATTAGAAGACATTCAAGGGCTTTAAGCATTTTGACTATGTTAAAATACTCTGTCAGTTCTCTGTATGGTTACTAAGATTAATTGCCTTTTCTGTTATTCAAAGAGTACTCGGTCTGTATGTGAATTTTTTGTATATTCATGCTTGTTGCACAGCAGTAAACTGTAAACTATTTTGTCCACTGTACATAATTTTCAAAGCTTATAATAAATCCTAATTATTTTGTATCTTCTTAAATAAAGGTTGAAATGAGGAAAACAGGGAAGCCAGTAGATGGTGAGAGTCTGATTTCATTTTCCCTTTTTCCTACAGTATGTATGGTAGTTTCTTGCTGTAGCTGTGTGTCTGAGAAATAGAATGGCAATGGTTTCCTGGGGGAGAGATCTGATTTTTTTCATAGCATCTATATGTTTGTTCTGATGCCTATTTCACAATGTAGAAATGGAAGATAGGATATTTGCTTCGCTTGTGTTGGTTGCAGGCATCTAACTTGCTTATTTTACTAGTTTAAGAAATATGTACAGGTTTACTAGAATTCTAGTAGACAGTAATGCTGACTTAAAATTCACATGATTTCTTACATTCTTACAAATATATTGCATAGAGTTCAGGAACATTTTGATCCTTGCCTCATTGAAATAATGGGAACTAAGGAAGTCAACATGTCTTTGCAAGCTAACCTTAAATCCTCAAAAATTCTTTTATGGTAGGATAAAACCATGAAACAAAGAAAATAAAATGGCCAGGTCCAAATGCTGCTTTTATTTACATTCTGTGTAATAAAACTAAAGAAACTGCGTAACAGGCAAGCTTTTAATTCTTTCTGTTCATAAAAAGTACATGAACCAGAGAAGATGATACAGAAAAATCCACTGCAAAGTCATATTAGAAATGATAGAGTTCTGGGTCTTGTGCTTAAACCAGAAGGTCGTATTGCCTCATTTAACTTTGGAAGGTACTAGGATTAATTAAATCAATTACTTGGCATCTCTGCCTGCAGGCTGGGAACAAGGATGTCTCAGCTATGTCTGCAGACTCTATCACTGAATTGCCATAAACTTTTTTTTTGCTATTTACTTTTTTTTGAATCCCAATAATTTAATGCTTCTCTTATCTTGAAAAATTTTAAACAGTAATATACTAATGTTGTAGTATATAAATAGTATGTATTGACTTTATGTGTGTTTGTGTCAATTTATTTGTTACTATTAGGAGGCCATGCAAAGTGGTATAGTAACTGCTCATAAGAAGTCAGCAATTGCTATTGGTTATTACATAGGAAAGTACAACAATTTTCGTCTGTATTTAGTTTAGGCACTGAAGCAGAGGAACAGATAACATTTGTGTCAGAAGTCGGCTTTGTGATTCACTGAAGATAGAGGCACAGAGAGAGAAGCTTTCCTCTGATTTTCAGAAGTTGTTCCTATATGTTAGCATCTGAGCCTGGGTTTATGTTCAGAATGAGGCCAAGCAGTACTCATTATCCACAAACAAGGGAAGGTGAACTAGGCTGTATATCTGCATGGTGCATCATTGACAAAATTGATTAGAAGTTTGACTGCAAAATTTTTTTGCTGTTTCAGATGCATCCAGAAAGAGCCAGCTTGTTATTCAAACACAAGGCTATGTTTACATGGCTAGCAGTAAGAGGAATTATCTCTAACAGTGATTTAAACAAGTAGATATGGACATCACTGAAAGACGATAAACATGGAACTCTACAATGCTGTCTTTAACACCGTTTTTAACTTTGCAGCTCTACTCTGAAAGCCACCAGAAGACTGCTTACAACAGTCATGAGTTACTCTTTATATTGCAAAACACTGGAGAAAATATTTAAAGCAAAGATGTTTCTCTGAAACAAAGTGGGAGTGCGAAGGAGGAAACTTCCTGTTGCTTTGAGATGTGAAATAAACCACTTTTCAAAATATTACAATCTTTTTAATATTTTAAATCTACAGAAAAAAAGAACACTAAAGTTGAAATGTCTCACATTTAAAAGTTAGGCTACCTACAGTTTTAATTTAACTCTGATGGGATACTGCTTTGTCTTACCAGGGAGAAAAGGTTGAAGCAGCTGTTTTTGAGAGTTAATGATTTGATAGTCTTAACAAGACTGATATAGTAGGGATTTACAACCAGGTGATGTAAATGAGGGGTGGGGAAGGCAAAGGCTTAGAATTGTAGTGTTCCGCTTTTATGGTCCTTATAGTGAAGGAATAATCGAATTTTTGAGATCGAGGGCTTGATTGTGATGGGAATTCTTGTGGAGATACGAAAATTTTCTACCTTCTTAATGGTGAGTCACCTTAAAGTTATAATGAAAGTCTATAACTGATAAAAGAAAAAGATATGTAGAATGGAAGTAGGACGAATACTGGATACAGACTGCACCTCTGAAAGCATAAGGACTAATTATGGCCTGCTGTGGAACTGGTGTGGTTGCTGTGCTGTGGGTTGCTATTGTGAGCATGCATTGTTGTACACATTGCTTTCACATAGGAGATAAGAATTTAATGAGTAGTGATCCAGTATTTTGTTTTATGATGTTCAATGTGTGGTCCCAGGCTACAGTATATGCTGTTTATTATACAATATTTAAATGCTGTGCTGAAGGCAGAATAATTAACTTTCTCATGGGCTTTTCTATAGCACTCATTGTGGTAAGATTGGAATGTCTTATGATGTGAAATAAATTGCCACTGTAATGCTGTTTGTTAAGGAGAGATTATTTCTGCTCTTATGCATAGATAAATGTCAGGCATATGTCCAGTTTGAAATATCAGAGACTTGATTTGTTTGAGTACTCACTAGTATACAATACTTCATTTGAAATATAGTTTCTATTTTCTTTAGTTGCAGCTGAGACTCTTCAGCAAAATTGAAAAGATGGTGCAAATATGGAGCACCTGTGAGAATCTCCTGTTCAAGTTGCTATCACCGTATTTCTAATTTCTGTTAGAGAAAAGTGTTATGTGGAGCTTATAAAAGTGAGATATTTTGCGCTCCTGCTGTTAAGTTTAGGCTTAGATGCAGTGTTTTACAATACCTGGAAGAGGCAAATGTTTGGAATTATTTATGACCTTTACTAAGTTGGGGCAGGTAATTATAAAAAAACTTTTAAAATTTCTTCACAATGTGGAAACCTAACTCCCACTTTCCAAAACACGTAAATTGCTTATGAGCTTAGGTGTTTTTAGGAAATAATTTCCTTTTTTTTTTCTGCTATAAAGATGGTGAAATAACATCTATATGATTGTTTAAGGACAAAATTTCTAGTTTAACGATTATCTGCATGTAATTTCTAACTGCAGTTTAATATTTAGTTAAAATATAGTTTATTTAGTTAAATAAATATTTAGTTTATTTAAGTAGCATAACTGAATTGGATAAATACAATGCATCTGCCTTGTGAACAATAAATAATGATAATTTTTGTCTATTATGTAACAGAACTCAATCTTTTAGAAAAAATGAGAACACTTGAGACAACATCATTAACTTTACTGCTAACACCATCCAAAACCTTTAGTGTTGGATTCTTACCTGAAAAACTGAAGTAAATCAGCTTGCCTGAGAGGCAAATACTTATTTGACTTGGAAAAAATAACTTTTCAATTTGTAAATGCAAGTAAAATTCTCATACCATTTTAAACTTTGTATTGAATATACTGGAGACAAAGACTATGTGACGAAGACCTAGAACTACAGGCCACCATGAGTACAACAACACACAAGAATTTAAAACGTTATTTCTTAAATTGTTGCATATAACTTACTTTGTTAACATTGATTGTTTTATTTATATTAGGCTGTTAGCAGTATATAAATTGCTTCTTAAAGCTGCATAGCAAACGATCAACTATTACAGATGATATCACTTGTGAAACTGAAGAATACTTTCATATTTAGTAACTAGTTCATATGATGCAAAAGTGTGCCTGACTTTAATTCTCTTTCTGTAGTGCTTTTTTTTCCTGTTCCAGATAATGTATGCCTTTACATACTTCTATTTGTTGTAATTATTTTCTGAGATATTTGAAGAATATTCTAATATAGAGTAAAGCATAATGTTTTGTTGTGAAATAAATATATTACATTAGCATGAAACTCAGTTTGAACCAGCTTTTGACTGTAAACTAAGCCATGTCCAAACTCACTTTTGCGGTATCTTTCAGAGGTTGTGGTACTGATTTGACTAACTTTGTACTGTTAGTCACGTAAATGTTTCAAAATCAATTGTTAAATCAACTATACAACATAGCTGGAACTAAAGCTGCTCAGAAAAATATAATGGACATAAACTTATCTGATCTGCTTTCTTACATTACAACAGTCTTGCATTTTTGAGGCCACTTCCAACCCAAACTATTCTATGATATTTACCTGTTAATGATAAACCGTGTTTAACCAAAATATATCACCTGAAACATGTCTGGCCTTGATTCAAAGGTACCAATGGAGGAAATCGCTAAACAGACTTAATTTTTTCCAACTTGTGCTTATCAAATTAAAAAAAAGAAAAAAGAGGCCAGGTCCTTAAGAGCTGTCTGGCTTCAGTTTCCAGATATTTTTTAACATTCATTTAGAACAAAGTCTTGTTTGGTTTTTTTGGGGTTTTTTTTCATTTGGAAAGCTTTAATATACTGTATTTGCATCACTTCTCTATCCTTGCCTATACTTGCAAAGCTGTGTGTGATAAGCTAGAGTGCAATTTAAAGCAACACTAATGCCCTGTAGGATGTGTTCTTGAAATGGGCACGTCACATCACTTCAGTAGTGGAAGAAGCTACCTTGAAAAAAAGTGAAACTGTTTGTATACAGTGCTAATGCACTGTAATTCATACTGTGTGAAATGACACTTTAACATCATGCTAACTCCTTGGTCTATGCTTGTTTTTAGTGGGTTTTTTGATTGCAATTACTGAACTCTAACAGTTTAGCTCTAATGTAGTTCCAACTTCCAAATCACTTTGGGAATTCAGTTTCTGCATCTGCTTTAAAATAGGAACACTAGAACGGTGTATGCAGCCCAAATATTGGACTTTCCAGTGTCTTACATAGAATTAAAGTTGTAGCTCTTGTTTTATTTGTTGTTTCACTGTTTATGCATTCAAGTGTCAAATTTGCCCCTTTGCAGCAATGTGTGCAGGTCTAATGTTAAAGAGCTCAAAATTTGGTTCCTTACGAATGTTTATGCAGATGAAAAAAAAAATCATTTAATATATGTACATGAGCCAAAATAAATGATTCATTTAGCTTTTGTAGCTGTCCTGTCCTTCGCGTTATATCCTTGTGTTATATTCAGATTCTGTTGGCAGGCTGAATCCCTGCATTCAGATGGGTGGTGAGTATGTTCACCATCAGGTTGAACATTGATCATTCCAATACTTCTCTAAAACTGCCAAAAGGTTTTGCAGAATTATTGCCAATAGGGAATCACTATCAAGTTAGTTTCATGCAGTATGGATTAAAACTGTTCAAAAAAAGTTTATTACATGCGAGATTAACAAACCAACCACACTTTTAGGTTAAAATTATAAGATCAGTTTTGACAAGTCTCACTTTCCGTAAAATCATTTTAGCTAGCATTATTTATGATGCCTCCTTTAATTCTTTATCAATTGAATCCCCTGTCAGCTTTTTCCTCTAACTTACTTGGGATTGATGGGGTCAACTTAAGCCATCTGCCTTGACCTATATGAATATTTTCATGGTCTTCTAAGACAGCAAGAATTTAGGTTTTATTTTTCCTCTACTACTGCCAGATTTATTAAAAACATCACCCGGTGCTAGACCACTCCGGCATCTCTTTAAGTCTACAGGTCATAAGATTTTAAGAGTCACTGACTGAAAGAATATTTATCCAAAGTAATTGTAGTTTAACACTGAAGCACAAAAGGTGAATCATTCATTTAGACCTAGGCAAAACTGTAAAGAAGTCAAGACTGGTTTCAGATTGTCTGGCCATTATGGATTGTACTGTTTTTCATCCGTATCTTCTGTGACATTTGGGACTGATTCCAGCACTGAATTTCCTTATGGTTATATGGACTACAGGAAAATAGAGTGGTTTCCAGCATCTCCATCTAAGATAACAAATGCCTGTCGTGTATTCTGCTATCTCTAAATCTGCATTTACAAGATTTATAATAGGCAATTGTTAATTTTGTTTGATGCAGCCAGATTGCTGAAGAGAAATGGGTAAGAAAGAAAATAAATTCAGTATTTGTTGCAAGGTGAAGAAAGTATGGGAAAGTACAATTTCACCAGTCTTTTGTTATTGAGTCTGCTGTGCTTGGCCTTAGCATCATTCATTCCTGTCCTGACAGTGATCAATCTTTTTGGACAATGTTAAATTCATCATGTCTTTTGCTCCTTGCAGACCGTTAGGGAATTGCTATAAAAGCATAGTTTATAATATCACTTATGCATGCAATCCTTGCAATGAAGTTATCTTCATACACAGGATGAACATCTTGACTCTGTTAATGTCAAAATCATAATTTCACTTAAGTAGGTAAAGAATTTTTCTCTAAATCTTAATTCTCTGATAGGCCCTTCCATTTTCAAGGAAGAAAAGATGGTCCCTTAATGAAATTGAATTGACTCTTTTTCTACTTTAGGTGGAAATCGTAATTCCCACTGACCACTCTTGAAGGTGCTTATTTTTTTTAAACCATTCACAATTACAGTAGGTAAAGGATTGCTGCAGCAATATTCTGTCTCCCTAAGGTTAGCTTAGCGAACCACACTGCAGAGGAATTTCTGCCCTCTCTTGACTTTCCCTTTCGTGACTCCTCCTTTCTCTTGTGTTTTTTATCTGAATTTGGCAGAATATTGTCCCAGTATGTTAGCCCATGGCAGTGGGCAGATTTCAGTCAGATGGGGAAAAAAAGAGAAAAATTACAGTGGCAGGGTTATATTGCTGGATTTTGTTATAGAAAATTTGAATGTCTTTAGATGGTAATTCGTATATTCTTGAAAAAGTTGAATTGCTGATTTCTCATTACTACCTGGCGTATTACACTCTTAGAACTGGAACATCTCTCTTTTCTCTGGAATGGTTTCTCTTTTAAATGGAAAAAAGACATATTTACCATATTGGGTCCTGGATGTGTATTGTAATACATTTACAATAGAACAGAACTTTATTTTAAACAATGCTTTTCTTAAAGAGATTTTTAAAACATTAGAGACCTATAATGAGTTAAAAACTGGAGTTACGTACGGCACAAGCTGTCTGAGTCACTTTGTGTACTCTTGACAAGAGCTCAAGCAGAATGCTGATTATCAGAACTGCAATGAGAAAAAGGATACTTTTCAACACTAAGACACAAGTATAATTTCCTATTTCTGTTTAAAAAATGTCGAACTATCTTTAAGCACACCTGAGGAGTCACCTTCTGAAGCTGTGGTTCAAATTACATTATGTCCAAGTCTGTTTTTTATGATACGATGTGTGTGTGCTTTTTCTTGCAGTTCTCTTTCCACTATGCATGTTTCTGGTTTATTTTGGCATCGATTCTGCAGAACTACTCATGCATGCTCATATGAGCCCACACAATGTGCGGTAGATGCAGCAAATTGCACAATCAAGTCCATTAAATAGAATTGCACTTCCATAACAAAATATGACAGCTGTCATTTACAACTGAGAATTCCTTCTCGCAAAAGCGTATTTTATTCTGAAAAAACATCAAAGAAGATCTCTCATCAAAAAAGACAGAAAACCAGAGAATAAAATAGAAGTTATTTTAATTTAGTTTAATCACCTGAACAAATAAATGGCTTGTCTAGGAATTGATTTGTATGTTTGGTGCCACAAAGGGAGGGAAGACAATTCGTAACGACTGACCCACACTTCTGTGGCTTTAAATTTGAAAAGTAAAATGAGCTTTAGAATTTTATTTTGAGTATTTCATCTGGTTCGTGCAGAAACTCTCCTTTACTAAAACCTCTGTGCCTGGCTTAAACTAGGCTTAAACTTCTACAGGACTGTTTGTGCTGTGTTTGGTTTACTGGGACATTTTCCAACGCTGAGCTATGTCCAATTATTTTCAGAAAATCTAAGGTGATCATAGGTAGAACACAAATAGTGATCTTTCTTCTGCATTTTAGCCTTTTCATACAGTTTGTAAATAGAGTAATCCTGAAGCTCTACAGCAAAACTCATAGACAATCTTCTAAGCATTTTTATTCTTTCTAATATCTTTTATGAATAACTATTATGAAACGCGAACTACAGTGATAATTCTTAAACAGATACGTAAGTTTTTGGTGAAAGGCAGCAGTCTAAAATTTGGCTAGCTAGGAATGTAAATTTACAGTAATTAAATTGTGCAAAAGAAATTAATATGTGTAACTAAAAAGTTTGGTGGGAATGATAATATAGTAGACCAAAACGATAAAAATGTAACAAAAAAATAACATATCAGACAGCCTGTAGGACTGAAAATATATTGCCTGTATAACAGATAAGATAGTAACAGAAGTTAAAAAAATTCACATTGAAGAAGGTTACAGTAGTTTCCATGCCAGAATCTATGATTTATTCCAAGAATCTTGAGTTCTCATCTGAATTTCTTAGATCTCCAAGCAAAGTTCCCACTGGATTAATGTTTGGGATGTATTCTACAAAAAGAAGACATTATTTCTTCAGCTCTTCATAATTTACCTTGTATGTAATAGTAAAAGGTAGTCTAATTTAATTGTATTCTCTTCAGTGGGACGTTTGCCTGTGTGAAGACTGCTGTACAAAATTGCTTCCATTAATAGAAGGAAATTATTTATTCCTGTGGACACTTTCAGAATCATAATGGACTTGAGTATCCATTTGAATCTCTCTGAACAAAAGACAGGATGCATGTACTGCTGGTACATCTTAACCCCTCTGTTTCAGAGCTTTGTTTTACTGAGGCTTGCTCTGGTCTGGGGTAATTTTTGCCTGAGTATATGAAACAGGTTTTTCATAGACTATGCATAGAACTGTCTCACAATAGCAGAGTTCATACCCTTGGGGTCCAGACTCTGATATGAAAATTAGAATATGAATTGACAAGTATTAGGAAAGAAATATCCAAGTTATGGAATTTAAAGTACCTTTAGCTTTGTTAAATAATAATTTATTTAATAATAAAACATCAAATGGCTGACACTAGAAAGAACCATTTTGGTGTAATTTATTTTTTAAGATATTCAATTCCTACAGTTGCATATTTGTTCCTGTCACTCTCCTCAGTATTAAATTTCATGTCTCTAAATAATGTGAGTCGGTTTTATTTGCCTCAGTCAGAGCCTTTAATGTTTATGTTATTGATTTGCACTAAAACAAGGGAACAATGAGCCTTCTTCAGGATACTTGAAATCTGATCAATTTCTTGCTTTTATATTGGAAATACTATATACCTATTACTCTAGGATATGTGTTTCTAAGTGCAAGTGGTTGGAGCATATGTAATAATTTCCTGTTTTATTTGAATGTACAGGCTCAGCATCCATTTTTTTTTTTTAGTGCTGACTCCCTAAAGTTAAGTAGGCTACCGTGGAAGTTCTGAAGTAGTAATTTATGTTGCAAGTAAAGCATTATTGAAGTTCAGTATTTCCCAACTAACTTTTTCATGAAAATGTTTTTCAACTACTTCATATGATATTTGTCAGTAGCGTTCTAGCACGAGTTTTTAGAGCATAATTGCTTTCTGTCCGATATTAATTTTATCCTTGTGCATATGATGAACATGCACATATTTAGTAGGTGAGTGACAATAGAAGATGATGACAAACAAAAGTGGATTTCTTTAGACACTGTCTTAGGACTGTTGGAACATATTTCTACCTTTGTTTTGATTCAATTTTAATCACTAAGGGAAAGAACATTTTTTTGTTTGTTTGTTTTTAAAAAAAGATCTTAATTATGTGTCTTATGAGTTATGAAATAGGGAGAGAAAAAGAGTCAAAACAGAACTGTTTAATTCTAAATTTCTGCTTTCACTAAGCCATAACCTTCTTATACTCATTTTTGTAAGGTTAAATGGAATATTTTTTTGTTCTCAAGGGACTTCTATTCTACACTGAAAACATAAACAGAAATCAATAAAGATTTTTGAGAGTAGAAAAAGATATTTAGATATCAGGTTTTTTTTGAATGACAGATTAAATGTACAGTTAGAGCAAGAATTTATAAATGAGCAAAGGGAAGGGGAGTGCAGAAGCAGCAAAATGTGGCTGTTTCTGCCTGTCTGGAAGTAGAAAGCACATAGGATCTTCTCAGACTTCTCTCTTACCAACAGCTGAAAACTGTTTTTGGCTTTCAGTACTGAAGGTACAGACTGGGCACTTTGTAGGGTCCTGGTACCTCTCCTTTGGTTGCAAGTTCTGGCAGTGGTTATGGGAAGGGGTATATATGTGTCTGTGAGGAGTGCCCAGCCATAGCCGGAAGGGTAATCATTCTGAGGAGGACAAACACTCCTTCCTGCTTAATTTAGGTATCTCATAAGTAAGGAGAGAGGGTGTCAAGGCAGTGAGCAGTATCGTACAGAAGAGTTTTGGGGGAAGAGCCCCTTGAACTTTCATATAATAAACTTTGAAGTGTTTAGCATTGGGACTTCTCTACTAGGCAAACAGAATTACATTGTTATGTACCTCCATAATTTTAATTTTTGAGGACTATTATGCAAGAGATGTTATTTTGTGCTTTGTTTTTTCCTTCCAGTAGTCTGCCTCGGTTCCCAGAGTCCCACATTTTACAGATTGCTACTAAAAGTGCCATATTTCATTATAAAAGGATCATAGCTTGAGAATATTTATTTATAATATACTTTGAACAATGTGTCTTTCATTGTATCACAAGGACAGAGCACATTGTATTGTGTGTTCCTATACTATAAATTCCTGCTGATCTTTAACTGCTTCATTTATGTGTTTCCACACAGCTGCCCACCTTCTTTCATGCTGTTCCTTATGCTTGTTTCATACTCCTCTCTGTTAACTCCCTTCACAATGCTTGTTCTAGATCCTCCCAAGCAATGACAAAATCCCTGCTGGTGAAATTTTCACTTAATCTTGAAAGCTAGACAGCCATGCTGCTTTCTTTGTTAATAGTGTTATAGGTTTTTATAATCACTTTAGTAAGAATGAAGAATTTTAATTTTCCTTTAAAATAGAAGAGTCATGAATTATTAAAGGTTAAGCAAAGAATTTGTTTTTAAACAAGTTCTTCATCACGCAGGACCTAAAGCTCTTTATTCACGTGAATTAATGACAGTATTAGTGCCTAAATCAGAATGTAATGAATGTAACATCCTATTCTGTTTAAAAGTTTAATAAAACTTTTAAAAAGAGCATTAGTAATTCGCACTAATGACTTCTATTTGTATTAGAGATGACCAGACTGTGTAAATTAGGAAGTAAATGAATAAATGGAATAAATAACTCTAAGATACTACATTTTGTTGTGTAATTTATTCTTTATTTGAAAAGGGTATTTTAATTTTAATGATTATGATTATTCACCAGAATGTGTTTTGGAGCATACCTTAGGAAATAAATGAAATCTGAACAACAGGAATGCAACATTACTTCAGCACAAAGGGGCAGGGCCAGGACCAGGACAATTTTTTAATATTTAGGACTTGCAAGATGCGTAGATTACAAAAGAGATGAGTCTCTTATCTTAAGACTTGTTTGTTCTTTTGCAATTTACATCTTCCTTCCCCCCTAGTCAAATCTACTAAAATATTTTCTTGAAAGTGTTTCCTATTAGATTGCCAAAGTAACAGAGACACAGTTTCTAACTGTTACCCTTAGATTTTTAAGATTTATTTGTGAATGTATGCTTTGTATAGCGATATGATGTAGTCTAGAACTTTCGCTAATATAGTATGCCATTGAGTTAATTTCTTAAACGTATGTTTGTAGTTGACATAGCTGTAGAACCCAACATCAGACAGCGAAGTCGTTCAATGGAGCCTCTTGTCCAGCTTAGGTAATCTCTTTCCTTTCTCCCAAAGTGTCTCCATTCACTGCACTCTTGTATGTATTTTCATTAATTTCTGTGTAGTGAGATCCCTTTTTGAGTAAGACAGCTTAGCAGTTTAATTAGAAGCTGATTTCATAAGTTTTCTCACAGTGAAGAGAGTTTATTTCCTTTAAACACAGAAAACATTTGTGATTTTTTTTTCTATAATAACTACCATTTGTCAAACTGGTGTTAGCCATATATGTACAAAGTTCTGTTTGCCAGCCACAAAGCTATCTAAGCAATAGTTTTTACACACTTTTCCCCCTTTGTACTTTCTATTTTCATATTCTTTTGCACAATTGTTTGTCTACCACTTGATATTTCCTTTTTTTGCTAGAAGAGAAACTATAGTGATAGTTACAACTGTCTGCTATATATTGGCAAGAATGGTCAACTGTAAACACCTTTCAAACTTTTCCTTTCAAAAGGAGTTTAAGGTTTACTATTCTTGCCAATGTATCATGGCAGACAGTTGTAACTCTAAGTTCCCCAACTTAGATGGCATCTCATCTTCTTTTTGTGTGGCTGACACAATGACTCTTAACTAAGAATAAGAAAAGCTATTAAAAACACTGTAGGGTTTTCTGTGTTTCAAGTTTGTATTTTGCATAACAGATCAGAAATATTTGACATAAGACTGCAAAATGATTAGACTAAGGATCTGTAGTGATGCTGCACTGATATTTGGCAACGTTATTGACAAATTCTATTCCCTCAGACTAATGATTCTTGCAGTTGTCCAGTCATTTCTTGCAGTCTGTTTAGGGAGAGAGCACCTCTGTCTCTCTCAACTTGTGGTGATGAACCAAAGTGAAAGACCGCGGAGTTAACTAGTCTGCTTTTGGCAATGAATAGGAAAACTTTCTCATAGAGCCAGAGACCCTACACTGGTGATGTGCTCAAGACTTAATAGATGCATTATTTACTAGATTAGGTGCTTTTGCTTTTTCTGCATTTGCCTGAAGTCATCAAAGACTGTTCTATCTGCCGGTTTTGTTACAATACATCAAAAGCTATTTCTGATATATGCCCGGGAATGCACAATTACCAAATATTTGCCTACCTACAATATCAGATGCTAAGGATACTTTTTTTTTTTTTTCCCCTTAGCTAATTCTTTTCTTTACTCTTTCTGTGACTTCAGTTTTATTTCAATTGTACTAAGGTCATCTCTTTGACTGCCTTACTTTTGCATAATGAGAACTTGCTACTTCTAGCACATACTGAAATAGTATTTCTATTAATCATTAGCTTCTAGAGGACGAAAACAGGAGCCCACACTGGGCCTCTGTACTACTTTGCTTTAGGATAAGTTCTTATAAGGTCAAATATCATATTTCTATATAAGATATGGAGGTTTTCATTTCAGTGAATCACTTTCCTTCACAATCATTCTCCAGATCTCATTGAAATTCATATTAAATAAAGAAACTTTTTGAGGTGTAATAAATATGATGTTCTGCTGAGATATGTTTTTTGAGATCGTTGTTCTAAAATCCATTTGCAGACAAAACTCTAGTGCAGTCCATCAAAGGCGCGACTTACCTAGGACAGTTTCAGGAGGCTGTATCCTGTGCTGCTTCCGCACCTTTCTGTTAATGTAACCTGACACAGCGTGTGCTATTCCTTCATAATGTGGTTATGGTCAGGCCTTTCATCCTGGTCATCTGGACACCTCACAAATAATATTGAAGTGATATTTGTAAGAGTAACTGCTAATGAATAAATACTTTATTGAGTTATTAATTATTTTTCTTGGTTAACTTTTCTGGCTGACTGACATACCTTGTGGATGTGAGTTTATGATCCAGGCACTGTCCTTATTACCTGAGTTCCTTCATGGGTAGGAAATAAGCCTGAGTTTGCACTTACGATACCTGTGGCTATGCCCATCACAAGGCCATTACTGAACCACAGAGAACACTCTTAAAAATAGTTGTCTTTATGCCACGAGGCACATGCATGTGACACATTCAATAGGAATCACAACAACTTGAAAAACTGCTATTGCTGGAAGATATGCAACTGTTCCTGAGGTAAGCTTATGTCATCAGATATATAATTGATATTAAACATCTTATCATTGCTGTTCTTTAAAATGATTTTTAATCAGTAATCGCAAATAAAACCGTCAGCCTCGCAGGAGTTTGTAGCTTTTTCATTTTAAAATAATCTTTCAGCAACATTTTAAGTCCAGAATTCACGATCTGAATTTATCTGTAAAGTAACCTTAGGGATCCTTTTTTTAAGTAAATAGCTTTCACTGTTATACGTGTCCTCCAGAGAGGAAGGAAAAGAATGAAAATAGTAAGTTTTATACATCTGCTTTTAGCATATTAAACCAAAGAAAAATATTTTTGTTGTTTGGAACAATGAAACAGACTTGTTTTTAATAAATTTTGTGGACCTTTTTGTGGTTATAGAGAAATGAACACCTGAAAGCAGACACTCTTGACTGTGTTCTAGTATTGAGGGTCTTTGAAGTCTAATGTGGCTTCGTGTTTTGGCTGGAACTGGAAAGACTTTGTATACGGACATGATGCTATATCTTGTTTGACCTGTTTCTAACAAAAGATAATGTGAAGGCTGATATTATCCAGTGCTCGGCTCTTGGAAAACAATTACCATTGCTTGGAGGAATGGCAGGACTTACTTTTCTTACTTCTTTACTCTTCCTCCTTTCTAATAGTGGAAGAAGGAAGTAGAAGTTGGACAGAAATAGGAATCAGAACTTTATAGCTCTATTAAGAAATAAAGTTGATGAACCTTGAGTGATGTCACTTCTCTCTCCTTGTTTATGAACTGGGAATTAGTGGCACTGTAGCTTAGCTTTCAAATGCCCTTTTACTGATATATTTGCACACCACAGACATATATATTAATCTATAGGTATGGCAATTTCAGTAACTGTAGCAGGATTGATGTCATCTTGTATGAAAATATTTTTCACTAATGAGAAAATATCAACAAATACTATCAAATGTAACAGACTAAATTTTGAAAAATTTCCAACACTTGCATACAGTTTATCTTACAGCAGTATTATTAAATTCAATAATTTATAAAGATTCTCAAAGTGGAAATATTTCATACGAAACAAATAATGTACATATAACTGAGGATTACACCTACATTTGAAAGAGCAGTCTGATTTGTTTTCATTTTTGTTGTAAATATCTTCACTTGCTTGTTCAGATGTATCTAACAATACATATCCCAAACTCTGAAATGTCTAATATTTGATGCAATGCTATTGAATTTTAGATAATGTTATTAGCTGTTGATAAATATGATCAGTTTTACAAATTGGATGTTTGCTTCCCCTCCAGCAAAGTTTGATTTTAATAGCTGAGGTCAATAGCTGAATAGCGAGGAATGCTTTCTTTCCATTGTGATGTGTTTTTTATTGTAACCAGTCACTGAAGAACATGTAATGAACTACATGTGTATGGACAATAAGCCTTACCTTTATTTGATATCAGCAAGAATCATGTTGGCTTAAGCCAGAGTTGCATTTCATCTGGTGTATTTTAGTGAAAGCAAAGGGAAATGTGTTTGTCAGTATTGATTTTATTTGAGGTTTACAACATGTTTTAAGTTCCCTAACACAAATATGATGTTGGATATTTTAAACTTAACTTGCCTGGCCACTTTTTGAAGATGTCTCACCATTTTTGTACTTGAGTCAAAAGGTTTCCATGGTTCCTGTATTTTCCAGATTTAAGATTTCTCTTTGTATTATAACCTTGCCCTCAGTTAGATAGTAAAAAATTGGGAGTACCCACTGCAGTGCATTTTGTCACTTTTATAGCTTATATAGCAAATTTTAAGATCTGAAATGTTGTGACTTTTTTACACGTTATTCCTCAAACTGCAAATAAACACTCTTAAGTGCCTCAAAGAAAAAAAAAAAAATCAACCCCAAACCTCAAATAAAACAAAACCCAACAAACCCAGAATAAATGCTGGTTTATGCTATATAATAACAGATGCAAATTAAAAATCAGTTTCCTTATTAGAAACCAACTTTTTGGCCAAATGTTTCTTACATTCCATTACATTAAAGGATTAAAACTCTGCCTCAGTTTCTTTCTCATCTGATTGAAAACCAAGTTAGTGGCAGCACCCTTGCTGTGAACGTTCTTTTCTCTAGCAGTTAGTCTGCTTTGAGGAATTAGATGCAAGATTAATTAGATTAAAGATTAAGAAACCATCAAGTGTAAGACATTCACAGAGCAGAAGCCTGCTACTTTATAGAACAGCTTAGCGTAGCCAATTTTACTTTATTTGCTAAAAAAACCCTCTTCTCAGTACTTTGTTTCAAATAATTTTGTTTCAACATCTGAAGAAATGAGAATTATTCCATCACAAATCTTGAGAAGGTATAACTCAATTAAAATAAATTTCTTGTGTAACAGGATTTCCTAGGGAATGAAATGTAATCTCTCTAATTATTTTCCTTTTCTGATATCCTTTCTTGTATTATTTAGCACGTGAAGTTGCATGTTCTGGTTTTTTTTTTTTTTTTTTTTTCAGAAGGAAATAAAAATACCTTGATTTGCTCTGACTACAGTATGTCATTTAATGAGTTTAGGATATTTAAACTTTTAGAAATTATCATTACAATGATAACTTCAAATAAGTAGCTAAATATTAAAACCCACTAAGCAGAATTAAATTAAGTCTTTTTAATACAACTCAAAATATTGTTTAACTTGAAATTAATGATCTGAACCAGTCATAAGATATTGACTGAACTGAGAAGGGAGAGGATTTTTTTCCTGCCGTTGAAAGATGGATGTGCCACTGTAATTATGAGTTGAAACTAAAGCTGTGCTGAGATTTGAAGTGACATGTTTTTTGTTAAAATTGAGTTTGAAGAAGTTCTGGGGAGAGAGTGTATGTAAGCTCTAATGTACTTAAACAACAGTGGAAGCCTTAAAAATCCAGTACTATGCTGATAGGACTAAAAACCTCACAGATGTGTATCATCCACAACAAAGTCCCATATTACTGGTGTTTTGACCAGTTTTTTTCTTTTAAACTATCTTACGTGTTTATTTAAGATGAATACTCTTAATTAAAAATCTTTAGTCAGTGGTGTGTTGTGCTCCTTCAGAACGCTGTGTGTGGTGCTACAAATACTTTCCTGTGCTTCCACGGTGAAATTACTGGTAATTTCTGGTTTCGTATTTCTTTCATGGGACAAAACAGAGCATTACAAACACGCTTTTTAAGAGATTAATGCTTTTACTCAATAATGGCCATATCCTCATGAGTTCTCAGCAACTGAGACTGAAGAAAGAAGAAGTCTGGGGTTTGTTTGCTGTGTGCTGTTTGTAAGCAGTTGCATAATTATTGTGTGACTAATGGGAAGAATTGTGCTCAGTAGGACTCATTTCACAAAAATTGGATTTTCATAGAGTTTATTTACTCAAACTGAGTTAACTTACCCTGGCTTTAATGTTTTGTCTGAAAAGCTGTTATTTCTCTTCTTGACACTGCATGTTACTGTATGACAGTTGATACAATGTGTGCCTTATATAGTTTTGTGGTGTCAGTCAACATTACAAGAAGTTATCTGGAAAGATACTAAACCTAGAGGATCCTGTCTGAGGGACTGTAGGACGACTAATGATGGCAGTATCTTTGGAAGGTCATTAACAGGATTTCAAGGATTAAAGCCCCTCTTTTTGTCTGGGTGAAGATTAGTGGAGGAACCTGCATCAGTGGGCATTTGGTGTAATCAAACCTGATTGTGGAGTTTGCTTTGTGTTGTGAAGGCAGCTGGACAAAAGGAAGCTTAATGTCAGCCTGCCTTGGCTATACTGTGCCTGACCCAGGGAGAACAGGCTGCGTACACGCAGGGCTAACACATGCTAAAAAAACCACAAACCAACGAGGCTTGGGGACGAAAGTGTAAGGTCAAGCAAGAGAGAAAAGAAGACGTTTTTATATGCAGATATAGAAGCCAAAACTTGTAAGAAAAGCAGAGGAATATATATAAAGATTAAAAATAGCAGTAGTTGAGTTAATTTTCCTCAAATACCATTCTTATTTGTAGCTTTCCAAGTTTGCAAATCTATATTTAGGGTAAACAGGGCAGTACTTGTAATTACATGAACAGTACAGGAGAAATTGCAGAAGCAAATGAGATACTTCGGTTCTTGTAGTTATTGACTCACTAAGTACTGTAATTCAGTTCTTCTTGTTTAAAGAACACCTGTTATGGCTGGGGAGAGGGAGAAATTTTGCCAAATATAGAGTTTTGTAAAGGAAACTACTGAAGGAAATGCTAGAAAGCCATAGAAAAGTCTTTAAAACCAGAATAATCTGGAAATACAAATGTCAACTATGATATTGAACACAAATGGCTGAACGTGGCTGTAAATTGGTGTGGTTGGAAGGGACCTTTAAAGGTCGTCTAGTTCCAGCCATGAAAGAGGGCTGGACATCTTCCTCTAGAATTACATTGCTCGTCTCCAATGGTGATCTCCAGTGGTGGGGGTAAACAGAGAGGGTCAGGCTCTTCAGGATGCTTTGCAGTAGTCCGTGCTCCCAGATGTGTATGTTGGAAGCGGTTTTGGTTCTCCTTGTGATCTCTAGCTATTGGTTAACTTATTATCAAGAGAGCAAAGGAAAAAAGCCTGTTCCTTCCAAGGCAGTCATCCCAGACTGTAGCTGTGTACAGTTTTTGTGTAAAAATTAATTTTGGAAGAAAAGGTTGAGTATCCCAAGTTTTTCACTGAAAAAATGTTAGCTGGAAATATCCTCACCTTCAGTCTCTCATCCTTCCACAAACTGAGGTGGAACAGGTTGAACAGTTGTTCTTTTAACAACCAAATAAAACATTTCATTTTGGGATTTCTAGATTAAACCTCTATCATGTTCTTGTTTTCAAATTTTTAAAATTCACAATGTTCACTGTGAAATTAATGTGGAGAGTCCTCCAGACTTTTATATCTGAGACATTCAGGTATTTTTTTCAACAAGGAAATCTGGCATATCTGGATCACTGGGACAGTGATATAACTGTCAACATGCGTTGACTCCTTTGTTAACCTATTTTGCATGTCTGCTGCTGCTTATCTAAAGAATAGCTTCATGTTCTCGCTTAAGCTGGAGCAGTGAAGTTGTGGTACTGGCCTTTTAGCTGAAGGTTACATTGCAGAGTCTGAAGAACTTTAGGCACTGATGTAAAAACAGTGGGTATTTGTTTTATCATCTTTTTAGACTGTCCAGAACAGATCATCCTGGGTGCAGGGGTTGTATTCTGAATAAGAGTGAAAACTTTAGCTAATTTCATGTGGAATTCTATAGACTTTGACTATGAAGGAACTCTTAAATATCTTCTAACTAGAAATGTTTTTTTAAAATTTATTGTGAAAAAAACCCCACCACTTTGACAGAACTATTTTGTGAAAACACCTAACTAATGGTGGTAAAGGTGCTGGTAATACTTCACACTATTACAAATAAATTCAGCTGTTCCTAGAAAAAAATATCTATTACATGAGTCTTCTCTAATTATATGTGCGGTTTCAGCTGCAAGTTATTGTGAAAGGCTGTGAATGGCTATCAAAGGTGATGGATCTATTCACATGATTTTCTAATTGAAATCAATATGATCTTTTTGTATACTGTGTTGGTTATGTTCAATGAAAAATATCCTCACAGTGGACAAGTAAATAACTAAGATTTTCAGACATTCCTCACTTTAGAGTATGCATTTTTCTTTGTTTGCTCAAGACTAAAATCTATCAGCTAAACAATCATTCCAAACAAAAGATGATGATTTGTTATCTCTTTTTTTCTACTGTATATGAAGCTATACTACTTATGAAACCCCTCATATTGTCCAAAATTAATGCGAATGAAAAAATTCTCAGGGTAGAAAAAAGCTTCTGAAGAGGAAATAACATTTGTTTCATTTTGAAATTTGACATACAGATTTACTGCCATTGTAGTCCTTTTCTATATGTTCAAATCAAAGTGAATTTGATATAAAATGTGAAATCTGTTAATTGGTATTTTCACAGTTGGACCTTGCTATTTATGATATAATGAACTTTCTGATCTTCTTTTTGTTCAACTCCAAAATAAAAGATATTAAACTGTGACTGTTTCTTCTTTAGATATCACATTTTTTAGCTCTATATAAAATAACATAATAATTGTTTATTAAAAAACTGTTAATGGAACACAGTATCACTGAACATTAAAGGGGAACTATTGTTTCATCTATAAGCAACTTGTATTATTGTAGGATGTTATTTTTATCTTCTAGAGGCAGCAAGTTTTTAAACTTCATCTTGAAACTGATTAGATTTTTGCCACCAATGCTTTTGCTGGAAAACTGTTCCAGATCTTCACTTATTTTCAAATTAGGACTTTTAAAGACTTTATTATGAATGTTTTAGATTAATATATTCTTAAGTAGTTCTGATAATGACTTCTGTGATGTACACATGAGTAGAATTAAAGAAAATTTTATGTTCCTCTGAGAACTGTAGACCAGCTTTCTGCCCAAAACAGGATTAGATTTCGTACTTGGGTCTAGCTGCTTAGGGCTGCGGTGTCCCATTGAGTTCTGAAGATACCTGAAGATGGGTGTCCACAGCAATAACCTGTACTAGTGCTTCACTAGTCTCAATTTGGAGTATTTTTTCATTAAAACTGGTTGGAATTTCCTTTGGTGGTGCAACCTGTGACAGTTGTATCTTGTTGTTACGTGATGTCTTTCAAAAAAGAGCCTGGCTCTCTTTCCTCAATACTTTCCCCTTTAGATGAGCCTTAACAAGAGCCAGCAGTGTGCCCAAGTGGCCAAGAAAACTGACAGCATCCTGGCCTACATCAGGAATAGTGTGGCCAGCAGGACTAGGGAAGTCATCATCCCCTTATACTCGGCACTGGTCAGGCCGCACCTCGAGTGCTGTGTCCAGTTCTGGGCCCCTCAGTTTAAGAAAGATGGTGAGATGCTGGAGTGCGTCCAGAGGAGAGCGACAAGGATGGTGAAGGGGCTGGTGCACAAGCCCTGTGAGGAGCGACTGAGGGAGCTGGGGTTGTTTAGCCTGGAGAAGAGGAGGCTCAGGGGAGACCTTATTGCTCTCTACAACTGCCTAAAAGGAGGTTGTAGTCAGGCAGGGGTTGGTCTCTTCTCTCAGGTGACCGTTGACAGAACAAGAGGACACAGTCTCAAGCTTCTCCAGGGGAGGTTTAGGCTTGACATTAGGAAGAACTTCTTTACTGAGAGGGTGATTGGCCATTGGAATGCACTGCCTGGGGAGGTGGTGGAGTCACTGTCCTTGGAGGTGTTTAAAGGGAGATTGGATGAGGCTCTTAGTGCCATGGTGTAGTTGACAAGTAGGAGTAGGTGTAGGTGTTGGATCATAGGCTGAACTCGATGATCTCAAAGGTCTTTTCCAGCCTTGTGATACTGTAGATATTGGAAGATTTCAATTACATCACACCTTAGTTTTCCCTTCTCCAGTGTGCAAACTCAGTTCCCTTGGCCTCATTTATGTTGAGTGTTCCACCTGCCCCAATCTGTATTAGTGGTCTCTGCTGGTGTCTCCAGTTTTCAGTCTCCTTCCTGTAATGAAAGCCTCAAAAAAGACACAGTACTGCACATGAGTGCCAAGTAGAGGGCCATAGTCATGTCCCTCTGTTCTGCGCAGCCTATGAACACACCCTGTGTATGTCCAGCTTACCTAAGCAGGCACAATATATAGCCATTTTTTACTTCACTAAACAACCCAGGCTGTTTTATTAACCTCTCAGAATGTTAATGCTGCCAATGCCTAGAATTGTGTGCAGTACTGTAAAGGTGGACTCAGCAGCCTTTTTTTTAGAAATACTTCCCTTAATATATATCAGGATCATGTTTGCATCTTATATGTAGATACCCCATGCTGGTACTCAGTTTCTGGTCAACTAACACAAAGAAATCTTTCCATTTCCTTTGTGGTTTTCAACCATTGAATCCTCCCTTCGTATGAGAGAAACTACGAGTCCTACACTTAGTGATTTTCCACATTACCTCAAGCTCATGTAATATGGGAAGAATTTTATTCTAATGGTGTACTTCATTGACAATGAAGTTAAGGTTAGTAGTATCAGCGTATGCCATTGTTCATACTTTTTTATGCTGAAGTCTTGTATGAAGAGATTATGTTAGAGCAGACTTTAATTTGTTAGTTCCTCTTTCACTGTAAATTGTTACATCTGGTTTAAAACTTTTAGAATGTGATACAAAACTCCCTGATTATAATAAACAAAGACTGACAGGGTTTTCAAGGAATGTCTCTCCATTATTCTTCTCTTAATCCTGCTTTATAGAATGGCAATTGGTTTTTGCATGTGTGTGTGTTTTGCTATTAAAAACTTGGAGTGTGACATTTTTTCCCTCTAATTAGTAAACAAGTGGATTTACCTTCTGCATTTAAGAGGGCAGTTTGACTTTGAACTAGCTCACAAAATAAAAATCTAAATATTTTAGACAACCTGTACTGGGATGTGTAAAACTAAATGATTGTCTAATAGATCCATAAGTTTGGTGAGGATTTCAGACAGAATTGGTGCAGGATGGTTTTAAAATAGCAATGATGCTTTGACAAACAGCCTAGAAAACATAATGGATTGTAGAACAACCCTAGTCTGGTGATGTATTGATTTTTTTATTATTTTTTTTAAGGCTTTGTAGTTTATATATTGAATAGTAGTCTCAGTCAAATTAGTATTACTTTTAGCCATTTTAGATTTGCCTTTTCTTTTTCTGTGTAATAGATAAAAACACTTTAAAAGGAAATAAATATTAGGGAAACTGAGGTCTTTCACACAGTAGGATTACACCAAAGTGCCTGCTAGAAGAATGAAAGAATTTAAGATGTAATTGAAAAATAAAACTGAAAGACACTTTCCATAGAATAGTTCGGAAATAATGTTCATGGTTTTGGAGTATACGAAGCAATAAACGGCTTTCACGGGTGATTAAATGCTGAAACGAAGCTAAGATGTTTGATCACTGTGCAGGTAATTTATTTCAACACTATGAAACATGATTCGTATTATAAGACAAGATAAAAGAAGATACAACAATATTTTTCTTCTCTTGCAAAGGTAGGTTAGAACAATTAATAATGGGGAGACCAGATGGCTCAAGGGGCAGGCAGTAGGCTCAAGACTGTTCTTTTAAATGTGGAACTCTTGACAGTAAATAACCATTAGTGTAATCTGTTTTTCTACCATATGCAAAGTCAGTCAGTTTTATCAGTCCGTTTCTCATGGAAAGTATTCACAGCCTCAAAAGTCACCATTATGGTTGGCACATTTGGTCCTGTTTCTGCAAAAAGACTAAAGAATACATTGACAGTGTCAACTGGGAGTGAAGTAAATGAATTTATAAACTCAGATTTGTGGAATTAGGTGTGCACAGTTGCCCACATATATTTGCAGACTAACAGACCATGTGTAAACACAGATGTATTGCAGGCTTCAGTTCATCTCACTTAAAATTTTTGGCTCATATCCTGTTTTCTTTTGGGGATTTAACTGTTTGAAAGTACTCTTTTATACAATTGATTATCCAAATACCTGAGTGGTGAAATAAAATAATAACGACGAAGCTTTAGCGCTATAAACCACATCATTTAAGACTGACAGAAAGATACATAGGTTTATAAGGAAACCTATTCAGGGGGTTGTAAAACAAAGAGTAGAAAGTATAACTTAAACTTCCAGATTCTGTGTCATTATAGGTGCTGAAAATAATTTAAGAGCTGTGTATTTTATACAATTTCTATTACTAAAGGACTCTTATGTTGAACTTCCCAAATTATGAGAATCTCTCCCATGTAAGTGATCAGGACTGTGTGGAATCTTCAACGACAATTTCGTATACGTGCATGTTACTACACGTTAATTATTCTACCATATTTACATACATAAATACCTTCAGTCAGTAGAAATGTTCTTTTACAGGAAAATGTTTTAGAAGGGCTAACGGATTTCCCAATACTTTTATGGGGCAAAGAAACAGTTTTTCTTGCTTTTGTGTAGTTCATCAACATTTAGTTTGCTCTTATTTTAAATAGGATATTTCTTTATGCCTCCACTACTTGCATTCTAGTTGCAGACATCCCAAGGTTATAATTATAGTGTGTTGTGTTTTATTGCTATGACTTTTCTTATCAACTGAAGAGGAACTAGAATTTCGTATGTCAAAACCAACTTTTTTCAAAAAAAGCAGGATTTTCTCCAAAGCAACAAGCCTTGATACTGACAGTAAGTAGCATTTAACAAAAAAAATTCGTTTCTTCATCCAAAATCCCTTTTATTTTGCAGATTAGATGTCTCATTATAATAGGAAAGACAAGTTTTGCTTAACCCATAGGTCTGTATTCAGAATAACTTCTGCTTTGTACATCTGCCTTATGCTGTTAAGTGTTGGAGCCAAAACTGTTTGAAACAACTCTTCATTTTTTATCTACTAGAAGTATTTTAGAGTTCTTAAAACTGACAATGCAGATAATAAAGCTATGGGTGTTACAGATGAGTCTTAGAGTAAAAACCTTAGAGGTGGAATACAGACTGCTTCTGTGCACAGGGTCCAACCTGTTCTCAAAGACATAAATAGTAAATATAATAAAGTCAATAAAAGCAGAACTAAATAACCCCCCCCAAACCAAGAAACCAAAACGCAGATAATCACAGTAACGTCTTCCTCTCATCATCTATTCTCTTCCTCTATAAAATTCCAAATATGAACAAGTATGTGGCTCAATCTTAACCTCACTAAGTGATTTATTTTATGCCTTTTCAGGTCTACTTAGTGCTTTTAGTTGTGTTTGCATATTTCTGAATTTTCTGTCATCTCTGGCCTTGGCAGTTTGTCTGTAAGTAGTGTAGCAATGACAGCTCCTCTTGTTAGAGGACTGCAGGATTGTACCTTATTGCATCTCAGTAATTTAGTTTTTGTACTTCTCTGGATTAAATGACATCAAGTGAAAAATGTTGGATTAATGAGTGTAGTCTGCCTGTATGGTATACCATAATAATAATAAATTTGAGGAATGTGCTTATACTACTATTTTTTAATTGTGTAATTCTGGCATTCATCAGAGGGTATGTACAAAACACTACCTCTGTAATACTTATGTAATATTAAACAAACTTAACCATATGAAAATATCCAAAGTATTTGCAGTAAGTTTACTTAAAGGCTTAAAACCCTCTTAAATCGAGTTCTTGCTTTTGCTGAAGGCTGAAATAAAAGCGGAATGGATGATTTGCTAGGTTTAGTTCACATGGCAACACATTTCTACCTAAAGTATCTTTCAGCAAAGCCAGTTATTGGAAGCAAGTTACTCCATAAGTAACTAACTGGTCATTGATTGGGAAGGTGTGTTTATGTATTTGTTTGCACAAAAAACTTGAGAAAGACCAGTGAGCCACTTAGACCTTAACACTATTTGCCTCAACTCCAAACTTTCATGGGGTCCTGAAGCATCAGAAAAGATTTTGTAGAAGATGGGAATCCTCCCTGGCAAAATGTTGGTGGGAAAGAGGAAAATTTTTTACTGTATGTAGCATTTGACAGTTTGTGTCATATTTCTGATGGGAATGTCAGCACTGCAAGAGTGTAGCATTGCTGCACACAGTGCATGGCTTTCAGTGAAGCATTCAGTTCTGGAGCACTGTGTTACAGCAGTTCTGATTTAGCCGATTGAGCTATAATGCTGTGTTCAGGTTTCTGTGGTAGATCAGTATCTCAGCTAGTTTTAGTGCTCAAGGACATGTTGGCTTTCAGTTCTTCCCTGTAGCCTCTAAACAAAGATGACATTCATACTTGGGGAGTTCTGACACTTGGGTTTATTATGAAATTCTAATTGGAAATGACTATTTCTTAAGAGAAAGTAAAATCCACAAAAGAAATAAGTGAAGAGGGTAATAGTTCGGTACTGTGGTAGTTTAATTAATGTTAGACTAACCTTAGGATGTTGTAAATGTCATTTTTTTATTGGCTGCTTTCAGGCTGAGCTAGGGTTTTGGCCCACAGCTATGTGCAGTTGGTGGGTGGGCAGAGCACTAAGACTTTTGCCGGAGGATCGTGCTGCAGTACTCCAGTGTGCTGCCTTCTTTTCCCAACAGCCTGTGGCTCAATAGACTTTGATTTTCTTCCTTTTCTACTCTTGCTGTTTCCTAGTAGCTGCCCATGGCTAATGCAAAGGCTGACAGATAGGCATGCAAACAAGTTTGAGTATCTGATAGAAGTAGGTAGGTTTAATTACAATATCTAGGTTAGCTGGTGTTTGGAGGTTTTTTAGTCTTACAGAGCTCTTCGCATATATTTGGTACCTAATAGTAATATTTAGCACTATTACAGTATTTACAGTTTTCACAGCACTGTGCAAGCATTATCTAATTCTGTCTCCTGCGATGTGCTTATTGAAGTGGCAGTTCACAAGAAAGTCTGGGCCCTGAGGACTTCCCTTACCCTTTGCCGCTTGCCCTCAGAGACCTATGTTTACTGCAATCCCATGCAAATCTACTACTTCTCCTTCTAAATAACACTGAGATCATGCAAAAAACATTCAGGTTTTCCTACCTTTATCATGCTGTTTTGCATGCTCTACGATATACTTCTTTTCCAGTCTGTTTCTGATGTATTTTCCTGCATGAAACCCAGATGTAATCTCTAGTATTGCTAGTTGGTACTGCACAAGTCAAAATTGCCCTAACCTGCATTAATCTTTGCGTTAACTCTAAACTTGGAGTTAACACAAAAACCTGCACAATATTTCTTCTGATGCAGCGTTGACTATAAGACACGAGGAGGATGACAAGGCATTCCTTTTTTTTTCTAGATGAAGGCAAGCTGCCATAAGAATCTCTGTGGATCAATAAAGCACAATTTATGTAAATCGCAACAGCTGTCTCCCTTAAATGAAATGAATGGATTTGGTCCAGCTCTCAGTACTTTAGTGGCCCTTTCTATTTTGGGTGTACAGAAAGTTTCTCTGGGCAACGGAGAAGTGTACTTTTGCTTCACCTTGGGAGGGACTCTGACAAGTTAAGGATTGCAATTGCCTGTTTTTTTTCTCAATATCTGTGGCTCAGGTCAGAAAGTGCCTTCTGCGCTATCATTTGGCTTAATTAATTCACATTTTCCTGTACTGTTTTTCCATCTTATCCCTTAAACCAGGATGCCAAACTACAGTAAAAGATAAGACCATGTGCATGTCACTTCAGTTCCATTACTGTTAGGGACAGTCTAGGACAGCAGCATTGTATCTGCAGCTCTTACTCATATGTTGAGTTTGAAATCTCTTATTTGACTTTAAGATAATAATATGTTCATCAAAGTATTCACACCTTCTGCTCCATCTTTGCTCAGTGAAATTATTTATTATGCTGTTATTGGAATAGGAATTATTTGAATAGCACTGGGAACCTGCCAGCTATCAAACAGTGAAGCTTTGAGGTATTCATTTTACATAAAGTGCTGAAGTAAATTTATGTAGACTTTTCTTAAAAATTATCAACTAAGGATGTTCCAGAAGAAGATTTTAAAATTTTTATGAAATGCCAAAAAAGACTTCAATGTCAGAAGAGAAAAAAAATTAAAGCCTTAGTTTACCTTACCTTTTCTTAGATAAATAAGTAGAATTCAAAGAAGAATGTTTATTACATGATTGGAGAAAACTTGAAAATATTAAAATCTGATACGTAAATGCCAGGAACTTAAAGCTTTCCTGTCTTTCGGACATTCATGAGAAGTAAGAATATTTGTCTTCCTGAGGAGGGGTGGCTTTCTAAGGATAGGCTGGGGAGAGGAATCAGGTTGCTTTGTTTTTTGTTCTTTTCACATTGTGCTGAAATGTAAAGATGAGTAAGGTGGACCACTAACGACATGAAAGTTCAGTAAAAAATTGAAGGCACAGAAGGTAGCTGTTCTTCATCCTGATTTACTAAAGATTTTTTTTAGTACACATTTAACACACAATTGCTAAATATGAATTAAAAAATACAGCAAAGTATTTTTTTTTTTTTTTACTGTGTATCTTGATATACTGATGCAGCTGCTGTACTACTTTGCATTTGTCTTCTCTTGTAGGAATATAACATTTGGAATAAAAGTGATTGTAAATTTTTCCACTAATTAAATAAAACTGATGCATACCTTATTATTAAAACATTCATTATAGTGAAGGTCTTTGTTTTAAACGACCAGACCCGTGGAAACAGGGAGGCTTAGTGAATACAGGAGTAGACTGGTAAATGTGCTTCAGCTACTGACTGTGGCACTGTCGTGGAAAATCTTATTCTTTTAGATGCAATTTGTCTGCTTCTCCTTTGCAAAGCGTTCTGCTCTCTGTTATTGAAAGGTGTGTTCTGAGACTAAGATATATATAAATCATTACTTTCGAAGAAAGATATATTAAACTCAAATTTCCAAAGATGACTAAGACAGGACACAGGAATAGCCTTCAAGGGCTGGCAAAAACAATATCAGAATTTGTGATTTCTATGCTTAAGTATGAAATGCTTCTGTCATCTGACAGCTGAAAAATAAGTTAATATTTTGTGGAAATACAAATTAAGTCCAGCCCATTTTGTAGCTCTAGCCATTCCTGAGCTTCATCTGCATCAAAGCAACCTGTGCCATTTGAAGCATTAACAAATGACTGCCTTCCTGAAAGAGAAGTAACAGACCAGTGCTCCTTCAGCTGAGGCTAATGGGGGGTGCTCCCCGGTACTGTACTGCTAGGATCAAATCAAAAATCTAGAACAAGATAAGCCTCTCCATTCCAGGCTCCAGGTGACTGTCTTGGCTCTTCTGAGGTTGGATCCCAACTTCTCACTCTTCTTTATTTCTCGCACTTTATTTTCAACTAGTATTTAGTTTACCATATTTTAGCCATGAGGTCATACTTGGAGTCCCTTTGAACAGTTACACACATTACTGTTAATTTATGAGTTTCAGACACTAAAGCGGTTAAGAATATATGTGAAGCTGACCTTATCTTCTTGAGCTGGCACTCCTCAACTCAACTTGAAAATCTCTGCACTGTCTCATAGTTAAATCTTGTTCTGAGCTCAGAAGGTTTCCCGATTCAGGATCTGAGATAAATCTTTCTACTCGTCCATTTTTTCTTGTCCTGTATGGGCAAGTTCCTGTAATTAGAAATGCATTGGGAAGCAGGAACGAGTTTGCCTCTTCTTCCTGAGGCAGACAATTTCTAGGAAGCAATATGAATGTTTTTCTGTAGATATCAATAAAGACATAGATGAGGAGGGATGACTCATGTCTGAGCCTGAGTAGGGTGACCTTCAAAGTCAGTCTTAAATGACACTGTAGACATATATTAAAACAACTAAGGAGTACATTGCAGAGCATGAAAAGTCTAATATGTCTTGAAAATGGCCTTCAGAAATGCAAGAACCAATAGACAAAATTAAGATAGGAATCACACAGAATCTAGGGCTCCACTATCGCAGGAAACATCATAAAAATACTTCTCAGTTTAAAGTCTATATTAAAATCAACTGGATTTTTTCAAATAATTGCTTAGAGTGAATTTTTTTTGCTTTCAGAATGGAATAATGTGAATAATTAGGTGGAAATGTGTGGAAATGTTATTAAAAATAACAGTAAAATTGCATTTGTGTTGAATATAAAAATACGTAGCCAACAAAGAGAAAAACATTGATTATTCTTGTGCAATCTTAAATAGTTATTAAGGTGCTGAACCTTTTAATAAAGAACTAGATTATTTTTAGAGCTAATGCAAAGTAACAAAACCTCTTTAACAAATTATCCTTAGGAGATTGTTAGAGTTTTAATCGGTTTCTTGTACTTAAACTCGTTTTCCCAGCATGATGTACACTATCTGTGGGAGCTTTTCATAAGAAATTCACACTATGATTACGGCACCAGCTATTTCAAGTAAAAACATTGTGAAATCTTACTATTGTTTGGGCAGTTGGAACTGAAATGATTGAGTGAAGGATGATAGTTATGCTGCAGGCTAATTATATGGCTAATGTCTTTGCTTTACATATCAATAGATGCTTCTAGAGATGAGCAATAACTGAGACTCCATTATCAGTCCAATACAATGCACTTAAATTAACCACCATTTATGAATACTATTACAATAAGAGCTGGCCAGTGCTTAGTGATGTTGCACTTGACATGTTTTTTGTTGGTAGTCTATAGATACTGCATATGGCATACTAGGGAGTTTTGACATAGCCAGAGAGATGTTTTTACCATATTTTGCTGTTAACTGTGTATTGATTAAAATCGCAGAATTTTTCAGTAATGTATGAGATCAAAAAAGGCCATCAAAACAATGGAAAAAGACATTAGAGCTGAACATTAACTTTGCAAATGCAGTAAACTAATCAGCAAGGCCTTATGTCAATGAGAGGCTTCATTGTCGAATGATGGGAGCAATGCTAATGGGTGCTTTGTTTTAGCTTTTGATATGGAAGATCACAGGTTGACCAAACCTTCAGCTTTTAAACTCAAAATGGAAGAGATGATCCAATGTCGAAAAGCGCTTACCATAAGTTTTCATGGATACCTAAGGAGTTACTTTACTTGAGTGAAAGGCTTCTTACAGATTTTATGTTAAATGAGATGCTGTCTCTTTGGCATTGCCACTGATTGCAGCGTGTGTGGAAAAATGCACAGGAATGTGCATACAGGCAGTACATGGATTAAAAAGAATTAGGTTGTGCTGACAATATGCCTCTTCTAAGTGGCAGCTTAACTGTTTAAAAGCCAAGATTAAAAAGGTGGGATTAATTATTAATTCCTATTAATCACAGAATTCTTATTAGGCTATTGTTCCTGCTCCCTTGTCTCTGCACTCGGACAGTACCACGCTTATCATATGAGATAGTTCCCATCTTTTGACAGTAGCGTCGAAGTCATTGGTGGTATCCAAATCTGATAAATATCTGGTGACTGCAGGCTTTTTTCACCTAGTTACACAATATCTACTCTCTGAAAACACGAAATTTATAGAACAAACTATTAATCTTCAATATGAATATAATCTTTGCTGTGCTGTATAGCTGTGTAAGCTGGAAAAAAGCATAAAGTGTACAGTCAAATTACAAAATGTTTTCTGAAGCAAATGCTCAGGAAAATGTTATCTAAGTAAGTGGATGTTGTAGTTTCAAAATTTTTCAGGGAATTTTTCTCTCCCTTGCTAACACAGGGTTCTAGGACCCAGGATGGGTGGCAAGGAGTAGTTTGATTGCTCTGAGTTCCAGTTTGATGGCTGAAACAACAATTGCTCCAAGGAACTGCACAAAACAAAAAAAAAGGTGTATAGGGTACGAGTATACAAATGACAGAGAAGTGTTATGAACCACTCCTTAAGGAAAGAAAATTAATGCTACGTGCAAAGGAAGAACTGCTATGTATGTGGTTTATACGTTGTTGTGTAACTGAAATGTTCACTTAAGACTGCTGGAGCAGAATGATGATTAAACTATCTTTTTAATATATATTGTGATTAATTCTGGCATTGTGTTTTTGCTTTTTTCCCTGCAATGGAGATGCTTCGAGCAGCAAGGCTTCAGGGACGTTAAGCACTCGCCTGTTAAATGTTTGCAGTTATGGTGGTATTGTTTCGCTTATGGCAGCTGATATTAATATCAATTGATTTTATTCTGTTTCTTCACATCAGTTGTGTTTAAGAGATGGATTTTGTTTTTAATCAGCTTTGTGTCATGCTTACAAATAAATACGGCTTGTGCGTGCAAGCTTACTTGCTGGCTAGGGTGCCCAGAGCGCAGCAGCTCCTCTTGCATACAAAATTGCAAGTATATGTTACATCCTTTACACTATGTCTAAGTCTCAGGTAGCAGGTAAATATAAATAATCCGTATAAATGTCAATGTAATAGTAAATGCAGAAATATTCCTTATTCTCTCCATTTTTGTAGGCCTACAACTGCATGCATAAGTTTGAATTGAGCTAATTTTTTTTTCTGTTTTGCCTAAAAATCTATGCAAAGCCAAAGTTTTCTGGATGTATTTTAGTTGTTAAGAAGGACAGAGCAAATTTTTAAACCTCCTGTGATTGCATTCCAAGGAAAGACTATCAATACTTCTTTTTTTCCAACAGCTCAAGTAGAAAAGTATTCCAGCATGCCAGCAATTTGGAAAATATCTCAATAACAGAATGAGAGCACTTTTCCAACTTAAATATTTTTTTGTGTTTGTGTGTGGGAAGGGGGAAGGTGCCACTCTGGCAGAAATTATTATACAGTAATTTCTTCACTTAATAACGTGACTGATTTCACAGAACAGCTAAACAGCAGACTAAAAGAATCTTCTTTGGGAAAATACCATGATATGTCCTGCTGTGACGACTGCTATGCCTTCTCCAATCTTGTCAATTATGTGTTAGACAATGACCTTCCTAAACTACAAGAGTGTTGTTTTACCTCTGTCATAGTTCAGGAGGCTGATTTTGTAATAATGCTCTCAGAGCAGAAGTTATGGTTCTTAGAAATCTCTTGGCAACCTTTTGTATCTTCTTAATTTTGGAAGAGCATGTGCTAGTGGATAGACTAGGAAGTATAGAATATATTCACGACAATCTGGAAACGGCAACGTGACAACATGTTTGTAGAGGCAATGTGTTTGTCCATTGCAAAATCCCAATTAATTTTTTTATGCTGCATTGACTTTGCTCCTTCTCTCTGCTTAGAAAACAGCATCTTTAAGCATCTTTAGGTTAAGATGTTTTGTATTTCTTTAGCATTTAGATTGCCATTTTTGATGGTATATTATTCTTATGAATAATATTTTGTAAGTCATATGTGCGCTTACAACCATGACACTTTCATGCTGGGAAGCTTTACAACAAGCAAATAAACAGAACTTGAGCATGTGATGAAATGTAGCACAGAATATGTTTCTCAATTTATTAGAGCCTCTGGAGATGCTAGAAATCATGGTAATTGTCCCTGTGCTGTATATGTTGATAAAGTGTTGAACTTTCCCACTTGACGTCTACATCTTTTCCTTGATAAGTAACTTTGAGTAATACAGGATGAAGTGTTGGTCACTTAGAAGTCCTGCCTTAAGTGCAGCAAAGTATTTTCTCAACTACTGTGTACCAGAGTTTAAATCAAAGACTAAGATCTTACTTCAATCCACAGACAAGTCTCTCCTCACCTAAGCCAGTGCTGAAAGGTATTCCTTCTCTAATTCACGTCAGACAGCATTGCTTTTACTTTGTTGAACTTTCATTTCTCTTCTCTCCTTGTCACGAGAGGCAGCACAGCCTGTACAGATCATCTTTAAAACCTCTAGGGATTTTCTTTGCTCACAAAATCAGTGTAAGAATATGACCTCTATAGTCCCCAGGATTTGCAGGTTCCTAGTGCTAGCTGAATGTGCTTATTGCTTGTCTTTGTTTGTCTCATATTTGGTTCCATACCCGTGACCCTATAGCTATTAAACTATGTGCATCAGCTGCTCTTTTGTAAAACAAAGGGTTCCTACATCTCATCCAGTTGCGTGTTGAAAAGTCTCTCTTAAATTCTATATTGTCTTTACAGCAAGATATGCATCTGGATTTGCCTCTTCATTTCTTTGGGGGTCTGGGAAGTACATAATTGGAAAATGTTCCTCTGGATTTGACTTGGGAATATATCTTCCCCCCTATTACTGCTTGGTAAATTTCTTAAATAAATTTATAGGTTCCTTGCAATGAAGTATATATATAATGCTACAGAGGAGGTAAAGCTAAGCACTAACCAAAAAACTGTCCTTCAGAAAAATCCAACAAGTAAAGAACTGAGTCTTGCTGCAGTATGTATGGAAAGAAAAGGAAGAAAATTTAAGGCAACTTTCTTGATGGTCGACTGCAACTTTGGTACCTATTATTTGGCTGTATTAATTTGAATATAAAAATAAATCAATTACTACCAGTATATGATTTTTTCTTTTTAGCAGCCCAGTCAGAGTACTTGATTCCTTGGCAGGTAGAAACTGTTCTTTATGGCCTGTGCTTACATTTACATTCACGTGACAGTAAGTTCACCAACTAGTTGCTTCTTTTAAACCAGCATCAAAAATGTTTGTGACCATTTTTTTTTTGTGTGTGTATGCTTCACAGCCTTTTTATCTACATTCAGTTCCTTTTAAATGGTTTTCTTAGTAAAAACAAATAATTTGATGGCATCCAGAATTCCTTTTCAGATGGAAAGACTTGCTGGTTTTGCTTCATCTTTGATACAGCAGTGCAATGCTATGTTGAAAAATATAATAAAGTTTAAATAATTTCAAAACTAGTTGCATTGTGCACATAGTTAGGATAATTGAGTAGAAATGTATCTATATGGTTATCTACTGCAACTCCAGTATATATGAGTTTCTTTTCCGTGCCTATTACATTTGCAAATGTAGGCATTCCTGTCTGTCTCTTTCTACACCTAAGAAAATTGTCACCACCACCATGTTATACAGCTCTGAGTAAATTCCTGGCATGGATAAGTGTTTTGGATTACCTGAAGTATTTTTGAAAAGTAATGAATTCAAGATGAGGCTTAAATTTGTCTGAATTGACTTTCTGACAACATTACCGATGATGTGTATTATATAAGTTTTAAGTTATTTTATTACTGTCCTTTCCATGTGACCCGTATCTGGAGAGTATTATTTTTGCTATTCTGGTAAGCAATTTTTAGTGCTCTTTCTTTTTAAGGGTGCGACAGTTTAAATTCAAGAACTGGGTACATTTTTTGCATACAAGAGCTGCCCAGATATCAAAAATTCTTATACTTTGTCACCAGCCTTGAGGTTCACATATTTTTTCCTGTTTCCATTGCTACTGGACAATGAAATTACCTTAGCCAGTAGCACAATACCCATCCCAACATCCCACCTCAAAGGATTTTCTCAGAATGGTTTACTGTAATAAGAGATTCGATCTTTGCTGTATCTTGAAGCAGTGAAGAAAGATCCTGGCCAGTTTCTGGTTAAAGCATCCATTTAATGACAGACAACAGTAAAGCAGTGTTTTGCATGAACGAGCAAGGAAGTGTCAAATCAGCTTCTTAATGCAGAGGGGTGATTTGTCTAGGGAAACAGTGCATTTTCACACAGAATAGCAATATTCGTGATTCATCTCCTGTGCATTAGAAATACATCGACAAGTCATATTGGCAAACATTTCTCACAAACTCTAAAATGGACAGTCAAGAATTTGATCTTTATGTCTGCATTGGATCAATGGAATTGGCTATTTAAATGCCATGAAGGTCTTTCTTGCATTTCTTACATATGTAATGCTTCAGAGCAGGACAAAATATAGGCTTTTAGGGACATAGTTCTCTAACACCATGCTAGCAGAATTAACATCTGTCAAAGTGCAGCTCTTGCCAATGCTAGCTGCAATTTTGATGTGACAGTGTTTGTACTCGCTGCTGTCGCCCCTCTAAGATTAACAAACCAAAGTCCCTCAGTGTTTCTTCGTATGTAGAATTTTCCAGCTTTTCATCTTCTAGGTGATCCTCCACTGGACCTTTGGCAGGTATTGTGTCTCTCCTGAGTTGGGGGGACACCAAAACTAGACATGTTATTCCTGCTCTGGCTAAATAAGTGCTGGACAGGGGGGGATGTTTATATCTCATTTAATTACTTGTTTCTAAGAATCTCATTTATTGGCTAAAGCTGTATATACTGATTGGTTCTATTATGAACAGTTGTCATGAGTAAATCCTCAAGGTACTTATGTATGTTGTAAGAAATACTATTACTGCTTTAGAGATGGGAAATGGAGACATACAATGGTGAAATGAGTTTTCAAAAGTCAGTTCAAGCATCAAGTCTGAGGAGCAGAAAAATTTAGTTTTAAGAATATCAGACATGGATACTCACTGCAGAATACCCTGAGAACGTAAGTTGATTCTTTTGCTACTGGTGCAAGTTGCTATATGAGTTCCTATCACATCAGATTTATGTTATCTCGTCCCTGTACTTAAAACCACAATATTTAAAAGAATTTAGCATACCAGTATCAGTCTTTTCAAAATAACTTATTCTAGTATGTAAGAAATCAGTTGTGACAAATTAACAGTTGCTGCTAGCCTTCCCTGTCTCTTAAGAATGTACACAGTATATTCCATAAACTGCACTGAATCACAATTAAATTGTACTTTTGTTCATATACTGAGATCAAAAAAAAAAAAGAAAAAAGAAATACCCACATACAGTACTTCATGTGACTGACTGTAAAACTTTACTTGGAATTATCAGTGTCAGTTTGGTGAATTACTGCACTTAAAATAGAAACGGGTCACATGGATTATAATAAGATTCTAAATACTTTGGAGACAAGTACTGAATGGAGCTTCACCCTACAGAAATATACTTGTCTACCAAGAAATAATTAGTTTCTGATTTACCAGAACTCAGATTTCTAGACAGCAGTGCTATGCAGCACGTGAAAATGAGTGTGTGACTTACCAAAAACCTCAGGTGTAACTCTACAGTGCATTTAATTCATAGTAGCCTAGTTCCATGGGTTGTAAGCCACATCCTATTACTCCCTAAACCAGTAAAATATAAACATCAAAACCAGCGCTAGTGAAATTCTGTCTTGCCCTTCTTCTCTCCATTGTACTATTCCTACTGAAGCGTAAAGGATTTACATTGGTAATTTGGGTGAGTTGCTGTAGTTTACAATACTGTTTCACAAGTATTTCCCTAGGTCTTCTCTGTGTGTTTTCTGTCTCCTCTCCAAACTCTGATGGGCAAGAGGCAAAAAGTATCCACTCAGCTCTGCTTTTAATCTCCGCCATGTGTTCTGATGTACGGATACTTCAGTCATCATCATCATCAAAAGGAGCTTTATTCCTGCAAAAGGATTTGGCATTATTAAAGGAAAAGCTATTGTAACTGTGATGAGGTACCATGACCATTGTATATAGAAGGCCATGTAATTACTTACTTAAGCAAGTTGAACAGAATTTAGATTAAGGAGAGGAGAATAATAACAGGGAATTACTATTGAGAGTGATCACATGTGAAAAAAATACCAGTGAAAATACTTTTGTTGAATGAAATCATAGAATCATTTCATTGGAAAAAATCTTTAAGAACATTGAGTCTAACCATACCTGTCCACACAAATAGAAGTGTGTCAGACTCAGTGAAATGTGTGTAACCATTCAGAAATGAAGCCAAATTGCAATGATTGAACCAAATAAACATACATTAGTATGCCTTTCCTGTTAATTTAGTTGATATGCAAACTAACTAGTTAAAATAGTGAACATTTTAAAAAAAATCTCTATTATTAAGAGTTTTATCTAACCAGACTCCAGACTTAGGAAGGTTTCTTTTGAAATATTATACTTCTTTTTGCATTTCAAGTTTATTGGAACTGATTCCTAGAAGAAAATATATTTTGGGATGTTTTCTGTTTACTCACTTCAAAATAATCAGTCTGTTTCAGAGCATGAAGGTCCCCCTCCAAAAATACTGAGGGCAGGGTGTAAGATGTGCCTTATTTAACTGTTTTATGGTACTAGGAAAGTCTCACATCTTCTCAGCAGGATTGTAAGAAGCAATTTTTTTTTTTTTTAATACATGTACTGATATAATTGGTGATTTTTGTGGGAGGGAATAAACAAACTATTAAGCATGAAAGTGTTTTGGGGCTCAAAAACTTGTCTTTCTCCTATTCAAGTACACCACTTGGCTTAGTAATATATGCCTTTTCAGTGCCTGTCTTATATTCTTAGGTGACCACAGCAGCCGCAGTCCTAGGAATGGTCTCTTTGTGCCTTCTGCCCTAGTTCAAATTATGGAATAATTTCAAATTGTTGTGGGAGTTAATTCAGTCATGTAAAATATTTAATGTGGTAAAATCCTGTCAACATCCCCTCAGTGCTGTCCTAGGGCAAAGGCTGCAGCAACCATCTCTTGTTTAAATGTAGTGTGATTACTTCTATTTTGACAATATTATCTCAAATCTTCACAATCTCTAGAATTATTTAAAAATACTTTGAGCACAAGCATCACATATAAGTCCAGTGCCAGCTATTATTAGGAATCTATCTATCGTAAGCATCATATAAATAAATAATGACTGTCTTGATTCGTAGTTACAAGATCTGTTCCTGAGTACAATACTGCTGCTTACCTAGATCATAGGATCTAAACTGTCCTCTCTTGGGATTCCAGGGGAGTCCTAGTGCTCTGATTTACTATCTTTTGGATGCCAGAGGCAGCCCTGAAGGCAACACATCCTCCCCAGACAGATCACACTTACTTGTAGTCTCAGGCTTTAGCCCAAGTCAGGCTTGTTCTCATGGTGCTGGTACAGCTACAAGTGTAAGTGCTTCTTCTGAAGAAGTGACATTAAATAGATGAAAGAAGGACTATAGAGACAGGTTTTGTGTGGGCAGGTTGCAAAATGACAGCATGACTGACAGAATGTGCCAAAGGTATTATTTTCTTCATTTAAAAAAACCCCACCACAAACAAAACAAACAAAAAAGCAGCCCGATGCCACCTTCAAAAAGAATTATGGAGATTAAAGGAAAAAGAATCAGTCTTTTCATTTTGCCATTACAGGGACGTCTGCAACAAACTGTTTTGTCAGAAAATCCGTATTGTATTTTGTGTTATGTTACGTGTATCTATGTGCCGAAAACAAAGGATATACTCAAACCAGGAATATAATCATTGGTCCATAGTCATATTTCTAGCGTCTAAAAAACTTCAAAATCTCTACTTCATGAATATTTTTAGTCTGGATGAAATAGTAATATAATTATTGGATTGTCTCCTTACAGCTATTTATATTATCCTGTCTTTCAGCCTGAAAAAATCTATGTGATTCAAGGGATTTGGGTCTTCAGGGATGTCAGCTGTGACTGGAGCTTGAAGAGATATCTATCTGTGTTTAATTACCGTTAGGCTTTAACATACGAGTACTGCAGGACAGGGCACTAACTTTAAATAGATAAAAATGCAAGGCATTTTGATAGTTTTGGTTTTGTTTTGCCCAGTGTTACAGAAAAGATGAACACATTTGCAAAACTGCATGGAAGACTAGCTCAGAGGCAAGAGGAAGGATGTGATAATGTACTTAATACCTGTTAGCAGTATTCATAATTATTTCCTTACTTAGTAGTATGCTCAGTGCTTAAGTATGTAAGTATATTGTTTCCCATTTTTTTTTTTTTTTAGGACTAAAAATATTTTCTACTGAGGATTTGCCTTTCATTCAGTATTTTAGAGGACTTTAAAAAGGTAGATAACTTATTCCCTTTTCACAAACAATGTATTTAAAGCAAAGGATTTTGTTTTCTCAAGGTTACACAGATAATGAATGGTAAATTAGGAAGTGTGTATGTCGATTCAGTCTTACCTACTGTTTTTACAAGAGATATTTTCTTAAACTTATGTGTACGGTAACATCTGATGACCTACTTTTAAGGTGTACTCTGACTTCAAAGCCTCTACAAACTGAGAGCTCTTTAAAAGCATTTCTGTGATTCTTTTTTCGAGTGACTTTTCCAATCTTTCCAGGAAACTGAAGTGGATTTTCAGTGCCTTTTCTTTTTGTGCAGCAGAGAGGACTTTATCGCATAGTGTTACAAAAGTTTTTCCCAATCAAAACTTTTCTGCTCGTTGCTGTAGTAAACTGAAATAATCTATGTTCAAATTGAACTTCTTCAGCTACAGACAACATTCCTTAGTTGCTTTTCTGAAATTTTCATGTGTGTCTACAGTAGTGTTTAAAAACAAAGAGGTTACGTTTGTGGTACTCGGTTTATCATGAAAAGCTTTAGTAGAGAGGAAAGACACTGCTGTAGCGTAAAGCATTACTCCTGGCTACTTAATTTGTTCCTCTGTTTAATGTCTGAAGTGATGTGCGTGCATAAAATTAATAATTGCTTGAATTTTGAACAATGAAAATACAGGGAAAATTACAACATAACAATAGAAATCTATGCAAGTGAAAGTATCAGCTGGAAGAATAATAGCTTTATTTGACAGTGTTTTGACATCATTGATGTACTGTTGTCACTGGAGACCTTCCTTTCTGTGTTTGTGATATACTATTTCAATCCACATTATCCCAATAGAATCATAAACATTGAAAAGATCTGATGTGTGATAGTCTCTTACTAATGTGTGAGTTGACATGTTGATTGTTCTTTCATATTTGGGACTTGCAAGAATTCTGTTTAAATAGTATTTGCCAATAATAATAAAGGATGCACACTTGACAAAGGGGATACAGTGTTTTGAAAGTGATTAGCATATAAAGAAGCAAAGGGGGTTATTTACTTTTAGTACAAAGTGAAGAAAACCAAGTGCAGGATTCAGTGTACCTACAGCAGCTTCTGTGTTAAACTAATGACAAGTTCATCATCATCATTTAATAGACCAATAATACAAATATCTATCCAAGAGATCTCTTGTAATTTAAAATTTTAAATTTTCTGTGTTAAGAAATGCACGTAAGGGTTGCAGTTGTTCCTAACTTTTATGGAGATGTATCAGTCTAGGTTTTTGCCCAAAAGACAGACACTGATTAGAACAAGCAGGTCTGGGGAAAAGGGAAACAGGAACACAGTGGGAAAATATTTCTTAGGATAAGTAAAAAATTGGTGGTTACTGTAACTGTCAGCAAAATGGATTAACTTGTGCAGGAAATCTATTTCAGGGCAAGCCTAGGTGTTAGAGCTGGTAGTATTTGGTGGTCTGCAGTTCAGGTCTGCTCATGAGTGATAGTACATAGGGAAAGGAATCCTCCTTTACTGCGTCCATCTGCCGCTTCAATTTTTCTTTGGCTTGTGGACTGTGAGGAGCACAATTTCCTCATCATGGCAGGCAGATTGGGGCACGATATAACAGCTACATCAGACTTACTATGATTTCTCTTATCATCATCAAATTAGTAAATTTACAGGCTTGGGCTTAGGTACAGTGTAGTGCAGGAAGGTCCTTGGAGAAACGTGGGCTGAACAGAAGCAAAACTGCTAAGACCAGGTCAGCTTCCACTCAGGAGACACCTAAAAAGCCGTGAGAAGCAGGACATATTGGTGTAACAATTTAGTGTAGAACAGTCCTCCTGAAGAGAGACTTTTAGGCTTCTGCTGATCTCTTTTGCCGTCATCTGCAATTTCATCTCAGGAACCTGACAGCATTGCAATGTGAGAAAACAATAAGGAAATGTGAAGTGTTCTTTCTTCCCTATGAAGCCTAATCAGTAAGGGCTCTAAGTTTATTATACAACATTGGTTGAATGCGAGAAAACATGGATTTGAGTTTGAGAACAGTGCACTGATGGGAATTTCCATATGCAGTGATAAAATTTGCAGGAGCATATTTCTTCCAACTAATGTGTATCTCTAGTTTATAAAGAAATAGTCGTCTTAAAGCTGCTGTGTCTTGACTTTATTTTAAATACTTTTCTTCACCCCTACCAAATGCTGCTTCTTTAATTTACCAGTATAGATTAAAAGTATTGGTATATCTGAGGAGGAACAAAATGATTTGGTTTGCTATCTGTGTATTGTCTCTGGAAAATGGGCTCCATTTCTTCATTTAGTTCACTAGTTACTATGTTTCTGGTAAATATTTCAATCCTAGGCATAAAGCAGCAGATGGGAATAAAAATTGTGGGTGCCAGGATGTGTGGGAGAGGGAAGGACTGTTAAATTATGAAAGAGAATGCAGTATTCAAAGAGAATAGTCTTTGTGGGAGAGGGGTGGACTGGACAAAATTGAGGGCAGGACTTAGTGAAAAATGTGAGGAAAGAAGGAGATAAAAGATGTGGGAAGAAAGAGGGAGCAGCAGATTCTGAAAATCAGTTAGAAAAGTTCTCTGTAGGGCTGTGGAGGAAAGGGGAAGCATGGTGCAGAAAGCAAACAGTGGGTGGAAAGCTGTGCTAATGCTCCTGATCTGCTTCTTGTGTCCTTGTTTGTTCTCAGCAAGCTTGGATCTTTGACACTGTTCCATGGAGACATGCATACAATGCTTTTTTCAGCGACTGAGCATCACAGATTATTACAGGTTAGGTTATTAACCCCACACTCATAGTAAGACAGGTTTCCACAACTTCACTTCTTAGATGGTTAGAAATAGTCATCTAATTCTCAGCCTAAATTTATTCATCGCTCTTTTCTACCTAGTGTTGCTCTGAGGCTTCCTTTAGTAGAAACACTTTGTTGCCTTCCTTGGCTCCTAATTTCCCTGACACAGTGTCACATATACATAGTTTTTAATTCCTCATTTATCTGGTCTAAACAGCTCCCTCTGAACCCCATGTGAGGGTGATTGTGCTTAGCTGCCGCCCTGGGTTCTGTAATGACCCAAGGTTTCATGGTTGCTCTGTAAGAGCTCCCGTAACGGCAAGCCGTGCATGTTTGGCGCAGTGTCTACTTAATCCACTGCCTTTACATGGCCTGTCCCTTGGTAAAGCTCTTACTCTTGACAGTTCCTGACATCCCATATATAATAGAAATAAAACAGGACCTGACAGTTTGCAACATTATAAATAAATACCTCATACTGTGAGTGATACACAAATGTATTCCTTTAAATTTAAAGATGAGGCTTTTAGAATATGTTACCACTGGCATTTTTTCCTTTAACAAGGGGCTTATACTGCAGGCTAGGGAATGTTAAATAAATTTCTCAGGCTCTAATGACATCTATTTTTTTTTTTTTAAACTATGTTGAGTTGGAACCGGTGACCTTGTCATTGCAGACATTGCAAAATTTATTTTACAGTTTTCTCTACCAGCTTTAGTAAAGGGTATGTTGTGAAGACAGGTGAAAATTTGCAGCCATCAGTGTATTAATTTAAATATATATGTGTTTATGACCAGTCTAATGAAGGTAACGCCAATGCTCAAGAACCATTTAAGTGACAATAAAAAAAAATAGTATCTGATAATGCACCTTTCTGTTTATTGACATCAGAAGTTAAATAATTTTTTAAAAAGTACCAAACAGAATTACCTTGCAGAATAATTTTAGTTTGCAATCCCAAAATTTTCCTCTGTCTTTTTTTTTAATGACAACCTCTTATTCTTCTCAGAGTAATTCTTGCAGTAATGCAAGCTACTTTAAACACCCTATCATTAATCCTGAAATGTGTATATATCTTCCTGCATTGTTAGTCAGATGAATGTGCTTTAGCTCTTATGATTACCTGAAGAAAATTACAACTTTGAGAGAAATATTTATATTGTACATTTGCAAAATATTACATGATCTCAAGTGCAAATATATAATTGCTTCTTATTAAGGATAAAGAGGATGTCGTTTTCAAAAAATACCTGTAGGAACTGGCAAAAAAAATGGTGCCTAAATTTGGATTTGGATTTATGCACCTAATTTATGTAATCTTTGAAATCCCTTAAACCATTAGGCATCTAAAGGCTGGTAGGTAGCTGAGATTTTGCCACTGACGTTCTTTCTGTGCCTTCAGTTCAGTGCATGGCCAGAGCTGCCCAAGTCATATCCTCTTTCCAAGCTACATCAAGTGCAACCCATATTGTGAAAATAATCACTCTTTCAATTATTAGAGAATCACAGAAGTTGGAAGGGACGTGTGGAGATCCTCCACTCCAACACCTCTGCTAAAGCAGGTTCACCTAGAGCAGGTTGCACAGGATTGTGTCCAGATGATCATCTCTCATTGAATTGAAAACAGAGGCTTATTGTCTTTTCTGAGCTCTAGCTCAGGACTAAGTGATTCCAAGGGAAAGCATGTCCTTTCAACACTGCCTGTGTTTAGGGTTTACTCTTCTTTCTGAGCTTCTCTGGTTTCTCTAGCGTCTCTAACCAGTGGCTCCCTGCTGGGAATCACTAAAGCACATAGTCTTTCCCAAGACATTTTTAGGAAGCTGTATCTTCCTCCTGAGATTTGTATGCCTGCTCCTTAGGTACAACAAGCTGTCGTGTCACAGCACCAAAATCTCTTGGTGGTCCTGAATGTCAATTGCCTTTTGAATTTCAGGGGTAATTGTGTACCCAGTTTTTATAGATGCCTTCCAGTATCCCAGGCATTACAACAGGAGCTCCTAGACAACTGTGGCTTCTAGTAGTGCTTCATGTTTGTAGCTGCTAAGCTGAATTAGAAAAGACTGTTGTAATTGTATTCAGTACTTCAGAAATAACTTTTTCCACGTGGGCAGATGCTAAAATTGTTCTGTGGCTATCTTGTAAGTCGCTCTTCTCATTCTCTTCATTTATCTCTTCTGTAAATGTTAAATAAGACTTGTTCCTTAAAATTATCCTTGAAAAAAATGCCCAAGCATATAACCATAACTTAAATCAGTAAATGCCCTAATACTTATTCTACCTTGTATTTCAGTATTACAAGACATAATGATACTATTTTTACTAATTTGGTTAAGAAAACTAGTAACGTGATGGGGAAAAAATGAAACATCCTACAGTTTTTTATCTTTGTGATGTAATAGATCTGTTCAACCCTAGCAGGTTTTTTATATCTTTTATTGAGACAAATCCTGAAATCCTTATTCTTTCCATCCTCAGGACAATCTCCTTCTAAGTTCGATGAGTTAATAAGGCTTATGTTGCTTTGTTAAGTATTTTGAGGTCTATGGTGAACAAGATTTAAATATTGTTGAAAGGGAAATTTAATTGAGTTTAAATTAAATAAGGAACTTCAGGATTCACTTTATGGAAATGGCTCAATTTTTTTGCCCGTGTGCTGCTTTATACATTCATAAACTCTTCATAGTTCTGTTGCAGTGGGCAGCCTGCCTTCATGGAGAAGAGTGTAGGAGTGATAGTTGTGGCTTGCCTTGGAACAGGGGCTGTCCTCTCTTGTACACAATACAGCGCTTAATGGATACATTTGCTTGCAGAATTACTTGTTTCAGTAATTTACTTTGACATGTGGCTGCAGCATTACAAGTCAAATACAGATTCTTTATTTCACCTTAAGTAAAACCTGCCTTGAATAACAGCTTGTTCTATTAGCTAGGGCCAGCTAGGTCAGAACTTTAATGGAGAAGCCCAATAAGGTGGATTACAAGTCATTTTCAGTTTATGAACTAGATCAAATTCACGAGACATGAAAAATCTTGCTTATACAAATAAAAAAACAATTTCATAAAAATACAGGCGTGTGTTTTGAGAGAAAATGATAGATGCAATGGAAATAAAGATGGAAAAAATGTAATGATATCAGTTTCCTACAGATTTTTATTGAATTAGTCATATCACTACTTAAACATTTTGTAATCTACTAGAAATGCTTTTATAGTGTAGAAATTTGATTTCATGAGTTCAACATAATGCAATCAAAACATGTAGACTAATATCTTCATACTAAGAAATTTCATCCACATATTATTTTAAAACTCTTTTTGATTGAAGCTAATATTTCTAATGTGGACATCTAGTTATATAGAAGTATCTTCACAGAAGATAAGAGTTGTGTGATAACGTAGTATGAACTGTTTACCAGTGTTTTGGGACTAGAAAATAAATGTGTGAAAGAATATGCTAAATTTTAAGTTAGCATTGGAATATATCTCGACATAAAGAGGATCTATTGCCACTTCCTTTGGAGCTCACGGAAATCTTATCAACTTAAAGTAAAACCAGTTTGGGACTGAAACAAATTATATGTGTTATTTACTCTGTTATCTCTGCCTGCATCCACCCCGCCCTCCCTGAGCTAAATAGAGGATTAGGGCCGCCCAGATCTGGATCTTTACATGAAATTTCATGCTGTCAACCATTTGGGAAAGGAGGAGAGAGGGGACTATATGGGTAGGGAAGTAGGGGGGGAAGGTATGTGTATGGATGTCCGTGTAATTCATGTTAATGCAGCAGCCAAAGAGCCCTGCCCTAACTGAGGAGGAAAAGGATGCACTAGTAACGGTGGTGTGTGATTTCCTTATTCAAAATATCTTTTCTCTAGCATTGAGGGAATTTCCTCATGAAGGCTAAGGCAATGTCAATTTTTTTTTAATGTCTCTCACCCTACTGGTACTGCACTGGCAGCTACTTATTGTACAGCCATTTCAGACTGAATGAGGTGGATTGAAAAGAAAAATTGTTTTTCTTTTGAGAACAGTTGAAAATGGTTATCTTCAGCGTTGCCTTCGTGTCAGAATAGTTAAATTTAATTAGCGATGAAGCAATAGATTGCATTGGGTTACATAGACCAAGGCTCTGAAAGTCACTTGAAAGTCTATTTGCATCTGGCCAGCTCTTGTTAGAAACCTTGCATTTCTGCTCTCTACCACAACCCATTTTGGGAATGATGGTCCGAAGAACTGGGCTTTGCGGTACAATAATTCTCAAATATACATTTGAAAGTTTCTGGACACCTAATGTGTTTGGCACTTGAAACTGTATTTGCAATATTTGTGGGGGCTACAGTTCAAACTATACTGGATTCCTGTAAGCTTATTTGCAAGAATTTGATTAAAGATTGCTGCAATGTCTAAATTGCAGACTGGTAAACTATATGGGACATTATTTCTGTCTGTCACTGTATCTATCATAGATACACTTGTCTGGGTCAGAATTCCTCCTCTAGGTACTGACAGAGGAGGCTGCTTCATTTTGGCTAGTACAGCAGATCTGTGTACTGTCTTTCAAAGCTATTGTGTCCCATTTGTGACTTTCATGTTGGGAAGAGCATCTGGTTTCTTAAAACCTTCTGGGCCCAGTAGCTGTGTGATGACTCTTTGGAGGTCAGGTACAAATATCAAAGAGATCTTCCCTCTTTCTTGTGTGTGTGTGTTTTTTTGTATATCTGCTTTGAATAAAACAAAAGGTGTAAGCTGTCAATATTTAATGAAACAGAAGGAGCTCTCAGTCCGTGTTGTCAAGGAACAACGTTTTGTATGAAGAAAAATAGGGTAGTGCCACCTTTTATAGGTACAGAGGATCTGGTGAAGAGGCCTTTGCGTGGAGGTACTTAATATTTGCATGACAAAGCTTGGTCTGTGAGGTCTCTGTGCATGTCTTTAGTCACTTGAGAGCAAAACAGGATACAGATCACCTAAAGTATAATTAGAATGACCCTAAACTTCATCTTTTTGTGAGGAGGAACAGAGGCAGAGATATTGTTCCAGAACTAAGGTTGATGTAACTTCCCGAGGGCTGTTCTACATTACATTCAAAAGCAATGCTTGCCCATATCTTCAATTAATATGCATTTAAATGCTATATTTAAATACTGTGTTTTAAAATTAAATAATGAAGATATTTGAATAAATTCAAACCCAAATGTTTAATATACTTAAATAATATCTTTATTTGCTCAAGCCAGGTTTTATCTCAAGTTTTAGGGAATCTATTTAGCCCACAAGAAACTAATTTCCTGTTTCTCAAGTCTTGTATATGAAATGAATGCAAATAGGAAGTCTTGAAATCTTGAAATGAGAGGTTTACCTTCATGTACCCATGCTGAAATAGAATTTTTACATCAACGAAGAGGCAGCTAAGTGTACAAATGAGCACTTACCTGGCATCTAATCAGCTGCTGTGCTGAATTCCTGGTGGCTGAGGTTTTACAGGTCATCACACACTAACCAAACACAACGTTAAAGATTTTCATTTAGCGTTCCAACTGAGGAGCTTTGGGACAATTTTAGGGCTAATACACAATACAGGTTCTACATGTAAAAACTGCATAAACTTTTTTCCAGAGCTTCTTCAAATTAGTAAGAATCTTTCAATTGACTTGGATGGACTTTGGATTGAGCTCAAGATGGATATTTTTGTTTAAACAAACAAGGAGCATATGGTAGACAGCTGATTGTCTTTCTGTTGTTTGCTCAGTTAACAGCATCTTTAGAATCACTGCATTTGTTATTGGAGTATATAGATTGGGGATGAAATTAAATATTCTTCTAATTGCACACCCAAATTGGTTCAGTTCTTGAGGCAAACTGAGTAAATTAATCCTGGAGATTGGTGACCAAGATATCTCAATTCAGAATATTCAGTGTTCTACATTTAGGCTGCTTTCCAGAGGCTGGGGCATTTTTTTCTATTACTAAACTTGGCTACTGAATCATTGGAGACATTTAAAAAGAACTATTGAAAATTAAAAAATCTAAATGCATATTATGTGTTATTTAGCAAACATTTACTTAGTTCTTACCAGCACAATTCCTTTTTTTCATGTAGTTTGCTGTGGGTGTAATATATCTCTTTTTCTTGTATCTACAAGATGTTAAAGACTTTTCTGTGTAGAGAATGCTTATTTCTTCTCCTTTTCTTGCCTATGGCTGCTATTACAATATGGCACTGGTCGCTGATTGTCTTATAAAAAAAATATATTCTAATTTTCTCAAATATTTTCATGTCTACCAAAGTATTTAATCACAAAACATGTCTCCAGTGGTAGCTGTAGGCTAGTGCATACTGCAGGGTGAGTGAATGTTTTACTAGGTAGATGTTTTTCTACATAGAGAAGGTGGCAGCTGTTCAACCTGGTACAGCATGTTAAAAATGCCAGCAGTAAACTGCGGCCTGCTCTTAACCGTTTTATTCGCCATTTGTCCCGATGTTGCATTTAAGCTGTTTCTTTCCTTCCGCCCCGCCCCCCCCCCCCCCCCCCGTATCTCAGCCAGCTTTCTTTTCGCTTGTTTTCTCTGTTGTTTTTCATGTTTGTTATTTCCTCATTCTCTGTTTATTTTCCATTTCATTTCATCAGCTCAGTGCCATTTAGAAAGATGCTGCACCTTTTTTTTTCCGACTGCATATGTCATACTGGCTGAACCTATTGTCTGTTTAACTTCTGCATCTTCAGTTTCTCTTGCTGTGCTTCATTTTTTCTTGTCCTAAAGGTTCTGTCTTCCTTTCTCCTCTCTGCCAGCCTCTCGGACGTGTTGTTTCTGTGTATTTCATAGTGCACGCATAGACAGCAGACCTCTGCTTGCCACAGCTTGCAGCACCACGTGTTTTTTTGTGATCACTTCAGAGAACCAAGCACTCTTTGATGTATCAGAGGGGAGGAGGGTAAGTTATATGCAAATTCCTTTAGACAGACAGGCCTCCTTACCGTCTTCCATATTGCTGACACATGGATGGAAACGTTCTCCTTTTTTGTTAAGCCTGGGCTATGCAAAGACACTGGAAGGCATTGTGTACGCTGCTGCAGCTTATGACAAAAGGAAGGTGTTTCCACAAGCTTGAGGTATTACCACTGTTAAATATACCAGGATAGTGATGAGTATGGATAAAGTGAAAGACTATAGCAGCTGCATGTTTTGATAAGGAAAATGATAAGCATGAATTCTGTCTTACATCTTAATGAGGCAAAATATGTATAGCTGTAATCATTGAGGCCATAATTTAGATGGGACACCATGGTACATTACTTTGCGAAGTATATGTTTACCAACATATAGAAGGTCTTAGCTTTGTCTTTGCCTTGTCAAAGGCAACTGTGACACATGACTGCATAAAGAGGTTTTAGACAGGAATAATGCATAGGTAGTTGGAGAAGATTGTGCCAAACAGTAAAACTGAAGCATTTATCTACTTACTTATAGTCTGTTTTTATTCCCCAGTATGGCTTCAGTGCTGATATTTATGTCAGCAGGATGATTTGCGTTGATACTACTTCGGTCTGAGAGAAGGTTAAGAGCCTAGACAGACAGGAGAAACACAAATGCATATAAATTGGGTTTATGGTTTTCAATTTGTTTGTAAATATGTTAATAGTTGAATTCAGCGAATACATTGTGACTAAAAATGAAGATGCCTACACATAGACTCCTTCCTATGGCCACAGTTTTTGTTTGAATCTGCAAAGTATACACCCCTGGCTTGCACCTGTAATTCTTTTCTGGTACTTCTCAGAACTGAAATGTGAGTACTAATTTAAACACTAATAACACTTTGTTTTCTTAAAATTACACTCACTTGAGGAGTTGGGCTTTGGCTGTTGAGAATATGGTATATCAAGCAGTGTAAATTTTTAAAGGATGTATGTTTTGCTTTTCACTAATAAAGGTAAGTTATCAAATTTACTGGAATGCAGGTAATTTGAGGAGATGACAGATATGTTTCTCTACATACATATTGACTTACTGGAGCTATGAATGCTCTTTCTTTGTTAGAAAACTTGAATGTAACTCATCTATATCTATTATAGGTGATAATGCAAGACGAGGAAGGTAAAGTGCTCATAGCTAGGTAGAAGTCAAAACAAAACTGTCCAGCAAAATCAGGCAGCTCATACAGCTCATCAGCAAGCTTGACCCCTGGGCAGCCTGAGAGGCAAGTTCGTCAAGAGCTCACGTAGATGCAGCTAACAGGCTGCTGGAGATGTGACTGAGGAGTCTCTGGGGATACCTCTGTCATGGTTCCTATGAGGTATTTACTAGACAATGGGTTCTACACCTGCCAGATGGACTGTCTAAGGTATGTGGACATCGGACTTGGTGTCAGAGCAAATATAAAAAGAAGGTAAACTCACCAGTTTCTGTAAGAATTCATACAAACACCTAGCAAATTTAACTTTATAATGCTGTACAAAATTATAAGCTCTGTTTTGTCTATATGCAGTGTCCCTGTAACTGGTATGTTTAGTGTCTCCAGCAGGAGTTCTGTGCAGACTAGAGTGAATGTAGCTTCATGAGCTGGCATATACTACAGTAGATTAAGGCTTAATATTTACATCAGCACCATTTTTTTCCTTCTGCCAGAGTGGTTTGGGTCTGAATTTCAAGATATGCCTTTATTAACAACAGTAATATGGGTATAAATCTTGGATTCATACAAATGCATTCTTCTATATACACTTTATAATCTTCTAACGTATTTCTAAAGCTTTAAATACGTGTTTGAAAGAGATTATGGGAATTTTCCAGCAAGTAGAGCTTCTCCAAGCAAAGGTAGTGGTTATTCTCTGTGTGTTTTACTCCATGTTTTTATTCAGAGAGAACCTGACAGTTTGGAGAGAGGCAAAGGAGATGTAGACATAAATGAGAAGTCAGTGATGTATTCAACTGGCTTATAAGAGTTGTGTCTCCCCAAAACCTCTCTTTTCTGTGATGCTTATTTAAAACTTGACAACAGGGTTGGTCTGCGCTGGCTACTGCCTACCACAATGATCACAATCATCTTGTCACCTTCCATACCTCTCCATCTGTCTGGATTTCTCTGTTGTTTTGCAGATGGCGAGCTGTCTAGGGCAGGAGCTACGTTTTTGTCCTATGCTTACACAGCATCTACTGTATAGTACTTGGCACAATGGAGTCCTGGTCAATGACAAAAACTAGGAAGTTTTATGATGATAAAGCAAGTATTATTGTCAAGTTCATATCTGTTAGAAAGTTTAGTTATGTAAATAACTAGTCCCCCCTGAGTTTTATCAAATATTTTATGTTGTTAAATTATTTACAATAAACACATTGTCTTACTTAGTGCTCAGCATAAATTTAAAAGATAATTTTAGCGAGGAAAGAAAATATTTATGAAGAGAAACCAGAGGCAGAAATAAAAAGTGATGAATTAATGAAAATACCCTGATGGTGGCAAGAGTCCAGATGAGAATTGTCTCTTATCTGAGAGGTCATTTGATATCGTAAGGACGATATTCCATCTGTATATATTATGTGCTGGGTTTGCCCATCTTGTGATCTATTGTAAAGCTTAGCAATAGTGGAGGGCAAGGGCATTCCAAAAAGATTTTGAGGGAAAATTACCTTGAAGTACAAGAGTCAGTGTGGAACAGGAATACAGTAGTGCTGCTGGGAGGTGTTAATACCATTTCAAGTTTCACTGGAGACTGTAAAGCAAGGGGGAGGAAATCATGGGCATTTGGGACATAATAGTGGTAAATAACCTTTAAAGAATTGCTATGAGATAATGGTAGGAAGAGCGGACAGAAGAGTCCATGGCCCTGAAGCAAGAGGCCGTTTGTAGCAAGGTGTGCCATTTTTGACTGCAGAAAACTATAGACTTGCCTCAGGGAGAAGTCCCTCATGGGACAGGAAAAGGTTGTAACAAATTCTTTCTATACTGTAAATATCATATGTCAGCTCCTTATTGGATCTATCCTCTGCTGTATACGTAGAGTAAAATGTCAACAACACACTTCCACTCAGTTTTATGTCACTTTCACAAAAACAACTATTTGTGATAGCTAGATTGGTAGGAAAAACTGGATTATATGTGCATGGCTAAAAATGATCCAGAAGATTATGACCCTGGAATCGAATTTTTAGTGAAGATATAATTTTATTTTGACACTATAGAAAATAAAAGGAACATCTGTATTTTACAAAAAGATTTATGACACAAATCCTGTAGTGATTTTTACATTGTAATATCTTGGGAATTGATATGGGAGAGAAAGAAAAGAGGTATTGACCAAGTAGAAAATGTAGATAGTGTGTTTGTACAAATCATGAGGAATTGTCAGTAAGCAGAATTACCTTAAATATGCTGCCAGTATGGGCACAAAGCTTTGCTCTTTGGTTCTGTACAGCCCCAAAGTCCTATATCCTACTAGACTATGAAAAGTAGTCTTGTTATTATATTATTAACCCAGGTTCCACATGAGTTTTCTCTCTGATTACTTTGATGGTAATTAAAACAAAATAAGAGGCAGTAGCATTTAATATGGTCATGAAGGATTTTGGTTCAGCAAGGTGTTGTCTGAAAGGCAGTATCGTCCTTAGTCTTCACAGGAGCTGATCCAGACAGTCTTGCTTCTGGGAGGGACATGGAAGTCTTCAGAGAATTGATGCCCCCATGGCATCATTCTCACATAATCTACAAATCTGACTGGAGCCTTGTGATCTAGTGTATTTATTTTTGTGTGTGCTTATTCTTCTGTCCTTTTTTCTCTGATTCTTTCCACAACTAGAGACAAAACACATTAAAAACCCCATTAATTACTTAGTGGCAGATATCAAGAAGAAATTGAATGATATAGTAAATATTGCTGTATTCCAATTATGACACAAATTAGAGATGGCGAACACAGGCGAAACTCTCGGGAGCTTTGCAGATCTCATAGGCTTTTGTCAATTGCAAACATCAAGACTGCACTGTTGAGAAGTGATGATTCCATCAAGTTCTTCAATATATATATAACATCTACCACACAAGGTCTGGAGAAAAAAAAAAATTGGCAAACCCAAATCTGCTTACCAGTGATATAAACATAAAGCAGAAGCAAATGTTCATATTGTAGCAGATAACTAGTCAAAAAAGATGGAAAAAACTTCAACATGCTTCTGTTAGAAAAAATCGGAAAGCTTCTAAGACAGCTTGAAAACAATCTCTGGCTGTAAAATTAGTGGTGTTACACCATTCTGTAGTGAAGATGGTCAAATGCTGTCAAACTGAATGAAAGGAGAATCCTCTGTCACTGGCACAAACTTTCCAACAGTTTAGTACACTGCCTGCCTAAAGCTCTAAATGAAGTTCTGCTCTTACCCACATAGGAGCAGCACTACCATCCACAGCAGTTTCTTAAAGCTGTCTTGTAGATACCACTAGGGGAAGCATCACCCCCCAGAGCTGTGATACACCTCCTGAAGCATTCAAATGCAGAAGTCAAAGCCTTCTCCAAAAGAGGGAGGAAAAATAATAAAGTTACATTTGTTTGCCAGCTTATGATGCAGGGAGAAAATTTCTGGAGTTCAACAACATAAAGCTTCAGCCCCTGGAAACAAATGAAAAAGACCACCTGCACTGTATTAGTCATGAAAATATACTTTTCTTTAGCTGCTGGACAAAATGATTTCCTGAGCCATGTCAGGCATGATATTGAATTTGCTGAATTTCCAGTCAAATTAGCTTTTGATCTAGGTGAGGCACAGTCCAGATTACTTTTTGCAGTCAAATATATCTTAAAGTGAGTGCAATGTACACACTCTATATCTTTATAAAATTTGTTTCAGGGAGTTTCTACACAAGTTGCAATAGTAATACAGACATACTGGTTGGTTTTTTACTTCTTTTTTCTTCTTATTATTTCCTAGTGGAGTGGTAACAGAGATTTTGGCCAAGATGAAATGGCAGAAATTCTCACTGTCCAAAATGTCAAGCACGACATCTTTATATTACTCTCTTCTAACACTCTTGGTGCTGTAACAGCTGCACGATGCCGTCAGAGACAGCAGAAGGCAGTAGATGGTAGAGTTTCCCACTCTTGGTCCTGTATATTGGATGTCCTGCAGTCTTCTCATTGCCAGTGACTGCAGAGTCTCGGTATGCATAGACTGTTGATGGCATACTTGAAAACAAGCAGTGTATTACCTACCATTTTAGTTCTGTTGCAGAGTCAGCCCAGTGAAACAGTAGTTCTGTTCCAGCTTTGCTCTGGTGAAAAGCATGCGAGTTAAAATTAGGAGCTGACAATGCACTCTTGCAATTTCCCAACAAATTCTACCGCTTTGGTAATGTGCTGCCTTATGCTGTACCTTTCTAATATTTTTGTATATTCAGGATATTTGGGGCATGCTTTGGAGAAACCTACCAGAAGCCATTTCCTTTGGTAATTTCCCGTATGGTAAATAGCACAGTGACAGAGCAATGAAACTTGATAAGGATGTGTAGGAGGCAAGTTTGTGGTTTGTATTGTTGCTGTCTTTTGTGTTGGGAACTACATCCAATGACAATCTCTTCACCCTCCCCCCACCCCCACCCCTGAATTTGAAAGCAGAAATGGCACTGCACTACAGAAGTGGCAGAATAGAGGAACTGCCAAGAGTACAGAGGACGTGTGTGGCATCTTGAACTACCAGTGTGCAGCGAAACTTTCTGTAATTTCTTAGGGAGCCCATTATGCTGACTCTTCATATACAGAAACAAAGAAATCTCCATGATGATATTTAAATATAAGAAGTTACTGGACCTCAACAAGAATCAGTAATAGGAGAGCAGAGAGGCTTTTAAATATTAGTCTGCAGATGTATCTAGGTTATAGTTATCATTCCAGGCTGCTCTGAATTTTGCTTATTGTTTCATGGGATTCTCGGTAGTCTCAAGAGGCCACTGAAGCATTTATAGGCTATATTTTTTTCTTTTAGGGCTTTTATTTTTGTCCTTTATATATAGAAATAGAAAAGGCATTACACTCATTCTTCAATTTTTCCATTAGTGAACTGCAGAAGTCCCAAGAAAGAGGCATAACTATTTTGTATCTGGGAAGATTTGTTTGGAAGTTGTGCAATGATTAATGTAAGCAGTCTATACTATTCCCTTCTTGTTTAGGACATTTATGTAAATTTTCAGAGTCGCAGAAACCAACAACAATGGACCAGTCTTATTATGTTTATTTTTATGCTACACCTAGCTATCACTGTTTTTCAGAACCATTTCCTAAGTATGTCTAAGATTGGAGACAGATCTGGAAAAGACAATGTTCTTCAGAACTGAAGGAATAGGTTGCATTTATGGTATCTCCTAACACACACACAAAAAATTTTATTTGTGTTTTGCAGTTGTTTAGGTCCTACTGCTTTTATCTATCCTTCAAATTAATGATGTGAACTTTTGTAAGATTTATGGAAAAACCTCAGCTGCATGTGGTGATAACTTTTTCTCTAATCCTCTGCCAAGTAATGGGCAAAGGGATACATCCATCATGAAGCACTAAGAAAAGTTTCTGGATCATCCTCAGGTAAGAGCCTTGGAGAAACCTGTGAATGTGCTGAAAGTCAGAGCTCAAGGTTTCTTGCAACTTTACTGTTAATTGAAGATCAATTAATCAAGTTGTAACAAACAACACAGATTTATAAAGGAAAGAAAGAATATGCATAGTTGCTTTTCCCCATTGTGAAGAAGCAGTACAAACAATGAAAGTAACACATTTAGCAATGGATATCTCATTCTTCAACTGTCTGGAAGACGCAGAGCTGTTCTTGGATAATATGAGGAAGCAGTATTTTCATAAGGTCCCAAATAGACGGGCAAATGAGTCAAGTTTGAGTGAATGTTCAAATAGTTATATGAAGCACCCAAATGGACATTAAAGTAATCAGGTCATTCATTGTTAAAGCGTTTGCATTACAGAAACAGAAAAACTGTCATTGTTTGGAGCCTCTCTTGTATACTCGAATACCCAGTATTCTGAGTCTTTGTGTAGGTAGGCTGATTTATTCACCAGCTCATTCACAGCCAGTTGCAGGCTGTGAGCCACTAATAATAGATTACCTATGTGGTAGCCCTCAAAGAGAAAAAGAAGATATATTTTTACTACCAAAGCAATTTTGATTCTCTTATGAATATGCATTTATAATGTTTTGTTTCATGCTAGAGCAGAATCCTTTCTCATCTGGAGGATATGGAAATGAAACATGGTAGGCAAGTAGGACTGCTGTGGGTCCTAAATAGGACATAATTTCTGTGAATGTTGAGGGCCAAAAGACTCATCTAAAAATCTGAAAAACTCATTTTGCTGTATACAAAGTAACCCCAAAGAGGATGCCACATGGATTCTTTGAATAAATGTACTTTGAATTCATGCATTTTCCTCCTGTTTCTGTGCCTCTGATGAAAATTCAACATAATAGCTACCAAATACAGATTATTCACACAGCATCAAATCAATAAATCAGGAAATCAGAAAATATATATGTTACTTCCAAGTTAGTGGTCCTCGGTGATTTCTTTTGTGCTCAAATGCTGCACACAATGCAAAATAATTTGTATTTTTTCGTATGTAATTACTTGTGTGTGTCCTCTGAGAGGCAAGGCAGCCCCCATATTATATCTATTTCTTGTTCCTCAAGTTGCCCAGTACTCTAACTTCACCTTCAAAATGGGTTAGCACAGTCCTCCTGAAAGTGATTGTGTGATTAAATTTCCAAAATATTTTTTTCTGTTCTTGACAACTGTTAATGAGAAACAACTATTAATGAGAAATATGAGTCCAAACTGGGACCACAGGTGACTATTCTCTCTCACTTATAGTACACTGCTAGCTAAGGTAAAGTTATTTAATTGGTTCCTAAGCACCTAATTTTTGTGAGTGGGGCTTAAGTGCTGAAATATAGGAAAGCACATTTCCTTGTGCTTGCTGTCAGCAAAGTAGAATATAAATGTAGTTTAAAGAAAATCCTAGAAAGCTTTCTAAATTCTTCCTTCATTGGAAAATGGAATGTATTATCCTGTAATCTTTATTTTTATTAGAGAACAAAGTTTTTTGTGGCAACACACAGTACTAATTTCTTATTACTTTTAGTGGGAGCTTCACATAGATGTGAAGGGAGAATATATGGGGTTTTTTTGAGGGGGGGATTAAGTAATGCTTAATCTCAGGAGGTAGAAGTGCTGTGGTGTAATACTTCATACAAAGTAGTGCAAGAAACCAAACTGTGTATCCCCATTGTTTTCATCCTAATACCTGTAATCCTTATAAATGGAAATAATGATTAACTATATATAAGAAATTGTGAAACATTGCTTTGCTTTCACTTTACAGGAATGTTTTCCCTTTTACAATCACCTAACCACAAATAGAAACAAGAATACTAAACAATACCATGCATTTGTTACCCAGGCAAGATTTATTAATATAATCTTTACAGATTTATACTAATGCATGTTTATTCCTAGCTTTGAATAAATGTTAAAATATAAGGAAGCAATATTTTTCAAGTTAGTTCATTGTCTTTAGGAAGCAACATAATATACGTTAAAATTATGTCTCTGATTGCTTTCTCTTGAAATGCAATACACTTGTATGAATGCTTTATGTTGGTCTCTCTTGTTTGTGTCTTATTTTCATAAAAAGATTAATCTGCAGAGTACCCACAATGGTATGAAAGCAAAGGGAATTTATTAGACATTAGTGTTTAATAAGAGTCAAATAAGAGCACCAGGCTGATATGGATAAAATTTGCCAAATGCCATAAAAAATCGAACATATCAATTTAATGAATGAGTTGTCATTACAGTTTTTATTTCTCAAAAGAAAAAAAAACAGTGTATTGGAATATCCAGGTAAAAAATATATTAAAAAAAAGATAATAATCTATCCATGCAGATTTTATTTAACGGTTGTAATGGTTTAGGATAATATCCTGAAAAATAGTTTTCTTCCACCAAAGGACAGAGTTCATTAGAATAAAGAGCCACTGTGAACATTCTGTATTTTAACACTAATTACTGAAATTTTGATAGCATAAAATTGAAGATGGTATAGGAGGTATTTTCTGTTATTAAGAGATAGGAATCCTTTTCCTGGTAGCTGGCTTCTTGGGGAAAACCCACTGGCCATTTAACATTGCTTCCTCTCTCTCTATAACAGCCCATCCTACAAGTAGTCGTTTTTGCTTTGATAATTATTTAGTTAGTTTATTTAGGAAAATAACCCCAAATTCTGAAGTCCATTAACACTCACTAAGCCTGCACTGTCCTATAAAACAAGTGAGAACATTGTTCTTTTGGAAGCTTCTATGTATTTGTTTTTAGGTATTAATATAGATCCCCTGGAATTGCTGAGGAATAGTGTTATGCTTATTGCAGTGCATACATCTGACTTCTGCCTCATAGGTTTTCTTTATTCTCTGCCTGCAGCCCTTCTAGAAGGCTAGGTACACAGATCAAAGAACAACCTGAATATCTGGCCAGCTTTCAGGAGCCGTGATCATACCTGTTCTTGGCATTCCCCAGTGCTTTTCACACATGTTGGATCCACGAGGTGTATCTGTGTAGTCAATTAAGGGATACTGCGGAGCACACTTCAATATTCCGTTCTTTGTACAGTCAGTGATGGTACTGTTTGAAACTGGGATCATTCCAAGTTGTAAGAAGAGCAAGGTTTAGAGGGATAGGTGATATGTTAGAACAATGTAGCTGAAAAAAAAATACACTCTGTCTGACATACAACTGTCTTGCTTTTAAAAATAAATATAAAATTACTTGTGTTACATAATACAGTTAAGGTGGAGAATCTCCCAGGAGCCAGAGAATTCAAAGTGAAAGCTGATGTTCTATCATTAACTTGTCCTCTTGTATGTGTCCTTTTCACCACAGTGTATGTGAAATATGTAGTCATCTTCCACTTTGAATTTTTTGGGGTTTTATCAAGTTCTGTCACAACTCTATTGTGCCAGGTGTTCTTGTTGTGGGAGTACAGAAAGAATAAATGATAGGAAATTTATATAGCAATCCTGAAAAATACCTGTATGAATTGCACAATGACACTTAGGCTTCACAAGCTGAGTAAAAAGATCAGGTTGAGGCTCAGTTGGATAAAGAGAAATTATTCTGTTTATGCACTTCCTCCTTTGAAAAGAACTTGAGGAATTTTAAGAAGGAAGTGATTTGATGCCCATAGGGAGGATACTGACTCTTAAATATTGTAAAACTGTAATCCTCCTTTACAACAGGGATTGGCCTTCCATGATGATAGGAGGGCCACGATTCAGTCTTGTTGGCGTAACTGCAGCATAGATACTTCTATTAACAATAATCAGATTTGTAGAAGGCACTGCTGTAAAAAAAAAAAAAATCCCTCTTCATAAAGGAGATGGAATAAATGATAAAAATAAAATATCAAAGGAAAATGTTCTAATCACATGAAGAAGAAGGTCCAGAAATAAGAACTGTGGAATCAATGAGCCTTTGTCCTTCCACAACATAAATTTTGTACCAGTGAAATTTTACCAACTTGTGGAGAGTTACTTTAAACTTGCATAATTTTAAAAATGTAAAAAAAAAGTCTTTTTTTATGCTTTGATTTCTGTGTAGTGTTCATTTTTAAAATATATTTGACGTAATTTGACTTTCACATGCTGCTTTGCTAATGGTAGTCTACAAAACATGGGGATGCTTGCAAATATGTGCTTTGTATACTGAAGTGAAATGGGAGATGTTTTCATATACCACTAATGAGAAATGGTATCTAGACATCCTCATCCATAGCAGTTGAAATAAAGAAGAGATTATGGCTTATAATAAAAGCTTATGCTAATGAATGAACTTCAGTACTCCAAGGTGCTAAATCTACTTGCCAAAAAAGGTGTTAAAAGTCGTCTTTTTCCAGCAAAGAGAAATGATAGAACAACTGAAAATTAACTGTCATATCTTAGAAGTGCTTTATCCACTACACATAAATGTAACTGCACAAATAATTTAAATATTGTATCTGTTAAATGATTGTGTATCTATGACATGGATATCTTTTTAAAAAACACAAAACCCCAGCAGCTTTGGCAAGGTATTTTAGCTCTTGATTCTGTTATGTGCACGTAGTTTAATCTGCCCCAAAGGTCTTCTTCCCCTAAGTGTATGCTGTGAATTATTCTCTTCCTATGTGCTGTGTGCATACCATGTCTGACCCGCACAACGGAAGGAAAAAAAGGTTTCCTCAGGCATCAGTGTTCTCTTCAAAATGGTCATTTCCATATTTTATCCACCAAAAAGTGCTATAATACCTCATTAAAAATAAGGCAGGTTTTTGTAATTTTGAAAGAGAAAGAAAAATAAACTCTGCATGCCAGCTGGTAGGATATGGGAGCTGCAGGTAAGCACACTAATAATACTTAATGCTACCAGAACATGCTGTGTTTTCAGCACTGTAAGCGTAAAGTGATGAATTTTCAGAAGATTTCCTGTGCTCAAGGTGAATGTACTGATCTCTTTAAGGAATCTTCTTGCTCTTGCTGAGAATAATACCTGCGTGCTTGCTAGCCTTGGAACCTCTAAAATTGGCTCAATATTCCATTTTCAGAAGTTCGTTCTTTCACTGTCTACCCCTTCTTTTTCCTGCCCTCTTCATCAGCTCAGACTCTGCTTCTTCAGAGAACCCTCAGTGAAAAAAGCAATCAAATTAGTGGTTTATTTTTTGTGAGACATCTGAGTGAACACAAGGAAGTGGTAAGCTGCCATCATAGCGTAAAGAAAGGCAACTTTTCTTACAGCTGTCCAGGTGTTGCCCATAGAAACAGTAAATACTGTAGTTTACTATTGTAGCATATATATATATATACATATTTGCCAAGCTGGAGTCCCTGCATGTTGCTAAGTTCACGTCGTTAACAGAGACAGGGAGCAATAAGTGTAATATATTGTTACAATTAATGTTCTAGCCTGTGTCCATGTTTAATTAATTATTTGTATCACACTAGCAGTATGTTTAGTGTATAATTAATTAGCCCAAAAGCGGAAAAGTAAGAAAGAACAACTTGCAAACTGGTGGTGAAGAGTTTCCTGGCATATGATAGTTAGGTTGGTTTATTCTGTCTGCCTTCGTTGTGGCAGCTCTTTCAGTATTCTTGATTTGAAAGAAACAAAATGAATGTCTATGTGTTTGCTAAAGAAATTCAGTGCGTCATTTGCTCTGTGTGGGACATTGCATTAGTCCCAAGTTAGCGCAAGATGTATAATACAAGTGCCTGATTTTTTTTTTTTATTTTTTTTTTTGGATCTCTGTGTTACCTCTTAGGCAGTAAAAACACCAGCTCCTATTCAGTATCTGTCAATGCTCCAAGGGGATGTGTTACATTTTTCTCACTTTCCAACTTGACAGACACTGAGACTGTGGATGTGTCTTGGTCTTTCTAGTTCTGGCAGCTGAATTCTAATACTTGCTCGGGGCTTTCTCTGACAAGTGCGCTCTTTGGTAAGGATGCGAGAAGCTTCCTCTGTCTTTATGCTTAAAAGCACTGCAGTTGCAGCTCTGTCACTGCTCTTTGGGGCACCTGGACAGTGAAACAGGCAGGTCATGCCCTTGCCTCCCTTGCTCTACCTTGACCTTTGTGCCGAATCACTGAAGCTGGTGAAATTAGGGGAGCAGGCTGCACCCCTTCCAGAAATGTAAGCCATTGTACACTCAGTGGAAAGGCCCGCAGGGAAAATCAACAGAGCACAGTGTTGATGTGTCCACCAGGAGTGCTGAACATACACTGTGCAATCTGAAGACATGAACCTGTTGTCTGACACGTGCCTGCTGAGGTCTTAGGAGATTAAGTATGGGAAAATAGATCCTGGTGGAAAGATATGTAACACAAAATACACGTAGGATGGAAATGAAAAAGTGATGATTTGAACATCCATTCTAGATCTAACACAAGAGGACTACTGGAGTCAAGGAAAGATGGCACTTTTGCCCAATTAACAGTAGGATCCAAGTAAATTAAATGCTGATTTCACTTAATCTTGTTTTTCATTGGGTTTATCTAGCTTGCAAATCAATGTCACAACTGGATGAATGAGTCTATGGTGATGACAAATAGCCATGCACACATAAAATGTGACAGAACAACAGTGTGGTATGTAAAATCCCAGTGCTAAATGCTGCCTAGTTTTGTAACTTGCTCAATGAAATCACAGCAGTAGCATTAACAATTCAAGTCAGGCGTAAGTTTTTCTATCTCTCAATAGAAATCCCTACAACACTTACACTTTCTAAATTCAGATACTTAGAGCCTGTATCATAATTCTCTTCTCCCTCGACCTAAAAGCAGTCACAAGTTAAAGTCACTGAAGGAACTGGTTACTGACGCATAAAACTAACCAAATGTTTCTGGCCTACAGTGAGATTCTAAACTTTAATATCCTTGCATTTATTTGGGTGTCAGGATATTTACATTAGTTCTTCATCTCTTTTTAACTTAAATGGCATTGTATCATGGTAACTGTTATTTGGAGGTAAACATTTGCAGGTGAAAGGAACAACTGTGATGATGTCTAAACAGTAGGAAAGAATGGGACAGTAATGCTATATTTTAAGATATGATTTTTTTCCCCCTCCTTTTTAGTGTTTGGGAAATAAAGGAATCTATTCTATCTACATTGCTTATAATTCACTAAAATGGGTCAATGCTTGAGCTAGCAGTTGCTCTGAAATTACAATAACTGACTGTAATTAAGAACTAATTTGTAGTCATAAAAAAGCCAGATAAGGGGCTATCCACTTCAAGAGTGATGAATATAATCAGGATAACTGGCACAGCTGGTGGCCATAGTCTGTCCTCAGCGAGCACACACAATTCCCATAATTCATAACAGGAGTTATGTATCTGCCTCAGAAGGTGAATACTTAAGGAAATTTCCTTTAGATCAATGATCTGAAGCATTAAATCTTATAGAGTGTGGGAATGGAGCTTGGGGAACACAGTGTAACCATTTATTAATTATGCAGCATTAGCATTCTGATGGATGTCATGTAAATGAATCAGGTAGAAGTGTTTTGGTTTGCTAGAAAGAGTCAAGTTTGTTTCAGAGGAATATGTCAATTCTGAACATGCCATTTTATAAATGTAAGCAGGAATTAACATCAGCTCAAGCCATTCTTCAGTTGTATTTGAATTCGTGGACTTAGTTTCCTGGATATCACATGCAGATCTACCAGCAATACCCTGTAACCTTTTCATCTATAATAGTCAGCTAACTTCTGTATGAAAACAGTCAGTTTCAGTTTTGCTGCAGAAAATATATCTATAAAACCCTGTTAACTCTTTGCCTTATGCAAACCAGAAATTATGGCCTCTTTGACTTAACACTTACTCTACAGAAATAAGCAATTGCTATTTGTCTCTATTCATTTTGTACTTTTTTTCTCACTTTCTTAAGATGTATCAGCAGACTTTTAATTATCCTGCAAATGATTCTATTAAGCATTCTCCTTGCATATTAAATACAGAAGACATTGTTTTGAGCTTCCTTTGCCTCCTGTGAATAGAATGTGGGCAGACATAGAAAAATCAAATTATTTTACTAAATGAAAACAACCTGAGCAGAAGAAATCATTTTGAATAATGACAGCTTGGGTGAGTGTGTCACCATTTTCTATCAGTTTGCTCTGCATCACATAGGAGCTCACTTGATGGAATGTTAAAAAAAAATGTGTCTAGTAAAAATAAGCTGTGACAGTCTCTAAGTAAATGTAATAAATCAGGAGGATTTTCAAAGGGAATAAAAAGTGTCATTTATGATGGTTACAGCTTATACGCCCACTATGATTCCTGTACCAGTACAGTTTATACTCTCCCATGGTAGATAAAATTATTACTTGATCTGTCAAAATGGAGTGACAAAATTTTTGTAGGTAGACAGCTTATTTAAGAATAGTAAAGTTCTATTGTGTATTTGCTATCTTAACTCAAAGTGCTGTAGAAAACAAGAAATAAGGGAAAGCAATCATTGTTCTGAAAGTTGATATAACATTGGGAAAAAGAAAGGTTAATAGCAAAAATCATGATGTTTACCCTGCAGGAATCTGGAGAAATAGTAAACATATTTTCATCTGAAATGTTATTATTTCAGTAGCCTGTGAGACATAAATTCTAACAGATTTCCTTTAATACAATAAGTTGATAATTCTCAGAATAAGTTTTTGCTCAGCAGGAAGCGGGCTGGATTAATCTCTCAGTTCCAGGTGTTCACAACTGGATTCAATCCAAGAACTGATTGTGATTGCATAGTGCTAGCTCAGATTTTTCAGACACTCATATGTGACCAGGTCATTCAGAGGTGTGGAATATTTATGCAACCTCAAGCACTTAATGTACAGGCAGGTGCAATGCATTGCAGTTCTGGAGAAACTTGCATATAGATAGAAAACTGCCTGCTCTGTAACTTGGAAGTACAAGCATAAAATGGACTCTGTAATTTTTTTTTTTTGAGATCAGAGGCTGATTTGCTTCTAAGTGTGTTTAAAGAGATCACACATTGGATTAACAAATCATTGTTATTTCAGAAGTTCAAATATAGGGAACTAGAACATATAATTAAGAGGTAACCAAGTCATGGTGTAGAACTGCTCACGCAGGTAAAGGCACCTAATATCAGAAGGCTTTTAAAGGAAGTTAAAAATATATTACGGCTAGAATTCAAGTCAGCAAGGTATCAAAACTAAATGAAGTACATACGTTTGGCCAGTGGGAACGAATACTTAGCCTTTGGGGTGGGTTGTGGAGTAGTGTAATGAATCTGCCATGGTTTATAGCCTTTAAATTTGAATTAGGAGTCTCAACTCCTTAAACCTACTTTGAATTATAGCTGAAACCCGAAAAAAGGCCAGGCATATTCTTCTGTACCCTTTTTTCTCTGCCTCCACATTTTGAAAGAAATGTTATGGAGTTACACTTCCTGTGCTAAATATGGAGTGGAGTTCTGTACTCTGTTGGAAAAGGCATTTAGAGGATGTATGCATTTGCATATTTTCTGAAGAAATGATCGCAGCTGAAAGGAAAGGATGGCTCTAAGATGAGGAAAATGACCCATATTTCAAACTCCTTACTAGTTCCCAGTTATTATATCCCACCGGTTCCCACAGGACAACTTAAACCCCAAGTACTCTGGAATGAACACGGTTTTAAAAATTTTGTAGTGACTGATCTATAGAGACTAGAAGTGTATCTTCACTTATGACAGAAGTCCTTTCTCTTTGGTATGGCAATTTATTGAAGCTATTTTCTATTCACCCAGCTGCATACAGTGTTCACATAGCTTTGGTAAGGGAAAAGTGGAGTCAAGAGAGAGGAAGCCATTTGAATTGTGAAACTGATCCCTTCTCTGCAGATAAAAGATAGGCTGTAAAATGGTTGTCTGGGTTTTCCAAAATGCCTAGTGAGACATAGCTTTGGGGCTACCTGTACTGAAGATGAGCTGGTTTTCATGGAATTCAGCTTGCTTCTGCTGCTTATATAGCTACAAGAATATTTGTTACAGTGCCTATGGCAAGTCGAGTCCAATTGGACTTCTCCCCATGAAAAAAACCCCGAGCATTCTAGGAAAAAGAATGTGTTCTCTTGGACCAACAGAAAAGTCAGCATAGGCTCACAAGGCAAGCATCAAAATTCATGACAAAAGTAAGCATAGGACATCAAACACACCACAGAGTTTTTTTCCAAGAGCAGAGTCTTCTAAATATAGATTATAGTAATTTACTTTCAAACAACTCATTTTCAGCATCTGACATGTTCATTAACCCCAGGTAGAAAAATTATTGTGGTGCATTAATTTTTCACCAATGAAGACATTAGTCATATTTGCAAGTATCATTAGTGTCTGCCACTGAGGTGGAAAAGTCTTACTGTCTCTCTCCAAATGGAGGATGCATTAGAATGTTAACTAAGGTCTGCTGAATTCCGTGGATTATCAACCCTTCCACACTTTTATGCATTGAATTTTAATTAGACTTTTCTAAAAGTACATCATTAAAAGACATGTTTTATAAGTGAGTAGGACAGATATGTAATCCTTTAGTAAAATAAGGTAAAATGTACAAGGTTTTAGTGTAAGTATTCTGATAGTTCTTCTGACAATATGAAGGGTACAAGTTCATGTATTATACTGTATGTGTGCTCAGCAATTATAAGAAGGAAATGGGATCAGAGGTATTATAGACCACTGAGGGGGGGAAGGGAGGAGGGTTTCAAAGGTGCCAACAGCAGCAGGTAAGTGAGGTCAGAGAGACTTGGGTGTTTTTCTTCCCACTGTGTTATGATAAATCCTTTACACCGTAGATTCCTAAAATAGAGACTAAGTAATGGAAAATGTCTTGGAATGATTTGGTCCTATGTTTCTTAAGTGCTTTTCTGTACATTCTTTCTACAGATGCTTGTAAAGTCTTTGATTTTATCAAATCTTTATTGAAATGGTTTTGCTTTGGACTTATCTGTGACCTCTTTTTTTTTTTTTTTAAATCTTTTGTGGAATGAAATAGTCTTTCCTTTAGCTTTTGTTAAAGATGTGGTGAAAAGAAAAGCAAGTTGAAGCAATGGTGTTCTGCTTGTTATTTGTCACATTAAAACAATGCTCGAATTTTCTTCAGTGAAGTATAAGGCTATATATCTGTATAGTGTCTAATCTAATTGCCCTAATATAGTTTGAGAGTGGGATAGTCCATACTTTCCTCTATTGAAAGAGAACGGCTTATTACTTTCTAGAGAACTCTTGTCTCCTCTGTATATAACCTTTATCAAGATTTTAGCTGGTGGATGGCTGGATTTACATGAGGAATGCAAATGATACAGCATGTGTGTGGGGTTCTGATTACAAACTGATATAAACTTTGGGTTCAGGATGAAAATAAAGAATTAAAGTGGATCCATCCATTCTTGTAAAGAGCTCTACTATTACGTTTGTAACTTTTTTTTTTTTTTACCACGCCTTGTAATGTTTGTCAGATCTTTATGATTAGAAAAGCTTTTTCTTTTTTTAGTAAGGTAGGTAGTAGTCTACAACGTGAAATATTGTCAAATTCTCCTAGAAGAAAGACCTTGGGAAGAAACTTTATAACCTGTAATTGCTATTAAGATTTTATGTGAAGGAATTAATATATGTAGGGGGATACCAAGAACAAATGTGATCATTGTCTTATTTGTGCTTGTGTAATTCAGAATTTTTCACTGTTTCAATGACGTGAGTGTAGGTAAAGTGAGAAGGAATTACTTGGGTAATGCTCATCTTGAGAGTTTTGGAAGAAGTTTCTTAAAGTTTATTTATGTTGGATACACAAGGAAAAAATCTGGATTGCAAGTATATGTGAGCAAAATTTGATGTATCATCATTTTTTCTTTTGTATTTAATTTCACACTAAGATGACAGTGCCTCTGTAGAAACTACATAAACCAAGGTATCTCTTGTGGCTACCCATTTTGAAGTCGGGTTAGGTAGCGAATCTGTATGTTTAATGTTAGAATTGGCAATACAATTGGGAAAGGAACGCAGGAATTTCCTTGGAGCTCCATATATTGAAATAAAAATAATCTGTTTAGTGCTTTGTTGCATTTATCCTCAGACTCGTCTTGATTGTGAAAACCCAGTTTAACTGGTATTTAGTCTTGCTATCTTAATTTTTCTAATAATGGTAATAAATCTCATTACTGATTATATTAGTAATGGAAACTTTGGTCCAAGCCTGTTTGGTTAAAAACCCAGTTAAGTTTTGTTCTTATGAATAACTATTTGATCATATAATAATATGATGTTCACATAGAATGACGAGTTGAATAGTTTCAGATGTTGCTTGATTAATTTCAGTGCTGTAATTTTGATGTTCTGGACATACATAATAAGTCAATATACATTTGTATAATAAGGTTTACAATAGCTTTTCCTATGAAAATTTTCTAGGAACTAGAAAGCTTATTGAATATATAACCATTGTACAATTTAATTACACCTGATGTATTTTTCTGGCTGTTACACACTACAAAAGTTATGCATTGCATTTCCATTGGTTTGTCTTTAAGCTCAGCCATAGAAAGTTATTCTCATCTCTAGATAGTTGTATTATTTAAGCACTTTTTGTTTTGATGGAAATTACTTCTGTAGGAAGAAATTTACTGCTTTGACTGCGATCAGGGCCACAGCTCAGTCTGTAACATTCACTGCTGACATGCCTATTTCCTACCTGTCAGAATGAAATACTAATGGTAGGTCCTATCAATTCTGACATTGCTTTCTTATTTTTTATAACCAAGGTCACTTTGCTTCAAGTTTACATTTGGCATGCAAATAGAAATGAAACTATAAAAAGGATTATTTTTTTTTGCAGAAAATTTGTGCTGATTGTGTCTGATTTTAATATTTTTCATTTCAAAGAATAAAGCATTTAAAAAATTTAAGGTGATAGATAAGGCATTTCGTTGTTGAAAAATAGAAAAAAGGTGCTTTTTCATCTGTATTATTAAATACATGTGCAAAATCAGACTGGCTAATCAGCTAGTTCTTTTCTCAGAATCTACGTTATTGCATTCATGTTTAAATGAAGGATTTGAAAGGTGTTTAAGGACTATTGTCTAACCCTTACAAAACATCTGTTCACAAAGAGTCTAAAGGAAGCTTTAGTCTCTGTAGGAAAGAGAAGCGATGGTCTTTTAGGGTAAAAGACATTGCATTTCTCTTGAACATACCAAGGGAAGCTTGCATTTCAATTCCCAGGGCCCATTTTTCACTGAATCTTTGTTCTTTAATCATAATTTTGATTATTGTCTGCTTAGTATTGTCCCCTTTTATGCTCAAAAGTGAGAAGCCTTGTTTATGCTTCTGAGGGCTGGAAGAACAGCACCATGGGAAACCAATGTCCTTGTTTCATCTGCATGCTCAGGTGTAGTACAGGCAAAACTTCCAACATCACAGGGCCCATGGCTTCTATCATATTTTAATGGTCTCTCTTTGGGTAGCCTGAGAGAAGTAATTTAGCCTGCTTAAAAGTTGGTATTTTGAGGGAGACTTTTCTGACTGTTATGTGTTTCCAATTCTCATGATCGTCTCATCTTATACAGCGATCGAGTTGATTAATTTAGATTATATTTTGTCTCATATTTTTAGAGTTTCATTTTTTTTGAAAAACAAAATAAAATTCTGAACCTTTAGCACTGCTCTGACAAAGTCTTGTAAACTGGGACAATATAAAGATTTAGTATAACAATATTTTTATTACTGTAAAACTACGATACATTGAATTTCTGTTGTTAAGAGACACCAATAAAAGGAGTTTTCACACTATTGAACAAGCTGCTTATGTGATGGAAACTCGACAAAAAAGCACTTGGAATTAGAGTCTCTGGAGCATCAGAATAGATCTTAAATAGGATCTCCTATATAGCTTTTACAAGGGAAGGGAGTTCCCTTGAATTTCTAGAATTCATTGTGGTGTACTCAATTTTAGATCTATTACAGTTTTGCAATAATAAACTGATAGAATGCTGCAGAATGCCCCTCTGTTTTAGATATTCAGAAAGCAATAATAGGTTTTGTAAACCAATTTTCTGTACTATTAGATACGACCATACAGAAGTGTACCTCGGTTACGGTTTTTGCAGATCCAACCACATCCTTATCAGCATTTCATAGGAAAAAGGACTATTTAAAAAGTTTCTAGAATATAGGTGGTAAGTTTGGTCTGGTGGTCACCTCTCTATTCATTATTCTTCTGTTTTCTGTCTCGTCATGCTGCTCCTACAGGCAGTATTGGTAACTGATTGTGTTGCATTATTGCATTAATTTAATTCTGAATTACTGTACTTACTAGACTCCTCCCTCTTCCACCAATTGATTATATGTTCCAAAATAGGGCTGTATTTCAGAAGTGTAAAGCACGTGAAATATAATTAAAAAAAAAAATGCCAGTAACAAACAACAAATGATAATGCATAAATATAGGCAAAACCGTTCAGTTGTTCTTACCATACTACAGTTTTCAAATACCATCCCATATATAATCTGAACAGTTTCTGCTCCTGATAAGTAGAAATATAAATTCGATCCTGTGCTGTAGAGCATTGCTGAATAAGTCAATACCTGTAAGACCTTTCAGGTCTTCATAAGGAAATTTCAGAATAAGTGCAAAGGATTAAATCATTTAATAATGACTATTATTACTACTGCAGACTCTATATCCCTTGCTTGAGTAAAATGCAAAACAGTGTAGTATTTTCAGTAGCACTGAATTTGTACAGACAAGTATAATCACTGGTTTTGCCTGCTTAGTGTATAAACCAGACAAAACCTCCGCTTTTGGGGCAATTTTTGTTATAGTCAAGATGCTGACATGTAGCATAATTTCTACAATTTCATCCTTGTTGGAGAAATTAATTTTTTTAAAATTTGACTTGCTTTGTTTTATTTTTGGTAGTATCAAAGGAGATTTTATGGGCCGGAGAAGGCAGAACGAGGAGTACCTCTTATCATCACTTTGCTTTTGACAGTCAGTAGGACTTCGTGCTGCTTTATGTAATCAGCTTTGCAATGCTGTAGAATTCTGGTTACAAAAGTAGACAAGGCATTTCAGCAGACGTTTTAGTCTAGAAAATAACCTGACTGCTTTAAAGCCTAGAGGATTTTCTTTGGTCTATTGAGATTTCTCTGGTTTCAGGAATAGGTGTGCACTTAAAGGTGAAAGAATGCAATGTTGGAAAGACACTTACTCTGAGGTCTGCCCACAACTTTGCACCTGGCATTTGAAGAGCCTTCAGCAAGATGCTTAGTGCGTCCATCCTTCTGTGTCCCACCTCAGAAAGGTGTTAGTGTATTTCATGATGTTGGAAGACACTTAAGCTCTACAATATGGCATACGATATTGTATCCCAGTATCACAAGGCTGGAAAAGACCTTTGAGATCATCGAGTCCAGCCTATGACCCAACACCTACACCTACTCGTCTTCTAAACCATGGCACTAAGTGCCTCATTCAATCTCCTTTTAAACACCTCCAGGGATGGTGACTCCACCACCTCCCCAGGCAGCGCATTCCAGTGACCAATCACCCTTTCAGTAAAGAATTTTTTCCTAATATCGAGTCTAAACCTCCCCTGGTGAAGCTTGAGACCATGTCCTCTTGTTCTGTCACCAGTCACCTGAGAGAAGAGACCAACCCCTGCCTGACTACAACCTCCTTTTAGGTAGTTGTAGAGAGCAATAAGGTCTCCCCTGAGCCTCCTCTTCTCGAGGCTAAACAACCCCAGCTCCCTCAGTCGCTCCTCATAGGGCTTGTGCTCCAGCCCCTTCACCATCCTCGTCGCTCTCCTCTGGACGCAGTCCAGCATCTCAAAATCGTTCTTAAGCTGAGGGGCCCAGAACTGGACACAGCACTTGAGGTGCGGCCTGACCAGTGCCGAGTATAAGGGGATGATGACCTCCCTAGTCCTGCTGGCCACACTATTCCCGATGGAGGCCAGGATGCTCTTGGCCTTCTTGCTCACTTGGGCACACTGCTGGCTCATGTTGAGTTTCCTGTCCACCAGCACTCCCAAGTCCCTTTCCGCCTGACTGCTCTCTAGCCACTCTGTCCCCAGCCCAGAGCTCTGCATGGGGTTGTTGTGTCTGAAGTGCAGAACCCGGCACTTGGACTTGTTAAACCTCATGCTGTTGGAATCAGCCCATCTCTCCAGCCTGTCAGGGTCCCTCTGTAGGGCCCTGCTACCTTCTAGCAGATCGACACTTCCTCCCAGCTCGGTGTCATCTGCGAACTTGATGATGAAGCACTCAATCCCCTCATCCAGATCATCAATAAAGATATTGAACAGGGCCCGGCCCAACACTGATCCCTGGGGAACACCACTAGTGACCGGCCACCAACTGGATGTGACACGGTTCACTGTCACTCTCTGTGCTCGGCCAGCCAACCAGTTCCTAATCCAGCACAGAACATTCCCGTCCAAGTCATGGGCTGACAGCTTCTTGAGGAAGTGAGACAGTGTCAAAGGCCTTGCAGAAGTCTAGGAACACCCACAACCTTCCTCTTGTTCACCAGGTGAGTCACGTGGTCATAAAAGGAGATCAGGTTGGTCAGGCAGGACCTGCCGCTCCTAAATCCATGCTGGCTGGGCCTGATCTCTTGCTTATTCTGCAGGTGCTGCATGATTGCACCCAGGATTATGTACTCCATGATTTTACCTGGAAGCGAGGTGAGACTGACGGATCTGTAATTACCTGGATCGTCCCTACGGCCCTTCTTGTGGATGGGCGTCACGTTGGCCAACTTCTAGTCATCCAGGACCTCTCCACTCAGCCAGGACTGCTGATAAATGATGGAAAGCAGCTTAGCAAGCTCATCCCCCAGCTCTCTCATCACCCTAGGGTGGATCCCATGAGGCCCCATAGACTTATGAGGATCCAGGTGGCTCAGCAGGTCTCTAACTTCTTCCTCCTGGATTACAAGGGGCTATATTGCACCCTTACCCCGTCCACCATTTCAGAAGACCAGTTGTCCAATGAACAATCTGCCTTGGTATTGAAAACAGAGGTAAAGAAGGCATGAAGCACCTCATCTTTAGTTACTATATTTCCCTCAATATCCAATAAGGAGTGGAAGTCATTGCTGCCCTTCTTTCTCGCATTAATACATTTGTAAAAACACTTCTTCTTGTCCTTAACACAAGTGGCCAATTTGAGCTCCAGCTGGGCTTTTGCCTCCCTAATTTTCTTCCTACACGACTTAACGATATCTTTGAACACAACCTGACTTACCTGCCCTTCTTTCCTCCTTTTCTCACTTAGCTCCTTCAGAAGCCACTTACTCATCCAGGCCGGCCGTCTGCCCCTACGGCTCATCTTATGGCACATCGGGAAAGCCCGCTCCTGCACCTTCAAGATTCCATTCTTGAAGTACATCCAGCCTTCCTGGACCCCCTTGCTTTTAAGAACTATTTCCCAGGGTACTCTCCTGACTAGTTCCTTAAATAATCTGAAATCAGCTCTCTGAAAATCCAGCGTGGATGTCCTGTTCATGCCCTTCCTTGTTTCATTGTTAATGGAAAACTCGATTATCTTATGCACCCCAGACAGCCTCCGACCACAACACACCCACCAGCCCTTCTCCATTTGTAAACAGGAGGTCAAGGGTCTCCTTGGTGTACAGGGCCACCCCTCCACCCCTTCCCTCTCGCCTGTCTCTCCTGAAGAGTTTGTAACCTTCCATGGCAGCACTCCAGTTATGGGAGTCATTCCACCACGTTTCCATAATAGCGATTATATCATAGTACTCCTGCCGGGCCAGGACCTCCAGCTCCTCTTGTTTGTTCCCCATACTGTGTGCGTTGGTGTACATGCATTTCAGTTGGGCTAGCGGCTTTACCCTTGATAATGACTCACATTCTGCAGTCGCTTCAGTGGTGAGTCCGGTTACATCCCCGTCCCCCATCGGGCCTAGTTTAAAGCCCTCTCAATGAACCCTGCCAGTTCCCGGGCTAGAATCCTTCTACCCTTTTTACTTAGGTGGGACCCATCTGGGTCAAGCAGCCCAGGTTCAGTAAAGGTTACCCCATGATCGTAGAAACCAAAATTCCTGTGCCGGCACCAGCCCTTAAGCCATTTGTTGAGAGCATGTATTCTGTCGTTCTTTGCGCTATACCTTTCAGACACTGGAGGAACTGAGCAGAACACCACCTGCGCTCCTGCCCCATCCATTAGTCGGCCCAGCTCCCTGAACTCCTTTTTAATTGCTCTGGTGCCCTTCTTATCGAGTTCATCACTGCCAGCCTGAACAACCAGCAGGGGATAATAATCTGTGGGTTGAATTAGATCCGGGAGTCTCTTAGTGATATCCTGGACCTGGGCTTGAGGAAGGCAGTTGACTTCCCTGTGGGATGGGTCTGGCCTACATACAGGACCCTCTGTTCCTTTCAGGAGGGAGTCACCTATTACAGCTACCCTCCTTTTCTTTTTTGTGATTGAAGTTCTGATCCGCCTGACAGACGGAGCAAAATTGAGAGGTACCCTGAACCTGAAAATTGAGAGGTACCTTCATCGCCATCGTCAACCTGAGCCTCAAATTCTAGAACCCCAAACTTGTTTTGTAAGGGCAGCTGGAATGGTGGCATCTTGAAGGGAGTTGGAGGATGGGAGGGAAATCTATTACCCCCAGGAGAACGGGCCTGCTTCCATTCCTCCTCAACAACTAGGTCCTTCCCCTCATCCTGTTGGTGAGGAACACATGGTTCCTCTGTTTCCTGGGGAGTATTACTGGGAGGAGAAAGGATGCGACTCCACCAGTCTATCTGCCCTTCGCTATCACGAATACTTCTCAGCCTCTCCACCTGATCCTTAAGATCTGCAACCATAAGAAGCAGATCATTAACCTGTTCACACCTCATGCAGGTGTTTTTTGGATTGTCCTCAGGTACTACTTGCAGGCTAAGGCATTCCCTACAGTCCATAGTCTAGACACTTGCATCCCTCAACGGAGACACTGTTTGGATTAGCACACTCCTGGTGGCAATGGTTTTAGCTCAGCTGGTCACCATTGCTGGTCAGGGGAGCAGGAAAAGCCAAAAGCAAAAAACATCGAACAACCACACCTACCTGAACAGTGCCTGCTCAACCTGCCTGCGCGAACTGCCGTGCAAACTGCCTCTCTGAGACCCTGTTTTCCTGCTCCTGTTTGCTGCGCTCACGTTCGTATTTTGCTTCTAGGAAAAACTGATACAGTCCATGATCTTTTCTGTACTATTTCTTTATTCACAAGAAGATTTTGCTTGTTATTTTATTTTGTGCTCCCCTTACTTCAGAGTCTCTATCCAGCTAAACCTAAAAAATGAATAAGCAAATTAAAGTAAAACAGAAGTAATCTTTCTGAGGAGTACCTATCTTTATTTACCCAGAAATGTTTTTGTTAGATTTGTTGTCTTGTGTATGATTTGGTTAAGTGTAGGTAATACAGAGCTGTAATTTTAAAATGCTACTTCTCATGAAGGAAAGAACTGTCTTTTTTCTTTACTTTCTTTGGGTTTGTTTGGGTTTTTTTGGGAGGGGGAGTGGGTTGGGGTGGATGGACTGGCATATGAGCGCAGTATTATTCAATTGTAGTAGCCTTGCAGGGTGACAAAATACATGAAAGGCATGTATAGGACCATTTTCCATTTTTTTTTTTTAAAGAAAAGGTCTCAATTTTCTCCTTCTTGAGTAATAAGCCCAAAGCTTCTACTGTAATGTGTGTACCTGGCATTGTATCTTTTCCCTTTCAGACAGAAAGAAATGGACTTATTTATCTAATTTGTCAATCTAACCTATGCAATTCTGATGTACACATTTATCAGAGGTCTAAGCACTGTTTGTGCTTCTCTGATTTGTAGAGAGTTCTTGGTGATATATGGCCTTGATGTTCCTCTTCTCTATTTTAGCTGCTGGTGACTCTCTTTTGGCTGTTATTTGCTAAGTCTTGTTACTACTAGGCTCTAATTATAGCTCCCATTATTTTTAGGAAAATGCTGAAATACAAGCTTAAAAGGGGCTTTAGAAGTGCATGAATTAGAATTAGAGATGTGATAAGCACTCATCAATAGGCTACTGGGGCTTTTCACTTACCTTCATTCAAATAATAATTAGACTATTTAGATGCTAAGTACATATCAGAGATGGAAAATCAAATGGAAGGAGTTTTTAGAGCATATATATAAATAAAATATAAAGATCTTCAGTTGTGTGGATTGACACACAGTGTGGAGTTATGTATGTTTTGCCTTTGTTTTGCAGAACTGTTCTTTACAGGAAGTACTGCATGCTTTTTATAGTAAATGAAACAGCTAAATATGGATTATGTAGGAGATGAATTCAAAGTTCTGCAGAATAGCTGTATATTTAAATGCAAAAAGGAAAGGGACAATCTAAACCCTTGTATAAGGACAGTCTAAATCATTATTTCAATTTGGTTTTTTGCTGTAGACAACTGACAGGGACAACTTTTAGAAACAAAAGCATAAAAGGTAGGAAATTTAATAATGAAAATAGAACAGACTCTAGCACTAAATAAATGGTAAATAAAAAATAAAATAAAACACTTTCTAGAATTATCTAGAGCAGTCACTGTTATGTAGGTCTCATAATCCATGTGCGAAAACATTACCAAGTGCCCATGTTTCAGGATCAGAAAGGCTGCATAAAAGCTACACAGTATCACAGTATCACAAGGCTGGAAAAGACCTTTGAGATCATCGAGTCCAGCCTATGACCCAACACCAACACCTACTCATCATCTAAACCATGGCACCAAGTGCCTCATCCAATCTCCCTTTAAACACCTTCAGGGACGGTGACTCCACCATCTCCCCAGGCAGCGCATTCCAGTGACCAATCACCCTTTCAGTAAAGAATTTTTTCTTAATATCAAGCCTAAACCTCCCCTGGTGAAGCTTGAGACCGTGTCCTCTTGTTCTGTCACCGATCACCTGAGAGAAGAGACCAACCCCTGCCTGACTACAACCTCCTTTTAGGTAGTTGTAGAGAGCAATAAGGTCTCCCCTGAGCCTCCTCTTCTCGAGGCTAAACAACCCCAGCTCCCTCAGTCGGTCCTCATAGGGCTTGTGCTCCAGCCCCTTCACCATCCTCGTTGCTCTCCTCTGGACGCAGTCCAGCATCTCAACATCTTTCTTAAACTGAGGGGCCCAGAACTGGACACAGTACTCGAGGTGCGGCCTGACCAGTGCCGAGTATAAGGGAATGATGGCTTCCTTAGTCCTGCTGACACTATTCCTGATGCAGGCCAGGATGCTGTCGGTTTTCTTGCTCACTTGGGCACACTGCTGGCTCATGTTGAGTTTCCTGTCCACCAGCACTCCCAAGTCCCTTTCCGCCTGACTGCTCTCCAGCCACTCTGTCCCCAGCCCAGAGCTCTGCATGGGGTTGTTGTGTCCAAAGTGCAGAACCCGGCACTTGGACTTGTTAAACCTCATGCTGTTGGAATCAGCCCATCTCTCCAGCCTGTCAAGGTCCCTCTGTAGGGCCCTTCTACCCTCCAGCAGATCGACACTTCCTCCCAGCTTGGTGTTATCTGCCAACTTGCTAATGATGGACTTGATCCCCTCATCATCAATAAAGATATTAAACAGGACCAGGCCTGTTTAATGTTTTTACTCTCTAAAATGTTTTTACTCTTTAAAAATCCCCATCTTACAAAGCATTTAATTTTTAGAACTGAAACTTTGTGCTCTCATGACCACTGACTCCCCACGAGGCTAATTCTGCAGTAAATATGTTTTCCTTTACTAGTGTAAACGTTTTTGATTTCTTATGCATCTCTGTATACCTAGTGAGCTTCCCTATAGATTCCTTCTGTCTGGATAACTGTGTGCATCAGATGGCAAACAGTTGGCTGCTGGTTTGTGTGTTGCAAGGATCAATCCTTCACTGGTAGGGCAATGGACTGGGTGACCCAAGATGTGTCTTTCATCTTTATTTTATCATTGCAAAATCCAAGTAGGCGTGGAATCCTAGCTCTTTGCCAGTGCCATCTGCTCAAAAATATTATACAAACAGACAAGGAAGGTTTAAACTAATTACAACTTTTGTCTGTTTATGAAAATTATTCTTCGCTACTGCAATCATTTATCTCGGCTTTCCCTAGTTGTGTCATCTTATTAAATAAAAAATTCTCATCTGTGCACAAGCTGAAGACCATAGGTGTTAGGGATTTGTGATTGTCTCCTAGTCCAGCAGGAGCACTGACAGATTCTCTGATGGCCAATCAGTTGAACATGCTCATTGCACAAAGGCTGTACATATTTTTACCTAGAAGATCACAGATAGCAATATGGATGCATTCTGTTAAGCTTTTTATTACACTGTTGCCTTTGCCTGGATTTTCCATTTTAAAAGGCTGATCTCTAGGGAAAAGCTAGATATACAGGGTTAGATAGATATGCAGCTATTGATATACAGGGGTTTTTTTTGGCCTAGGAAACTCTTTACATGCACAAAATGGTATATTTTGCCTATGTTGAGAAGAACAGTTCATTCACATGGGCTGAAGAAATTGGACTGAACATAACCTACTTCCAGGGGCTCCCCAAAAAACTTAGGAAATCATGATCTCTTCTCACAGTGCTCTCTCTGTCCTATTCATTGTCCAGTTTCCTGAAATTAGCAAGAAATGCTTCTGGAGTGAAGTGGGCAGTTTCCCTAGCTGGGATAAGTTGTCCGCACTTTCGCATGGCCAGGCTGTGTTGGACAGCCATTCTTCATCCTTAGCTTTGAAGCAGCCAGAGAAGAATGGCTGCCTACTCCCATCCAGCAGGTCATTGAGCTCAGCACTAAGGCTTTACTGTGTTATTGCCGGCTTTTTAGGTGACAGATGGAAAGCCATAAGCTTTGTCACCAAGTGTTGCCTAAGCCAGTAACAGTTGTTTGTGCAGTTCAGGGGGTTGGTGTGTTGAAAGTTGTATTTGTGTGCTTTGTTGTGTTTATGTGATATTGTTAAAAAGAAAAAAAGAAATTAACCTCTCCACTGATTAGAGAGTTCCCTTTACTTTTAGTTTTATACAATTTTTAAAGCTGTTTACTTTGTATTTTTTGTTGTCAGGAAGTTTCAGTCTAAGATTTCTTTATTGACAGGTGCTTGACCAATGCTATGACTTTTATCTCTACAACTGCAAAAATATTTTTATCCGTATATTGTTCCAGAGATACCAGCACTAGTGAAACTGTCCTGTATCTGAATAAAACACAAATTATTTTATTCAGATATATACATTATATATAAACTGAGAAAGCAATTAGGCTTTTAAGGCTCTATAAAGTAATTACATTATTTTTCTGTTCCATCACTGTATTTCAGCATGAGAAGTCTTGCTTTAAAAAAAATTGTCTAGAATAGTTAAACCACTTATGCTATTTATATGCGTACTTCCATTTATCTTGTCCTTAGTCTCGCAACTGAAGTGCTGAGCAATGCTAAAGGTGTGGCTTGGTGCAGGATATGAGAACATTTGCTTAGAATGTATGAATTTCGTTCATTATAGAAAACAACCTCTGTATTTAAGTAATTATTGGAAATTTTTTAGCCTTGTATTAGTGTTTCTAATAACTAACAATTTTAGAACCTGCTTAGTAAACAAATAAACTTCCACTTAGGGCTTACTTTGCAAAGTTACTCTGTTCTACATAATGAACAGGTTTGCTATAACCTGCTAGGAATAATGCTGTTACAATTACAATGAAGCTGGTGGTTTGTTTGTTGCAAGAATAACATAACAGTTGTATAAATATGAAGTACAGTATTGGCTACAGATTGTCCTGTCTTGTCTTTTACTAGATTTGCAGAGATTTTGAGTGTTGGTGAGCACTTTTGTCTTATGGTTTAATAAGGAAAACTAACTGAATTTGGAGAGGAGTCAGTGTACTGCTTTGCCATCTTAGTGATAATAATAGATCATCCTTATCTTCTGCAGGTTTCACGTCAGTCAATATTATTCAGCCTGGACATTCAGTAGGTCTAGGTGACAGCTTAGGTCTTCGTGGTTGTAAACTGTTTTAAGAGCTTCAGAGTAGTATGGCTGAAATGGCACTGCAGGCAGGGCTGTTAGTATCCAAATTATGAACTAGTGAAGCCTGCTGGGCATAGTGAATGTTTTCTGCTTGCAGTGGTGCAGCTATGATAACCGGGTAGAACTGGCTCATGAAGGGGTAAGAGTTTCACTCCCTGAAGCTGTTGTAGGTTAAGACTAAATAGCACACAAGTTTCTCATGAGCTAATGCTATGCAAGGAGTCTTCTCTCTAGATAAGACATTATAAGCCTGGCCGCATTCTTCAGTGAGCCAGCGGTCCCTGGTAGTCCTTGCATTTAATGCATTGCTTTCCAAAATCACAACTCCACCTGGAATTTACAGCTGCTGAGATTGTATGCTGGGGAAAGCAAAGGAGGGGAATCCAGGAGCCAGCTGTGAACCCACTGCAGTGCTACAGTCACGGCTGTGTGAAACTGTGTTTGTGTGCATTTCAGGCTAGTAACATAAAAGGCTGCTGCACTCAGAATCCTGAAATTAAAGAATTCTCTGACTTTATTCTCTTTTTAATTATAACTAACTAAAATCAGAAGCTTGTGTAGCTACTTGCACAGACTTGAATGCATTGGAAATGCGCTTGGACGGACATTGCCTTAATAAACTGGAGATAGTCACTTCTTTATCTGACATCAATGTTGTCTCACATTTACTGTTCTTAAAAAAGTTGAATTATTTTGAAAAGAGGAACTTGTCATGAAGGAAGATTTGCAACACAAATTGTCTGTATTGTTTCATGTGCAGACTTCAGCTTTACCTTTTCAACTTTTCTGTACTGTTTTATGCCTTATGACATTTGTGTCAGGTCTATTTTTGTTTCACAAAGCGGGGTATATTCTTGTACACTTCAAACTGTATGTCATCCTTCTATGCTAAAAAGAATCGGACAGAGGTTAGGATGCTATCTTTTTCAGACTAATTAAGTTCCAACATAATCATTATACATAGCCTGTATTTCCTTATTGAATATAAAACTTGCTTTGAGCAGGAGCTTGCATGAGATAACCTCCCAAGGTTGCTTCTGACCTGAATTATTCTGATTCTATGAAAACAAAAGTCGAAGGTGTGTGTTTATTGTAGAACAAAATGTTTCATTGCTTAAAATTCTGTTTCTGAGAAGTCAGAGTTCATTGCAGAACATTTTGACTCATGGTAACAGAAAAAGAGGTTTCCTGGAAGAAAACTGTAACTCTAACATGGGCATAACTAAATACATGCTTAAAATTCCCATCCTCCAGCCTTTAGCACCTCTATCCTGCAGAAAATACCTCTTCTTTTCAAGGGCCTGTATTCCACAGAAGGCAAACATGTTTTGCTGAAATGAATTCCTGTCTTTATTTTAAAAAAGATTGAATCAAAGTGGAAGACTATAATTTAAAAATAAAAGTCCCCACTGTTGCAGGTTATGGAGAACTCATGCTGCATAAATTTTTTAGAACACAAATATTTCAGTGGCTGAGTTGATGGGTGAACTTGGCAGCCTGTCCTCAAATGATCTGAGATTTTTAGAAAAACAAAAAACAACACCCTTAATGCCAGGCTCTAAACTGTATTTAATAAAAAATAGAGCTGTGCGTAATATGCTTGTTTTGCTTTTTTGCTATGAGACCCATTGCTGCATTCAACCATTAGCTTCTGCCTCATTCTGTCAATATCCAAGATAGAAGAGCCAATAAGCCACCCTGGCTGCCTTCAGAAAAATGCATACTAAGGGGAGAAAAACAGCTACAAGTTAGCCATGACTATCTTAACTCTTTTTCCTCTGGATTGGCTGATCATGGTCATTCTCTGATCTGATCTGAAGAGCCTAAAACCTAAATCAAATGTGACTAAAACACCCTTATGGGACAAGATAGCAACATAGCATAAAGCTACTGTGAGCATGGTATATATATTCAGCCACTAAGGATGACATATGATCTTGCATCTGAGGTGGATCAGTCTTCTGCCTGCATGTCCAACCCTTTCCCAATAACATAATTTTTTGTTTTCTGTGTATGAGATTCCACAGAACTGACTAAACACGAATTATTAAAAGTCCATTTAAAAATGTATGATGCTACTTAGGATAAGATTATAACTATTGAACTCGTGGTTTCTTATCTTGCAGTTTCTATTGCTTTTGAGATAGGGAGATAAAAAAGAAAAGTTCATGAAGCTTTAGTAAATATGCAGGAAATTTAAAGCAAGGAAACTGGTCCTTCATTGTGTATCCAGCTGTGCAATAGTTTACTAACTTGGTTTCTTCCTTTCTTAAATTGGTCTGTGTCACAGGCAGTTTCAATATAAAAATATACACAGTTGGCAATAAATCCGCATGGGTTCTTCACCGTACCAGTTCTAATATGTCAAATTTTGTGCAGTCAATCAAATAATGTAAGCTACATAGCTTTATTTACTGGAGAGTACTACAAACTAGTGCCTCATGTCATTACTCAAAAATAATTAGAAAAAACCAGTTTGGCAGAGGTTTGGGGTAAGAAGAAAGAAATCTAATTTCTCTGCAGCTTAGGATTCATGCTCAGTTAATTACAGAATCATAGAATCGCAGAATAATTGAGGTTGGAAAGGACCCCAGGAGATCTGTAGTCCAATATCCTATGCAAAGCAGAGCGAGCTGTGAAATCAGACCAAGTTGCTCAGGGCTTTATACAGTCAGATCTTGGAAAACCTCTAAGGGTGGCAATGGCACAACCTCTTTTTGCAGCCTGCTCTATTGCTTGGCTGTCCTCATGGGAAGCTTCTCCTTCGATGCAGTCACATCTGATGCCAACTGTTGCTCATCCTCCCGGCATGAACCACTGTGAACATCCTGCTTGCTTTCTGCATCACCTCTTTGTAGGCATGGTGGGCTTCTGGTACATCCACACGTAGCTGTCTGTTCTGCAGGCTGAACAAGCCCTGCTCCTTGAAGCTCTCCTCAGACTAAGTGCTTCAGCCCTCAGTCAGCCTGGTGGCCCTCTGTTGATCTTACTACAGTTGACCAGTGTCTTTCTTGAGTTGGAGGGGGATCCAAAATTAGACAAGGGTTGAGCAGAGAGAGATATGTGCTTCGCTAGATCTTCTGGCCACACTCCTGATCACGTGGCCAAGAATGCTGTTGTCTTTCTTTGCTACTAAGACACAAGTCTGGTTTATATGGAGCTTAATCTCTCCCCAGAGAGTTCCCAGACTGTGTCATTGCAAGCAGTTCTAAGACTTTGCATTTCTCCTTGCTGAGTTTCATAAGGCTCCTGTCTGCCCATTCCTCCAGCCTGAATGGCAACTCTGCCCTTGAATGTGTTGATTGATCCCCCAGTCTTGGTTCCCTAAATCTGCAAAACATTGCTATGCATTCCCAATATATCCATACTTGTAATATGTATTATAATAGAAATAAACCAATACGATTTACAGTGTTTTGATAATGTATTTTTTTTATATTTTAGTTGGAACAGAAAGCTTAACAAAACTCAACAAAACCATACTGATATTTAACATACGTAAAAAATATGTGTCAAATTTGTGTGTCAAATATCTTTTATTTTGGGTAAATTTTAATTCTTACATTGTGCTGTCGATATTCAATTACATTGGGACCCTCTGCGTTAGATCCGTTGTTGAAGAAAGGTAAATACACTGCTGTCTCCTGAGTATGTTAGTACATTGGCTGTAAAATGTATGATGATGTCCATTTTACAAATGGACATGAAAGTCTAAAAAATAAGGGTTTGGTCTAAAGTCCCATGGGGCTGCAAAGTGAAGCCAAACCACAAGACCTATTCCACTGCCCGGGCATTAGATTAATCTTCTTTCTGGCAGATATTTAATTCAGAATAGATTTAGATCAGAACTTTTGTTTGAACACAATGACCACTTAATCATGCCAAAATGTTCCACTATTCCTACTTTTTCTTTCATTACGTTGTGTGCTAAAGAAATTATAATCAGCAGAACACTAGAACTATCACCTGACTCTCCTGAATCATAATGAGGTACTGTGTGGCATTTCACCGTTCCAATTCATGATTTGTGGTTAAATTTAAAATGCAGCATACTGAATTCACATTATTTTGTGTAAATATTCTCATTATAAGCCATAATTTGCTTTTGATCTGAAAAGGTCATAAACATGCCATCAGTTTTTTATAGTGATATATAACGATTAATTGGTTTTTTCTTCACTTAGAATGGGAGGTATCTGCAGTAACTGTGTGGTAATGGCTGGCAAATGTTGACTTTTATCAATCGCTTGTGTTCGCTTCACGCCTTCAGCTCCTGCATATTAGAGCAATGATTGCTGTTTCTGTTTTATTCTATGGTGGTTTAGTATTATGCTGGATATACTACTTTGCATAATGTTATCAGATTCCTACTATTAGGCCTTGGAAAATATTCAGCTCAGATTCCAAACTACTCTGAAATAATGCTAAGTTTAAATCTAATTTGCAGACAATCATTCAAGGTCTATAAATGATTGTCAACCATCAATTTCATGTATCTTTAATTCTGTTCTGAAAAACAAGTATTCAAATTTTGTTTCCTGTCCTGTCCCAAAGTCTGTTTTTCACTTTTTTTTGTTTTACTATTCCTTCTGGTTGTTTTATGATCTCACCATGAAAACAGAGTAATGACTGTGGTACAGAAGCTTTTATGAGAAAGCGTTTTAGCTTCTCATGAGCCTGAGAGGAGGAATTTGTACTTGTACTGAGTCAGAAAGTGAAAGAAGTAACAGGTCACTTGTTTCTCACATAAAATCTTGGTGATAGGGAAGGTAGTGAGGCAGCAGGAACAGAAAATAACTTTTTTTTTGTTGGTTTACATTTAATTCTTGATAATGATAAGTAAATAATGCTCGGAATTGTCCCAGATCTAAATGCATGCATTAAAATAAAGTAGAAATGCAGAACAAGGAGACTTGTTAAATATACAGGATCTTTAGGGGTATGGCAGAAGCATGGATCCTTTGTTTGGACTCGGTAAAGTTTAATTATACACCAACATTGCATATGCTGAGACCTATGAGGTCAAGCAAGAATTAGCTTGGACTAGCAAAACTAACCTACAATTTAGAGTTTTACAGTACTGCAAGCAGTGGGTATTTCACCACTTGAGCTTTCAGAGAGGAAGAACTTGTACTGTGGGTTCTTCTCTGAACTGTTACGAAAATGGAAATGCCAGATGGTGCAAAGCAGAAGCCCTTGCAGCGAGTTCCTAATGGAAAGCAGGGAAGAGTTAAGCAATGACTCTTCCCATCAGCAGGCTTGAGATTGGAATCTGAATCTCAGTGCAATGTGTGTGCCTTAAGTGATACCTCTGAGTCAAACATCTAAGTGAAGCTGTGCAACTTTTTGACCCATGTTTTTTTTTTTTTTTCTATGTGCCTCTTTGGGTTATGCGTTAGCTGTCAACCTTTTAATTTTGGTATTGTTGCTAGTACTTCATTGGAGCAATTTACAGGAACAAGGGCACTGCATAATTCGGGGTTAAGAGGTTTGACAATTAATTTGCAGTTTTACTTTGTGCCTTTACTATCCTGCTGGTGAAGTACATCCTCTGTATTTAAGGAGTTTTTCTGAAGATCATCATGTAACACGGCTTTTATTATTTGCATTATGGGATCATTCATAAACCCAAACCATAGAAGACAAATGACCATTGTGATGTCCAAGGTTGGTATCCCAAATTCGACTGAATTGTCATGTTAGCTGAATACACTGGTGCTGTCTTACAAATCCACTGCTTGGAGATTACATTACACACCTCTCAAAATATATAGAGAAGTGATGAACAATGATTTTGGTGTTATTTGAATTCTACTCATGCACAGCAGCAACTGACTGATGTGCCTTTTTTTTCTGCCATTATATATAGAAAGAGCAACACTGATTTTCTTTTTTCTCTAGACTTTTTTGAAAAACAGTTTTTGCGGTTTAAGACAGCTACTTTTATTTGAGTTTCTTTATCAGCTTCAGAATTGTGATGAAATCTTCAGGGATAGGCTGTGGACTTAATCCTACCGACACTGAATTTACTCCAGCCAAAAATTTTTTAAAATGAAAAGCCAATGCATATCTATAAAAAGTGCCTTACTGATAGTTCCTCCCTCAATTAAAAATATATTCAGGATTCCCTTCATTAGGACCCTCAATATGTTGATGATGGAGGAGCAGGTGTATTTATTACATAAGTTATAGCTGAAATTCCTAGAGTGTATTTGCTCTTGTCCAGGATTTTAGTAATATTGGACAAGCAGAGGAAGACCATTTTTTTCTGGCAGACTGCTCTTGGCATCAGTTTGTCTGGAAAAATCTTCATATGGCTCATAAAAATCCGTTTATTTCCACTATTGTCTCATTTGATAGAAAAATCCACATAATATCCTTATCCTCAAATGTTTCTTATATATCTGGATAAGAAAGTCTTATGGTTACTTATGGCTGTTGTTCATTATTTCTACCTGGACACAGAAGTCAGTTAACAAAGAACATTCACTTTTCCCATTAATTTTATTCAGAAAAAGAAACAAATTATCTTCCTTATTTACATTTATAGTTAGTTTGTGAGAGATATTGTCTTTTTTCTGAAGACGAGGGAACAGATTTGTGTCTAGATGTGTAGTTTGCCAGTATCTGCCTTTGAAGGACTATTAATTAAAATGTGGATATAGGCTTTTCTGAGCCCGTTTAAATACGCCTCAAATATTTTTTAATCTGAAGACTTACACTTTTTTGATTTTAGAACAACTGCTTACAAAATACAATTTTTGTGGTAAAAAAAATTATTTTTATATAAATTAAAAAGAAAAACAGGAGCCACCAATTTTTAAAACTTTTGTCCACCTTTGTAACCTTTGTTACCTTAGTGGTAACAAAGGGATGCATATTAGTTAAATGCATTGAGGGTTTTTTGCTATTTACTGTTCATGATGGATCTGTACATAGACATCCATTATATGCCAAGCTATTTCTGAAACAGGTGGTTGCATTTGTTGAAAAGACACATGATGCTGAGGAGCAGAAGCATGTCAAAATATCCATAAGTCAGCGGGAAATTCTTTTCTAGTTAGAGGGACTGCACAAAGCTCAACACTTCAATTGTGCCTCATTTAATTCAGGATACAAATGAGGATTTAATACTGCCTAGGACTACATGTAAAGCTTGCAGAGTCCAAGAAGAAGGACAAACAGAAAAAGAGGTTTTGTATATGTGTGAAATGGAAGCTGGGAATAGGTTTCCTAAGATTCAGAATAAAAGAAGGTGGTAACATTTGATAAAAACAAATCCTCTGTCTTAATGGTTAAACATGCTGGTTAATATTCTAACCTGAATGAAGTCAGGAATAAGCTTCCACTGACATCAGTGGAACAGGGATTTTACACTCTGGCTGAGGAAAACTGTAGGTCTTCTTTATTTATATCTTTCTTTAGAACTCTGACTCCATGGAGTTATTTGCTTTGCATTTAAGTTTGCCTACAGGAGATCTGCTTTTTACTTCAGTAGGTGAAGATCAGTCCCTTTGTGCCACTGCTTGGCATAAAGCTAGGAGGCTTCCCCTGTGTGTGTGTATGTGTGTGTAGGTGCACCTGAGAAATGGTGGATTTCCTTCTGTCTTTTGTGATTATGTGAGGGGAGATGTTTATAAATGTGCTATTTGTATTTGGGGTTTTGTTAAGGATGCAGTGTTCTGAATCAATATGTCTATTTTAGCATTAGTCACCATACTACAGATAGTACTGCCAAGTGACTACAGCCCATGACAGAGCCCAGCAGAAACCAGAACTGCTGGGAATATGTGGTGGCTGGTCTTTATGATTAAGAGCCACACGAGAAAATGACATGGGAACAAAGCCCTTTAGGTTTTGGTTAATTGCTTATATTGATAATTTTTAAGTTAATATTTGTGGAGGTTAACCCCCTGAAAATGTTGAAAGAACTGCTGGCCTCTTTCAAGGAAATATTTGTACTAATAAATTAAGAAAAAAACCAAGCACCTGATTTTTCAAACTTTCCCTGATGATGTGTCTGCTGCCTTCTTGCCCTTTCCCTTTCCTCTTCTTCCTGGCCTTTCTGTTTCACATTGACAATTTCTTTTTTAAAAAAAATAAATAGAATTCCTCATTTACCGTATTGTTTGCACATGATGCTGCCTTTCTGTTTAGGAAATACGAGACGGTATTCCACAGCTGCAAAGTTACTACTATCTTGAGGCTGGCACAGAAACAGATACAGAGCTATAGTCTGTTTAAATGGAGATTAAAATTTTATGTAGCAATTAATGGTTAACTGGGGGTAAATGATCCAAAATTACCCAGCAGGGTCTTTGTTGAACAGAAACACTGCTTAATGTCCCTTGTTTACTAACAATCTGATAATGAGTGAGAAGACATTTCTTCTTGTATACTGTCAGGTCTACACAGAAGCTAGGATGTGCTACTTTGGTGCAGTGGCAGGAAGATGAGGGGTGTTGTGGGGTGCCCTGGATGCAGATTTACTTTCTCTACTATATCATGTTAACGCTCAGGATTTATGACCACTCAGTGAAACAGTCCACCACTAGGAAGTGCTTAACCTTCCAGCTTAAGAGAGACCTGATAAAGCTGTGATAGTTGCAATATAATGCAGTCTTCATGCAAGTACTGGTTTAAAGCAAAATGTTGGGAATGGACTCCTGGTATGGGGAAAATTTTCTTTTGGCCCTCCCTCCATGCCTTTAGGTTTTGGGGTGAGTAGGAGTCCAGAGGTTTATCCTGGTGCTGCAGCCATGGGAATGGAAGAAAAGATGAGAAATGAACTGTGAAGGTGTGACAGCAGACTGCACCTCCTGGAGGTGAAAAAGAGTGAAGGGGGACATGAAGTAATGCTCTTTTAAGCAGGCTTATTAGTTTTGGATAGTTTACAATAATGGGCACTCATGACCAGGTTATTGTAGTTATCTAACTGTGCTACAATTCAGACGCCTTTTTGAGGACCTGATTTCCTGCATACCCGATGGCACTAAGTATCAGTACTGTAAATACAGGGAAAAGGTAAGTATTTCCAGTAAGTGTTCCAAGCACCTAGGTCAAATGCTTACAGTTAAAGACAGTGATGAGCTGGTTGCCATTTACTAATTCCTCTATACAGCAGGTGTAAGATAAGGTAATCTCTTAAGATTAAATACAGTCCTGTGACTGGACTTTAATGCATGAAAAAGTAGTATTTCCCCCTGCTAGTACTTTCTGCAGCGATTCCCCTAAGTTATCCACAGTAATCCGCAAAGTTATCCACAGACTTCAAGCAAACAAATGTAACAGTTAAATCATATGCTATGCATTAAATGTATAAATACCAAAAATTAAAGTCCTACGTGCAGCGTGCTTGGCAAAAAGTTTAAAGATTGTTCTGTAGGGATGTGTAGGAAGGTAAATGTCTGTCAATGCATTTTATATATGCTACCTGTGACTAATGTTTCGTAGACTTGAGAAATAGAAGTGAAAATAATCCTGGGGAGTGAAGCAAAGTGCTGCTTTGCTTTCAATACTTGCAGATCAATTGAAACATTAAAATGGGGAATATCTGATAAGCCCTTTATTTTGCATGATAATAACTTCCAGATATTTTTTTCTGTAAAAATTGGATTCATAACGTACGCAAGTATATCAAAAAAACTGGTAAAAAATTACAAATAGCCACTGATACAAAATTCAAGTGTGGGCAGATTACATTTCAAGGCGACAAGCCATTTTGCATTTGCTGGCAGGAGCTGGCATCTGTTTTTAGATGTAACATCCTCAGTATAGCTGAAGAGCCTCTCAGAAAGAATGTTGCTGGGAAGAGCTCCAAGCAAAGACAAAGCCAGGTTTGCAAGATGTGGAAGTAAGCTAGCATTAGACTTCTACCACTCAGCAAGACCTACGATGTGTGTAGTGAGCACAGTGAGGTTCAAAACTAGGTCATACTTGGCAGAAACAAGAGTCACTTGAGCTTGAGCTTGTCATGATCTTTTCCAAATGGCTCATTACTTTTGCAGCTTCCAGGTGGGCTGGATCATACTCTTTGGTCTTTATTACTGCTTCTTGGATGACTGGGATTTTCTGCTGATGTTCCTCAGCTTGACTGTGTGTGACAGTTCTGGCATTGTATTGGTGAAATCAGGAACTGGCAGAGAAGTGCCTGAGCTAAGGAATTAGAACTCATGCTATATGGTGTCTTTACTGACACCACACTGTTAAAATGCTCAGAAAGACAAGATAACACTTTCTTTTTCTTGGCCCCGTTGCCTTGATCCCGTATTCGCATGCTGAGGTGGGACTGTGAGAGCCTTGACAGCTGGCATGATGACATACACACACGCATCTCTAGAGCTTATTTTTCAAGCTAACTCCTCAAAGGGGTTGGGGATGTGAATGACAGTGTCTGCCAGGCTCCACTGTACCTGAGTCAGCACCAGCTGTCTCCAGCCAGAAAACTATCAATGATTGTTCTTCTACAGGTTTTTCAACATGCAGTATGTGGTCTTCCACCTTGTGGCTATGCCCTGGGAGAGCTAGCTCATGAAGAACCATAGTTTGGAAACAAAATTGTATTATATTTAGACTTGCTGAGCATTCAACTAGTTATAAATCTGTCTTAGTCTTTGAGAGATATTTCAGTAAGACCACTTGGAATGATCATGTTTAAATAATGCATCATTCATACAGATGCAAATGATAGGTAGAAGGTATCTTTCTAGTCTCATGGTAGTCAGCAGACAATTGCAGCAACAGCATGGTATACACAAGGTCCTCTCTGACAACTGTACACAATTGTTTCATGTGGTAATTTTTCATTATTTGAGCATGTCCAGGAAGGCATGTTCCAACCAAGGGTCAGCTGCTGGAGGCCAGGTCGTGAACAACCGAGGTTGCTTGAAATCTTTAATAACTGAGTGAAAAGAGAGCGTGGGCTGTGATATTTGAAGATCACATACATGGTAGTAGCTATTTTCTGGTTCTAGCATGACTCTCGTTCATGGGAAACCTTGTTCATTTGCCTGGGATCATAGTATTTAAAAGCAGAAGGTACTGGGAGGGTGTATTTACAATATGAGGAATGATACTGAAATTCTAGCAAGCATATCACTGATCTGTAGTCCAGGTTCTCTGCTGTAGATTTTCATGCTTATTCGGTGCATTTTCTCTTTAAGAGAAGAGCTTTCTGGTGATACCTGTTGTATCTAACTTTCATGGTCCTCAAAGTCTTGCAGAGCCCTCAACGTGGCGGATGTGAAGGCCTGTGTGACCTTGATCTTCCCTTTGATACTGTTATAAGCTTGCACAGATGCAGTTTCAGCATGTATTTTTTTTGTGGCTGGCATACACTAACCAAATACAACAGTCCTTTGAGAAATGTTGACTTTCTGTGGGTTTTTTGCAGCCATTTCTATCTCAGGAAGAAGTCTGCTTTTGTTTTTTCTTGGCCTTTGTCTAGCAGGATCCAAAAGAAGGCATGTTTCATGCAAATAAGATTCTGGTTATTACAGTAATTAATGAAGAGACTGTAACTAAAAAGCATTGATCAGTTGGTTCATTGAAATGATATGTGGCTGAGACTCCTACACTCTTAGACTTCAGTATCCAAACAGTAAAAATATGGTGCAGAATGACAGGATTTACCGAAACGAAAAAGATTTAGGTCAAGCATTTTTCATATTCTTGTGAAGCACTTGTATCTATTCTATGAAAAATAACTTGTTGAAAATAACCTCTCATTTATACCCTATAGAATGAGATGAGGGAAATTGGTTAGTTGCCGTGTGGTGGGATACTACTGAAATAAATCTACTGTATCATTTAGCCTAATTCCTTTTATTCTCAATGCATTTCCAAAGAGTACTTTTAAAAAAAATTCACTCAAAAGCATGCAAGTGATCAATGCATCTTTGATTCTAACTGCCACATAGTGAGTTAGGTAGTTATTTTTATCTAAAAGTTTTCAATCTGCCCATACAATCTAGAAAAATGGTGTTTGTGGTCAGGGAGTTTCACCTTGGAAAATAAAAAGGAGTCTACAACAATACTGTAAACATATTTGCTGAGCTGCAAGAATTCTTTCTTGGCTATAGGCTGTCCATAAAGAAAGTATCTAATTGTACTAGACACACTTTGGAAAGTTTCCAAGAGGAATAATAGATAAGTTAACGGAGCACTTTTTAATTTTGCAAAGTGCACTCTTCCTTATAATTTACTTAATATAGAAATTTAATGTACTGCAGTTTACTGAACAAATTACATTTAAAGTATTTCAGAGTTAGCTTGAAAGCTCTGCTTTGGTAGCCAGTTGGACTTTATTATTTGATTATCCAGATAAGGACAAGCAGTAACAAAGTTCTCTGTCTTAAGTGGTTCCAGGGATTATCTCTCAACCATTACCACTGTTAAATGCAGAATTTAAATTCTCAGAAAAAAAAAAAGCGATGCAGTAGTGCTTTTGTGGTTCTACCCTAGTTAATGCTTATTTTCATTTGACCTAAGTCTGGAAGGATTTCTTATTTGTTCCAGAAGTGCTTTCATAAATGAACTTCACCTTTATGAAATAAAAACCTAAATTTATAGGAAAACATAGGAATGCTAGAAATTAAGACCAGAATCAAATGTCCTTTCTGCATGTACTGCTGTCCAGCTAACTGAGGCTTTTTTCCATTTATTTGCACAAAACATCACAAAAAGCATGATTCTGGTTTAGAAATAACAGCATATTTAACTTGTCTTCAATAAACCATTGTCATAGACACATGATTCATGGTAAGTGACACTTCTGCCCTGCCCTCCTGTAGGGCAATCATGTAATTTAAAAAAACCCCACAATTTATTTTTTAAATTATGTTATGGTTTTGTTATCAGATGATGGGTCAAATGGGTGTTTGTACTTGGAATGACATAGACTGTGGCGTAAATTATCATAGGCTCCAAAGCAGCTCATTAAAAAGTTTCGTCTCTTACATGAACGGGCTGTACCTTTCTGTGTTGGAAGTAGAATTGTGTGCAAAAATCCTTACTATTGAGGTTTTTTCTGTCTTTTATATGCCCTGTGATGGGCACATAGACCACTTGGAAGAGAGACTTATTTAAACTCTGAGAAGCTAACGTGGAGGGCAGAGTTTTGAAGTGTTCTTGAAAATCCTAGTGGCTAAGAAGATGCCCTGCTGCATACTTCACTGTTTGAAGTTTCCTATGAACGGTTTCTTTATCGGGAGGAGTCACAGAAAATGCAGGTCATCAAAGAAAAGGAAGTATGCTTGAATCCTTTGGTGTCTGCTGCTGTTGTTTTCTGCAAATGGGAGTTTGAAGTTGTACAGTGGTGGCATCAACCAGGAAGAACTTCATAGCGTGTGGGAGAAGATGGCAAGAGGGCTGGATGAGGGAAGTAAATGATAGAAGATTGCAGTAGCAGGTATTAATGATACCAGAACATCGTATTAAGCATGGAATAGTTTGTAGTCAGTTTTGTAGGTGGATGTCAGATTTTGAAGTGAGGTGCCTAGGAAGTCTGAGAATCATCAAACTGAAAAATGGTTCAGGCACTCACAGCTGCGTACTTCCACCTAAAAAAGGCTACACTGCAATGGCAACTCCTCAAAATGTTGCCTGCTCTCAGAGGATCTGACTGCTATTGCTCGTAAGTTTAGTTTTGGCAGTCCACTGGTTGCTGACCAGATGATCTTGGCTTAACATGGAGGCAATTTTGATGACAGGAATGTTTCTGCAGCTCAAGTGTGGAGGGGCTGGGTAGTCCATCTCTGCACTGTGCATGTGCCCATCCAGGGAAGATACAGGCTCTACAAACAAATTTCAGTAGCCTTTCCTTCAAGTGGTGAGTCAGAAAAGTCTAGCAATCAAAGCTATTGCATGCTACTATTGTCCAGGAGAAAACAAGTGAATAAATGCCCTCCACCATTAAAAGCTGAACAATGTTACTGGCACAATATCTAGTCCTAGTCTTTGCTGCAATCCACACTGTGCTAATTGAAGATGCAGAACTCAGTTTATATTTTAGCCAGCTTTTTTCAATTTCCCTGTGAATATGTTCAGAAAAACAGCCTCAGTTCTGTGTGGCAATTGACTGTCCATTTTATCAAGCAAAGGGTAAAGAAGAATTCACTATTAGGCAACCTATTGTATTGGAGAAGAAAGGAAATGCTACCAAATTGGTCCAAGAGAGGATTTGCTACTCTTACAGCTCTTTTACCAACCAGAATAGCAAAGATGAAATTGCTAAAAATTGGACCAGGTCTTATATTTTCTGTGATGCAAAAATGTTGAATTCTTATAGTGAAATCACGTTATTTTTTGGCTGTTAAAGAGATATTGCTTGTTTATTAATAAGTATATCAAATGTACATGACCACTGAAGTAGGTTCAGCACTCAGATCTGGGCAGTGCAGGTAGATTGATGATAAGCTTCAGACTTTGAATAGCTGTTTGGTGTGGTACAGGATGGCGGAAGAACTGAATTGCCTTCATCTGGCAATAGCCTCAAGAATAATCTTAGAGAAATATTTTGTGCTTCTGCTTCTCCGAAAAATGTATATATACTGTTTGCTTTTAGCAGAAACATATAGAGGGATGTATCAGTAAATGGCTTCATGAGACTACATTCAATTGATGGATGATTTCCTCTATACAAAGATTTTTATTAACATTATGATTACTGAGAATAATTAGTCATAGAAGTCTGTGCTATCATCAAGTTGAAGAACATGACTGGATCTAATTAAAAGTAATGTGAAAAATTGGTATTGCATTTTGACTAGGATGGCAATGCAAAATCCCATGCATTTGTGAAGTATGAGCTTCAGTGACATCATGTGGTCAGGTCTCACTTTGTTTTTTGTCTGACAAAAGGCATTTTCAAAACCTAAGAATGAAGGAGTACTGCTTTATACGTGTGAAACATGAGCCTATAACCTATGGCTATTGCATGCCATGTGCAGACACCAAAGATCACACTGACAACACGGACCTTCTGGAAGCATTATGGAGGGAAGTTAGAGAAAAGCTGAAGAAACTCAGTCTCCTTCTGTCTTATAAGGTGGTTCTTGAATTCAGGGAGTAACCGAATTCCTGATATTTTTACTTCCTAATAATTCTTCAGAAACGTGATTTTATTATTGGAATACTAGAAGTAATTTCTGCCCGCAGTTGTGGATTTACTTGAAAACATAGTTAGATACAGCAAGTCGTTATTATTCATAGTCATGAAGAAGATATTTAAGGTAAAAATCATGGTTAATTTCCCTGCAATGACTAATCCTTTTATATTCCCAGAGGCCTACCACTTCTTTCATGAAATACCTGCCATGCTTTGGCTCACTCAGGATTTTCTGGCATCTTAATGAGACTATACTTGTAGTTCAAGGAAAAATAATCTTGATGATGTTGATACAATGCACGTAAAGTTGTTATACAGGGGGCCCAATAACCAAGTACAGAAATAGTTCAGATAGAATTGCTGTTCACAGCTGAAACTAAACCTTTTTATGGAGACTAGAAAGGCTTAGATCGGAGTTTTATTTTATTTATTTTTTACATGTATTTATTTTTTACCTCTAGCAAAATCTTACAAGACACAGTCTTCAGCCTGGTGGGAAGTAACAAGTAAGAGTCATGGGGAATAATCTTACAAATAAACCAGTTTGTAGATCTGGTGGGGAGACTGACTTTTTGTTTAGCAACTCATATTCCAAGATTTCATCCCTACTGAGTTTAATTCCATGGAAATTAATATATACCAGTTATAGTGATGGTGGGAGGAAGTCTTAGTGTTTGTCGCTTCTTTCAGGTATTTTTTTCTTTTCATGTGCTTGTAATTGACACAAACTATCAATTGTTTTTGTAGATGACTAATGGAAGTAATTTAGTGAAACTAGTTTTAATAGTCTTCCAAATATAATCACGCGTACATCCAAAGAAGGCTGACTTCTACCTTTAACTGTTACATTAATATATTTTTTTTTATTTAAAGAGTATAATGTTAGCATTGACAATTTGAATGAATTTTGTATCTCTTTGTGTAGGTTGCTCCTGCTGCTGGGTGTTAGCAAGTGCATCATCAATATACATTTAGAAGTTTTGAGAAATTGAATTTTTAAACATTTTGTCTCTTTTCTAAAGAACAATTGTTGCCATCAGCTATTTTTTCTCCCAGATCTCCAAGGAAAAATCAATATTTTCAACTTGTGCGTATCAAGACAGAAAGGTCTGAAAGACAGACTTAGATGTCTAGAAATACCACTCATCTCATGAGTATTTGGTATTAAAATCTACGTGAAAGTGGTGGAATGAAGGGTGAACAGATTTGAAAGCTCACAACCCAGTAAATTCTAAAAATCTGCTCTTTCTTTGTTTAGATGGAAATTTCAGAGGCTTGATAACACATCAACTGTGAGATAAGCTGGAGGTGTGAAACAGCTCAGTATATCCATCTCCTTTTCTTTTTAATTTTTTTTTTACAACTCCTCATTTTATTCAGGTGCATTTGCAGTCAGAAGCCTCTTATCAAATGGGTGCTTATAGTTGAAAATGACACACCTGCCCAGTATCTATGGTAACAAAGGCTCTCTTCAATCTCAGACTTCTTGGTGCTCTTTTCTGCCTCTTTATCCCCTGAAAGAATAGATAATAACAAGGATTTTTAACAGTTTCTTTTAATTACTGCTAACAATTTATTTGTAAATTTTCTATAATAATCTAGCATCTTGCCACTATAAGCTTTTCTGCAGTGATTACAGTGGACTGGTCTTTTGTAATGATGCAAGGTTTTAGTTTTTCTCCTTGAAAATCTGATTAAAAATGCAAGAAATTATAAAATAAACATTGTATTTTTAGAATAGAATGCTAATAAGAGTTATGTATAACATGTATAACACCTGTAACTGCATCAAAGAATTCTGCCTCTGCCCCTGACATAAGAAACTATAGGGAATTAGCTTTAATCAAAATGACAAATAAACTGTAGTCCATTTTTTATTAAGGTAGAACTGATCCAATTTACTTGCTCTTTCCTTCTGTTGAAATTGGTGAAAGGAAGCGTGTAGTATCTCACGATATCAGTTAGCTTTGGATCATTCCACAGTGATTCCACACACTATGGAAAATGATCACATCAATAACTTCATAAAATCTGTCAATTAAAAAAAAAATCAGAAACATAAGGTCTCTTTTTCCTCTTGAAACCTCTCTCACTTTTTTCAGAGTTATAAGTACAGCCAGTATTAGCTAAAGGAAAGGGCTTCAGTACCATCTGTTTTGCCTGGTTCTGAGATTCAGCAAAATCAGAAGACAGCCTGGGCATATTTTGAGTTAAAGTGGTATTGTTTGTACGTTCTTTTAAATCAAGGTGAAGAGACAAGTTCCCCTGTGGAGTTCAAGAATCACTTAGCAAACCGGATCCTTGTCAGAAAACATAACAATATTCTTTCTTTATAGTGCACTCTATGCAAGGCTGCCTTTCATAAGGCTGTACCCATGACATAAGGCTGCTATTCTTCAGTTCCTCCTGTTCTCCTATTTCTCGTTTGACAAGCACCTTCCGACAAGTGCAAAATCCTCCACTTCTAAGAACAGTCTTATTAAAATGTGATGTAGTCTTCATCTATGTCCTATTTATGAAACCTCATGGACCTAATATACTTCTCAAAGGCCCATGGATCAGATTTTGTCCCTAATAACAGCCATGTTAAGTTGTTGTAGATTTACACTCGCATAGCAGAGCAATGGTCTGGTCTGCTATATTTGTCACATAGTTCTTTAACCACTGCATCATTTTAATAAAATGCTTAGGAATGTGATGATTTATTATTTTGTTCTCTTTTCAGCTCATCAAATTTGGATACACTGTACACTGAAATTTGTGTAATTTTTTAAGGAGGGAAGAGTTCCTGAAGCAAAATTACTGAAATGCATGTTTTAATCTGAGCCTGTAAAGAGTTTTGCAAATGAAGGTGAATAACTTGGATGTACCTGTGAAAAGAAAAACCATGGAGTGATTCATAGAGTAATGTGGTCAAAGTAGCTGACTGGGACAACAAACTTTGCAGTAGTTTCTTGAACAGCTATGATCTGAGCAAGGATACATTCTGAAAGACCCAATAAGGGATGTTGTGAAATACAAAATAGTGGCTGAGAGGATTCACATCCGCAAATACCCTCTAGCCCAGAAACTTAGGTGCTCTGCTGAGAGGTAGAAGGAAAATTTGGACTCTGTTCCCTGTTTGACTTCAGAATTATGGAGATTTCCCTGAGATTTCATGAGTTCTAGGACCAAGATCTAATAGACTTTAGTTACTTAGATTTCTTAAGGGTTGAATGTGCTTGCACAGCCCTCAACTGGACCTTCTGGAGGAATCTGTGGCTGAGAGTCAACAATGGGACTTGACGTTGTGGAGGTTGTAGCACTGTCTTAGGTAATGCCTCTTCTCTCCCTGGTGAGCAATTTAGCTCACGCAGTGGCTGTTGAAGGCAGAATAGGTCAGGCAGGGGAGCATGGATATTTCACTTGCCACCTATGAGGAAATCTCTCTGTTCCTCTCTCCAGCCTGTTCTTCTTCAGGCCTGGACAACATTGGTTACCACCTGATGCTTAATGTCTGGAATTTGCTGATTTTGAATGGTTGACCTTTGTGTGAGGCTGACCTTCAGGACTGAAGATCAGAGGTAGTTTGTGCATATAGATGTATGTAAACATGCATATGTACATATATATAGAAATATGTATATATTGAGTATTTACATATTTTTATAACTATATAGAAAGACTGCATTTTATCATTATCATTTAGTTTCTACTTCTGATTATGGAATCCATGGAGGGTAGTGACAGCAGGGAGCAGAGGTCAAAAATATTAATAGGATTATTTAATGTTATAAAAGAATTATGTTTTTCAAGGTTATTCTAATATCCTAGTCAATAGTAATACCACCACAGTGTCTTCATGTAATCAAGTTATGCTTAATAAAATTTAGTGCTGAACTCTCAAAATTAAAATGAAGATGGAAAAGGAGAGGAAGATTGCAATAAAGAAAGTAAAGTTGTCATCATCATTTTATCAAATAACTTCTACTGAACAATGGTAAGGTTTCACATAGGCTCAGTGGCCTTGTGCATGGAGGTCATCCAGAAATGACACGTCCTTCCCCATCACGATTTCAATTATCTCTTTTTTTCAGTTTTCTTACTGGGCTGCCATGGGGATGGGAACACTACCATGTTCCTGGGGAGGAAATGAAGCATGGTGAGGTCTCCAGTTTTTCCCAGCTCTGAAGGGTGGGTGTAAATACTCTTTCTCGAAAAAGCTGCTCCAGAGAAATTCCTCCTTTCCTTCTTACTCTCTTTCTACAGCCAAACAAGACAGTAATCCACAAATAAATTTGTAACGAAGGCATAAGTGAGTGGGGAAGAAACTGAAGGCTGGGAGAACAAAGGAAATGATAATTTTAAAGGGAAGAGAACATGATTGCTCAGGAAATAATTAGACTTGTTACTTAATAAACGGTGTTTCCTCTATTTATTATGCAGTTATATCTTGTTTGGTGCCTATGAGGAAATAATTGATTTGACTTTTAACAGACACCTAATGAGTTACAGAATAGCTTCGAAATTGTCACACTGTGAATAGAATAGTTTTCAGAGCTGACTCATGAAATTTGTGAAGACCGGTGCAGAATTCAAAACCAAAAGTGAACTCCTCCTACGTGGAAGGTTTGTTTGGATCATTCTTCATGCTCAGCCCACTTGCAGCAACTGGATTAGGCCTCCAAGATTAAATTTTCTTCCTTAGCTTAAGGGTGCTTAAGGTACTATTGTAAGGTTCCCTTTGAAATTTCGTTTTACAAATAGGTGGATGGTGATTGACAATATCACATACTGTTGCATAGAAGAAAAGGAGGGCATTTGGGTGCACAGTAAATTTCTGATGGATACACTCGGAGCCAAGGATTTAAGCTTCACTATATAAATTTATTTGGGATTATTAACATATTAATAGCACATAGTTTGTTCTTTTTTGATTGCATGGAGACTGCAACATGCAGAGAGTACTTTTGCTGCATTTCTACTCCACTTTCAGCCTTTTTACTTTTAAACAGGAGGGGCAAAATATCTCAAGGACTTAAAACTCACTAGGGAAAAATGTGAATGTGGTCAGTTACCAGGCTGCAAGTAAAAGCTGATTCGCTTAAAGTAAAAGAAGACAATCTTTTCTCCCTAACTCCAAACATAAGGGAAAAACTGGATAAACAGTCTTTTGATCAAGACTTCAAGGCTGATTTGAAAATGATAGACTGTAAATTTTGAGAAGCATCTGTAAGGACTGAGGTTGCTTTTGCAGCATGCGATAAGAGCCTCTGTGTTGAATAGATAAATGAGAAAATGACTTTGTTCTGTCGTTGTCCACTACTAATACATTGCACATGATTTTGTAGAGGTTACACATAAATATAAACTTTTAACCACAAGAACAGATTTTGCCAGTAATGGGAAATATCTTTCTAATGGAACTAATAGTTTGAAATGGGGGGTTTTCTTGTTCACTCTGTTTTAAAGGAAGCCAAGGGATACAGCACATTGAAGAGACTGACTGAAGGAACAAGTGTTTTCAGAATGCGTATACCATATGGCATTATACCGTAAACGCCATTTTTACTCTTACTGTGATTTATTACATTTAATTCTGTAGCATTCAAGGAGCTGAAGACCATTGTGCCAAACACTGCTCAGACTCACAAGCATTATTTACGTAGGCTGGGGACAATTCATGTCTGTTAGTCTCCAGCGATCAAAGGTGTATCCAGTGAGTGGGAACAAATCCAGACAGCAGGAAGGGAACACACATGTGCAGCAGTGGAGCACATTCAACATTTGCAACAACTGGCTTAGGAACTTCTCTATCATTTGAATCCTTTAATCAGCCTGATATCTTTTGCAAAATTATGTCATTCCATCAAAAATTTTAGTTTTGATCATAGTCATAAGGTAATAGATTGTGCACTGTAGAGGTCTAGGTAATATTTTTCAATGCAAACCCAAAACATATAATTTCTACTGTGTTTGCAGACTGAATGTATCACTTAATCACCATTCTTCAACTATTCTTTTTTTCAGAATAACTAGAATTTTCTTTTGGGTAAGATGAGGGCCAGAAATGAACACAGTAGTCCAGCTGGTGGGTTACAGATAACACGATCATAAAAATTAAAGTTATACTTCAGGTAATTAGGAAGTTGGCTTATTCTATCATTAATTGTGCAGCTGTTGAATTTAAATATAATCTGATCTAAAGTGTTAAAGTTTACTCCAAGCTCAACGCTACTGTTTCCTTGCAGTCTGCAGCATTTTGTCAGGGAAATATAAAATCTGGTAATAAAAGAAAACCACTATTTTTTGTTTGCAAAATTACATGTTATGCCTATCTGTAATTTTTTTTAAGAAAAGGAACCTGAAGTAATGCAATTATTTCTACTGGGAAAACCCCTCAGGAGCAAGCTGCACGCAGTAATTATGAATTTAGACTGAGCTGACATCTTTACTAAGTTCTGCATTATCTTACCCTATATTAAGTATGTTCAGTTTTTGTAGTGGGTGTTTCAAATGTCTTCTCTTAATTATCACTGTATAACTGAAGAAAAGTAAAAATTCACAGCCCCATGAATGCGAAGATTATTTTGATTTCGTTTGTTTTGATATTGTTTTTCACATATAAATCATATAGACACATCCACAACTGAAATGTGGATAAGCCTCCCGGTGTTATCTTAATTCTTAATTGCAGGCTCTCATTTTCTGAGGCATGTGTTGACTTGGTCCTTTCCTTATCATGCCCTCCTCTGTTGTTTACTTGCTGTTTACTGGCAAAGCTGCTTACATTTTAAACCTATCGAGGCAGAGGCACACTTTAAAAATGCATGTTAGATTTGTTTTAATTCAGAAACCATTTTCTTTCGCAGAACACGTAGCCTTACTCAGTTTTGGGTTTTTTTCCCTTTTTCACACTACAGTGATAGAAATGCCTCCTCCCGATAACAGAAGGAGGCAGGTGTTACTGAGAATAATATCTCTGAAAAAGTGGAGCCTGTATTAAAAATACTTTCAGATAAATGTCAGTCTTTATACTTTCTGATATTAGCACACATTTTGACTTTTTCCAGTTCTTCTACTTGAGTATCTGTAGTGTGAGGGGGCTTTTTGAATTGAGGCAGTGGGATACAAACCAGAACTGCTCCTGCTCTTATGCTACTAGTCCTGAAGTCCTAGACTGAGAGAGTCTTGCTGGACTTCGGATATAAGCACCAGATTTTTCATCTGGCTACCATACTTATTAGGAATAAAATCCTGTTGCGCTGCCTGTGGTTGAATGTTCTTTCACCTTAGCACTTAGTAGTTATTCAGAACTTTCCACTTAATCATCACACAACGTTGTAAGCCTCTACACTTACGAATATATTTCCAACTTTATGTAGTAAATACGTTTTTTTCCACTGGTGGAAAATGGAAAAACTGAAAAACAGAGTGGTTAAAGCAGGAAGGAGTAATGGGAGCAATAGGAGAAAGCTGATGCATTGGCAATGAAGCTGCTTTTCCCTCTTTTTTGATTTTCTTTCCTGTTTATTCATTATCAGAGATAAGATTAATTACATTCATAAATGGTGTTTCATTTGCTGATCACAGCATTTTACAGGTATTAATTAGTTAAAACTTATAACAACAACCTAAGAAGACAGGTTAGTGCTAGTATTTTTATACATACAGATGAAAATTGAGGTTTTAGAGATACACCATGAGGTTTCAAAATACATCAGTGTCAGAATCAGGGCTAAAAGATGCGACTGAACGCTACTCCTTTAATAGTGCCTAGTGACAAATCAGCCTCAGCTCTGTGTTAGAAATTTGAGAAAACATTTTTCCTGCCATAGTATCTTGATTAATCGACTCTTGCTTGGCAGTGCATGTGGTAGCAGTGTTTCAGAGTCCCAGTATCCTGTGTTGTGAACCTTTTAAAGGTCATCTTCATTTTGCACAACTGTCATATCCTGTCATAGTTCTTCCATGACTAAGTAGAATGTATATCTGGCATCTAGTTGAAATGTGCCAAATAACTTGAGGAAACGTTATATACAGGTGGATGAAAAACTAGAAGTTTTACCTTGTAGGTAGTACTGAAGAGAATCTTCCACCTGTGATAAATCCGTGTCTAGATTATTTATGTTGCAGTTAGCTGTGCATCCAGGCAGAGACAAATTAATAGAAGAGAACCTGAAAGTTTTGGAAAACAAACAGGAGGTAAAAGTATTTAGAAATACAGAAGCTGTTCCACTATAACGGTAATTTTAAACAATTCAGTCCTGGTAATCAAAAATATCCCAAGAACAGAAAACAAATTCAGAAGACTCCAGACCTAAAGAAGCAGCAGGAAACTCCAAAGGCTTAAAAGGACCACCTTCCCCAAATGTTTCTGATGAAGTTTCTTGGTAAATCTATAGTAAATTATGCATTTTTCTGAAATTTATTTCAACTCATAGAACATGACGAAGAGTCAAATTAGAACCGTACAATGTGATGACTAAAAATATGCTGTTAGAGGGTAAATAGAAATTTCAGAAATATAAATAGGATTACAGTGCTTTCAGTTTTTAAGGCATATACCTGTGAAATAGATACTAAATTCGGAGATCCAGTCTTCCTGATTTCACAAACACTTAGAAACATTATATTGCATGCTTCTATGTATCTGCTAGGCCAGCTACAGCAAATAAATAATGAAGAATTTTGGGATATTGAATAGTGTGAATTTTCTTGCTTCTCCTAGCATTTGCAAAGTCATTTAGTGTATATTTTTCTGTAGTTTTCTTACATAGAAACTCCCACATTATTTACAATTACTTGTATCTGCCCTTCCCCCCCCCCCCCCCCCCCCCCCCCTTTTGATTTGTGAAGCTTTTAGGAAAGAAAAAAAATAAGTTTACAGACTAGTTCATGGATAATAACATTTTTATTCCCCTAGTAACATCTTTTTCATGAAGTTATTTTTTTATATATTTATATTTCTAATTAACCTAGGTAAAAAATTAAACCAGCATTTCCTTTATGGATAGAAATAATGGACTGATATACTTAATTTTCTGTGTTCAGATACATTCTTTCCCTACGCTCTTCTTTGTGAGTATTGTTGTGGTCACTCCACATGATTTGCATTGTGAAGACTACAGTTTAAAACTGATCTAATGTAACATAATCCCATTTCAATTGCATGTGTTTTCATTATCTGATACTTTTTATGTGCTCTCCAGAAGGCCAGTTTTGTCTGAAATTTCAGCTTTATTTTAAAGTTTGTATGACAAAGAGAGACTGTCCCAGCAGCAACTGGATGGTTAAATAATGAATTAACAAGAGTCAACAAAGAGCACAAAAAGGTCGCTTTATGATGCTGAGTGCAGGCAGAAATCTGTAGGCAGAAATCTCAATGTAAAGCTGGGTTCCAGCTCTGTTCCTTTTGGACCACAGGCCGTGCGCTGCCTCACTTCTCTTGTCCAGACAGAGCTTTACCTGGGTTTATTCAAAGAGCTTTTCTTCTGGCCTCCTGGTACTTACAGCAACGATACTCCTGAGCCTGCAGCCGTACAGAATCTGTAATAAAAAGAATGAGATACTAGGTATGGGCCTGGGAATTTCCCATACTCTAAACTGTACAGGCAGGTAGGTGTAAACCCTGGAGAAAACACTTGTGGAAGCTTCTGCAAATGAATTCTACAGGCTTTGTGCCGCTGTACTTAAAATGCCTTACTGCTGGGAATAACGCTGGAACTGGTATTTTCACCCAGACCAAAGGCCACTGTTTGAAGTGTCATAGTACATCCTTTTTCTTAGCAGCACCTCAAATTGTTTATATTGAACTGAATTTAGTAGTTTGTTGTCATGCTGCTGCAGATTTGCCAAAATTTTCATTAAAAATGTATTAACGTTGCTGGGGTTGAGGAAATTTTGGAGGAGCTGTATTTTTCGTGGCTTGAAAGATGTAAGGGTTTTTTTTTGACTGTGATGTAAATTTAGTGTTTATGCTAAAATTATCAACAGTGAAATAGTTAATAACATCAGTAAGATAAAAAGTGCAGTTCACGCAGCTTAGTTATCACCTCCACCTGTCTGTAGACCTGGGAGGATATAACAGTGTATTGGAACAAATTATCTTCATATCTTTAAAAGGCATAAAGGTGGAATATTTCACTGTGGTCGTGCTGATTATTTGCAAAGGGGAAGAATCATGAAGCATTTAAGTACCAAGGCTAGGGCAAGAACAACAGACTGAATTAACTGGAATAAAAATGAGAATGTAACACAGAGGCACCTGTAATTACATGTCCTTTCATGTGTTTCCCTTCTGGATAGCTTTGGGAGAGTATGTTTTAAGTAATTTAGGAATGTGTTGAAGTCCTGCCTTTTTGGAATAAAAGTTTTGCAGCACTTCATACAGTGCTGGACCCCTCACCATGGGACTCCCATTCACATCTTTACATTGTTTTACAGATATGACTAAACCTATTTTTATTGTTAATTAGCTTTTAAGCTTTTGTGGCAGGAACCAACTCATTTCTATGTCTCTGTGCAATGCTTAGCCCTCTGGGATCATTGCTTATTATTCCTATCAGAGTCAGCTTATGCCTTCTCAGCAGCATAGGCAAAATTGAATTTTATTGCCCCTGAAGAGGTGGCAGGGTTGGGTAAGTTTTTTCAAGGGGATATGGTGTAGGGGACATGGAGGGCTTTCAGTGTTGGGAGGGTCAATATGATTGAAATGATTGTGAGATAATGGGGATGCTGGCGAAAAAGACTGGGTTATTTTCCCTACTTCTTTTCCAGCTGCCCTTCAACTTGCACTCTCCTGCTGAAAAGCAAGGGCCTTGCCTGATGGCCATCTTATAGAGGTAATCTGAGACCACAGATCTGGTAAGGATCGAAGCAACCAATGGGATGTGAGCCACAGAACTGATGCTATCTAAGCACAGGAGTGCATGCGAAGCACAGATGTGGCACTCAACAACAGTGGCACAAAAATACGTAAAACCTGCATAAGGGTCATTGTAGTGTTTTTCCTAAGCCTTTTGTTTGGGCATCTTTAGTTTTGCACAAACCAGCTCTGCAAGCAGCACACACACACAGCCTAAAAGGATAAAGTAACTGTTTATTGCTCAGCACGGCCAAAAAATAACTAGGATTTAATGAGCTGTAAGGATAACCATTAGCATGCTCACAACCTAGAAGGGTCTTTGCTGGCCAACAAAATCTCTGCTAAAGCCAGCAAAAGCCTCTGTGGCTTCTTGGAGGTAGCACTTGGTGTTGCTGAGTTGCTGTCTTTCACCTGCCCCAATGCAGGCATGGATGGACACACCACCAGTAACTGGGCAGCTCTGGGCTTACCTAGTGATTGCAGTGCTCCTGACTAAACCCTCTGTTCTCTTTTGTTTGTTTTACTTTGTTAGTGTCCGTCTCTCTGCAGTTTTATCTTTCTTACAGCTCTGTCTCATGATTGTAACAATTTCCTGAGAAACTGCATGGCAATAGGGGCTGCTGCTGAGAGAAGTTAAGATATGGATGTTACCTGAGCCTGGCTGGTCTCTAGGTATGGGCTGCATCACCTCATCACAGAGTCGCAGAAAAGTGTTGTGTGGGTCAACAAGCAGTGGAGTGAGATGAATGTGGAGGAGGAATAGGAAATGGACACTGTAACATGAACTTAAGTCATGCTTTGCAAACATACCAGAGGGCCCAGCAAGTGTGACATCTCATCCTACTTGCTTAAGACCTTGTCATGCTCCTCAGTAGTTTAATGGCAAGCAGGCACTGTGAGATGAAAGCCAAAGCAGAAACAGTGCAGATCATAAATACAGTTCCAGATGCGCTTTCAAAACCAGAATGCCTTCAATATTTTTTTTTTTTTTGCTAAGAAATATAAAAGTATGACAAACGATAAGGTGACTGCAGCAAAATGCATTATCCATAGTCATTCAGAGAGGTCACTTGATTGTGAAAGAAAATAACGTCTTTCGAGATTCAAACTAGATAAAATAATACATCTGGATAGGAAACCTTTGTTGCCAATAATGTGCTAGCTCTTTTCTTCAGTTGGGGAAAAATAATTAAAAGCTTGGTTGAAAAGGTATATTTTTGTGGCTACTGATATTTCAAAACAATATAAAATGTTTTAAATAATTTTTCATCCCTACATAGTTTTTTGGTTGCTTTCAAGAAGAAAATGAAAGTATCTCAGAATTATCTGGCAATATAAAAAGTAGAGCGTGACCAAATGTTTTGAACTTTGAGAGTGTTACCCTTTGTTGATTATAAAACTATTATTAGCTTACAGAGGCACCGGACTGACTGAAGACTAAGAGAAAATAAAAATTTGCTTTCAGTTACTGTCCTTTTCATAATATTCAGCACAATATAGCAAAATACTAATTTCTTATAGGCCTGAAACAGGAGTCATGATCATGTTTTCTTGCAATATTACAGATATCTCAGTGGGCCAGCCTTTGAAACATGAAAATGACGAGACACGTCCATTGTATGATTATCTTTATTCTGTAGTAGAAACGATCTTAAAACATGTTCCACCTGTGAAGTTTTTTGTTGTAGGTCAAGTGAAGACTGCCTAATTTTAATCTTAAAATTCTTTGAGAATAAAAAAGATGAGCATTATTCAGACTTGGTTAAATGTTAGGTTTCTGTCACAATGTTTCAAAACGTTTTCTATTTCTGATGCTGCCTAAAATCTGATCATTGCTCAACTTTGATGTAATGCCTTAATTGAAAGATAAGTTACAACAACATATTTACAACAAGTTTTTCTGTCATAAGCATTCCTCATTTGAAAACAAACCCTGATAGCATGGAAAGGAAAGAAAGGGGTTGTATTCAGGAACAAGCATTTGATTTCAGAAAAGAACATTACCCTGGAACGTGTATTTCCATGCATACTTTTGGACTTTTCAACTAAGAAATTATCAACCTTGAAACACCCTTTTTCCTCCAGTTTCTTAAAGTTTGTAGAATTTATGTCTGTTTTTGTCTTCAAATGCGTCAAGAGAAGGAAAGTTCATTCAGTAATGCGTACAAATGGCATTATGGATTTATTCAAATGAAGGATGGATTAGCAAGTTTTAAAAAATGATCATAAATCTGATTTAAAGAACATATTCAAATTTAGGGTGACTAAATTCAATACGTGATAGTAGAAATGCACAACTTAGAGAAAAACTTGACATGCTAATTAAAATGCTGTTTACCTGAATTATTAGGTGTTACCAGGTTTTCTTCTTGGGTCTCACCCAGGTTGCTACCCAACAGGGTGGATCTTACCTCCCCACACGTAGACACCTTACAAGTTCTGTGTACCCAAAACTGTGACCTCCATTTGTACTTACGTGGTGTGGCTCTTCTGTATAGATAGTAATAATTATTTTAGTTGTCACTTCTTATTTGTTTATGAACATGAGTCAACAAGTCCAAAGCAATGTACTTATGCAAAATGGTGCCAAAGAATAACTGAAAGAAGGTAGAATGGTTCTGTAGAACAACACAGCTTCCAAGATGTTATAATTAACTTTGACATGCTAATAGTTATTTAATATAGAAAATGTTCTCTTTCTGATATAAAAAATAATTTGGAGAGGGGTGGAGAATGACGGAGAAAACTTGACCTTTTCTGAAGGCACCCACTCTCTTCTTGCAAATTTGAAGCTACAGTAAGTTGCAAATGTTTCCTGTTTCATAAAGGGAACTTGTGAGGGGGAAGCATTAACTTCTACCTAGTGTAAGGAGTATGAATGCTACATAGAATATAATCAAGAAAACTCCTGGTAAATGTGAGATTTTTGTCTGGCTGCAGCATATTAATGGGTTAGAGTGAAAATATGCTGTACTTGAGATTTTAAGGAAATTTTGCTTAATTTGGCTTTATCCGAATTTCATATGGTTTTCCTGAAAGACTGTTAACAGAGTGTTTTGTGCATAAATGCTTTGTGGAGTGGTAAGGGTTTTGGTTTTTGGAGTACCTTGTAAACTCAGTCTTGTTGCAGATTTTAATTATCAGCATTTAATTGATTACATTTGTGATGGATAATGTGCATTTTTTTCTCTCCTCTCTCAATATTTTTATACAAGATAGACAGATATCCATATATAAGAACTGTTTTCAGATGTGAATTTTTAAGAAAAGACAATAAAAATTCTGCATCCCTACAAGCTGGAACATAATAATACAAGAATGACGTTATATAGTGATGTAAAGGGTTTATGCAACACTTATTTAAACACATATGTGCATCTTACTCTTGGTATAAGAAAAATTAATGCATTGGAAGCAAATAAATATTTAATTAAATATGGTCAGACTTCTCTGTTGAGAAGGTGATTCTCTTGATAGTGGGATTTAAACTCTTATCTCTGCTCTGTGACTTTGGACATAGCCTTCTAGTTGGCAGCAAATGAGAAATTGAAGAGTAAACAGCTACAAGCAGGCAAATATTGGAGACAAACCCGATTGTTCTGCATAAAAGCTTCTGAGATATGATTAAAATTGAAACCTGAAAGGAGATAAAACAAATAGGTCTAAGCTAAGTCCAAAAGGTAAAGCACAAGAGGTTTATTTATTTTTAGGTAATGAGATTACTGTTTAAATTGCATTTCATCTCATTATGGGACTGTTAACGTCTGTTACCTATTTTTCTGACATTAAGTTACCATGTATTGCAGATTCCAGCTAATGACTTTTTGAGGGAGATATTTAGGACATTTCCTAGGAGAGGTTGTATGCATTTTTCTACTGCAGGAAAAGATTGAATTTTTTTTTAACATATCACTGGGTTAATTTATCTGATTAAAGATTAATTATAATAATACAGTCCCAATGATTAGCTACCTTCAATGTAAAACTTGACTTCATATATTGCAGATCTCTAGATTAAATAGCGTGATAGTCTTGACCTAGTATTGACCTGATGTATGGAAAGCACTTTTTTTGACCAGAATGGGGGTAATTTATTTAGGACCAAGTTCTGAAACCTTGGTTCATGCTGCGTAGCATCCTTTTCAGTCAAATTTTTCTATAAATTGAATATTACTGTTGATGTACAAAAATATTATTTACTATTAAAGTGGTCGAAACCCTGTACTCAAAGGTTGTGTTGAAGATTGAAGAGCGTGTTTTGCTTTCAAATGAAAGCTGCAGGTTTTTTTTTTAAAAAAATGTAAGAGAAATAATATTTTATACATTGAAGTTCATAAAAATTAAACTGACCTTTTGATATTTTTTATGGGAGTGAACCATGCAGCTTAAACACTTATTAATGCCTTTGTAAGTGATATGACAGAGTTCTGTCAAAACAGGTTGAAGTGTGAAAGTAAATTAATGTTTATACCAGCTGAAACCATTCTTGGTTTCCTGATGAATTCCTCAGTACAGTGGACAGCTTGCTTTTCATATAAATAAAAATACATATCAAATGGTAGGACTTTCAAAATATTCTGACAAATCCAGTAGCTGTAGCAAAATGTCATGCAAGGCACTGTGCTGAATTTCAACATCATAGCCCAGATTTTGTTTTTCTAGAAGGTAGGAGTCTATTTTTCTGTAGTTTATTTGTTTTCCTTTGGATTTACTCATAGATAATTGTTCCATAATAAAATGATTATCCATTAGTAAGGCTGAGGGAAACAAGAGAATGCTGAGACAATTGCAAATTAGTTAATTTGTTCACCCCAGCAAAATCTGTATTAAATGTCTAGTGAGTTAAACACTTTCTGTTTAAAAGAAACAACACAATTACTTGACATAAGAAGTGCATTTAAAGGAAAAAAGGTCAAGGAGGAAATCTCTAGGTTGATATGACCCCATTTAAATGCATTCACTTTCATCTTTTGTAAATACTAAACCACAATAAATTGCAAATATTTCCTGCTTCATAATAGCAACTTGTGAAGGAGAAACATTTATTTCTACCTCATGTATATATAGGATGATCAAGAAAAACTCCTGTTAAATGTAAGCCATTTGTCTGGCCAGGATGTATTAGTGGGTTAGAGGAAAAATGTTTATGTTATATTTAAGGTTTTTGGAAAGTTGAGTTGTTTTGATTTTGTTTGAATTTAAGGTAATGGCAATGATGATATCTGATACCTGTTTCTTTGGGGGTACTAAAGCTATAGTATTCAGGATTGGCTGTGGTGTCTGAGATGGAATAGACTTTCATTTGGCTGGGTATACACAGCCCTGTGTACCAAGCTGAGCAGTTATCATGTCTGATTGAAAATAACAGCTATGTGACTGAGAGTAATGGAGACTAATTAATGTTGTGTTATTGTTAGAGAACTGTTTGTGATAAATTTTGCAGTTATTTTGAATACAACAGAAATATGAAAGACTGGAATATAATTGGCATGTGGCTGAAGGATGTCCCCATTTATTTTCTTTCACTATTACATTTTTGCCCCCTAAATTTTTGGACTTTGTGAGTTTTTTTGGTGGTTTGTTTTTTTTTCTTTCAGACTAGATATTTTTTCTTATACATAGTTTTAGTAAATGATTTAAATACTTGACATCAAATTTTGTCAATGTCTATATGGTTTTAATGCTGCTTTCAGTAAGATTTTCCCCTATATATACAAGGGCTGCAACTGGCTAGCAAAACAAGATTTGTTCAAGTAAAGATTTCAACCTGGAACAATAATGCAGATTGAACATCTTCACCGACAAAATCCCATTTAATATCCTTAAATTATTCTCTTATGTCAGCTTTGATTCTTGTACAAGTACTCTACAGTTTGAAACATTGGTATAGTAATAATATGTTATATTCATAAAGTATTAGACATTTTCAGTAATTAGTTCAATTTGTAATTTAAAATATTAAGAGAGAAAAACAGTGGGGTTTTTGAGCAAATTGTATGTAAAGGATGACTGCAGCAATATTAGTGAAAGGCAGGAAACTATATCATTGCTAATCAATCTAGAGAGCTCTGTCTCTTACAGATGTCAATACAAAGTTAAGTGCTAAAATAATTGTAGTGTAGGCTTTCTCATAATTACTGTTGTTCATTTGGTGTGTTGTGCAAAAAAAGAAAAGAGGAATTTGCTTTGCAGTCAGCAGCTACAAATCTCTAAGGAGAAGGAAAGAAGATAGCAGAAGGCTGATAGTCATCCATCATTCCTGACAATTTCACAGCCTAGAATAACTTGACAGAGACCCAGAACAAAATGTTGTTGAGAATTGAATGCTGCTAAGCTGAGTGAATTGACTTTCTGATGTCAAAGCAGGACCTGCTTCAAGTGGCTGATGGTTTTCCTTTTCTGATTTAAGAAGCACTCGTGTTTAAACTGCCTTGTGGTATGAATGCTCTGAGCGGATTTGGAAACTGGGAACTGTTTTAAAACTTTCTCTAGATCTTTTTAAAGACTTTTGTAAGATGATTCTGGTCAGGAAATGTGTGGGTTTGTATCACACCTACTATTAAAGATTTTCACATCCTCTTGCTCCAGACAGTCAGAAGCAGGCATAAGGAATCAGAATTGTTCCTAATGTGTCTTGAAACAAGAGATTTTTCCTGGCTCATACCATCTCAATTTGGTTTTGGGGCTGTGCTAGCCACTCTCACTAGGCTTGGAAAGGTGGGCTCAGTTTGTTTCTGTGCAGAACATGGGAATGAACTGACTACATTTAAATCCTTATTTTTAAATTAAATTAAATTTAAATTTTAAATTAAATTTAAATTTCTGCATTGTGTTTAGAGTCGGTGTAGAATCTCTTTATAGCAACATTAGAATGATGTAAGTTGTTACGTAAGTTTTATTTAAGTAATATTTGTATACAAAGAAGATAATTTTCCAGCTATTTATTTAGGAAAAACCCCATGATATTGGAAATGTTCCTAAATTATTATGATTAGACATTTATTTACCAATAAATAGTGCCAGTTTTATCTCCTATTCAAAACCTTCTAAATAGCTTACAAGCATCAAGATGCATGAAGAGTGCAAACTGCAGGATTTAAATGGAAAGAACTCTTATTTTGCAAGAAACGTTATATCTCAGATGTGTAAAAGAAAAGGAATTTAAATAGGACATGTGGGCTAAGCATGCCATTACTGATCAATAATGCAAAAGGTTTAGGAGGTTTATTTGTAAACCTAACAGCAGATTTAGTCAGAATGGGACCTTGTCCTGTACATGCAGGTATTTAAAGGTTAGGTACAAGGAGTTTCATTAGTCTGGCAAATCCTTTGCTGTCATTCCCAGATCTCTTTGAATTGTTTCCAAATGTATTCCTACATTTCTGTTGTGCTTTTTTTTATATTTTTTATTAATGGATGTATTATTAGTACAGTGCTTCATTGCTAATTTAACTCCACTATAAACTGCCATAAAGAATACAAATATTCAAAATGTCTTGATTCTCAGTAATGATATTATAGCAACTGTCTATATATTAATGTAGTTGTAGCCAGTATAAAAGATTATGGTATCAAGTCTGCTAGTCTACAACATTTTATATCTTTTTCCAGTTTGCTTAAGAAAGTAACGTATGCTGCCTAATAGTCTGAGGCATGGATCTATTATTTTATAGCATCCACTGCAACCTTAAAGCAACACTGAGACATATAAAACTTAAAACTGGCAAGCCACTTTTGTTGTGTCTTGGTGCTCTTTTTTAAAAAAAAACCAAACACCAGCCTAGTGTGTTCCCTTCCCTTTCACTCCTGTCACCCTTTCCGTCCCCTCATTGCAAGAAACATAAAAACCTTAGGTTTTACGAAGAGTTAAAGAATAATGCATTAACAAAGGGAAAAGCTAGACGTGCTCCCATTTGAAACTTAGGACAATTGTATTCTGCATTTGTCTAGAGGTCTTACCTAATCGATATAGTCTATCCAAGAAGAGGACTCTAGGGATAAAAATAACTGTCATTGTCACATACTCATCAAAAGTGATGTCTTCAAATGACGTAAAATATTTTGGCTCTCAATTATTATGTTCTTTTTTCCATAAATCAGGTATTAGAGCTTCTATGAAGTTCTTATATTTACTGACAGTTATATTGTAACTAGTTACATGCATGTCTGTGATGTAGAAACATGCAGGAATTCTTTTTTACAGGGAGTAAATGTTTAAAATAATGGATATATTTGAATTTTTATATGCATATCCAAAGAGAGTATTTGAGGTTTTAAAAATTCATTGTTTTCATATAATTTTTACTTTTAGCTTGTGAACCAGAAGTTTGTTTGCAGATTGTAGAGTTTCTGCAAATGCTTTTCAAGTGATCTGAAGTTGTCATCTGTCTGACAAAGATATTTTGTTTGAGATATTCATCATTTGTGACATTTGTGTTTTGTTTACACAGCTTTGGTAATTCACTTCTGGGACTAAAACTTGCTTTTGAGTTTTAGGCACACTGCAGGATGCCAAAAAAGCACCACATTCTCGTGTGGTTGAACAATTTTGGGCCATCAAGACATCAAAACCTGACAGAATCAAACCTGAGATCTGCCATTATAAATGAAATACTGACAATTCTTATTGTGAGAGGTCATCCCAGGGGTAAAAGAAGCAAAGAAAACTAAATTGCCCTGATTTTTCGAAAGAAATCTGTATAAAGAATGTTACATGTCTTTGGGAAATGTATGTATATATCACAGTATCACAGTATCATAAGGTTGGAAAAGACCTTTGAGATCATTGAGTCCAACCTATGACCCAACACCTACACCTACTCCTACTTGTCAACTACACCATGGCACTAAGAGCCTCATCCAATCTCCCTTTAAACACCTCCAGGGACGGTGACTTCACCACCCCTCCGGGCAGCGCATTCCAATGGCCAATAAATCTTTCAGTGAAGAATTTTTTCCTAATGTCAAGCCTAAACGTCTCCTGACGAAGCTTGAGACCGTGTCCTCTTGTTCTGTCACCGGTCACCTGAGAGAAGAGACCAACCCCTGCCTGACTACAACCTCCTTTTAGGCAGTTGTAGAGAGCATTAAGGTCTCCCCTGAGCCTCCTCTTCTCGAGGCTGAACAACCCCAGCTCCCTCAGTCGCTCCTCATAGGGCTTGTGCTCCAGCCCCTTCACCATCCTCGTCGCTCTCCTCTGGATACACTCCAGCATCTCAACATCTTTCTCAAACTGAGGGGCCCAGAACTGGACACAGCACTCGAGGTGCGGCCTGACCAGTGCTGAGTATAAGGGGATGATGACCTCCCTAATCCTGTATATAATACAATGAAGTCTGCCATAACATGTGCTGGTGCTGAAATAACTGTTTTACCTCACTTTGTCATCTATGAAAGTTAAAATAAATCCAGTTTGGGTTAGAAATACCAAATTCTTGGGGCAGACCTGCCCTGGCTTTGATCTGTGATTTAGTCTGCTAGCCTTGTATTTAAATACTGAAATTTATGAAACACAAAGAAAATATTTTTATAAGCATTGAATCAGATCTTTTAAATTTACCAGGCTCTTTCTCAGGTTTATCATTCATGAAGATATAAACGGTAATTTTACATAAGTCTTCTCAGCAAAAAGAAGTAACTACAGTAATTCAACATAGTTACCAGTGGTTATGTTTTTAATAAGAGACTTTTCAATTTCCCAGTTGCATTTTAGCAGAGTTTTAAAATAATAAGCCCTGTGATTAAAAATCTGAAAGTGTTTACAGAAATCTTCATATATGTTTGTATCTGAATGTCTTTCAATTTTTCTGCTTGTTTGCTGATGAAAAGGATATAATGCAAAACTACTGTAATTGTCACGTTAAAACTTAGCAATAAGATGATCCAAGAACAATGTTATTTCAAAACGATCTATAAGAATTGTTCAATAAAGAAAATGTTTTTTATATGTATAATTCAGTTTTATCTTTATTGATTTGTTCATATTTTTAATAGGTTTTAGAATTGTCAGTGTTCTAGTAAAATATCATGTAATCTGGTTTATGGTTAGTGTAATAGAGTTATAAACCTGGACAAAATTTTAATCTATCCTGCATGATTTTCTTTTTTCTTTTTTTTTCCTATAGAAATGCTTTATTCAGTCAATTGCTTTAGGAAAGAGTCTTAAAACATGAGGAATGATATGAGAAGAGGAATTGTTTTCTCCAAACAAGAGTACCTAACTGACATACATTTTTGGAAGATGGGCATTTTTTAGTAGGGAAAAATCTTCCTGATCACATTTTTATGTCAGTGTTTCATAAAAGTTGCCATGGTGTAGTCAAATAAACTTAAAATACTATTGAACTGCCTTTATACACAAAGAAAGCACAAAAGCCGCTTGATGTGAATGAATTATTTATCTACACATATTGATCAGAATTTGTGGTGTGAGCAGGTTTTGCGTGTTGTGCTGTAGTTGTCGCTCGAGGAAAGAAGGTCTCCGTTTTGGGGAGTCTTTGGTGGGAAAGTTTGAAATTGGTGCAGACACAGAGAGTGAATGACTCAGCTTTCCTGCTCCGAGGATTGTGACAGCTGGGGTGAGAGTGTACTGTTTAGACTGCTTTGATTTATGCTGAGGAAACCCCCAGTGATCAAGAACTAGGGCAGTGCTAAGCCATGTATTTTACCTTCTTGAGAAACTTTGTGTGCTCCTTTCGCAGCTGACACTCCAAATCACCATTTTATTTTCACAGTCACATTTACAACTTAAGACTTAATTCCTGGCATATGTAAAATTCCTGTTGAATTCAGTGTCAATTGTGTAAGGAGCACAGGAGACCTTTCTCCCATGTAATAGGTATTTGTGTTCTGTTGCCCAATTTTGTGGGAAACTTCTTGTTACCTATGAAGCTGATGTTAGTATTTTTTATTTACTGGAAGTCTACTCGTGCCACTGCATGCACTCCTTTTGTTCCTATTTTCCTGCCTCCCTTGTGATAAGTGGGCTCTTCCCCCTTCCCATGCTTGGCTACCAAAGTAGTTCTGCAGATCTTTGACTTTGTGAGACATGGTTGGCTCTTGGAACAGCAGTCATAATGTGATAACTATAGATTTAAGCAAAATCAAAGGAAGACTTGTCATATGTGTTGCAGTGAAAAAATAATAGTGTAAGCTGCATTAGGGTTTTGGGAAGGTATGCTTAGAGTTTAATTGATACTTTGGAAAACTAAAAAATGATCAGCCTGAATTACTTCATAAGGAAACTGATAAATGTCTTATCTTTGGGTGCATTTTTTTTTGCTAATAATATGTATCTTCTGCACTATAATTATAAAATTATAGGAAGTCTGAAAGGAATTATATTTACATATTTTTCCAAAAAACCCTCTTGAGTCTTTTCCAACAGGAAAAAATTGAACAACTTAAAGTGTGAAAGATCTTTTGCAGCATTATGGCTAATACTGAGATGTTGTGTTTAAAACACTGTGTTATAAAGCAATGTTATCAATTTTCACATTTCCCCAGAAGGATTTTCAGCAACTTTGAATATTCCCTCAAATCGACATCTTAAGGAGTGCAGAATTTATAAAAATGCACAGAGCATTCGTAGTTGCATCATAGCTGTAGTCTACTGTTGTTGTTGCTTTGCAGCAGAATAAGCTGCAAAGACCATTTAGAGATGTTTTCTCTACCAAGAGGGCACTTCGAAGCAGATTTCCACACTAGCTTTTGGAAGTGAGCTGAACTAAAATCAAATCTGTAAGATATTGAAAGGGGCTTTGGTCATATATAATATGAGTTCTTTAGAGAAGATATTCAGCACTGTACCATATTTATCACTTTTTGGAGACTCATTTTTGGTGGAAAATTACCAGAATTTGTGTTGAGACTTGCTCTGTATCTAGGGCATATTTCTTATAACTTAATATTATAATAATAGTTTCAGCAAAGTACTATATACTCAGTACTTCAAAACCAATAAAGATAAGCAATACATTCTCAAATTCCTTTTATTCATACAGCATTTCAGATTGATTTGCATAAATTAACAAAAAAAATATTACATTTAAAGTTGATCTGTAACAGTAATAAAAATGTTCCTGCATCCCAAAGCTGCAAACACATCACTTCCAATCTACGGTGATCAGTTGCTAAGGATAAATTGTGCCTGTGGGATTTTGGCAAATCCAGTACTTTTTTTTCCATATTACTAGACTGTCTTAAATCCTGAATCAGAAATCCATCACTATTCATGAAAGAAGTGGGACTGTTTGCTTAACTTTAAGTCTCTAGAAACGCTTAAAAGAAAGGCTAAATATTTATGTGTTTGAGAGCTCTTCTAAATACAAATATTCTTTTATCCACATTTAAAGCTCAGTCAGGACAAAGATGTGGGTTTTACCTGTGGCGTTTGGAAACGAAAGGACCTGACTGGCTGGAATGCGGTTATACTGAACGCGCCGGTAATGATACATTATCATTGTTGATGTTTTTTTTTTCCCTTCAAGTTGTGGTTAGTGCACACAAATTCAGCACAGTGCTTTAAGACACTTAACTTTCGTATTGAAGTCCTCCCAATTCTTTTGTTTAGCTCTTCTGTTCATGACACTGCCAAAACATGTTTATTCACACACTGTGTATCACTTTTGCAAACAGGCAGAGATCATCGTTTGGTTCTAACATTCAGCATTTCAGCTTCAGAATGGAATTTTCAAAGCTGTGAGGACAATTCATATATCCCCTTACTATTGTGGTTGGTTAAGGCAGGTCTGAGATCTTATTCTAAATGTTAAATACACAGCTATACAGAAATAGCAAGAACTAGACCAGATTTCCTTCCACTGACCCTTGGGTTTTCTTTTGAAGCACAAAACTTTGAATAGACTGTTAGTACATGAGTTGGACACTTCAAGTAGAATTCAAGGCAGTGAAAACTGAAAATACAAGAAATAGTGCTGAAGTACTGTAGAAATCATAAGCACTTTTTTCCAAATCAATACCACAAGCTACTGGTTGTCAATGTTAAGATTCCAATGTACACTAATGTATTGATTACGTTTTCTTATAGAAATAGGTGAATTGTGTGAATGTTGCAGTATTGCAGAAAGATTCTGCTAGAAAGAGCAGAAAACTGTATTTTAACTCTACTGTAAAAATAGCAGGGATTATTAATTTTGCAAAAGAAAACAAGAAGCTATATGCTATAACAATATCCCTTAATTTCATTAAATTAGTAACATATAGTTCACTTTTTTCCACAACTCCCCATTTTGGTGGTTTTTTTTTCGAACAATGTTGCAGCTACTCCTGTAAGGATTCAATTTCAGTTGTGTCTAAATATAAGGGAACTACCCAATATGGAGACACCTTTATTCCATTACTATTCAAAACCATGTGTAGAAGAATACAGGAGGTTAAAAGGTTTCATTGTAATAACAACCAAAACTCTTGGATTGAAAAGAAGAGAAAACCAAGGACCTCCATGAATAACCTGGACACAAAGCCCATCTGTGCTTAGTTACTGGAGAAATGAATACAGAGGTTTTATACTTTTGCAAGACTGTGATCCCAGTAACCTAAACAAGACCACTGGCTGCAATAACATCAAAATGTTTGTACACATCAAAATATCTTTGTTTTTGCAACCCGTCAGAGAAGACTGACGCAAATATATTGGTGCTTGCTTTGAGCTCGCCCATGTATCCTATCTTTCTTTCTATGTGTTATCATCTCCTTTTCCCCCACAGTTTATTTCCCAGAAGCTCCAGGCAAACAATAGCTTTTAACTGTGAAAAATGCCGGCTGCAAAAATTCAAACTAAACATTTGCTGGAAATGCTTCATCCAAATCTTTCCTTTAACAGAGCTTCCTTTATCATCCTTTTACTTCTCACAAGGCCCTACACTTGAAAAGGCTTTTTCATTCTCATCTTCCTGCCTGGGTATCAGGTGGATTGCTGCCTTTGTGTTTGCATGCTATTTAAATTGTGATTATTACCTTCTGTGTTTTCAAGGGTTGAGCAAAATCACGATCCATACAAATATCGCTGCCACTCTCTCACCGTTAGTGCCACTCTCACCTACTATCTTTCGGCTTTTCTGTGAGAGTGTCAGCTTTCAACACTCCACCTGCATGCTTTAAGCGTAAGTAATTATGGCTGTAGATCACTTCGGTATCCATCATAAATGTCTAATTTGTTGGTAAGTGTTTCTCTTACTGGTGAGGGTGGCTTTGATTCGAGATCATAGTCTGACTGTTGCACTTTACGAAGGACCCAGAAAAGTAGACTTTAGAGTGAAGAAAGAATGGATGAGCAGAATGCTCCCACGTGAACGTAGTGCTTGCCACTTCATTCTCTGGGTTTCAGTAGCGCACCTTATAGCAGTGCTCATAAACATGGGCTTTTTTTTCATAGTGGTTCCCTATAACCATGATGTGGTGACTTTTCCTGGCCCTTTCCCCTTTTCTGAGATGGATTTCAATGTTTTGAGGCCTCCTGTGGAACGTACACCGTGAACAGGATTTTGGCCAGAAAACATTTTGTTGATATTCATTATCTTTTTGAAACACCAAGAATATGTAACTTTTATTACTATTTTAAATCCTATCATCCTTCAAAGCACTTCTTCTCACAGGCTAAATAATTTCTATTAGGGAAAGGAGAACTTAAGTCTTTTCAGCTGCTTCCTCTTGAGGGATGTAAGATATCAGCAAATTTTGCTAATGTGTTCCAGGACAGCCAGCTGTTACTATCCACCTGCAGCCGTAATTTTGATTGAAAAGAATATAGATCCTAAACATGGATAGCTTCTGTAATTATGTAGAAAGAGTTTAATACATGACTATACTTCAAATGTCATCTGGCAATGGCTGTTACATGGCATGGAATATATTAGGAAATAATTTCTCGAGTTGAGAAAGTGTCAGTGAAAGACCGTGCACTGTTTCCTTATTTTATATTTCAGCTGATTCCTGAAATACTACCCATCTATACAGAGGAAGTCAATGACAAGAACAACAAGGCTGGGACATCTTGTCAAATATCTGATAAAATGTTGCTCTCTCATTCCTGTAGCTCTGCAATTTCGTAGTAATGTAATTAGAGGTGGCTCTTTTGCCAAGGACAGTATATATATGAAAATACAGGAAAGAGAAAATAAAAGTACCTCTTTTTTTCCAGAGCTCATTAAAGGTGTTTTTTTTCTTTCAAATACTTTGGCCTTTTGCTACAAAGAATGGAAAAAGTTTGGCAAGAAGCTTTCAGCTTCAAATCTGTTTTAAAGTACCTTTGTAGACTACTTACTTGGCCTGTCAGGACCCTTACTATTTTTGACGAATCAACCAATACAATATTTATCTTGTGATATATTTGCAATTCTATTGTGGATTTTGGCCCAAGGGAGCAAGGAATGAGAGTTGGTCTAGTTACACCACTGCTGGCTTTATAAATGGACATTTTTGAGTTTCTGATTGAAAGTTTCAGACTATTGATGTTCAGATGAAATTTGAAAACTTCAATAGAAAGTTGTTTTCTGTTGGCAGGGGAGGACGTTCAATAAGGAATTTGCCATTTTTCCAAAAAAGGTTGAATGGGTAAACTTGGAGCGACTTTTGCCCTCACAATGTTTATGTCCAACAAACCACACGCATAAGCAAGATTAGAGGTCAGTCCACCACATGACTCTAAACAGGGAACAGCCATCCCAATGTACATCCTTTTGAAAACTTTCTGGTAGAAGATGGCTTTCTCCACAGTGTCTCCCTGCTTTATACCTAAATGAGGTGTTACCTCTCCTGTGGGTCTGTGCTGAAGCCTATTAGTTTGGAGGCAAAGAAAGAACTGCTAGAAAAGACAGTTAAGCAGGGCAGATGCCTAAATTGGTAATTATTTTAAAAATTATTTTTGCATGAAGATAGTTATGCCCCATTGACTGGAGAACGTGGGTACAGCTTATAGATGTTGTGCTAGCATGAGCACCAAGGATATCTCAAATAGACAGACAAATACCATGATAAATGCTGAGCTTGTTTCAGTTAGTGTAACAGTATATCAGAGGTCTTACTGTACTGAGATACTTTGGGTCTTATTTTAGTGCTGCTCTTGGTAACATCCCCGATTTCAGTACTTCTTTCTTTTAAGTAACTAAATGAAGAGCTCTACCAAGGGAAAAAATCCTATAATTTGCAATCTGTAGACCATTTTCTGCATCACTTTCCTAAGACTTTGCTACCATATAAGAACATGACAATTTCCAGTTAACAAGACACAGGTGCAGCTGATTAGTGAGTCTGGTGGAGCTCTGGATGGTCCCTGACATCCTCCCTCAGTATATGAGTGTTTATTTTCCCCTTGTGAGCATCACCATGTCTTGAAAACTCCTTAGCTGAGCAGGAAAAAAGCTAAATGCTATCAATGTTAAAAACTTTTGCGTCTGAAAGGACATGAGTTCCTATAAAGGGAAAAATAATGTGTGTTGGTTTTTTTTAAATGTTAGCAGTAATGAATGATTTAAATTGTAAAAGGTCAGAAAAATGAGGCTTGTAAGTTTTCGCTGGGGATTTTGCACGTACCTGACTTATATTACTTGTTTTCTTCAGCATTGATAACAGTTGCAAGTAACACTTTTTTTCCTCTCCATTTTGAAGTCCCTCCAGTATAATGTATTTTTGTATAGCTTTGTCAGGAAAGATCCCAAAGACCTTCTGACACAAATACAGAAATGCAGCACTTTTTTTTTTGTGAGAAGGCAGCAATCCCACGTTGCCAGCTTCTCACATTCAGAAATGGGGACTCAAAGTCTCACAAGTCATAGGGCTGGCCTTTGTTTATTATGGAATGAAATTCTGAAGTAGATCTGCCCTTTAAAGGGATGAAAACTTGCACTTATAAAAGAAAAAAAAAAAGGGATTTAAAAAAAAAAAAAGGAAAGAAAGAAGGAAGGAAAGGATAACCGAGATTCTTACCAAAGGCAAGAATCGAGCTCACAAAAAGCTGTAGGTTTCAGGCATTCACAAACCACTGTAATATCTGAAGAACCAGAAGGAGAGGAAATAGAGATATTAAACTGAGAAAGTGAAGCGGAGCCCCATAGTGTCTCGAACCTTTGGATCTTCGATGCTCATTCAGAGAACAAGAACTCAGACTTAATAGTAAGACCTTCCAACTGAAATTAAAACTTAGGACCCGGTTCTCTTATTTTGGTTGGTTTAATGGTGACAGGTCGTGCCTGATTTCAAAAAAATTGGTCTCCAGATAATTTGGCAGCTCATAGTGAAATTTGTATCATACTTGTAGCGTGCAGTGTTGTCCACTGAATTAGCATCATTATGCTACTATTCGGTATATTATGTAATTGTTAATATTTGATAGGCATATACTACATCATTATTAAGAATGCCTGACTTCCTACTGCAAACTCTATTTTCAGTTAGTTATAACTTCTCATCCTTGCAATGATTTGACACAAAATTTTCTGTGCCAGGTGTCTGCCTCAGGCGGAATTTTGTGGTGTTCTTTAGTTGGTTTGTTTGTTTGTTTGTTTGTTTTCTTTTAATGTCAGCCAAAGCAACTCAGCTCTTCTGAGAAGTTGGCTAGGGAAAACCGTGCAAAATAAACCTGGCAGTCTTTTTGAAGAGATTTAGTGTGTCCTTATCCCAGGAGGAAGCTCTTAACCTTTGACAAAGGTGTGACTATTATTTTGGATATCTGCTTCAGTTGGTAGGTTCAGGTGAAAATAACTGCCAGAATGTGGGTGAATGTTTAAGAGATCACAGTTCACCCTGTGCTCTCACACACCTCTTGAAATATGATGTCCACTGTGACCATCCATGCTCAATGCCTTCAGCTCCAATCCAAAACCACCCTAATGTGTGCTTGCCTTCCAAACCTAGCAGCTACTTCCAGCCCTAGACAGGAAGCTGCAAACTTCTGGTAATAAGATAAAATAAGTGACACATTTCAGCCATTTTTCCCCCCTTGTGTTTAAGGTTCAATTTGCTCATACTATAAAGACCGGGCATCCCTTAATATCTCATTATGTTTTTAATTCCTGAAATAAATTTGCAAAGGACTATTGGGAAAAACAGATTTATTCAGTAAATTTTAAGGCTAAAGGTAAGACTAAGCCTTTCCTCGCTTTTTCATCTGAACTATTTTAGCAGCAAGATATTTCCAACGTGCACGCTTACTGCACGTTCCTTCTTCTCTCAATGGGCAGAATGTACCTGCCTTGTCTCGTTCTCCAACATCTGTCTCCAATCTGTCATTCCCTGCACACAGGCTGAAACTGCAGCAGTTATCTTCCCTCATGCGGTGAAACCACAATGTATCCTGATGAATCCCCCCCCCAGCATGGTTTTACTTGGTGGTCTTTACTCAAAGGCTTTTCTGCACTGTGCCCTTTCCACCCACCCAGAAGTTGCAGATCAGTTTGTTGGAATAATGCAGGAGATGATTGAAAATTTATCATCAGTGAAGTGAAATCACACAAATATTATTTCAGGTACATCGTAGGTTTGAATATTGCTTCTTTTAGTGGTATTCATACACTCCAAAATGAATACAAGTATTTTTATGTTGAAGATTTCTACCGTTTTTCTCTGGATTCCAGGGAATTTGTAAGTACATTTCATCAATTTTTAATTTCTTAATTTGATGCATCTTTATAGGAAAAAAGAAAGCTATTTAAAAAAAAAAATTTGAGTACCTAAATTATATTGCTTATTAAATGCCACCCATTGTATCTCTCTATAATTCATACAGAATAATGATAATTTTCTTACGAAATAGTGTTTTAATGTGCATAATGTGTATCTACTCCTGTTACTCTCTATGGGGTAGAGCTGGTGTGTTAGAGAATGTCAGTACAGACAAAAATTATACTAAAACTTACATTCATTCAGTAAATGTTTGATTGCTGTATCACAATCATTTTATTATGGTATTCAGTTCAAAGATATTTGCATACCTTATTGAGCAAGCAGCATATTTTTCCAGCTAAGGTGTATATACTGTAGTCATTACATTTTTGCACACCTCGCTGACTGAGCTGCGTGGACTATTTTAACTATCACCAGGAGTACTGCACTGAGTTCAGCTGCTTATTTGAGTGCTTTGGTTTGTGTACTTTATTACTTCAGTGGTGTATGATGATAAAGTTCTGTTCTGTGCTGTGAAATTTTTGGTTCTGCCAATCTAACGATACACCATGCTGAGAGAACTGCACGCATTGCTAAGTGCTTACTCCATGGTGAACATGAGTGGTTGGAATGTTACAATATGCAGTGTTTTGTTAAATGAGCCGCATATTTTTGTTTTTATATATACTGCTTACCCAGTTGTGTATATTTGCCCAAGTCATTATACAAAATAAGCTTGATTGGAATAAGAACATTCTCTACCAGCTGTCTGTTCTGAGTCAGTATGTAACAAAATTAGAAACTTTCTCTTTCCAACAGTGGCATGATTGCACCCAAAGTTTAAGGCAATTGGTTCGGAGATCTTGTTTGTTTCATTCACTTCATGCAAACATAAAGATTAACAAACCGATTTGTTGCAACTTAATTTGTTTTCACAAATACGAACAACATTAAGTAACAGAGGAAAACCCCAGCATTCTAATAGAAGGCAATGTATATCTAGATCTAAATATTATTATCTGACTTTGAGCCATACATTGTAAACATAAGAAGATGGAAAATAACTAGAGAGCTCCCAAGATTGATATTTCATCAGATGAGCAATATCCTAAATACTTAAATTTACAAATACCACATTTCTTAAATTAAGTGCATGCTTTCATCAAAAGTTATAAAAATAAGCTCATCTCATGACCATTACAAAATCTTAGAATGATGCAATAGACAAAATACATGACAACTCATGTACATGGACATATATTTGCTCATAAATTTTGGTACAAAATTGAAATATCTTTAAGAAAATCTTTCAGAAAGATTTTCTCAACTTGCTAGATTTTGAGTCACTCCCAGTAAAACCTACAGGTTATTCTTAGATTTTTTTAATGAGTAATTTGCATTTCGCTTATGTAGCAGCTTGTTCTCCCATTTTCAAAATCTTCAGCACTGCCTCATCTCAAAAAAATTTTTTTTTTTCTTGAGTACAAAGGTGCTTATTTAGGGATATACTGTGTACTTAAGTCCCTACCTGTCCCGCATGTAAAAGTGGCTCCTGTTATCAGTGTCCCACTGCTGGTTGATTTCACTTTAATATTATAATTCCCCGTTGTTTGAGCAGACTGCCTGGAAGGTCCAGATTTGATTTTGCAAAATTTTACATATGAAAGCTTAACTGATCTTATTGCTTCAAAGAGTGGCTATTTAATGCTCAGACTTCTCACAAACCATTATTTAAGAGTGTAAACATTGTAGTAGTTTATTCTAAAAACAAATCGGTGAATACCTAGGGGCAAATATTTTATTAGTCATCTGTCATCACTGATACCTGCGGAAAAGAAATTTAAAGAGAGAGATACAAATGGAATATATTAGTACATCCCGGAACATTATATTAAAATTAATTTAGTGTTCATATTTCAGTTTTTATGTGTAGATTAATGTTGGCTATTAAAGAGTACAAGAAACCAGATATATTGAAATTAGTATCTGAAATGTAGATGTAATACATGCAATGAGCTAAATTCAACTTAACAGAAACAGAATAAGTAATTTTGTGTAAAGTGACCTGCAGCAGACATATGGTAAGGAAGAAGGCTTCATCTCTTTTCTTCTACGAGCGTGCATTAACTTTCAATATTAGTCCATTACTAGTAAAGATCTAGATTTTGCTCTTCCTTTCAACTATTAAATATCACATACACTTTTCCCAAAGTTGTTACTATAAGCTAAGATCAGCATTGGACTCTTTTTTTTTGTTTTCTCTATCGTATTTAAACTAATGATGACTGTGTGAGATTTCGACTGCATAGGCATTCTGTACAGTCCTTGCAGAGGAAAATACTTCCTTTTGCCAAGGGAACTGAAGAGCAATATTCCTTTTCTTTGGGAAAAGAAAATCAGGCATCTTTATTTTTTGCTGCTGCTGTGAGGCCCAAGAAGATAGAAAGAAACAAGTAAGAAGCAGTAAGAGATGAAGCAGTTGGAAGCTTTTCATGACGACTGCTACCGTGTTTCCCAGCTTTACACCGACTTCTCTGACACTAACTGCAGCAAACTGGACTTGCTTTTTTTGTTTTCAGATCTGAGAAACTATGTTTATTTTTTATGGCTAGCATACCTACTGAAAAATCAGCATCCTAAATTTGAAACATATATTCTATATATACCACAGCAATGTAAATTAGCTTGGACCATTAAAATACTAGGAATGCACAGGGTATCCATTATCTGAGATCTATGCAAAGTAACAATAATTCATAAGATGCACATCCATTCCTTTTGTTTTCTCTGTATATTTTTATACAGCTGTTATATGCAAACCAAACTATTTCATAATTTATACCTGACATCTTTCCTTTGGTGTTTGTTTCCCTCCCACCAGAGAGTAATTTTCAATGTTGTCAACTTCAGTAAAACAAAAAGCCTCTACAGGGATGGGATGGCTCCAATGGTGAAATCCACCAGCAGACCAAAATGGTAAGTTATCCTTTCAAAGACTTGCTTAATGAGATAAAAGCGTTTTACTTGGCACTTTCTTGTGGTGAAGAAGTTGCTCAGGTGCAACTTTTGGTAGGAGTAGGAGGGAACTTTCATGCAAAAGCAGTGTTGTGAGGACAGGTTCTCTATGGAGCAGATGGACAGTATGGTCTCTGGAGGCCCCTTCCAGCTTTGATGTGATGGTGTGTTGTAGTGCCTTGTTTCAAGTAGCGTAACTGCGGTTACGTCTGTTTGAGCAAACTGAAGAGCTGGAGCTTGGGCCAAATTATTTTTCAGTGAAACCCTCACTGTTCAACAGTTAGGACAGTCCCTGGCCCAGATTTTGCCCATGTCAGCTAGCAGTCTCCCCAAAAAAGCCTTCAAACAATACGTGAGAGGGGCTGGGCCTGGATTGGTTTCAAAAGGCTGTTTGATTTTATTCCCCCTGTTCTGGTTTGGTTGGAGTTTATTGGAAGAATGTGAGTTGACCTCATGTGAATGATCAGTGTTTGGTCTGCTTTATCTACTAAGACAGAAGCAGGGCAAACAACTTGGTTGTAAGCTGCACAACATATACAACCCAGAAAGACGTGCACGTGTGAAACATGGGAATACTCATCTAGATGGTATATTTTCTCAAAGCTAATGTAATGAAACATCTACTGTGAATAATAATATGTAAATCTAATGAGTCCTAATGCATGCAAGACTCCCAAGAATTATGTGATTTGCCTTTAGCTAGGAGACTTGTTTGAATATGGATAGTGAGGTTAGGCCATAAGTGTACAGTAATGTATTCTTGTAAGCCTTTGCAGTTGCTGCTTTTTATTGGTTAATTAATAATACATTTGATCAATCTGCACATTATCTGGACCTTATAAATATATGTTTCTTAAATACTTCAATGGTCACAAAATTTCCACCTACAAGATGATAAAAGATCATTGTTATTGTGTGGCTTCCTCTTCATATGACAAACAAGCTGTCTTTTTTTTTTAATCTAGGTGGTAAGGTCATATGGACAGAAGAACTGTCTCATAAAACAGTTAGTGGATGGAGTCAATTCCAGCTCGATAGGAGCATGTAATAACATTGAAAATTAATTAAAAGAATCCATTGTGTTTAGTGTTTTTGTGGCAAAACCCATGTTAATTGTGTTTACTATTTAACTTCAGAAAAATCTTTTGGGGTATTTCAGGGCCACATTTATCAAGAATACTTTAATCATCTTTCAAAACCTTTTCCTTCTCTCACTGGGGTCTGGTATTTGCAGGAAAGTATATTGTGTGTTAAGTTTACCTATAAATCAGATATTGCTTTCATACAAATTTTATGCCTTACTTTGGTTTCAAATTAAAGTGTAAATCTCACAAAACAATGCAAAATGGGCTTTTCTAGAACATATAGGCTCCTTCACTATTTTTAAAACAGATTTCTCTTCCATTTCCCCAGAGATCTATTTATTTTTGTGTTTTATATTTTTAGGGGATGTATTTTGCTCCCATGAAAGTGAGAAATGAATAACATTGCCTGAAGCCAGGCACAGTGTAGGCAGCAGGTGCTGAGCAGCTTCCTTGCACAGGGCTACTACTGTACTTTAATCCTGTTTTAGAAATTCTAGCTGTAATTTTTTTTCTTTAAAAAGATCATTATTCTATTAAGGTATTTTTATTTTTTTCTAATAGTCTGTGTATGAAAACATCTTGCTGTATTTTGAAGGTACACATTAATTCATACTGTTATCAGGGCCCTTAGTGATATTGGAGTCTACTCAGTATAATTTTCTGTTTTGATATTAATAGGAGTTATGCGTGTGTTTTCCAAGTGGGAAAACACATACTTTATTTTTGGATATATGCTTTCTATTAGAGCTGTATTCCATTTGGATTATGCCTTTTACAATTACCTCTGTTTCCATGGCATTCTAGTGAAACCTGTAAACAAAATTTTCTCTTTCTCTGTTTGCTGAAATATAATTTACTAAGTACTTGCACTTCCTAATGCACCATACAGCTAGTTGTGGTCCTTGAACATGAACAGGGCACTAGCCAGCTGCATCGATTTGATCCCATTCAATGCTTTGTATAAATTAGTCTGCTAACAACATTGAATCATTCAGTACTGCAAAGGTACTGAGGTTTATATAAGGGTAGTCAGGATTTAGAATTATGGAAGTCTGTTGGATCTCTCCACCTTATAGTACGATTTAATTCAGCGTAGCAGGTTAGTGGATATAATGTAGTTAAACCACACAATGATATCTTCATTACAAAGAGTTGAAGAAATACATAAGGCTTTAAAATCAAGTCAAAAAGAAGAAGATTACCAGAAGTCACGGGCTGCAATTATTCTGTAACATGGCTCAGTCATTCATCTCTGAACTCTTCTGTACCAAATATTTGAGAAGTTCATCATTACTGTGCCCGTCTGTGGAGGCATGTAATCCACACTGAAATTCTCCCAGCTTTCCCTGGCCATACTGGTAGAAGAAATGCTGTGTCACACTTAACTATTCTACTCCCCGTTTTATACAATCAGATTTCAGTTTTAGGTGGTAAAGTGTCTATTTTCTGTTTTGCATTTAAGAGATGTAGGTAGATTACTCCTCTTGATAACAGAAATTCAAGCCTGAGTTGTGAACTTTTGATTTACATGAGAAAGTTCCCACTGTATTCAGAATAGAATTTGACCGTGTTGCTCACGAAGTCCAGCAAATCAAAAGTAGATTGGCCTCCAGACACTGTGAATTTTAATATTTGTTTTGACTGTGGTGATGTGAGCATGGCTCCGAGCTTTGCAACATTTTGTGAGTTTGATTCTTGACTCTGGAACAAATCACTGCCAAGTGCACTTGAAGTAGAGAGTTTGTCAAACGCAACGCAACGTTTTTGACCTGTATTCTCTTGCCCTGTGGGGTAAGATCTTTAAACGCAGTCAGCATCAAGGTTCAGCTCAGTGTTACGGATGTAAATAGAGTATATCACTGTCATCAAAGCACTCTGTGTAGACACAGATGTTCTGGTGTTGACATATTCTTCTTTTTTGAAGTAAGGCCAAACATTTCCAGTAATGAGCTACTTAAAAAGAGGAAGCAGTATTCATCAGGATAAGGAAAAAAACAGATTTCATGGTAAAGAAAAAGATTATTTTTTAAAAAGAAAAAAGGGAGAAATTAATTCTGATTAAAATGATATCTTTTTCCCCATACACAGTCATGAATTTACTGAGTATTCATTCCCAGAGGGACAGAGACACAAAACCCCCAACCCTAGGTAGTTAAAGTTCCAAGTCTCTCTACCCATTTTGTTTTGCAGGGGCTGGGCAGGGGGACAAGGTGCTGTGTTGACACTAAATAGTATGGGGTTGTGTCAGTTGCATCAGTCAAATTTCTTTGTGGTGAATCACAGTTCATGCATAGAAATGAAACCAGCATTGTGTCACACCATGTTACATCAGTTGCTTTTCATACCAACGTGGACAAGATGATATTCAAAATTTTGTTTCAAGCCAGTGGAATGAGCTACATCTGGTCACTGAGCGTTTTTGCTTAAAACTACACCAAGATTTTAGAGAGTTGGTGTTTTTTTCCTCAATAATGACTGCTACAAACGTAAAATCTCAATTAATATCACAGAGACCTGTTCCAATTTACCTGTGTCTTTCTGCTTGCTTTGTTCTGTGAAGGTGAAGAATTTCAAGGGAGGGGGATTTAGGAAAATTAAATTTTTGCTATGTTGATGCAGGTTCTATTGTAATCTTATTTTAGTTTGCCACTTCATTTAAAGACAACTTATTTTGATGCAGTTTCTTAATCCTGATTTCACACTAAATGCTCTGCCCTTGGAAGGTGTTAATAAACACTATCATGTGGACATAGCAGTGGAAGACCATTCAAGTATTATATACCATAGTGTATTATATTGATTGCATGAAGTTTTAGAAGTTTCTGAAAGTGAAACAGAAGAGTGAGTTGTTCGAGAGGCAGCAGATTTTCCAAATGATGAAGTGAGCAAATATTCCCTTTGGGCAGAGAACAGCTATAACTCTTGATTATTCAGTGTGAGCATTGCTTCATTGGGGACATTAGTTTTTCAAATTGTGCTAATCTTTTAAAAGTAACAACTGGCCACTCATCACCTTAGGTATTTCAGCAAGATCATGTGCAAAACTCTAATTAGTATTTATAGAACAGCAACTCCTCCCAGTAGAATATTAGCTGTAGCTGGCAAATATCTGGTTGACACCTGTTAAGTCTTTAGACATCCATTGTACTTTATTCTGCATTTCAAATGAGCGGAGAGCAGTAGGTGAAGTCCCCGTAATTAAGGGATAAAGGATAATAAATAACATGGCTCTTGAGTGGATGAACACAATGTTAAAGGCTGTTCTGCAGTTTTGATGCTGTATTTCAGGAATTGTTTGTTTGTAAGTAATAAAGCTAAGCTAAAATATTATGGGCCTTTCAGCGTATGAGAGGATTTATGCCTAGATTTACATGTATTTTGCTTATAATGTCAGATTTCAAACTGCTACTTGGCAAAGCAGCTACTTTCTTTCCTGTCTTTTCTCACTCAGCACTGATGGCTTTTAACTGGATAGCTGCCTTCCCCAGCAAGCACTCTACTACCTCTGTTGCTATAACATCTACTGTTAAATACTCACAACACATTGCCTCTGAAGCCTTTTTCTTTTCCAGTAAACCTGGGAGTACAGAAAAAGTTCTAGGAAATTCATTCAAATTTGAATCTATATGTATCTTGGTAAATATTGTCATGATGTGGAATTTTGGTAGACATTGAGAAAAGCTATGCAAGTTTTATGAACAATACTCCCATATGTTCCATTCATCAGAAGCGGACAAGACTGAGAAAATCTGAATTTTGAGTAGCTAAAATGTGTTGATTCTTGCCAAGTTTCTTTAACATTTGTGTCTACAATGCAGTGTTACAATCACTGCCATGTCTACCAGGCTGCATTATACATTCAGAGACTTTCAGCAGCATTTTTAGTATGTATTTATATATCTTTAGCCATAAGATAATCTGTTTGTGAAATGAGCTGTCATTTGTGGTGAAACAGTTTGAGAATATAGCACTAAATATATATATAGCTTGCTAATCTGAAAGACTGGAATTGCTTACTATAAAATCTACAGGGGGCTAGGCTTAGAGATAACAGCCACCCGAGTTCAGGTAGAGAAGCTGTTAGCTCTACCTGATTCCTTCCTTGGCCTATTTTACAGCTTTCTCTGCTCTCGGAGTCTGTTCCTTTGCCATTTTTATAAAGAAATGTGTCCTCATCCTTGCTTTCCTCAGGAATCTGGTGAGAATGCTTTTGGAGGTTCAGAAATATTTCCCGTGTCACAGGTGTGTGTTGATGCAGTCTTTGCCAGGTGCAGATCTTGCTGCTCGGAGCTGCTCCTCCCCATGTGCTACTGCAACTCTGCGCAGGATCGCGAGGCTGGGAGCATGCCCAGGTTAAAAGTAAACTCAATGGAGAGACAGAGGATTTAGTCTTCATCTGGTTCATCACATGTATCCAAAACAAGCTGTATGGGTCCAACTGGAGGAGCAGTGAGGAAGGTGGGACTAAGTGGCTGGAGCAGGGGCCAGGGAATGAGGATAGCAGCTGCTAGGAAAATGCTTAGAGAATTGTTTGTGGAACCACAGCCTCCATTTCAACAACTTGCAGCATTTTAATTGGAGAAAATAGAGAAAAAGACATTGCAGTATTGAACTAAAGTCCCGCAGGAGTGGTTTTGTCTTTGGAAGCAAATAAGATGTTTTTAGACAGTTTTGAGGTTGGCATGTATATGAAAGTAGAATAACTGATTCTGTAGTAAATCCCTAGTAAATTAATGTTTGTGTGAATCTTTTGAAATAAAAAAACCCAGACCTAACCACTCTAAAAAAGACATAAATGAAATGTACTCTCTTCCCCTTTCCCAGTCCAGCAAAGGGAATATAGAATAGGTTGTATATCATGCTTATCAGTTATATATATGTCAGCTTTTGTAGAAATAAAGAAGTCATCCTATTCTGCTGACACAAAATATGAATCAGATCCCAAAACTAATATGTTTATTGTGCAAACTTAATGGAATTAGTTTGTGGCAAGAAAGAAAGTTAAATTTTATTGACTGGATATTTTACTGGAAATTTAAGATGCATGGTAATTATGTTGGGGAAAATTAATAACAAGGAAATTAAATTAATATAAGAGAAGGCAAATGAGTTTTAGGAGTCAAAGAGGAAATAATGAGGAAGCTTCAAAGGACTGCTAAGCAATCATTTAAAACCTCTACCTATTTTATATGTATGTGTGTGTTTCCTCATCATTTATCTGACTGATCTCCTATAAATCAATTTATTTAGATTACAGCAGAGTCAAAAGGCCCCAGCCAGGATCAAGACTCATTGTGCTTAGTGCTGTGGAAACACATAAACTGACAAAGTCCTTTTCCAAAGTTGTGAAAATTTTATGATTGATTTCAGTAAGAGCAAAGTTAGGCCAATACAGAACACTTCTGAAAATTCCATCCTTAAAGATTTATTCCAAGCAGTAACTGTTTAAAAAATGACATACTGCTTACATAAGAGTCTAAATATTTGATGGTTATAGTATTTACATCTGAAACACCAGAGGCTATGTGCTTTAATACCTCAATCTGTTTCCCATATACTCTGTCAACATGAGTTCCCTGCATTGATTGAGGGCACTCTGTGATCCCTAAGGTTGTATTCATGAAAGGTTACCCTTGGTACTACTTTATTCATGAAAGGGTTGAAGCACATAGAAAACGAATGAGACTGTTCCTGCTAGGTGGATTTTTGTCATCTATAAATACTTAATTACTGGGGTGCTGATGAGAAATGCAAAATCTTTAAAAAATGCAGTTGCCTGAAAATAATTCCCTCATCACCAGCCCAAATCACAATGAAATTTTCAGTTGGTAGGTTTTGTGGTACAGTTCACAGTATTGAGTTTAATGGCTGTAAAATATGCCCAAAGCTGTTCATTGGATCCCATCATGAAACAGGTCATTCTCTTTCTTCACGTGATGGACATTTGGTGGAACTGATTGCATGAAATGTGTTCAGAGAACTGGGTCCCTAGCATTTGCAGGTTTAAAAAAAGTATATAAAATCGAGGCTTTTCTCCCCCAAAATGAGCCTGTAAGTTAGATAAATATGGACAGCATTGAACTCAATGCAGAGTCAAACTACCTAGAGGACATTGCAGCTTTTCATTGCAATTTTGTACTTTGAACTAATGGAGCGAAGCAGGATGGAAATCACCTCTGTTAAGAATGGCATTTATCAGCCGTAAGTACTTAGTAGTAAGAGCCCTACACAGACAAAGCTGAGTGTCACCAAGAAATGTACTTGAAAATCAGACTGTTAACACAAGACTACACAAATAAAAGCCAAAAATTGTAATCAGAAAGTGCAACATCTCTTTAAGAATGTTTTAATGGTCTGAAGAGTGCTATGCAAGTTGAATTTAATGAGATGTATTAACCTATGACATAATATAATTGAGAATGCACCAGGATGCAGCACAGTCAGGTTAAATTTTGACTTTCCTTCGCTTAGCCTTGCAACTTGAAAGGTCTTCAACATATAATTTAAAAATACGTACTACTCTTTAGATTTACATATGACATAAAAGCATACGATGCACAGCGTATCAGAAATATAATTCTAGGTAAAGTTAGCGCTGAAATATCCAGCCTAATATTTTTAAATGTTTGTTTGAATCATTAACAACAATCTTTTCATTCATTTTCTGTGAAGAAACAATATTTAGTGTAGAGGAAATGGTAATACGATCTATTCATTGTGACCTTGTGATAGAAGTTATCAGGCACCTGTGTTTTATTTGAAGTGCCATGGTAAAAGTCAAAGCAATGAGTTTCACTTTTCTTTTAATAGAACATAAAATAGAAGACAAAAACTTCTTGCCATACTGTGGAAATTGAGAATTGCAGCGAAAATAAGCAGTAAACAGGTATGGCAGGTGGTAATTCAGAAAAAGAATATTAAAATAATAGATGCTGTATCTTAAACTTTGTCTCATGGGGTTCAACAGTTGTGTATAAACTCAAAATATGAAAAACTAATTTTTATTCTGTGATTACTAGGGTTAAGTTATGAATAAACTTCTCTACGATATGTCACAGGTTCGAGAGAATTAAAATTTAACAATAATAGAATAGAGATAAGATCTTCCCTGCACCTCTAGATGCTGAGACAGTGGCTAAAGTTTGTTATATTCACCTGCTTCAAGTAAGATTATTGAATTCTAGCTTTAAAGTGGAACTTTGTCTTCCTGCTTCACTGTATTAAGCATCTATGAGATTGAAAACCTAGCAAGAGCTCTCCTAGTGTGATTAGGAAGTGTCCAATATTTTTTGGCAGCAAATACTAATTCCAGTTTTTCTGTCTAGTACTGCTCAGGCAGCACAAGGATAACTGGCTGTCAAATGCTTTGGGTAAAGGAAGGGTGAGACTCCAGTCTCTCAGTGAAAAGCTGGCAGCTTTGCTGACAGTTCCCTAACCTCTGGAAAATAAGAGTGGTGCTGGGAGGGGGGCTGTGCTGGGCAAAGGAGCTGGCTGGTGCTGGTTCTTGGCTAGAATATTGTCCCTTTGGAAACTGTGAACCATTAGCATAAGTTCAAATGATCCAGCACCTTCTTTACTGCTTTCAGACGCTGAGGTTTTCTGCACTGTCCTCTCTGCTACTGAGTAGATTTGTTGGTGGTCTTTAGGACTGGTGTTTGTTTGCCCTGGGCCTCAGGACACCAGGCAGCTGGGCTGGAGCATCTCTCTGGTACCTGCAACCGAGTCCCCAGGTCTGAGACTTATCCACAGCATGGCTGAGCAGATGGGCTGCAGGTAAGCTGTGCAGCTGAAGTGCAGGTGTCCATCCTCAGGGCGTCGTGTTTGCTACAGATGTGCAGGTGGTTGAATGGAAAAAGACCCTTGTATCTTCTCCTCTCCCCCACAACAGAGAGGAGACTGAGACAGGAGGTGAGCTCTGTTTGTACCAGTTGGTAATGTCTTTTTCCAGCTCCCAAACCCCAGTAGCAAGTGAGCTGTTTAAGTGATTTTATCGTTTAACAGTGAGGTGTATGACAATACTTAAAATGATGACAAATAAGCCATAAAATGTTTGATTTGGTTGAACTGCTTTGTTTGAAGCGAGATGCTATATGTGGCCCTAGGCTGGGGAGGGGGGGCTACCCCCATGCCCCAGAGGTCACCTTCCTTCAGGTGCTGCCTGCCCTCCCTTGCGCTGCACAGGCTCTGATTTGCACAATTTTCTAGCCTTATTCCCTCACATTTCCCATTCTGTGCTCTTGCATAGCTATTCCTCCTCAATGTTTCTCAGCCTGGAGCAAAAATGGTGCGTGCTGGTGCTGCGAGGGCCCTGGATTTGCCAGTGTGCCCTGTCCCTTTGGAGATGCCTGCAGGTGCGTAAATGGGTAGTGAGTGTTTGCTCGGTTGCCATCTGCCCACAAACAGTGTGGCTCAGAGAAGAGTGTCATGAGAAGCACGGTAATGGAAATAAAGCATCCTAATAGCAGCTTAAGAATTAGATTTTTAGTAGGAATTAGTTGTAAATGTATTAGGATATTGCACTGGGTAGCTGGAATTGCAGTGAAATTATTTCAAATAGCAAATTAGTAACTTCTGAAATTGAGAATGACAATCAGGATTGAGGAAACAGATTGAATTTGTGTTAGTTTTTGTTTGAAGACTTCACTGTTGTTCAGTCTTTTTTGAGTGCTGTTGTAATAAATATTGTATTAATTCTATGAAGAATTTTCCAAAATAGTTTGTTAGAAATATGTGGTACCCTTCAGCAAATTTGTAGGAAAGGCTCAAGATAAAAAGAGATTCAACTTAAAAGGATAGATTCACCTCAGAAAGAAGCTAAGGAATATCCAAATTAATTTACTGTGCCTTTTAATATTTGATAAAATCCTCTCCTAATATTTTTCTCAGTGTAGTTAAGAAGCATCAGTACCTCATTGCTTTGAGACCAGCACTGATATAATAGTTTAGCCTTGATAAGTAACAGAATTTTTTCCCATCTGCTACTCTACTGGATAGTTTAATGCTCTTATGGTTGTCTTTTAAATGTCATTCAGTCAACGAAGGGGAGTCATGCAGCATATGTATGTTAGTGTGTAGGTTATTTATTAAATGCAATTCCCTAGGCGCTTTCCTGAGGGACTGTCACTATCCTGGGGGTGCGGGTGGGAGGGACCGTGGTGCAAATCCTGCTTGGAAAGCATTTGGCTCGTTTGGGCTATATGAACTTGAGGAATGATCCAGCAAGGGAAAAAGAGCAGGACAATACCTTTAGGAGCAGCTTCTGTAGCTAAAAGCAAAGTAAGTCAAGGTAAGCAGGGAAGGAAACATACTCAGGGTCACTGGGTGTTAATCCCTGCAGGCAAAAAAACCTATACTTCTTTTAAAAGAAGGAAAAAAGGAGGGAATAGCATTTGTGCAGCTGGTGAAATGAAGGGTGATTTGATTTAGGTGGGAATCATGGTTATAAATTTAAAAACAAAGCCTTGTGCTGTGTGTCATGCTCCTTGTGCAAATGTGATTGTTAACTGTTATGTTTCTGTCTGAAAAGGACACAGACTCTCAAGCTGGTAAATTACATGCACTGCTGGCCTTTAATCGTGTGCTGAGAATGACCACCAAATTTCCTGAAGGAAATTTCCACTGTTGTGCAGTCGCAAACGGGGAGCCTTACTCAGAGTACAGAAACAAGGGGAGAAAAAGTATGAGGAATTGGTTACACAGCAGAAAACACAAGTATCTCTTCTTTTGAAAGTTTTTAACTGACGTAACTGTTTTCCTGCCACTGTGTCCATGGGTAGGCAATGGTCTGGATGTTTGTACATTAGTCTGACAGGGAACACTAAACTGCAGGTCTGCCAGTAAAGAAGCCAAGTAACAAGAGTGGAGTGTATGTCGGTGTTCAAGGTGTCTTAAAGCAGCATGTAGGAGTCAGAATTTGTTTTGCTTTTTGATTTCTGTAACTGTGGGATCTGCTGAGAATTCTTCTTTCAGACTTTAAAGTGTGCCCCGCCTGGCATCCCAAAATGAGATACTCATACATCAAAAGTCAGCATCTGTAATCTGTGTGGCTGTATTCTTTGGCAAGAGTTTCACAGTGCAGCGAAAATGAACAGAGCATTCAGTATTTGTCATTTCTAATACTCCTCAGCTGGTATCTGTGTACTATATAAGTATAGAAACCAATAACCTAGATGAATCATTAATGTCTGGGATGTATTTGTGCATATATGTTTGTGTGGGGGATGCTCCTTCCTGTTTTCTTTTCATTTGGCAAAGAATTCTAATTTTAAGCTACAAGACTGGGCTTCAAAAACATATCCAAATAGAGGAAATAAGAGTGGCTAAAAATGGAGAGAAAACACTAGCCCAGAGTGAAATGCGTGACTGTGTCTGTGTCTGAAGCCTCTGGATAATAAAATTACAGAAGGAAATAAATTTCATGTTGACTACATGGTTTTAATTCCACACTTAGAGCAATAGGAACCAGGATGTCTTTGATATAAAGTAACAGCAAACCATAAGCAAGCACAGGAGAAGGCTTTTTAGTTCTTAAAAGACACTTATCTTGCTGCACAATAGAGCATAGCATTTATATTCACAGTACTGCCACTGTGTGGTTTCCCCTGAAATTTTGCAGGTAAGGAAAGCCATTCTCTACCAAGCCATCAAGATACTCAAGCAGCATTGTACGTGTGGGAAGGAGAGTGATAACAATGGAAATCATGTGGATGGATTTCAAAGGACTTGCTTGGGTTTTGTATTTTTCGTTTTAGTTTGCCTTTCTTGAAGGAGGGATTTTAAGTTTTGTAAATCTTCTGCCCTCCAAACACGTTGTCAACTCAACCTAGCATTTCAATACCTTAATATCTGCAGTTGAAACTGAAGGTTTTTACTTTTTGTTTCAAAAGTTCATACATAATCCTGGGTTCAAACTCACCTTTTTACAAGAGTTTCTATTTAAGGTTTTAGCTCTTTAAAGCACAGTGCAATGAAATAACGATGCACTGACAAAATATTGTGCTAACATAAATAAAGGTTGTTTTATAGCTTTAATTTAACATGTAATTAATAAAAGCTATTTCTCTTGAAGCCATTAAAAACCTGGATTAAGCTTTAGAAAACCTTCTGGTAAGTGAAGCTGAGTTACCGGTGTATATATTCAGACAACATTTACAAGCATCGCTGATACATCTTGCCTGACAGCATGAGCCACACACATGGGAAGGTAATGGTCACTGATGCCTCAATGAAAGCTATTTGTTGGCATCTTTTTAAAAAATTCACCTTTAACTGAAAATATTTGCTATTTTGAGTTCTATTTTTGAAATGCACTTTTGTACCCCTTCTTAGGTTGGTATCAAAGTGATTTTGTTTTGGAGGGGGAACCCAAACCTGTTTAAAATGTCACAAAACCCTCTGGCACTTAGAAACACAATACAGTTATTGAAGTAAAAAAATACTTTAGGTAAATATAATTAAAATATAGTATCCTTTTACTGTACTAGTGGTAAATGAAACTCAAACCGCTAGACTGTTGAACAGGACTCATTTTTTACCTCCACTTTCTGCAAGACTGTGCTGGGTATCTTCCATCTTAGTGTCAAACTAAATGGCTTTTTTGAAATGACAGTCAATTAGTAATTTCTTTTGCAATATAGAAAACTGGAAATAGTAAAGTGGAAATGTCTCAAATTTTTGTGGCCTATCTAAACGTGGCTAGGTCAGCCAGAGTCAGAAAATCTGGAAACTAATAACAACTGCTGCATCTCTGATATTGTTTGGCTTCTACACTCCTCCTCCTATTTCCTTGAATCTGAGATAAGAACGTCAGAAAGCAGTGCCTTGAAAATATGTCTGTAATAGATCATACGTGTAAGTAAAATTCAGCAGTGCTCAGAAGTCATGTATTCAGTTGCACAGTAATAATAAACTAATTGTGAAGCCTTTAATTGGAAAGAAGTAAAGTTTTTATTCAGTAAAGAAAATTTCTATAAGAAATAAAGAAAGGAAAACAATGACTGCTTCTTCAAATGGTGGTACCATACTCTGGCTGCACAACAGGACTGAACCTCCGACAGGGCTTCCCTGTCAAATAGCCATAGTTGCCTGTGACGTGTGTACAGGTGAAAACAGTTGCCTTTGGAGGATAAAATGTGAGTCAACTGCGATAGAAAGAGGGTTTTAAAAGCAACTAATGAGACCTTCAAAGATTTTGAAGAATTAGAGTAACTCTGTTTGGGTTTTTGTGGGGCATAGAGTGAAAGAAGGCTAATTTCAGGAATTCGAACAGCTTAACCGAGGTGGTTATAATGTTTTGTTGTCTTCTGCTCTGACTGTCATCCCAAGATAGAAATATAATGCTTAACTAGTGTTTATTATCTCATTTTACAGGAGGAGAGATAAAGGCAAAGGATAATAGATTTTTTTCAAGGTCATTGTAAGGATCAGCTCTGGAACTAACTCAGAATTTTTTCATTCTGTTTGCTTTTCAGTTCAGTGATCTGAAAGCAACAAAAATCTACTACCACATTCACTACATTAATACTGTTACACTATTACCTTAAAATTTGATCCAATACATAGCTTGGCTGTAAGTAGGTCCAAATTGCATTTGGCTGTTTACTTATTTTGATTTTTTCAGAGATTTATTTTTTTAAACTCCTAGAGAAAGCCTGAAATTTGTTTGCTTTGTTTCAGAAGCATATTGCTGCTCCCAGCACAATTTAGAATGTTTTTGGTTATAAGGGAATATTTATTCTAATCTGAGAGCTAGAATTTGCCTCTCAATATTTATGTAGAAGTCATCGGCTCTAGATTACTAAAAAAATCCCTTTAGAACACTTGCATGAATTTTTTTGGTGTGTTTTAAAGCTGTCTAAAAATATACCCAGACACGCCAAACAAAGCAACAAAAAGGCTTCCCGTAAGCTCCAGAACAATTAAACTCGGTGATCCCTCCTAAATAAACCATGTGCTGGGTCAGTACAGCCCACAAGAGACAGCCTCTTTAGACCCCTTGTTTGCACGACTTTCTGCTATAGACCTTCTGTGCAGGTTTGGAAGCCTGTCTCAGCTCTAACTGCCTAGAAAACTTGCACATAATGTTAGGTTTAACTTTCAGAAGTTTTCCAACTAAGTTTGAACCACTGAAATGAAGGTTCATAACACAAAGGCTGTCGTACCGTTTGTTGAAATGGTGCCCCTGTAATGTAACACATTAAATATTTAACATAGTTTGCAGCAGATAAAAAGCAATTTTGTTTAATTTTTCCTTAATATTAATGCTATCGTGCACCTTAATCCTTTCATTATAATAAAAATTTGTTCAAGCTCATTGTTATTAAACATTTTCTAATTTATACGGATATGGATGTTTTGCTTCTGATTCTTATAAGTAATAAGGCCAAAATGCCATTGTAAAGAAAAAGGGTGATGGGAGAGGGGAAGGAGTCTCCGCTGGTATATGGGGATGAATTACAGGCTAGAGAGGTAACTTCATTTTTTTTACCCAAGGACAAGAAAGACAACGCTTATCTCCCAAGTAAGCCAGCTCAAAATTTTGGGTCAGTTGTCAAGGAATGAAATTAAATACCTGCAGAACACTCAGTGAAATGACCTGGAAAATAATTTATAAAGAGGTTGCCGTTCTTTTCTGATGAGGATCATTCTCCCATCTGTATATCTGAAATGCAGATAAAAAGAAAAATATTCCTAGATTGGAGTAAGTTTCAAATCAACTTTTCCCTGCATTCTAGAACAAAAATGTAGTTGGTAAATATTTGTAATTCTAATTAAAGATGTGTTCCTACAAACACTGTTAATAGGGTTACTGGAGGCAGTAAGTCCTTGATACAACAGCAAATGTTTCCTAGAACATATCCATCTACATCCAAACACAGCAGCAAGGAATGTGACATTGTATGAGTATTGACAATGAAAAAGAAACAACTAAGATATTATTGTTAAGAATTTGAATATATTTAGGCAATATTATACTTCTATAAATACACACACACACATATATACTCGTATACTCAATATGTACTCATATACTGAAACGTATGCTTATATACCAAAAAACCACCTCAAAAATACTCAGGGAGTATATTAATGTGGCTCTACCAACAGCAGTAAAACCACAGCTGGCAACAGGAGTGGCTGTGGCCCATTTTTTTACTGGGCTCAGTGTCTCTGGTTTAATTTAAAAATTCTTTGTTTGCTCTTTTCCTTCTTTCTTTCATCTAATTCTAATTTACACAAACAGAAAAAAAGGAAACTAATGTTTGCGTTAAAACTATATTTTTATTACTACTATGCAGATTTTCTATGACTGTTTTTAATTTCCAGTGATCACAGTCCTTTAGTTGCACCGATAAAATACTCCTAATTTGCTTGTATGCAAAGAACTTTATTGCACTTGTGGTAGACACACTTTTTAAAAACAAAATAGTTTCTTTTAAATATTAAGCTGATTAAAACAGTCTGCATAATTCTTAGGCCTACTGAATCCCATGTTAGTTGAATCACTGAGCCAATATAACTCATGCGCTGAATAATTATATAGATATTTCTGTTGAGAAAGCAACAATACAACTTACAATATAAAGAATCAAGTATAGTATCTACGGGGACTGAGACTACGATAGGTCAGTACTTGTTTCCGTGTCAGTGTAAATCTGGAGAAACCTTTGGATTTAGCTGTAGTTATTTTAGATTTACATCACTGTAAGTTAGGCTACTTACCTCTGCTTCATTATACTACAGGATTTTGTGGTCTCAATCCAGTGAAGTGCTTGCTTAATCTTGAAAATGTGAGTGGTTTACTGAAGTCAGCTTTGAGCACAAATTTAGGTGCTTTGCTACATATAGGCTTCTCCTTTTAAATGCCAGCCATATACGGATAGCCATCAATTCTGTATCCCCCTCGCTTCTAATCCAAACAGCTGTATCCTGAATGTCCCCTGCCTAGATGAGGTCAGTACCCATGTGAAAATCAGCTGGCTGAGGCTAAACGGATGGGGTTGTAGGTAAAGTAAAGCACACCAAAGCCAGAAAACCACTTTTGTTTTAGAAAATGCTTCTGGATGGTGTGCTGGTTCTGGAAAATCCTGATAGCGTGAAAAACAAACCTCAATTCTCTTCCTTCCTTCACGGAACACCTAGAAGACTGTACTCTCTTCTCTGGTTGCACACCTGTGGTTGGTACACTTGCAGCAGCACTAACTACTGAAGATACTGTTGTGTTTCTTTCCTTGAGCCCTCAGAAAATACAGGGAAATTCTAGGCTTAATCTTAAAGGACAAACGTCACTGACATTAGTCTTAAAAGTCGTCATGTATCTTGGCCTAAGATAATAAACTGAGACAGTCATTTGCAATTGTCTCAAGTCCTGTGGTCAGAAGTAGCAAAGCTCAAGCTGATAGAAGACAAGTTTCTCAGCAGGGCTTGTGGTTTTGATCTCTTCCACTAAAACAGATTAGAAGAGTGAGGAAACTTACTGTCCCTCATAATGAAATGGATAACTGTCTGCAACTGTGATGAAAACCAGTAAAAACTAAGAGGAGAGAAAGAGCAGAAAGTAAAAAGAGATTTGTAGTAATAGGAAAAGATTTAAGAGAAAGAAGAAAAATATCCTAACAAATCATCAGTCCTAACAGAATTATGATGAAAACACCTGCCTTTGTGAAATTGCATATTTACTCTATAGGATCCATAGCAGTCTCTTATGATGGATAGCCACATTCTTCCTGAAATCAAGTGGGAGATTGTCTTTTTTTCCTAGTTCTGCATAAAAGAACAACTACTATGTCCTTCATCTGATTGGAAAACGCAAAGAACAACTTGCAGTATCTTTAGATGATCTTTATGAATGTGATTAACCTTAGTCAGAGATGCTAAGGAATTCCTTAGTCATGCCTGTGACTTTGAAGCAATGTATTAATGAACCAATTTAAGGAGACAACCCCCAAAATCCCATGCTGGATTTCTTTCTTATTGTAAGTACCTGAAGTAAAAATCCTCTGCAATAAGACATGTCAGCCTGAATAGTTTTGCAAAGGAAGTGATAGATGTCTCGCTATGTAAAGGATCTGATGAAACACTGCAGAGTGGCATGTAGGGAAGAATCCTACAAGGACAATGAGATAGACACTCTCAGCTTTAATCTTTGTTCACATGTAATTTCTCTCCAGCTGTTCAGCTTTACACTGATGAGTATATAGGATTTTTTCATCCTAGTCTGGACCTCTGTGCAGCAAAAAGTATATACAGTCAAAGATGCTACTAGGGATTTAGGAAAGGTTATTAATTTACTTAAGGTCATGCGCGACGCATTGTTTAAGTCCTCTCCTACATCAGTGACAAAGCTGCCTGCTTCTTGTCTGTAAGTCTAGGACATGCATAGCCATGATAATTAACTTACTTATTAATCATATAGAAAACAGACAACTTCATGTAAAAACTGCAAGTGGTCACGTGGGTTATGTTTGAAGAAGTCTTCTGCCATCTCATACCAACAGAGCTCAATCTACTCTTGCTGAAATCCATGGATGTTTTAGCCAACACTTCAAAGAGTAAAATACCCCAAATAAGGGCTGCAGTATAAATACTGTTGCTTTTCAAGTGCTTATAATAAATAGAATATTTCTAAAGAAGAAAGAAGGGAAGAACCATTTTGTGAGAGGCCCATGTTAAAGACAGGCAATTGAACTGAAGTGCAACCTATTAATGGAATAGTGAAACTGAAGATTTGAGTCTAAAAGTGAAATTAAGAATTTCTTTTTTTATGGCCTAGCTAAATAATTATGGTTTATTCTTCATTTTGGCATTAACAGATGAACCTCCATACAAGAGATTGAATCTGGTAAATCTCAATGGCTTCCCAACTGTCAGAATGTAAGCTAGCATCAATGTTACATAGCCACTTACTAACTTGATATCAAGTGGATGTGGAAATTTAGGCTTAAAATGTTTCTCAATATTGTTAGAGAAAGGAGATTTTTTTAATATTTTTCAAATGAAAATTGTTCTTTAAAGTTTGTAAAGATTTACAAAAGTACGACTGTATGCTGCATGTAATGGAAACATTACTCTCTCAAACTTTTCAGTGATATGGTAGAATGTCTTTTATATGCATGCCTTTCTTCACAAACATCAAGTTTAAAACAACTTTTCTTGAACCTGTAAAGATCTCTTAAGATGCAAAAAAATAAGTAGTTACAAAACCAGCGGCTTTGTACATGAAAAATTTTCAAGCTCTATTTTAACTATTACTTGGCATATCAAAAACTTTGCACTGGTAATTGCATTGTCAATTATGTAGTGTCGTGTTTCTAAAGAAATAATAGGTTAAAATCAAGCAATTCTTTTTTTTTCAGTGGATACACAGTTGAGTTTTGTAATGAGAAAATAATACAAATGATACCCTCCAAGAATTAAACAATGTATATTGCACAACAAAATGACCATAAGCAACAGTTAAATCCTGGATTGTTTTTGAAATATCTGCATTTTCCAGATTCCTACAGTCTTTTCTTTAAATGCTTTATGCTGTGCTAATCCCCACTACGTATAACTGGAAACCTACAGAGGGAAACCAGCTGATGTGCTGTTGAAGATCTCAGTTTGCAAGCTGTTTAATGTTAACCGTTCTACTGAAATTGTCAGTAGAAAGTCTGTTAATAATTTTGAAGACCCTCCCGAGTTTATCTATTTTCTTGCTTCCAGCATGCTGCTTTTAGTCATGGAACTAGCAGACTTGTAGCTGCTGCTTGGCCAGTGGAAAAGTGACTTGGAAGCAGTTTTACCACAGCTGTTTAAGATTGAGAGGTGCTTCTCTCTTTCACTGCTGGAACAATTACCACTCATTCCTAGTAGTAGCAAGACTCATATTTCAACAGACAGTGGTAGAAAAAATGCTGTAATATGGGTCCCCAGATTTTCATCTCATTGAAGAAATCCAATTCTTTTTCCTGGAGCCTAGCTGAGTTGCATAGTTGCTGCATCCTACAGGGTGCATTTGGGTGTGCTTCTATGTAAGTATGTGTTGATATGTGTGCTATTCTAAAAAATCTGTTAATTCTTTGTAGAGCATATAAAATAATTCATTAACAATCTGCATACATGGAATTGGACTTTCTGCTTCACTCAAACATCGTTTGGTTGGATGGTGTATTCCCTATTTCAGATTGAAAAGAATTTCTTTGCAGAAAGATTCTGTGATGACAGTGGGCAGCCCTGACTTTCAACATTATTTTATGGAGGTTTAGAAATACCAGCTGATTTCTGAAGATATTTGCCACTATCTTGCAAAAATTCATGTTTTCAATAAACTAGTCTCATCTAAGCTTTAAGTAGATGATAGGTTTGTTCTAGTCTTGATGGGAGCCTAGCAAGAAACAAGAGTGTAGTCATTAGGATTCAGTGTTTCCCATAACCACCCATTCCTTATCTGATGTTCAAATCTGGGTTTTTTTGTGGTGGATTTCCAGCCACCCTTCTTACCCTCCCACTCCTTCTAGGAAAAGGACAAGTATCTAGCATAGGTTTTTATTGTAGAGAGTTCTTTGTGAAATAACTCAGTCAATGGAAGACTTCAAATAAGAAAAAAGGCAAAAGTCTGAATAGGTAAACAGTTTAGCAAGCTTTTTTGTGATTTTAGGTAACACTTCAGTAACAAAGAAGCAAAAAGAAAAATCTGTGGTTCTTAGTGTGCAAAATTCCCGTTGGCTTAAAGGAGTTAGGTCTACAAACATAAAATGAGCATTTCAAATAAGCTTAGTAGAAGCAATACTCGCTATCGCTCCTACTACAGTAGGTAAACTCTTTAATTTTTAGTTGAAGGGTGGTGCAGTAAAAGGGGATCTACTGTTGTAGAGTCTTTACTTCTGGTAGTTACTATGGTACCATGGCAACATCAGAATTACACACAGAAAATGGGGCAAGCAGCCCAGGGGAACACTATGAAGAGTACTCAAACAATGTGTTACAGAGAATCTACAGGAGAAATCCTTAACAAGTAAATACAGTAGGGTTCTAGGGAGAAAGTGGGAACATTGTAGAGCTCTTCTCAGAACAGCTTGAGTATGGGATTTGCTGGTAGGACATGCAGAAACTATATGTTATCTAGGTTGGTAAGAGGAATGGGAACTCTAACCCTGCTATGGCAGAGGGGTAAGTGACACTTCTAGGTTGGGAAGAGTTAGAGACCAGTTAGCTTTTGAAATCTATGAAAGCTGTAACTTCTTCTAGATATAGAGAAACAATAATTCACTACTGCTATGCCTGTATGTTCAATCAACAGTGTTCTAATTAGGTCCTTTTTTTGTATGTGTGTGTGTGTCTGAAAGAAGAGTGTAGTCTTCTGTGTTGTAAGAGCTGTTTAGGGTAATCAGCTGTCCAGGGTAATCAGCTGTCCAGATTTATTCTGCAGTCCTAACAGAAGATAAAGGCAGTTACTCACTAGTGCCGCTTGCATCGCAGAAATGCATCGATATCTTGGTTTTGACAGATTGCACTTATAAAGGATAAACCTGCAGTACAGTGAATATATGATTCCAAATCAAAAACATCTGATGATCATGGTGTCTCAGTACCCACGCCTGAGAATTCAGCAGTCACAAATTATAAACCTATCATGGGAAATAAAATTAATGCAAAATCATAGGCATGACTTCATTTGAGACATTAAATAATGTAGATCACAGCAGACTGCTGTATTTTTGTTTTTAACTGCTTTTGTTTCTCACAGGAGGTGTTTATGTGCCTTGTTTCAAAAGGTTTGTGTACACATTACAAATTTACTACAACAATGTTGTTGATTTTTGTTCCCCAGCTGTTATGGGTAGCGTGGGTATCTCTGTACCACCTGTGCAGCCAGAGGTTCTTACTTCAGCTGATTGCAGATTACAGGTTTGGATGTTATCGAATTAACCTTGTGAACTGCTTTGGTTATTCTCAAATCAACCTTATGACCCGTATGTCAAAATTGTTGCAGCTGAACGTGTATGAGCATGTGAGGATTAAGGTGTTGGGAATGCTATCCCACCATTTAATCTGAAAAACAGCCTGGAAGACATTGCTTACGAAATTGATCTCTCTGGTGTGAGGAAATGATAAGGTTGTGAGACACAGGCAGCATAAAAAAAAAATTGTTTTGTGCATGACAAACGCGTTAAGCTTAGTGCCCACTCTTACACCAAGATAATTGTATTCCTGGTATGACAGCTGTGCCAGTGGAGGTCTGGATTTAGTTCTACAGTCAATCTCGTTATCAATCATTGCTTTCTTTACCTCCATCTTCTCTCACAAGGTGTCCAAAGCTTCCAGGAGCTGTTCAGATATAGAGTTAGAGGAGAACTGACAGGAGTGGCTGAAATTTGAGATGGGGATTACTTGAGGTAACCCAACCCATTTAGGGCCATGGACAGCACCAGAGGTGCTCGGAGAGCTGGCTCATGTCCTGTAGAAACCACTGTCTGTCACCTTTGAAAGATGATACAAATGGGGAGAGGTTCTTGATGGCTGGAGAAAGACAAATATTGTATCCATCTTTAATAATGGCCAAGAGGTCTATACTGGGAAGCACAGGATTGTTAACCTCAATTTTGACCTTTGGAAAAGCATGGAGCAGGTTCCCTTGCATGATATTTCTGGGCACGTGAAGGGGAAAGTGTTTGGATACTTAACCAACCTGATTGCTTCTATGATAAATAAAGGGATTTCTGGATAATGATTATAAGTGATTATTACCTCAAATTTAACAAGGCTTTTGGTGTATGGTCTTTGAGACTATTTTTGCAAGTTAAGATGCTTTTGTCTGGGTGCGTGGATAATTAGACATTCTTCAGATATCAACATGAGTATCTGAATGTACAGATAAACAGATCCACCCAGGATTCTGAGGGAATTCAGTTAGTAGTCTCCAGAGAATGATTCAAAATTATTCAGAATGTTTTCAAGTGATAAAATCAGCTAATTTTTGCAAGGCTGCAATGCATAAACCATACTTGATTTTTATTTATCAGAAAGGCCATATAATTTCAACTTTAAACATGATATTCAAGACAGCAGAAGATAATGAAGAGTATGCACTGAAACTACAGTAATTGTGTTTGTTTAATACCAATATTGTCATATTAAAACTTCTACTTATTATCTCTCTATATTAACGAATAATTATTATTTTTGTTGTTCATTTATGTTAATACCCACTGTATACTAGGAGGTCATCGAACATTGAAAATGACAGTCTTTTTGTTCATGAGGAAATTCAGAACTATAGTTGAGGCCCTACTATGCTCTTTTGTTATTCTCAACAGCATATTTTTCAATGTAATACCATTATAGTGTAAGGATAATTATGTATTAAAATACTATGCAATATATTCATATATTAAAGATTGAACCAAACTTTAGATTCTTAGCATGTGCTTGGGTGGTGAACTTCTAGCCTCATTATGGAGCCTTCTAAGCCTTCCAAAGTTTTCTTTCTTGTACTAGCTAAGGAATTGTGTGGTTAAACATAGCCCAGAAAATAAGGAAGATTTCCTGTTTGCAGTAGTGAGTGTATGGATGTATATTCATAGAATCATAGAATTACCCGAATTGGAAGAGACCCAAAAAGGATCATCGAGTCCCTGTCCACACACAGGACACTCCCAACATTCACACCGTGTGACTGAGGGCATTGGCCAAACACTTATTAAATGCTGGCAGTCTCAGTGCCACGACTACTTCCCTGGGGAGCAGTTCCAGTGCTCCACCACTCACTGGGTGAAGATCCTCTTCTTATTATCCAATCTAACCCTCCCCTGGCACATCTTCCTGTGATTCCCTCTAGTCCTATCAGAGGTCACAAGAGAGACTGGCACCTGTTTCACCTCCCTCCCTTATGAGAAGGCAGTAAATATCCATGAGATCCCCTCTTAGTCTCCACTTCTCCAGGCTGAACAGACCAAGTGACTTCAGCCGCTCCTCATACAACATCCCCTCCAGACCCTTCACCAGCCTTGTGGCCTCCTCTGGACACTCTCCAGTAGTTTGATGTCCTTTTTATACTGCGGTGCCCAAAACTGCACACAGTACTCGAGGTGGGACTGCACCAGTGCAGAGCAGAGCGGGACAAACATCTCCCTCACCCGGCTGGCGATGCCATGCTTGATACATCCCAGGACACGGTTGGCCCTCTTGACTGCCAGAGCACTCTGTTGGCCCATGTTCAATTATTAGTAAAAATTGGTAAATATTAGTAAAGAAAAGAAAATAATCCTTTTTGTTATTATTTTGCTTTTAATTGAGATGACTGGGCTGTAAACTGGGAGGTCCAAAGCTGGAGCAGGTGCTCTCCTCCTCCTGAACAAGTGGGCAGTGACCAGCTGGGAAGGTACCAGGCACTGTTGGTCTGCTCAGCTTCCTCTCCCTACGCAATAGCTCATTGAATAGACAGAGATACGCTTTCTGCTATGTCACTCGGCTGCAGCCAGTTGCTTCTGATAAACTGTGATGCATGGGGATGAGGATCAAGTCAGTAAAGTACCAAAACAACTTCTTTCTCACCTTTTCTTGGAATTTATGGGTGCAGCGCACTGTCAAATGACACTATGCCGTGAGCAGCACTGTGACCATTAAAGCCAACATATCAGCACATTTACAATGCTCTAAGGCACAAAGGGCTTAGAAACAATGCAGTCCTAGGGGTTTGAGTTTTGGATGCGGGAATCTGTAAACTTGTGTTTACTCTTTCTTTCTGTGTTTTGTCATACTTACCAGAGCACTGGCAATAAGAAAAAACTTGGAATGCCTTTACTGTATTAATTGTGCTGTATTTTTGCCTTACAAGTTGTTGCACTTGAGTAACATGATATAAAAGTAAGCAGAATTTGACCTGGCATAAGACATTACTTCCTGGGGAGCTGCAATAAAAGCAGTTTCATATAAATGACGACATTTGTGAATCTGGTTAGAAAATAACTGTTCAGTAACTGATTTCACATACCAGATGAATTAAAAAAAAAATCCCGATCTGCTAGACTTGAAAAAAAAATTGGTGAACTTTTTACTCTCTTGCCTTAAAAGGCAAAAGCAGGGGCAATGAAACCATGAGAAGAACAGGGAGTGATCGAAAGTTTTGAAAATCCAGAAGCGATTATACTGGAACCATACTGAAATACGTGTTTGTGTGTGTGTACTTGCTGAGTCATTGACAGAGAAGCTGATGAACACCTACTCTTGCTCACTTTGGAGACTGCTTCAGCTACTGCCAGAGTTATCCCTGGCACTGGGGTTGTCAGTCGTTCAAGCCACCAAACCCTGCTCTGCTCACTCAGCTTGTGGTTCACAGCTGCTCAGCGCAGCCTGTGGAATCTGCACCTGACAAGTGCAAACATTCGTGCTCAGATGGCAGAACCTGGGGGTGTTTTGGGAGATTTTATTCTCATTACATAAAACTACTTTTTTTCTGTACATCTCCAACCTTGTTTCTTAGCTTTCTGTCAATTTGGTCTTTTACTATATTTGTCATGTTTTTACAGATTTTGGTCTGGTTTGCATTGTCTGCATAGGAGTTTAAGTTTGGATGTGTATTGAGATGTTTCAGTATAAAAGATCTAGAATAAATATAGAATTTAAAATGGAAAGCTGCATGAATATAAGGCATTACAATATTGTAAATGAATGATGTTGAATTAGACCAAGAGAAAAGGTGTGATACAACCAAAGCATGTAGTAAGAATGAAAATGCAGTCTCTACTATGTATTTATATGTGAGCTGTTGCAATTTGATTATTTTTTTCCTTACTTAAATTGCATTAGCAATTCCAGATAAAGATTCTGCAAAAGAAAAACCCTTGACATTAAGTGTACTGAAAGGTCACTGAACAGTCATAGCTTTCTTTTAATTTCAAATGCATTTATCTAAGGAAACAGTACAGATGCAACATCTGCTTTTCAAAGGGGCTCTTTTCTAGCTGAGCTAACTGAGGTTTACAGAGGTCAACTGAAATGCCTAAGGTCACTCAGGGTGTTAGAATAAGGGATGGGTATCTGGAAATGATACTTAAAAAGAAACCTATTTTTTTTTTAGGAATTACAGGATTTTTCTCTAAACTTATAGGTAAACACCAGCATTGTTCAGAAAAAAAAGATAGGAATGTTAAAGTTGGTGAATCCTGCTGTGTTGATTACTATTGATACTGTGAGTTATTTGTAGAGGATTCTAAAAGTTCCTGCCCAGAAAAATGAGCAAGTTACACATTGCGAAAGCAAAGAATACTGTTAAGGCAGAAGATTGTGAGTTTACTGCATTGTTGCTCCACAGTGCTTTTTCAAATTTGTTTCTTAATACTTTTTCAGTGATAGACTTCAGTTAAATTACACTGTCTAAACTAGCTGATGAGTGCACTTATAAAATCATAGCTATTTTAGGAATGAAAGATCCTTTGCCCCATCATTCAGCAGTGAAGTAGCGTGCAGTGATGACTATGATTAGCAGAGTACGTGCATTCTTGTAAAGGATAAAATGTTATCTGAGGATGAAGTACAATTTAAGATTTGGAAATCTATACAAATATGTTTGCAACGTTGTAGTGATATGTTTCACTTTCTTGACTTTTTAACCCTCCAATTGTAAAATTTTGTGAAGTTTCACCTAATTCAACAAACACTACCATAACTAAAATGAAGAAAATACAAGTAATTGCTTTAAGTGTGTTTTGCAAAAGTAACTAGTTCTGCTGAGGAAATGCATAGTCTGTACAGCACATTTGTGGTAAAGAACTCCAAAGAATTGCTATGGATTAAAAGTAATTAATGGACAATGAGTTTAATTCTGCATTCCGTGCATGCCTCAGTCTCCTGTTCACTTCCATTGACAAAGAAGTTTGAGATGTACAGGGAATGCAAGTGAAATAAAAAAAAAAAAAAGAGAGAAGCTAAGGGCCAAGTTATAAGAAACAGTCTTAACTAATGCCAAAGGTAAAACCAAGACTATCTTCCAAGTGGTGCAGTTGAAAGACAACATGATTATCTTTCACCTTCATTGCTGACAAAAGAAAGCATTAGTATATTCTGGTAGCAAAATAAGAATGCATAGAGAGTATATTTGTAAGCTCATATGGAAACACAAAACATGAAGAGAAATACATGGGAAGTACTGGGATGCTTCTATTATTACAGCATACCAACGAATGATCAAAAGAACTGCAACCTTCTTTGAAGGTCACTAATGCAATCATTGCTGGCTTTAACGTATTCTGCCAATTTTCTTGTGTTTAATTTGCCACTCAGTCATAAGAAGGCTTAATTTATCAGAGAAAATAGAATGACTTAAAAATCTCGTGCTCTACCCCTCCTCCCCTTGTGGCACACAACCCTGAGTACTGGAGCACTGGGAAAGCAACCATGTTGTTTCTCAGAAGTGTTCTAATGTTACTTGTTGGGACATTTTATGATCCTGTTAAACATTGCAGTTCTTCTGCTCTGCGTTGCCTCTGCTTTGTCCACTTAAAGGTCTGGCTCAAATATTTTTCTTCTGCTCTCAAACGGCGTGTACATGTTTGAAAAATGATTTTGCTGAAATAAAATGCAAACTGATCAATCATACAAACAAGACAAAACTCCCACAGAGCACATGGGGAAAAGAACAAAGATTATTTTTGTCTGTCTAGTTAGAATTCTGCATATGCTTGAGTATGTCTGACAGGTTGTTTGTGCCTTTTAGAAGATGAAAAAGATAAATATATATATAAGGAAAGAGAGGAAAAAAGAGGTGCCAAGTACAATAGCAGTGTTGATTTTCATATATTTGGGGTGCTGACAAGGTTCACAAGTAGCAAAGCAAAGCAGACTGAGTTGTGTTATGTCATTCCCTGCAAATGAAGATAAATGTCTCTTTCTTTATCTCTCAGGGTTATGTTCCTGAGAGAAAGAATTTAAAAATGGATTTTTAACTTTCTACTCCTTTTTTATTTATATACATATTTAAAATATAAAGGAAGTATTTGAAGGATTGTGGTTAGAAGCTGTAATGCTTAAAGTCTTGCTGGGCTCCAGCTATGTAAGTGTCTGAAATACAGTGACTATCCTGAGAGAGACAAAAAAAAAAAGGAAAAGAAAAAAAATGTAATTCCTTCTACGATATTTGGAGGTGCAGGGATTGTAAAACTTCTGGAGAATATGAATATAACATGTTTATGGGAGCAAAAGCCATAGAAAGACTTGTCTTCTGTTTCTGTATTTAAGAACTGTAAGAAAACAGTAAGTTTCAATGCCTGATTTATCGTATGGAATTACACTGCAAGGTTCTCCACTGAAATTATACCTACTTATCATGGCTCAGGTAGTAGTGAACCTCCTCCATTATATTTGTTTTCTGTGTTCTCTTGAGCACCTTTTATATGGCAGTTATGTCTTTGTTCACCCATTAAAAACAATGGTGAGTCCGAATTTTAAACAAGTACAAATAAATACTGAGTAGGTGTGCTAGGATGAACTAAAATAGTGTGTATGCATTTTCCTGAATATTTATGAAAAACAGTCCAGAATTCTTACCCAAAGCTTGAAGCAACGCTATTGAAAAAAGCTTAAACAACTGTCTAGATAAGGGTCTGCTGCTCTGCCCTTCCAGCTCTGTCTGGGTCTGGGAAGCGCTTCATTTTACACTGTATTCTAAACCTCAAAGTACACAAAGTTTCAAGAACAGAAGAATCTTGATGATGGAAAGTAGGAATAAGGTGAGAGAATTTAATGTATTTTTATGCATTGTTGAGACGTGTGCGATGAGTGAGTTGTATAAATGAGGCTTCACTATGGGAATATATCCAGAGAACTCAAACAAAAGGACTGACTGTGTGGTCTCTGGAGAAGGAAGAGCAGATCCCCACTTAGTTTGCAGAAAAGATCTGAAATGGGAAGGAAGAGGTGCCAGAGCAGAATCTCGGACATAGAAGTGTGGATTGAAGAGAGCTGTGTGGAATCCTGAAAATTTTGTGGTGGAGAATAGTTATGAGAAACCTTGCATGAGCATTTGACCTATTGTTGGGTGTTAACGGCAAACCTCAAAGGTGTTCACAAATGCCTAATGAAATGAGTTTTGTATTAAAACTCTGCTCAGACTTGTTAATATTTGATGGTATAAATCCATATGTGTCTAAATTCATGTGTCACTCACTTTCTATACTTTTGGGGAATTTACATATGGTAAGGCCAAGAAATTGCAAGTGGTGGTTCTCATTAGTGTATGCACTGAATTTCTGCAGCGTGGGAAAAAAAATATATATTTTTTTTTCCTCTCCTGTGTAAGGTGCTAAGGATATAACCTTTAAACCTTTCTGCTTCCCTGAGTTTTGTGTAGGTCCTAATAGCCAGCAAGGTAGTAAGTGTCCCTGTACCCTCACTGCAATCCCACAGAAATTCTGGGTCTTCCTATCCTGGGGGAGACTAGCAGCATTAGGTGCTTCCTAGCTGGTACGCATCTCCCGGGTTCTCCTGAGAGTGAATTTTTCCACTGCAGATAAAAACCCCAGATACTACTTGTGGAAGTATTCATTTTCCTCTGGCTTTATGCATGAATATTTGGCTGCATACCTGCCGTGTTCCCACGGCCAAACTCTTTCCAGCTGCAAATCTACAGACCTGCAGAGAACCTTCTGCACAGTCCAGCTGCCTGAGCAACAGGGCAGCTACCTTCTGTTCCTGTGTAGAGATGGAGAGAACTGGGTGCAGACACTCCTCATCTTCTGGGGATCAGTATGACTTAAAATTAGCACATCTGTGGGAAATAAGTTACTCCTTATACAGTAACCTTTGGTTTTGTAGAGCTTGCTGAAACACAGTCCATTGAATGTGAAAGAAGCTAATTAAGAGACAGTAGACTAAAGTAGTCATCACTGTAATTTCTTCGGCTTCAGTGAGCTTATTGCATGGATGAGTTTTATTGGAGTTCTTATTACTAATACAGAAAGTGTGTGCAAAGTTAGGTGTTGTAAAGTCAAAGCTGTATTTCACCTAGGAATACTGTTTAGGCTTTTCACAAAAGGTTTAAATGATTTAAACATGAAACTTCTACTTTATTTCTCTTGCATTGGGTATTGAACTTTTAAAAATGTCCTACCTACTGAAGTGAGCCAGTCACTCAACTTTTGAGAAGAACGAGTTCCCAAAGTGCCAGGTGATATGCCAAGGAAGCTCTTGTGTTAGCTTCTCTGAATGAAAGTAATCTGGATTTTTAGCATACTTGCTCAGTCAGAAAAGGAGGTAAGAAGCTGCTTTGTGCAGCAGTTTCAATTGCTGCACTTTCCATTCAAGTGGCACTGGAGATTTCATACATTGTTCGCACTGAAAAGGCAGAGTTCTTCTTTTCGAGATAACTGGTTTACCTCTCCTTTGGTTTTCCGTCTAACTGAATCTGTTCGTAGTATTCCAGAAATATATTTTATGGGTGCTTCACAAACAGAGCGTTAAACTCTGCCCATAAGCTGTTCTTCTGTGCCGTGACCCTGAATGGCTTCTCAGATTTCTGGTCTAATGAGAGGAGTCTGTCAGGGGCTTTGAGGAAATGCATCCTTGCCATGGCCTTGGCAAAAGACAAGGCTTCCATAATGACACGTACCAGGACAGACAGGATAGTCTTAGTGTTGACAGGTTTGGCTCAGGTCAGATCTGGCACGATTAGTTATGGTTTAGAAAACTGTTTGGAAACCGAAATGATGTTGAAATACTTGGAAATCTGGTGTCTGATTACCTCTTGGGGTTCTGGGACTGAGTGATTTACTTAAGGTCACAAGTGTAGTAGAAAGAGGAACTGAGCAGAGAATTCTCAAATCCCAGTCCAGTGCCTTTATCATTAATCCTCGACTAATCTGGTATCTTGTGATGTAGGTTTCACTTCAGCCAGATGCTTTCATCAAGTTGTTAGTGTCATCCTACTCTGGGGACAGCTGGCCAGATTTGCATGCATAAGGAAGTGTCATCTGCATACTCTGATTTGTACCCATGACATTATGTGATACCCACTAACAGCTCAAAATAAATGCAGATTATTAAATGAGAAAGGACAGTGTCTGTGGACTTCAGAAAAAAGGAGAGAATTTCTGATCAGAGTTTGAGGGACGGAATCAAACATGCAAATTTAAGAACTCTTTATTTAGATAGCAACAATTATAGGCGACAGTGAATTTAATCTCATAAAACATCTGCATTTCAGTGTTACGCATGTTACAGAGGGATCCAGGTGAATGAATTAAGATATTTGTTCATAGATTATCACTGCTGACCTGTGTGATTTCTGTGCCATTCTTCATTTTCTTGTTTGGCAAGGGAAGGCTCAGGATGATTTGCAAGGAAATAATTTTAGAGGAATATTATGAGTAATCAGATGTAAAAAAAATGAATGAAATCAAAAGTATCAAAAAATGACTTATAAATGCTTAAAATCCAACCCTGATATTTGAAGAGAAAATGCTAAGCAATAAAGGGAATGAATTTCCACACCACATATTGCACAGGAAATTTGCACACACAACCTTTTATTTATTTAATGGATTTTCTGTGAACATCTCCCATTTAAAACTTCAGCCCAAGAAATTTAGCTATGGAAGGGAAAGCATTTATATTCATTAGATGAGAGCAGACTTTTTGCTCATAATTTGGGTGGAATTTAAAATGATTAATGCAGCTTAAAGTAGTTAAGTGATAGGAATTTTCTAAAACATTTTATCTGAATCTAATAAGCCCTCTTGGGGATACAAGAGCTTATGATGCATATAAGGAAATTTAGAGCCTGTTTATTAAAAACACATTTTCGTTTACTTTAATATTGTTCTTCCATTGTATCTTAAGATTGCCAAGTATTTTACCAGCTACTGTAGAGTCAGTCTGTAGAGATGAGAATCATATAAACCCCTTTATCTGAGAGGCCCATCCCTTTATTGCAGAGATTTGAGTTGCAGTTGGCAAAGGACGAAAGAAATTCAGAAATATATTGTGGCCAAAGGTCACAAAATCCTTCATAGAAACTTAGAATCTCTTAAACATTCCTTACCTAGTGAGAGACTCTTTCTAAGGAAATAGTCCATAAAATTTTAAATGAAAACAAAACCATACCAGTTAAAGTGTAGTCTCAAAATATGAAATTAAGCATTTTATGTGGCTTTGTGATAAGGTAAGTGTAAGAATGCTGAAGGTAGCTGTTTGCTTAAATTTTCTAGGGAAGGGAAATTCAGAGTTCAGGTTTGTCTAAAATTAAATTGGGGATTTTTCTGAGTTTTCATCTGACTTTATAGTGGTAGAAATATCTATGTGGAAGATTGTAATAAATCTTTCACTGTGTTTATTGTGGAAATTAAAATGGTACACTTGCTTCTTCAGATCGCTGGTAAATCAGCCTTTGCAAAGTCACTATCACAGCATTCACAGCCAAGCTTGCTCTTGGATGGAAAAATAGTACAGTAGTGTCTCAATTATCCTGGGGTAGATTATCCAGCTGATGGATGGGAAATAGGCTGCAGGTACTGAGACACTCGGTCCCACTCTGAATGAGTCAGTTTGGCACTGCTGTGTGCAGTGATGATACCAGCTTGGATGCTAGCGCAGGGAGGTCTGATTCAGCATTGCTACTGACCTCCCTTTTTGGCATTTTGTTCCTTCTGTGTCATTCTGCAGCCTGATTTACAAGAGAAGAGTTGACTGGAGGCAGTAAGGTGGCAGTAAGGCAGTAATGTTAATGATTAACATTCATTAATCCAAAGTTTGTTGAATATCTTTTGGTGTCGTGTTTACTGCACGTTTCTGACCTGCCAGGTATCATTTGACCAAATTTCTTTGAATAATAAGTTTTACTGAGTTAAAGAGAAACCAGCATTTTCAAATTAGACCAAAAGGATGAGTAACTGTTCCACAGATGTTTATACAATGAATCAGTCTATAGTTTGGTCTACTAGGTGTAGGTGTATAGTAGTAGCTCTTACCTAGGATAATGTTACTGTGGAGCTGCTGATCTGTAAAGTTTAGGTTGAGTATGCTGGGGAGCTCTTCCCATAGTAGGTAGTATTTCAAGGATTTAACCAATTCTTATCCATGACTGCTGCATCTAAACTGGCAAAAATCTGTAACCTTGACATAGCCTGAAACTATATTCACCTCTGTTCTTCTAGTCACTCTCCTTCTCGTCACAAGGACTCAACTTTAATGTGACTATAAATTTTCTGAAGGAACAGTCTGACCTCAATGCCACAGAAAATAAATCTCTCTGATATAATGCAGTGATACTTTCTTAAAGTATATGCTTTAGGTGAAAAACTAGAATAATTTGTTCTTTGTTAATATGTGTGCTATGGTTAAGACAGGAAAAACAAGACCCATATTTTGAGCTTTTATATTTAACTGTGAGTTATGTTAGGAGAAAACAGGAAGAAATTTGCAAGTGGCATGATCCTGTTCTTAAGCCTCCTTATTTCAGATCTCAGTGTAACTGTGAAGCAGCAATGTGCCCGATCATCTTGCTGTTTGAGATGGTTTTCCGTGATGCACGCCCTGCTATACGGACTACCCAGGTTATTACAGCTATGATGTACAGCTGACAGTACAGCGTGTATACAAAGTCAGCTGTGGAGGCAGGTGTTGGGGTGTGACAGTGGTCTCAGATTCTTCTGGACCTGTCATAACAAGGATAGATGTTTATAGACGGGATACACAGAAAAATTAAGCTCTTTTTTTCAGGGACAGGGTTGGGGGGTGCAGGCTCCAGATACTTATTTGAGAAAGTGCTTCTCTACTTATTAAGCAATAGAGGCAGCAATTTTCAGGTAATCCTTTTTTTTAGTTACTTTTGGATTGATTTTCAATGACCTGCTTTAGGCATGGTATATGTTTAATAAATAACCCCATGCAGAGAAGAATTCTTATGAAGTTTAAAATCAAGGGCAGAAGTGCATATGTTTGTTTCTAAAGATTTATTGAAAGGCCATCCACGCTTTGGGTGGAAAGATTTCTATGCACTTTTCAGCTGTCAAACTCTGTGATTCTATACGTCTCCTTGAAATACAAGCTGAGTATTTTTTTGGTAGGTGCAGATGCTTTTAAAAATTGCCTTAAAATAAATGTAGAATGAAGAAATTGTCTACCACCAGATGAGTGAGACTTGGCTGGCCTTCTCCCTTCGTTTCATCTACATGTACACCTCTGCAGTCATGATAAAAATATAATTTCTATAATCCGCAAAAATCTACTGCTATACATGAAAATGCCTTGCTGTTGTGGGCACTTGTGAATCTTTATAGCTATGTAGAGTATGCTATGTGTAGTTCTGCTTCTGGTGGGGCTGTCTGTGCAGGCAGACTGAAAAGTAAAGACTGAACCAAAGATAATCTGCATAAATCTCTGTCATGCTGAACAGAGAGACGTTGTTGCAAAAGCTACTGACATGGAGGCAAAGGAAAGATTTGTTCATCCTCAGGTATGTGAGCCAATAAACTATGTTCAGGAGGCAGCATAGCCCCCCTTTAGGGATGTTAATCTATAGTAATATTATAGCTCTATAGCAATATCATAGCTCAATAGCAAATTGCAGAAAAAAAAAAGGCTGTAAGAGGCTTGACTGATGATTCCTGATCCTTGCCTTATGAACTTGCAGGAAATAGATTGTGTTTGCTTCACCAAGCCATAGAAGTAGAAACAATATGCACCATTCCAGATCCATATTCACAACTCCAAATGCTCCTTTTCTTCACATTCCAGCATCCCAGATGGTGTGTCTCCTTAGCATACTTTAAAATTTTCAACATCCTTACTGAACTGGTTTATAGTTTTTTGTCTTCCCTTCACCATTACCTTCTCACCTAAGACCCCAGCATTTAATGAGTATCTACAAGGTCACAAAGGAGAATGAACTGAAAGGAAGAAGGACAGTATTCATGCACAGGGTGAGAGAGACTCAACTTCAGTTTGCAACCTTCTTGGCGTAGAGTCCATAGCATTGCTAATAAGGTCAGTATAGCTCTTCAGATTTTTCAATTATTGTTTTAATTTCTTTGCTCTGTTGTTTTGCTTTATGACAACACAGGGCGTTACTCTAATTATCTTCATTGCAGCGTATTTAATAATAAAAAACAATGCCTTAAATTATTTTCTGTAGAACAGTTAAAATAGCTGAAGGGGGGAAATTGTACCCATCACGCACTTTGACTGATAGCCTTAGTCATCTTGATCCAAACAGAACAAGCCGGGGGGGGGGAGGGGACAGCTCAGGTTATCTAAGATCCACCAATCTGACACTATTTTCTCAAATAAAATGGTCATATCTTTTTAGTCCTAAAGAAATTGTTAGTGATTTCATCAAGTATAATCAAAAGAAGGTATTTATTTCAACTGAGTAAGGATTTTAGTTGTTGCATACAAACACAAGCATAACTCCCAATTCTTTTCCAGGTATATTTGACTCTTAGGTTAATGGAATCTTGCATCATTTCTTGGAAAATCAGCAATGTGTACAAGCTTTTTCTACTTAAATATCTCAAGGTTCATTTCTCACAAGTAAGAGTTATTTAGTCCTCGTGTTCTGGCTGTGTTCCAAGCCAGCTAATTATATTCTTCCAAAATTTTGCCTTTAAAGTTCCAATTAATAATCTTCTTTACTTCCTCTCTGAAGTTCTGTCATGTCATGTTATTTCTTTGAAATGCCTGAATAGTGTCTTGCATCCAAAGCTGGCTGTATTTCACTTATGAATGAAGCATTGCTATAGATAAACGGTGGTATCCACCACTAGTGTGTGTCAGTGTCACGTGCTGATTGTAGGGATGGTATTTTAAATATACCAATAGTGAAACCGACTCTAAATATTCATGCTTAGAGTTTGAAATGAGGTGTGAGGTTCCCTTCTTCTCACCAGATTATTTTAAATATAATACTAAGCCACATTCTGAAAACTGCATTCTCATTGTGGCTGGTATCTTTCTTCACTAATTGTAGAGAAAAACAGGGAAAATGCTTGTATAGTAAAGTAATTGATATCAATATATTTATTACTTATACAGTTATAAATAGATTTTTGATAGACCATTGAAATGTATACCTGTAAATTGGCTGTTCTGATGTTGACAGGATTGCCTGTTGAGAATAGGGGTTAAAATGTGGTTTTATTCTTCCTTTAGAAAGATGGTTAAACGCTTCTGACCTTTTTAAGAAAAGAAAGTATTAACAATTTTAAAATCCTTCAAAATTGGGCTTTGTACTAAATATTAGGTAGCTTTTAAGTGTTATAACCGGTATTTTCTGGGACATTTGGTTTATGCCCATAGCTCCTTCCAAATGACATGAGTGATAGGGAAGATCAAAATACCTGTATGCTGGAAACTCTGTGTAGCTTTAGGAAATAATTCACAGAATCAGTATTTTACTGTGCTGAAAATATACCAGAAATTGAGTCACCATCTTGAATGTTAAATGCAAGAACAATAAATTATAAAATCAGAATATAATAGAGATGTATCTTTTTTCTACAAACTGCAACTCAAGAGATGCACATGGTTTCAAGAAGTTGTTGATACATTAAGTAGGCAATGTTTCTTATTGTATCTGACTTGCATTAGCACAATCCTGAGCAATGCTTTGACATGAATATACATTTAGATGAAAGGATGAGCGGAGAAGGGAGGTGGCTGGTGGGAGACACTCTTTTCACTTTCACCTGCATATTGATAGGCTGATTTTGAGGTATCTTTCCTGTTTGTTTGCAATTGGAAATTCTTCTTAAATTGCTAAATTGCAGAGGAGCATTTGTCTGCATTTTATAAATTCACAGCCAGTCTACTTAAATGCAGTTCTCACCCACACAGAGTTTCATTTGCACAAAAGTCATACCAGCAGAATATCAGCAGCTCTCACAGAAATGACAGGCCAAGGCTTTAGTTCATAATACTGAAAAATTTCCCTAACTTGCAGTGTTTCCTGAGGGAATGTCAGAGTTGGCATACATTTCTGCTGCTTTTCTCTAATTTTTAACCTCTTATTACAAATGAAATCTTGTAGGGCTTTTTAACAGGTGGTTTTTGCCTGCGAGTACATGACAGAGGTGGAAAGCCAGAGAACCGTGATAAAAATTAAACTCAGCAAATCTAACCAGTCCTAGTGAGAATGCAGCAGGGAGTAACAAATCCTCAGTGAAAAGAGCTAAAGATTGCTTAATTAAACAGAGTTGCAGAATTAGATTTAACTTTAAACTTGAAATTGAAGTGAATTTCTTTGAGGAAGCTGTGGTGACTTTTGAATGTCATGTTAGACTTTTTTTTTTTTCTCAGGGCTGGCATGGAACGTAATTCTGTTTTGCTTTAAATCAAAGAAGCACTTGCATATTTTACACAGGAGGTTTCAAAATGTTGGGGAATGGGCTTTTACTCCCATATTTTGAAATTGTCTCAGAAAGAAATATTAATTGGTGAAAAGAACCTAAGTAAAAATGAAAAAACATAACAGAAAAGGAATTAACAACTTTAGGCTGTGAGTACTCAGTGGCACTGATTTGAGCTAGCAATATTTAACATAACTGATGTAACAGCAAAAATTCACAGAAGAACTTGGAGACCCTTGAAATCAACGCTTAAGGTTTTATAAAAACAGTAAAAAACATTGGAAGTACTTTTAGGGAAACGGATAGGGATAAATTCTACCCTCAAAGAAAGGTTTGGCGCAAATGGCTAATATAAAATTTGGTGTCTCTTTTCCAAGGGATTGCATTTATGATTTGTTGTCCTCTTTGCAACCCAGGAACTGTAGACTCCCTTACAAATTATAATTCTAGCCCTTCTTAACCTGTTGGTAGAGTTTTGAAATGAACTGAATTGCCTTAATTGAATTTTCATGAATAACCTAATGACTTTACGATTAATGCTCAGGTGAGGTACTGTGGGTACAAGGTAAGCAGGATTAAGTCAGCTTTTAATACCTTGTCACTGTCACTTGAACATTCTTGACGATTGTCACCTGTCCAAATTTTTATGAACATAAATCTCTACTTTGTTTTCATCAAAGACTGTGACAAAAAATTTTGAGGCCTTGGACTTTATGGTTTCAGAGCTCCTTTACATAGATCCTCCAGCGAAGGGTCCTGAGGCATTTTGTCTGAAAATGCAAAAGTGATGCTGTCTGGGGATGTGGCAAGGCCAAGGTGCCTTAGGGAAATGGTGGTTCAGTGATTCGACAGGACAGCTTCCCTTGAATGACGCCAATTAAGCTGTAGCTGTCATTTAAAGTTGCTGTCTTCTGAATTGCACCTCCTGTGCACAAGCAGGAATCAATCAGTCTCTTGTTCTGTGTTATAAATAAAATGAAGATTTGTGGTTTTGTAAATATAAAAAAAAAATCTCCCAAACTCAAAACAACATGTAGACTAAATATTGCACATTTTCAATAGTCAAAAGTATTTCTTGGGCTGTTTTAGGAAATATTTAAGTCAGTCATCTTGGAAATTTCATTTACTAGATTAATTAAACTAAATCCATCACTTAAAAACCTTTATAAGGCTGTGAATTATTTTTAGATTAAGGCAGTATTATATCAATAAACAAGCATGTAAAAAGCTACAGTGTAATCAGGTTTATTGTTTCATAATAGGTTTATACAAATTATGAATACTAGAGTTTTATTAATGGGACTTTTAATTATCCACTATAGTGAAGAGTGATGTAAAATATCTAACAGCTCTGCTAATTAATATGGGGATTCAATGCTTGTTAATTAAGGGCAAATGGGACAGGGCTAACACAATCCACTTTTGACTATGATGAATAAAAAGTCAAACCAATAACTTATTTCCAAATTAGCATGATTGATAAAAAGTCAAGTTGGAGCACAAGTAATTCATCCTAAGGGAGCTACAATTTTAATGTTTAGATGGTAGAAAAAAGAACATGTCTGTAGGCCTTGAAATAAAAGTAAAAGCGGTAAAAATCTGCAAAAGGGCTAGAACACAGGTTTGTAAACTTGCTTTTAAGTATGTAACTTTGAGCATAATGAGTCTTTTCAGATCACTTTCATTTCTCACAGATTTAAAGAAAGCTGATATATGAATGAATAGCAATCTATAACATATTCCAGTAAAGTTATCCATTCTTTGACATTTTGTTTTTCTATTTATCAGGTATTCCAAGCAGTGCTTTACGTAAAAATATAAGTGTGTGTGTATGTATATCTATTTTAAAAAAAGGCAAGTTATAGGGGGAGAAGCAGCTTGCCAGCAACTGGTTTATCAGTCTGCTCATTACTTGCTTTCCTGCGTGTGGTTAAATATTTGAAACTTATGTTTAAAATATTCAGAATCTTAAATTTGGGTATGTATATTCAGAAAAAGCCTCCAAGGTAGATTACAGAGCGTTTGGTGATGTGTTTATGTGACATAGTAAGTGGGGTTAGCGAGGCCATTCAGGGAAGGGTATAAAATAGCATGCATACTATTCAGCGAGTCTCTAGTCAGAGATTCACAGTCAGTTATCTGGGATGGGTAGAAATTCTGAGAATGGCTGTGGGACCTCTCCTTTTTGCCAACTGGCCTAGGACAATAGCTCAGCTTCCACATTTTGTAGCCATGTCTAAATATTTCTTGCCTCCTAACTCCTCTAACCTGACACCTTTAAAAAACTCTTTTCTTTTTATAAGTGTTAACGTAGATATATTCATGTGGGATCTATCAAGAGTTTTCTTGTAGTATGTAAGGTCTAAACTTTGATTTCACTTTTGCTTATGGAGATTAAAACTTGCATTTCCCACAATGAATATCATACTACCAAGGTAAAGACTACATTGTTTTGAGATTGCTTCTGGTTGTGCTCTTACAGAAGTGACGTAGAACAGGAGCAATGAGGACGAGAAGTCGGATATCTACATGTAGTTTCATGAGCAAGTATTTAAGGCAAGTTTGAGCCTATTAGGAAAAAAAAATAAATGCAAAAGCATTCAAAATTATAATTGAAATGTGCAAAAACCCCAAAGTGCAGAAAACCAGGAAAATATTATATCTTTAAGAGAAACAGAGAGGTGTACGCGTGCTGTCTGATGTAAAGTAAGCGTAATTTGCACTGTAGAATGTGAATTTAAAAACTTGGCATTATATTGAATCTCCTGAAACGTATTGCCTGGTCCTCTTCTGTCACAGGCAATTATTTCATGTAACCTTTTTGCAATCTACATTCCAAATTAAGTTTTTCTACCTTGGAATGCTGGTTTTGTGCTTTGATGGTTAGAAGCCTTCTAATCTCTAGCCTAAATTATTTTGATGACTAGGTTATTTTGGTTTTGTTTGTGGCCATTTGTTTCTATTCCAGCACTGACTTGTCGCTTGAACAAATATTTTTATTTGAAAGCTCTCTTGACTTTTAAAACCAAGGAAATTCCTGCAGGTTCCTTTTACTTGTTAGTATGTCCCTTCCTAATTATTGTAACATACTTCTCTGCGTGAGTTTTCCAACACAGCTTTGGACACAGGAATCCAGATAGGGTCTTGTCAGTGCTCTCTGCAGTCCTGTGAGTATTTTCTTAATCTTAATGGAAATATGCTGATGGATGTGTTCTACCTGTGGTCATATTTGCCATTTTTGGAAGTTTATCCATATCACCTTAAGTCTTTCTACCCTTTTCAGTTTGCTTACAAGTATAATTTCTCATTAGTCTCTAGCTGTGTAGCCTTCACTGCGTTGAATGTCACCCTGCCTCTATTACTTTACTCCTTGAGGTTTTCTTTTTCTTTATATTTGATATCCCAATCTTTTTGTGTGTTGACATTCTCTTCTTTTTCTTCATTAGGAAATTCCATTATATTCTTACCGTTTTTTAGTGAATATAATTATGAAAGGCTTGATTGTTCTAGTAACTTCTGTTTTGATAATGGTGCAGAGGATATTTTCATTTTAACACTCAGTAAAATGTAACTGTGGGGAGTGGGGTCCCCCATTCTTTGTGTTTCATTAAGATCATAATAAGTATATATTTCGTAGGTCAGTATTTTCTGTGGTCTTGTGAAAAGATTTTGTTCATGATACAGGCCAGGAGGAGCATCATGAGTAGTTTGTTTTTCAAAATGTTTAGCTTTTATTATTGCCAATACAGAACAGTACATATATGCAAACCTATATTAGCAATAACATTTTCTTTAATTAATTTTTCCGTGAATGAATTCCTATTAGAAATTCATTCTTACTACATTGCATTATGTTGTGATGCACTTTGGTGAAATTAACTCGAAGAACTGCTCTTTGCAATTTTAATATTCCACCGGGTTTTCCATTCTAGAAAGCTCATTATTATACATGTACAAAGCTGAAAAGAAACAAGAGAGAGGCATATTGTGTGAATAACAGTCAGGGAAAAGAGACAGCTGGCATGATAATTTTCTAATAAAGCTTAGAAAAGGCTGCTGTGTCTTGAAAAAAATGAAAGAGTTTTAATTTGAGTATTCCTTTTGTTTGGATTTGCTTTGTACTAAAAAGTTCTGAATCCTATTCACACCTTTTATGAATATTAACTGAAAAACAAATATATCTTGTCAAGTCCTTCTAACTTGGTAGGTGCAAAAGAATCGGTGGTGTGTATCCAGAGGGGGATGGTATTTCTTGTTCTTCTTATCCACTTTTATTCTCCTCCAACCAGACATTACAGTTTGGATCTTCATAAATAGAATTCTTCTGAATCGTGGATGACTTATTAACACATGGAGACTTTAACTATCTATGTGCCAAACTAATATGCAGTCTCTAATAAATGCTTGTAAATTTCTTAATTCCTGTCACATTTAAGATCATGACCTTTGGAGAATGTGTCACTTTGTGACACTGACACTTTTTTTTTTAGGAAGATACTAGAAGGTTGTCATAGGAATTAAAAATTTCACCTGTAACCTTCAAAGTCACATAATTCTTGTTACTTGTAAGTAAAACTTTAGTTAATTTTTTCCGGATACATGACACTTTTAAAGACTGAATTTTACCTTACAGGCTTTAACCATATTTAAAAAAAAAATAAAAAAATTGAAGTATTTACCTTTAATTGCAAAAGTCCCAAACTCACAGCTTAGGGAGGTGAATTAACGTGAAATTGTAAATTAATATGAGGAAGAAAAGTTAATCCATTAAAGTAAATTTGAAACACAAAATTCTGTACTTACTGTGACCTTTCAGCAGTGGATTGCCAAGACATTAGGTAGCATTCACTAAACTGAATTTCTTGTTGGTCTTGCATTTTGTAAGGCTTTTAGAAATGTAAGGAACACAGTTTTGAACACATTTTTATGACAGTGTTTTTAAAATATCTTAGTCCAATAAAATATTTTTCTTCCATTCCTTGGCTTGATGTGTTGTTCTAATTGTCCTTATATTAGATTGTCCTAACTCTTCTCTCTTTTCATTCATTCATCTTTTTATGCAATATGTTATTGACATTAATGAAGATACTTCTAATTTATGCCACAGTAAGAGAAAAAGGAATCAGGGTCATTATACCTGGTATCACAGTTCAAGAGTGAATTGGTTAATTGCATTTCTTTAGTAATTAATATAGAGGAATATGAAATATCAATATTTTGTAAACTGTACATTTAATATCCCTTATTCTTAGTAACTGTAGGGCTGTAAGTGACAGCAAAACAAAGCTCTCCACCTATAGATGAAACTTTTCCTGCTGTTAAAATAAAAACCACACTGCCAAGATTTTTTAAAACCGCAGTACATAATCACGGTGTATGTGGCATTGATAACAGACTCAAGATGTTTACCTGACATTTAGTTTAATGATTAAAATGAATTATTGATGGTTCCCTTTTTTTCTCATTTATTAAAACATAGGTAGGTTAGGGTTGGTTAATATTTTATTTTATTTTTGTCAGGTTTTCTTGCAGTACTTAAAACATTTTAGCAAATTTATTCTGCCCAAACTTCTCACACGAGCTGTGTGTATTGCAGTGGCGGATGCTGCTGGGTGCAGGTTCCCTGAATGCTGTGCAGACCCAGCAAACTCTCTTGTACAGGTGGGAAGATATAGCCAAGGGGATCAGTTATAGCTACAAGCCCACTCCACTGGTGGCAGAGATTGAGTGACCCAGCAGAAAGAAATTCTAAGTCAAGACACTTCAGCTTAAGAAATCTTTCAATTTAAATCAAATAGTATGAGCTATGTTCTGCTAAGAGTGGGTTGGAATCTCCCCACTTACAGTTGGAGCCAGAAAATACAGCTACAAGAGATATGCAAACACTGGTACTATTTTTCTCCTTCTTGGTCTGTAGGACTAATGCATGTGGCTTCCTCAAGTAGAGAAAGAACTTGTCTTTAAAAATGCCATTCACATACCTTTCAGATTTGTTGAGTCACATCTATTCCTTCACTTTGTTCTGTCTGCTGGCACAAAGAATTTAATTAGGCTTAGATGATACTGGGTTTTATAGCATTATGAAAGACATGAGTTTCATTGGCAAGAACATAGGGAGTCTGAACATAAATCCCCTGTTGGGGTGGTTTTCCTGTTTAGAAAGCCATCTCTAGAGGACTGCCTTTGTATTTGAGAGAATTTTTGTTTTGCATACTCATTGTTTCGGTAAACTTCATCTGAGAACATGCTTTGTAGCTGGTTTTGAATAGGTATGCTTCCAAGTGCCCCACTCATTTGATGTTGAGATGTCTCTGTCAGCCCTAGAGCCATTCCCATATCCATTTACTTCTCAGCCTTTTATTCTCAGCAGTTTCTTCATTGCTGTCTAAAACAAATCCCCAGACATTTAGTGCACATTGAAAACTGATTCCCTCCTTAATAGATGATAGTTTTAAAATCCAGGGTATACAGTGTATCTGTGAAATGAAAAGTGTTTTGCAAAATCAGTAAGCATTTAAATTTTTATTATTTCCTAGTGATGACTATGTAGATGTCCTTTGAATCTCAGAACGCATTAAAAAAATCAGCAGCCTGAAGAAATATCCAGTCCATTCAATCAAGATGAAACAAATTAACCTATTGGTTGTAGTTTCATTTCCTGGAGCATGTGTTTGAGTAAAATACCATGTAACTGACATTACCTCTGTGTCATCTCTCTTCAGTAAGACTAATGAACACCTTACATGGGAAGGCTGAAAACACAGTGGATATCAAATTGTCAGCTCTGATATCTAGTTCTAGGATCATTTTGTTTATTACAACTGTTTCCATGAGCACAGAGAGGTGAAGGGTCATGGCTGTGACATGGTTGAGATCTGGGAGATTCCTGGCTTCCCCCTTAGGGAATTCTCATCTGGGAAACATCTTTCCACAAAACAAGTGCAAGATCTTCTCCAGCATCCTTCTTCAATGGCAGTGGTTGAGGCTAGGCTGAGAATGAAAAGTGGTGGTTGAATATTGAAACGTGCTTGATACTTCACAGGAAGAACTTGTAGTTGAATAACGTACCCAGTGTATTTCCTTCCCAATTCTTGGCTCCACTATTTATTGCTACCCTAAAATCAAGGCATGAATTGCGTTTTTAAACAGCGCTCCATTTTCCCCAACTGATTTTAATCTTTGAATGACAGTTCATTTGTAAATTATAAATAAGCGTGAGTAGGAAGAAATGGATAGCCCAGGTGATAGGTAATGGATTCATAGTCTTTCAGTTGTAGCTTGCCAGTTCATATTTGGCTCAGATCTGTATTGACAGAAATTCATTATCATCTGATAGTTGTTTGGAAGTCTGTGTGAAAGGAACTGATGGTATTCACATTCAGGAAAACAACAACAAAAAACAAAACCTGTCACAATTACTTTCTTTTTGGCAGACTCTGTGAGCATGAGGATGAACTTCTCTCTGACATGTTAAAGCAGTCTTTCCAGATTAGGCTTCAGGCAAATTGGCAGGACAATGTGGAAAATTGCAGACACGCAAGTTTTATGCTTTGTCTAATCAAAGGGCCTTAAGCTTGTAAAGGATGTGAAACTGAAGTGGCTTCTATGTGGCCTCTATCTTTTCCTCTTTCAGGTGCCCAATGTACAATCACTATCCTCTAATTACCAGAGAATACCAAGAGTCCACAGCAGCTGAAAATTTGGACGAGCCACTTTAAGAATATTAATCCAAGAGATGTGCCCTTGGGCAAATACAAGTCTGCCAGACAGGAATATAATGGAGTCATTTTTGTCCCTTAGCCTTGTTTACAGTTTGATAAAATTAACTGCCAAATGCCAACAAACTGCCAAAATCTTGTAGCAAAGGTAGAGACCAAATCTTTGAGGAAAGCAGTTTCCGAGTGTGGTGATATTTAACTTAATTGGGAAAGCGCAGTATGTCAATATGAACTTTTCCCACTCCTATTCTGCCTCTTTCTCAGGCAGTCACATCATTTCATTTTAGCTATACAGAAACCTTCAACCACTAAAAGATGTGCCAGCCAAAAACCATCACTGCCAACAATTATATGCTAGATGTGTGTGGGCAATAACATATGCACTTAAAAGGACTGAAAAAGAAGGTATGCATGGTTCTTAGCATTTTATCTTGTCTTGAGTTTTAGTGTCTCCCTAAAATTAGAATTAATTTCAAACAGCAAAAAATCTCTGGGAACAGAACTTGTAGGAGCTTTGTGATGAGCCAGGAGATTTTCAGACCACAATTTTCTTCGTGTTACAAGGGAAAGCATAAGCAGAACTGTGTTCATTATTCCTTTAAATAATTGATACTTTCAGTATATTTTAGGCATTGATTATCTGACCAGCTGTTAATGGACGAAACAAAAGTGTTTTATGGTGTTTTCCTTTTATTTCTACTAGAAGTCTCTAACCTGACCATATGCTGATACACACGTAGGTACAAGAAGCGGAAGTTTAGTGGTGACTGGAGTGTGATATGACTCATCTCCAACATATGAAAAATAGTCAAGATGTATTATAAAGGCAGATTTAATGCCCCAAAAAAAGGAGAAACAGTGTGCAGGATACTTTTATGCTTGTATAGGAATGAAAGTGAGGAGATTCAAAAGTTTGCTGGTTTTGATCTACTGAGTCATTTTCTATTGTGTTTCTAAGAATATATTTCACATGCAGTCCAGCTTTAACTGGATTAACTATTGTCTGTGGGAAGTCAAATTCAGGTCAGTTTATATTTTGGTCATTCAAGATCTAGTTTTGATATATTTCTACTCTTCAATAGCTCCCACCTCAGTTTGTACAGGGATCTCGTTAGGTCATACAGAGAGAAAATTAGAAAGGCAAAAGCCCAGCTGGAACTCAATCTTATCACTGTTGTACGAGATAACAAAAAATGTTTTTGCAAATACATCAACAACAAAAAGAGCCAAGGAGAATCTCCAGCCTTTATTGGTTGTGAAGGGAAACTTTTCTACAAAGGACGAGGAAAAGGCTGAGGTGCTTAATGTCTTCTTTGCCTCAGTCTTTAATAGTCAGACTGATTATCCCCAGATTATTCAGCCCCCTGAGCTGGAAGACAGGGATGGAGAACAGAAAAAAACCCTCATAATCAGAGGATCTTGCCAAGTCACTCTCCATCATTTATCAGCAGTGCTGGTTAACAGGGGAGGCCCCAGATGATCGAACACTTGTCAGCGTGGCTCCCATCTACAAGGTGGACTGGAAGGAGGATCTGGGGAACTACAGGCCTGTCAGCCTGACCTCAGTACCAGGAAAGATTATAGTGCAGTTCATCTTGAATGCGCTCACCAGGCATGTGCAGGACAACCAGGGGATCAGGTTTAGCCAGCATCCATTCAGGAAAGGTAGGTCCTGCTTGACTAACGTCAGCAAGTTTGTAGGCTACACCAGATTGAGAGGGAGTGTTGATCTTCTTGAGGGAAAGAAGGCTTTATAGAGGGATCTGGACAGGCTAGACTGATGGGCCCAGGTAAATTGTATGAGGTTTAAGAAGGCCAAGTGCCAGGTCCTGCACTTCCATCACAACAACCCTGTGCAGCACTAATACTTGGGGGCTTGGGGAAGAGTGGCTGGAAAGCGACCCTGCAGAGGGAGTGCTGATTGACAGCTGTCTGAACATGAGCCAGCAATGTGTCCAGGTGGCCAAGAAGACCAATAGCATCTTGGCTTGTGTTAGAAATGGTGTGGCCGGTAGGAGTAGGGAAGTTATTGTGCCCCTGTACTTGGCACTGGTGAGGCCACACCTTGAATACTGTGTTCAGTTTTGTGTCCCACAGTACAATGACATTGATGGGCTGGAATGCATCCAGAGAAGGGCACGAAAGCTGATGAAGGGTCTGGAGAACAAGACTGAGGAGTGGCTGAGGGAACTGGGGCTGTTTAGTCTGGAGAAGAGGAGGTTGAGGGGAAACCTAATTGTTCTCTACAGCTACCTGAATGGAGATTGCAGTGAGATGGGTGCTTGTCTTTTCTCCCGAGTAACAAGTGAAAGGACAAGTGGAAATGGACTCAAGTTGCACCAGAGAAAGATTGGCTATTAGGAGAAATTTCTTTACTGAAAGAATGGTGAAGCACTGGAACATGCAGTCCAAGGAAGTGGTGGAGTCTCCACTCCTGGAGGTGCTCCAGAAGTGTGTGGGTGTGGCACTTTGGGGCATTGTTAGTAGACGTGGAGGTGTTGGGCTGATGGTTGGACTTGATGATCTTAGAGGTCTTTTCCAACCTTAATGATTCTATGATTCTATTCAACAGTTAGCCTTTAAATTAGCACTGAGGACAGCATAGGAGGAATAAGATATAATAGGCCCAACTGGTATTTTATATAAATAAACAAAATCTTATTGTGAACAACTATGAACTGCTTAGATGGCTGTTTCATTCTTTGGAACAATTATATACTATATGCACCAAAGGATGTAGATTATTGACTTGGAATTGTATAAAGAATGTAAAGTTGTCCATGCATATCTTGTCTTTCTGGTCTAAGTACTGAAAATGGCATTCTACAGGCTGAACTGGGTTATACTATATATTCACTAAAACCAAAGGATACTCCTTGGAGCACCATGTAAAAGGTGACTACCCTTGGCAGAGGTGCAGAGAAGGTCAGGGAGGAAAAGAACAATCATACCAAAAGAGATTTGTTTGTTTATTCCAGTATAGAGATGTCTGAGAATGGGTAAAACTTAACCTATAAATATATTGTGGGACTGATTTCCAAGAAGAAAATATGGCATTAAATGAAACCCAAATGAGTAACACTGAATTTAGACTGGAAATTAGAAGACTCTTTTGGAATATTAGAGGAGAGTGTTTTTGAAATAGCTTTCTAATAACAGGGGAAATAACTCTTCCTCAGTTTTTTGCTTGAGACAATTATGAAATGGTGTAGGTAATGTCCCTTTAATCATTGGAAACGTGATGAGTCAGGAAAATGTTTCTAGTCAGAAGGGTGCTCTTCTCACAAGTGATGAGCGATAGCACGAGAGGGAATGGCTGCAAGTTGTGCAAGGGGAGATTTAGACCAGACATGAGGAAGAATTTCTTCACTGAGAGAGTGGTCAGGGATTGGAATGGCTGCCCAGGGAGGTGGTGGAGTTGCCATCCCTGGAGGTGTTTAAAAGACGGGTGGATGAGTTCCTTAGGGACAGGGTTTAGTAGGGAGACAGGCATGGTTGGACTCGATGATCTCAGAGGTCTCTTCCAACCTTATGATTCTGTGATTCTAAGCCATATAGGCCCAGAATGGGAGACCAGAGACTGGATTCTGGCTCCTGCCTTCTGGCTGAACAGCTCAGTCAACTGGTTATTATTTTTTTTTGTTTATTGGTCTTTCACATCAGAATTAGAATTATCTTAGCAAAAATGTTTAAGTTCTTGTCACAAGACAGGTTTCTGACAGCCTCCGTTCTCTGAGCAGAAATGGCACCTTGCTGTCTTGTTTTGACTGTAACTTTTCTTGGGTTCCCCAGCTTCATCGCTCGCAGATCCTTGGGAGCAGGTTGCCATCAGGAGCATCATAGGCCCTGAGACTTGAACATCTTCAGTTCTGGAGTAGCTCTTGGCCTCTTAAAAATTGTTAAGTGGTAGGTGTAATCATGGTCATTCTCTCCATGTCTTTCCTTCTGCCTCTGCTATCCTAATGGAACAAATACTGTGTTATTTTTACAGATTATTTATTTGCTTGGATTTAGCTCTGGTTTTAATGCCACAGTCATTTTTAGCTACATGCAAAGTGAAGAATCCAAATTAATAATCAGTTAATAATCAGCACTTAAATGCTATGTAATTACCTATCACGTTTAAAGTTTTAGCATGTGCTATAGATGTTTTTACCTTTTAAATACTTTTCTTTTTTTTGGTGTCAAATACCTCTGCTTCCTTAGATTTTTAGTTACTGCTAATGTGTACAAAGCTGAGATTTTACGTCTTACATTTGCTTTTATTCTGCAGTTGTTCAATATGTTGGTGAAAGAAAAGTCTACCTTTGGAACTCATAGAAGTATGGCAGTGATTAATAAACTTCATACATGGCTTACTATTGCAGCTGTAAATTAAAACGAAATTATATTCAGATTGTGTCTGTATATTACTTCTTGAAATGAACATTTTGCCAACGATTTTACAAATTATGCAATTTATTTTGTTAATAGTAAAACTGCAGCTACAAATATATTCCTTGAGTATTTGACTTTTAAAACTAGTGTCCTGATGTTTGTTAGTATCATTCACGAGTAACACTGAGCATCAGTCACATGACTGAGAGTTATTGATAAACATCTAAACCTGTAAATAAAATGAGCTTACTGTTCTACTCTGCTGGCTTTGATTGGAGGTGCAGCATTTTCCCAGGTGACTGTCATTTATTTTGCGTTCCTAGGTCAGGCAATTCAGTCACTTACAAGCTCACTACTATTCCTTTGTGGTGAGCAAACGATAGATGTTTGAAAGTAGCTCCAGTAAAATGGCAAAGCTGTATCAATTTCATCATGGTATTCATCAGAAAACTAATGTTTATGTGTGTCTCATTTTATGCAAAAGTCATTTTTAATGATGGAATCTAAGCAGTATGCTATAGTGATCTTCTTATTACCAAGATCTTTATTATCAGGATTGCACGTGATGTTTAACCAGAAAATGTAATTCTTGTTTGCACCTAACTTTACATGAGGGTGTAAAACAGCTGCCATTTTGTACTTACAAACAAGGGGTCACACTTTGCAGTTCTTACGTGATTAATCCTAATGACATCAATCCAAGAGAACTGAGTAGGTGCAAGAACATTCATCTGTTCAAATGTGATTTAATGTAGGGCATACTGAATTTTGATTGTTGACAATTGCAGTATGTTTTCCCACTCCATGTGATTGTGTTTATGCAGGAACTAGTTTAAAAATTATTGGAGCAAAACTTGAAAACTTAAATAAATTCTTTTTCTTAAGGGAAGGTTTAAGATTTTGGCCTCTTGTCAACTCAAACCCTTCTACTAGTATGGATAGTGGGGAAGCCTCTTGGCTTTCTTGTGCTTGAAGGATGATCCTCTGTTGGCTGAGTATGGCAAGGTCCTGTGAGAGGAGAGGGGCAGCAATGTTAGTTTGCACGTGAGGCATTGGCTGTTTAGCGGGTCTGTTAATGCTCATGGGACTTTGTTGTGGTGACATATCCCCAGCTGGAAATGCAGGACCCTGAGCCTCACTCCAGCTCTGTGACTTAGTCTTTGCTGTCAAAGGTAAGCTAGTGCAGATGACTGGAGAATCATCTTATCTGGTTGTGTTTCAGATATTTTATTATATATTCTAGGTTGATAAAATCCTATTGATCTTGTATTTGAATATAGTTAGTTGAAAGTACAGTATTCATTTTTTCTTGTTTTACAGTGACCGTAAGTTCATTGTGGCAAGATGTTTGCTAAGTTGTGGCCAAGTGTTTTAGAATTTTATAGTTAAACAAATCCGAGTAGAGAGAAAGGGGATATCATTCCCATACTTTCATTCCATGGGGATCCTTTACTTCTTTGTCCTCTAGATTCCTATTTTGAAAATAAATTGGAGAAGTCTTTTAGAGGAAAGACTTTAGAATATAAAACATTTGGGAATTTCCAGTGTGAAAGAGAAGTGCAGTTTTATTTGTCTTTAAATAATAAAGTTTATTTTTTTCTGTTTAAGTATTTATAACAAGTGAGACTGGGGCTTATAGTACATAGTACAGAATTCCATTTTTCCGGAATGTTTAATCACTTGGTATTTTAAAAAGTGATGATACAAAATGCTCAGTCATTCAGATGGATGACACAATATTTGTAGAATAGACACTCTGCTTTTAATGAAGTTTGGTTGATATCTTATGTATCTAACTAACAGCTGTGAATCTCATGGCTAGCCCTTCATCCTATGAATTGAACAGGAAAGTAAAAATTTTACTAACTAAATAAAGAAATATACTATTCTCCCTCTGAATTTTTAAAATGGAACTTTGATTCTTTTCTATTAATGTTTTTTATTATTTCAGTATCATATTTTTTTTCATTGACTGTATTTTTGTGTTAATCTGACAGTCTCAAAGCACTTCATTAACTTTAGTTGAATGTTTATATTACCTTAAAAAGTGACTTTTGAAAAATGATATTTGGGGAATACTGTAACCAAGAGGTCATTTCAGAAGATTATTACTACTCTGAAGTGCTGCTGAGATTTAGCTTTTGGTTCTTCTACCTTTGGTCAAAATGTTAGAGATCAGAAGAACCAATTCGAAATGTCAAACCAAAAGAAGTTACTAAAACTAGCAGAGTTCAAAAAAGCGCAATAATGCATTTGCAGTCTCACAGAATATTGTAATGATTCAGTTTTTAAAGGAGTATTGTAATGAAAGTACCAAAACATAGTTGAATTAATATTTTTTAGTGTCAGTACATGAAATTTCTTTGCTGATGAACATATATGTAAATCTGTCTTGTTTACTCAGTGGGTAACTTGATAACAATAAAGCCTGAAACACTTAGAATGAAATACATGAATCTTGGGTCCAAGTGATTTCCTCACACAATTATCACATAGTTCTTGATAAGGGGAAAAAAACATTCTGAGAGGTTGCATGGAATGAACAGATGAACTGCATTCTGGATGCAGGGTACTTATTTAATTTCCTTTTTTTTTTTTTCTCACTGGTCTCTTGTTCTGGCTTGGACTCTGTTTCCTGAGCTGAATCTATTGTTTCTGAGGTAGTGAATTTGGATTCACAGTTGCAGTTTGTCTATAAATTCAGTGTCTGCGCAGCAAGCACTAGGTCTGAATAATCAAAAAGTATTGCTAGTGACTCATCAGTACTTGAATGCAAAGGTAATTATTTATGGGACATTCTTAGCATTCTTGGCTAGTAATTTCATTAATACTTACTCATTATACACATGTCCATCCTCCTGACTGGCCTAAAAGTTGTTTCTGGGTTTCTTTTGACAGCTTACGCCAAACTCTGATCTACTGTTGCACTGGTGCTATGTATGTGGGGTTATTTTAACACCATATCTATATGATTAATGACTCAAAGGAAACTAAATCAATGTCATTATGAGTGTTGATTTAGCCCACTGAATCACCAGATTCTCTTCCTTGGACATCAGAGCAAGTTCATAGCCTTTATCATTTTCAGCTAAGAAATAATAAAACATTTTCTTACCGTTTTAATGGGGGCTTCATCTATTTAAAGGTGGAATACCCAGCTGTATTGCTTTTTTCCCCCAAATGAAGTGACGTGTGCCAGGAGGTGCTTAGTCTGAGATTACCCTTCAGCCTGATGATTGGTGTCTGTTTAGCTCCTTATTCTTGCTGAACTTAGATTTTGGTCGAAGTTACAGGGTAGGAGCTGCTAACTGCCACGCGTAATTGCTCTTTGCCCTGCTGCTGTCCAGCGCCTGTCCGTGTTCTGGCTTGGGGGCTGCAGAACCCTGATTTAAAACCTGATGTAATTCTCATTAATGCTTTCCTATCTTGAAGTTTTCTAGACCTCAGTCATGAGATTGTAAAGAAAACAGATTTTTCTGGAAGTCTCGTCCTAATTTTGTCTATGTTTGTCCTTTATTAAAAAATACCACCTTGATTAGCATTCGATTCAAAAGGAACTCAGGACTTGAAAGTGATATGAACAGTGTGATTCAGACAGCACACTGCGAGTGCTGCGTGTGGAGGCTTTCACAGCGCCCGCCTGCAGTAGGGAGAAGAGCCTCGCTGCAGAGAGAACAGATGCATTTCAGAGTTGCCCGCCAAAGGGAGTATATTATGCTCCCTTTTTAAACTTTCCCAAACACACACCATCTGTTTCTCACTAGATACTTGCAGGGTTTGATCAAATTAGAAGTCATGCTGAAAGGGAAAACTAAGGTTAGCATGAAAGCTACAGAAGTCACAGCTCTGTTGCTTTAAACCTTGAGTATTAACCTCCGTAAATTGAATGAAACTTTGCAGCTTAGTGATGTTGACAATTAAATGTGTTCATTTGTAGTCTCAGAGTAATATTTGTAAAAGTAAGATTGAGAAAATATCCTATAAAATGACAGCAGGAGGAAACAAGACTGGTGGACAATGAGTGGCTGATAAAAATGAGGTAGAAGTTTTGAAGCAGATGTTAACTAGTCCCACATAGATACCATTAGATGTGTCTGACTGCAGAAACAACCTCTGAAAACACTAGAGTTCAAAAATCTTCCTTGTGGGACAAAATGGTAGGACCTAATCCCAGAATCTGTGCTAGGGAAGTCACCTAGCAATCGTATGAGAGTGGTATGAAAGAAACTGGGACAAGCAGAGGAACTCCAATATACTGCAATCAAATCAGAACAGTTTTCAGGGTCAGAAATGAAGAGAAGGAGAAGGGATGAGGCTTACAAAGTTTTAGCAAGGAGCAGTCTTACGCCCGTTTCAGTTCTGAGGCGCTATTTGCAGAGGTGTTATTGCTTTGTTCAGCATTACAAAATGAGACTTGCGTACCTAAGGCTGGTGAGAGTCTAGGAAAATTCATCACTTCTGAATGTGAAGCTTAGGCTCCATTGAGTCTGTTTCTTTTTAATAGCAGTGCTTGAGTTTAGGTGTAAGATCTTACAGCTAAGGGACTTGAGCCAAATCCAAAGTGAGTTTCCTGCCTGTCCCTAACCCCATCTTCTGTGCTCCCTGACAGGACCTGGATGCCAGCACATGAACTGTGTGGGCAAACAGAGTTCAACCTTAGCTGCAATTTTTACACACAAACTGCTGTGATGATATAGACAGTGATAAACCAAGTAGGCATTACAAAGCTGGGAGGTTTTCAGCAATGCTGAAAACTTAGGCCTCTGCTGTTGGTAGTGGAAAGGATGTGGTACAAAGCCTCTCCTTCTTCTGAGGCAAAGGGTATGAATTCTGAGATATAACTCCAGAAATCATTTTCAAAAATTTTGGTTTTGCTGTGTTAAAACTGTTGAAATTAAATCTAAGGCATAATCACAAAGAACATATGCCACAAATTATCTTGTTTTGAAGTCTTGTTTGGTTTATTTGAGACAATTCTAAATTAGAACTATAGACATGTAAAACACTTCTAAAATAATGCCAAAGCACCATGGAAAAGACTGTTGAAGGCATTTCCAAGCCATCTAACAGCAGGGAGTAGAGGAATTTTTTTCTTTTTTGAGCATCCAACATCCAGTTTTCTCAAAAATACTTATCTTGCATCAAAATAAATTCTCTTCTTGTATGATTGTCCTGTCAGATATGGGTATTTATTTAAACCTAACCTCTGAACTCTGTAAAGCTCCTTCATAACTTCTCATTGCAACCATTCATTTAAGGCTTATTTTAGTTAAAAAAGCCCTCATTAAGAGATGTTTTTAAATCATAAATGTTTAGATTGGCCCTTTGGACATGAGTGGGAGACAGCTGGTGGGGCAAATTTGGAATAATATTTTGATTTCTTACCCTATTAGAATATTGCTTGCTTCTTTCTCTTTCCCTTAGAAGTAGTCAAGCACAAGACATCTTACAAGTTGGGTTTTTTAAATTACATATGTAGAACTTCTCAACATAAACCAGGCAGATATAAAGGAGATTGTTTTTCTGTTCACTTTTGAAACCGGGAGGCATTACAATCTTCTATGCAACATCTTGATTATATTCTTTTAGAAGATAGCATTTTTCTAAAAATTAATTTGCTTTTTAAAGATCATTTCACAAGCCTACATTGACATTCCGCATAAGCGGAATGTGATACTGCCAAACCAGATAATCTATATCACGAAGTCTCTACATTATCTGCTCATAGGACTTTGAAAGCAGAGATGCTGGGGTTATTTCTGGCCTATGGCTGAGGGAATTTAGACTAGCAGTGCTGCCAGGATATTCTTTGCTGATTAGAAATTAATTTCAGATCCTCATTCCCATGATAAATTTTGTACACTTTCACATAGGTGTGATCTAGAATATATAAATACTATGGTGACATGATGGAAAAATGGATTGGTGAAAGGACTGCACAAATCTGACATTTTTTTATCTTTACCTTGAATTATTTTTGAACTAACCTTTTTTTTAATCTACAAGCTTCTTGCTTGAGGCAAAACAGTCATTACTTCACAAAACCATCTGCCTGATTTCAAGACTTTCATATAAACGGACATACCTAGAATAAGGCACCATGTAGCAATAGGCAGTTTGACAGGAGCTTTGACAAACTGGAGGTAAATTACATGAACATAAAACCCATGCCATTGAGTGCTGAGTGATATACTAATTATGTTTTTGTGTGTTATAAGTGAGAGACAGCTAAGATGGAAGGCAGTCACCAGTCACACACTAGTTGAGACGTTCATTGGGGACAGTGCATAATTCATAAATTCTAGAATTTTGAATTTGAAGTTTTAAGGGGAGAAATAAAACCATTTATTAAGTAAAACTGTCTTGAACTTTTGTATATGTCAGACAAAAGAAATCAATGGTGGGTAAAGTAAGTTCTCTATCAGGCAGCAGTATCTGCATAATAAATCAAGTCTAGTCACATTGTTCATATTTCTAGCACTTTTTAAAATACTACTAAACCCCAAATCAGCTAGCTTGTGCAGCAGAAAACCTGACCCTAAATCTAGTGTGAAATATATCAATTGTTCTTAACTTTTTGGATGTCTTAGGGAGTGGGTGTGTCCTCTAGAATCAGCTTCTGAAGGATGGGGAAGAAAATATGTTGTTTGCAGCATTTATATCTTGTTATCAGAGCTAAATAGGAGACAACTGAAGTGCAGTGTTAGTGCAGTCGAACACAGCGGGGTCAGTGTGCGCTGTTATGGTACTGCTGGTCAATTCAGTAAGACACTAGAACCAGCTGATAGTAGACAAGAAGTGTCTGAATTGAAAAATGTTGAAGTAAAGAATGCAATAAAAATGTAAACACAGCATATCTATAATATTGACACCATCCATCCATTGTAGCTGGGCAAGTCTTGTATTTGTACAGCACCTTGCACATTGAGGCCTTAGTCTGTAACGGAAGCTTCTAAGTATACATAAATAACAGTAAGCATTTCTGTTCCTCACTGAGCAAATTTAACTAAGAATGCTTTCTTCAGAAAAGCAATATTGAGTGAACAGACCATGAAAACTGTCACTGTGCTTTTTTCTATAATCTATCAGGCTTTATGTGCTGTTCCTATAGCACTGGGTTTAGCTGCAATGTCTCACAGGGACACTTTTCAAAGTTACACCCTGTTTTTATTTGCAATTAGAGCTGTTGTCATTCACCTTAAATAATGCATTTCATAATTTAAAGCAGACAGGGAAAACTATACAAACATGAACTTAAGTGTATCTCTGCAGCAATCCTGCAAGGAAGTTTAAAATGATGATATTGTTATTATTTTCATTGTTAAATCAATGTACCAAATAAAGTAGTCAAATCTTAGACAGGGGTTACCAAAAGAGTTTTCACTGAAAATTGCTTGCAATGCTTGACATTATGGATTTGTTAACAACTTATCAAGCAGCTAGCAAAACATTAAAAATACACCTATTTTTACGAATGCGTTCCAAATAGGGTATTTTTACCAGATCTGTAAATATCGCAAGCCACTGGTGTTAACTTAGGGGAAAAGATAGCAGTGGAAAGAGAATGAAGACTCTTAAGTATAGCCACAGCCAACAGTGGCTTACATGTCCTTACCCGAAGGTCATCAGGAGCATGGACTCTTCATAGAGATTTGGATTTTGTCCCCTCAGAAAAGTTAGAAGCTCTTTGTGTACAAATGGTGCAAGGTCCTACAAAGAATAAAAGGAAGAAAAGCATGAGCTGGAATCCTATCTGTTTCTTGGGCACAATGAGGACCTGTAACAAAACACTACGTTCAAATGCCAAAGACTCTTGAGGAACTGCAAATCCACATGTAAATAGTTTGAAGTGCTCCTTGCCTGTCTTGACAGCAATTCCTGGTATAACATTCTTTTAGAAGGGAGAGAATACAAACAGCAACATTATTAAAATATGAATAAAATATCAGAGGCTAGACTCTTAATCTGTTCACAAGTGTCTCATCTTTGTTAAAAACAATCTACGTTCTATTTAAATGTATTTTATAATATATTGAGTCAGGGTTTAATTTTGTAATGCTTACATGACCCTCATTTTCACATTCAGTGTTTAGTAATGTTAAGCATCTTGCTGTCTTTTTTTTTCACTTTAAAAAAATATTCAATGTTTGCCATGGAACTTGCTTTCTAAGGTTCTATGAAATATATTGAACCGATCAGATTCCCTTAAGGCAACATTTCAAATACTGTTTTGAAAAAAGTTCATAACAGCAGGCAACGCACACATATTTCAGTACATGTAATTTAATGGTTTCTTTCCTTAGTAATTGCCCCTCAGATCTTAGAGCTTCAGTGAAAAATCCCAGGATGGGACAGTCACTGTCAGGTCACTGTCAGTGCTTTCTTACAGAATTCAGTTGAGTTAGGTTAAGCTACTTTTTCCTGTTTTGCAAACAATTTACATACTGCTCAGTGCATATTTATCTGTTATTTCTTATTTTCATAATGGCAACGAAAATAATAATAACACCCACAATTCCTGTTCCCCAAGGAAATGTATCCCACATTGCTGAAACATGTTCTTGCCTTCCCAACAACCAAAGCAGTTTAGATTGGCAAATCAATACAGCTGCATTCAAGACTAAAAAGAAGGGACTTGAAACAGAATTTGGACAAACTTAATCCTGGAGTACAAGAACTGAATGTTAGTAACTGCTAAGTAATAGGGATGTGGAAAGGAATTTAGGATTCAATTCCACGTATGACAAAAATTTGTGCTTGATTATGATACACAGATATTGTATTGCTAACAAACCTGGATTGCAGTATATGGGAGTCATAAACACCTGCTGCTAGCTAAGCATTTTTAACTTGCTTTCCTTTCATTCTTTTGAATTTAATATGATCATAGTGTCCTCTCTGCTCTGACAGGAGCATTCCCGTATAGGTCTACATTTTGCTGCAGTGAATTGTGCTCAGGAATCAGCCTATTTCCATTCTAGAATAATTTGTTCTATGGAAAGTTTTGCTGAGTTCAGAGTAACTCCTTTGTAACTGCCATCGTTACCACTACGGTGCTGTATTTTAACAACTCTCAGTTTTGTTACAACTGTGAGCGTTTCATAGTTTCTTTGTCCTTAGGATGTCAGACATGAAAGGGAGGCAGTGTCGTGCTGTTCATGAATTCTAGGTGCCTTGATCACTTTGTTAAATCATTAGAGGGAGGTCCCTCTGGGAATTATCAAAAGTCTCTGAAGAGTCACTTATGAAAATGAATGTAACTCTCACATAACATATATCACTTCCAATCCTGTCTAGTATCAGACTTCTCTCTGAAATGTTTCCCATTGTTAATCAGTAATCAGGGCACAGATTGGCACATGCTGCTGGACTTTGAAGCTATTCGCATCATGTGATTTGTCACATCCTTAGCAAAACTTTGCATGATTTTCATACAGATCCTATCAGGCTTCCTTGCTTCAGGACTTTAGATTTCAGGAAAACACTTGACAACACTCAAGTGCTGGACATTCTTGAGAGTTTCATATTAGCGAAGTACAAGGTGCTGCTTGACAGCTCTGACTAGAAGATTGAGAATTGGGTTTTGCTGCTCATCTCTGTTGCAATTTCACTGCTGGGTAGCTTTTCCAAATATCAGTGCAGATCTGTATTACCCACACTGGATGCTGTTAGGTTGTACCCCACCTATTCTGTCCACTTGCTTGACAGGAGACATCCCAATATCCTATGCCATGTAGAGTTCAGTACGGCTGTCGCCCTGGGATGCGCAACTAGTTTTATTGTGACACGTTTTCTTCTCTGAATGGAGGGATGTAAATCACAAGACTGGTTTATTGTTAGACCTGGTTGGTGTTTCTTGTGAAATGAGTTTTCTTGCAAAAGAGGAGAATTTTTTAAATGAACATTTTCATGTATCTAAAAGAACCTTTTTTCTTGAAAAGTTATTAAATTTTAATTAATATTTTGAGAGCCTTATAGATTTTGATTTCTCATTTTCTGTAAAAATGAATTTATAATGCTTTAATTTTTAAGTATACTTTGCGAGGAATGATGGGTATATTTTAAACTGCTTAAAGAAAAATATAAACACCTTTAAAATGAGAGAAATAATTTCATCTTGCCTAGTTACAGTTATTCATCTTAGATAGGTTCCTTTCAGTTTTCTTTGTGTTTGTGGTTTTTTTTTTTTTTCCTTTTCACCTCTAATTTAGGAAATAATCTAAGTATAAGTTACAAATTACTCTAAGGAGAAGTCAGCTATGTCTGTAGGTGTTTAGTTCCTGCATAATATTCTGAGAATGAGAAAAGAAGTTCTATTGTAACCAAACAATCTGTTAAACACTGACTAGGGAGAATCTTTCCTCTACCCACTGGGCAGACTGAATGAGGAAAGGGAATATACTAAAAACTAATCTGAGTGTGATGGTGTAATTAAGACTAGGTTTTTATTCATGAAGCAAGAGGCAAAGAGGTACGGGACAAGCAAATATGAGATTTCCCTTTAGTGATTCTAAATATTATTCTTCTATCTTACCTCTTCCTTAGAGATGTCAGAAATAGTTTGGGATTCTTAAGATCATAAATAGAAATCTAGGTAAGGAAAGTGAAGTGGAGAACAATCCAGCATGAGTATAAAAATCTGGTGGCATAAACAGGTATTTGTCTTCCTGCGAAACTGGTTACACTATATCTTAGTCGTACAAAGCAGGAGGCTGGAATCTGGATTACAGTAAACCATTTATTTAGACAAATATGTTCCAATTGAAATACAAATAAGTAAAAAACCCCTTTTCTTGTGGTCCTAATTATATATTTGAAAAATAATATTTCAGCACTGTTTTTTTTGAAATTACAGTTATAATAATATTTCCACTTCTGCTTTAGAATGTTATAGTCATCTTTCATAACATGCAATTGAAGGAACAGTTGAGACTGCTCGTGTTTCTGATGATTCTAACATAACTGAGAAATCAATTTTTTTACCAAAGTCTAAATTGTATCATTTTTTCATTGTATTTACAATAATTATTTACTCCCACTTGCTGTGTGTATATATGCATGTCATTTCAAAATATTTCTAGCAACAGAAACCGAACGCTTTGTTATTAATACAACTGATTGCCTGAGGTAATTTACAAATACCTTTAAGTAAGTGGTGGGTAAAATGGTAAGTGTTGATTAGATAGTGGTTGATTCTTTTACAGGGTCAGGGAAAAATAAATTAAAACAGAGTTAAGATGACTAAATGTCATGGAAAAAATATTTTGCATGGGTTACTCTATCTGTTATGGCATCATCACCAGTTATATCCACTGTCAAAACACCTGGAAAATTTATTGAAATGTTTTAAATCGATTTATAGCTAGGTCTGCATTCAGTGGCCACTAAACCTTTCTGATCTACTATATTGTACATTATTTTGCTTCTTTTGCCTCTTTGGTAGGAAAACTCTCTGGTAGCTTCCTCTTTGGTCAAACTCTATGGGAATGTGAACCAATATTATAGAAAGAGAAAATTCAGAAACATCTGCAGTGAGGTTTGTTGAGCTCTTATTGAGGAGCACAGTCACTTCATTTTTGTGCCAGGCTAGCCAGAAGCTGAAAAGCGAATGTGTGGTGCCATTTGCTATCACAGTGAGATAAGGAGATTGCCTTCCACAGTTGGATAACAGGCATTTACTGAAGAAATTATTCTGTAAGGAAATAACTAATGGGAAACAGACCTGCAGTGGACATAAGAAATATCTAAAGATGCTCTTGGGAGGAACTTTCAGCTATGCAATGCTAGCAGATACAATTACAGAGGATTGTGAAACCACATCTGCCAGCTGAAATAACTGGCAGTGAACAAAAGATGATGAGTGAAAGAAAAAAACCATTGGCATGGCTGTGAAATGCATTATCTAAGTCATTTCCAGCATCAGTAACAGCAAGAACATTCCTATTTTATTTGTGGGAGAACACATGAGGTTCAGATCTGGTGGTACAGCAGTGAATGAATTTGTAAAGTTCAAAGTTATAACTTTACAATATTGTAAGACATCTGAAAAAAAATCAGGTGTGTTTGTGTAATGTTGATAGTCACAAAGGAAGAAGATTTGTGTATCCTGGAGCAGGTTTTCATTTCTCTTTCATTACCTGGAGTATATATCGAAAAATGATGGCTGGTGCATAATTTTATGTCACTGTCTAAATCTGACGTGACCCTGTCAAAGCACCAGGATCGCTTTCTCTACTTGAGGAACCATTTTCCTCACAGCTTAAAAAAACACCCCAACAACGAACCCTTCCCATAAGACCTTACCTGTAAGAAGACCAGTTTTCTTTCTGTCATAAATGACATACTGCAGCCTGAGGTGAACGAGAGCACTGGTAAAACAGGCCATCTAGAAATAGGCATGGAGAAGTAGACTAGTCAGGGGTGCGAAAGATGGGGAAGCTCACTTAATTTGCTTGCAAACACAGTGACATCCATGGACAGTTGTACTGGAGCAGCACAGGGATGACAGAGAAGAACTGAGGAAGGCCATATCAGTTCATCAACCAGCCAGTATCTCTAAGAATGGGACCACTTCTCTGAGCAGTCTACCTGCAAATGAGTTTATGCTGACTACTTGCCACCAACAGGCCAAGTAAATCAGGATTTAAACATGATTTATGACATCAGAAGCAAATATGTGTTAGGAAAAACAGGTTATCTGCCAGCTAGAGCTTAATCTCATGAGTATGACTGTCTTTCACAGAGAAGTGAAACACATGAACAAGCTTTCCTAAATTACAGGCTAATCTACTTTCCAGTGACTCTGAAATTTGTTACTGAAAGTACAAATAGCTGTCAGCTCTGAACTAATTAAAATGTTAGGATTAACCTAAAGTGTGCTGTTGCCCAAGCTTTCAGCAAATGAGAAAGGTGTAGAAGAAATAAAATGGACATTTAACTGGTACTGACCTAGAATGGACTTCTCAATTTAAGTAAAATATCTGATGACTTTATGTGGCACTCTTAACTTCTGAAAGGTTTTAACTGTTGCATAAGAAGTCACTTTCACTATAAGTAAAAGCCATGTACCATGTTACCTGAAGTAAGGATGTTCTTAGTGGTGGAGTGAGAGTATTCTTCTGATTTCTAAAAGCATGTGTAATTTATGATGTGCCATTTTTTACCAGCTGCGGAAGGTGCGGATGTCTTCACTCCTACCTGATAGATATGGAACAGTTATTTAATCTAATGGACTGTACATATGTATATAAATTAAAATATTAATATGCATCAATCTATAAAAAGGGAACGTTATTAAAACCGCACAACCACTTCCATGTAAACATTCAGGTTTAGGGATGTTGGACAGCCTTGTTTCGGACACCCTGTTGCATATAGGCATAATATTAGAATTTTGATTTGTATATGGCTCATGAGCAATTCAGAGGAACTTTATTTTGGCTTGCAGAACAGCATTTCTGAGGCGGGGATTTTGGGTGTTCTGAATACCTCTCTCTGAGACAAAGGAATGCAGGACCTGAACTTGCTAAGGCGTTCTGGTATCCAGCTGCAAAGCCAGTTCTGCTGTTTCACAGTGGAATGGACAGGACGTTAAGGACAATCTATCTTCAAACTGTTTCTTGGCCAGTTGGCGTATTTCCTTTTTTCCTTTAATTGCTTAGGTCTAGCTTTTGTACTCCACTTTCAAAAGGCTTCCTCCTCCATCATGCTTCATCATTGGGAAGAAAGAAATCAGGAGCATCAGAGAAGAAGCTTCTGGCTTGTTTTCCAGATTAGCAACTGAACCTAAGGTGAAAACATAATGTCTCTGCCACAAATTAAAAGATGAATCTTTGGAGAGTTTAGTTGAAGTTTTAACAAACTTGTACAGAAATGAGCAAATTGAGATTTTATGAGAGTTTATAATTGGGCCAGATTTCATACAGCAATCAAAGGAGCATCTCAGAGTCTGGACGTTCATTGTGGGAAGTTTTGGCTTCAATTGTTAATGTCATCATACCTTCTACAATTGAAACGCTCTTTTAGTGGGTAAAGACTCAAGAAGCTTGAAAAGGAAGTGCTATCAATCATACCTTTAACTCAGCTGTTTTTAAAGAAACTAGCATAGTACTTTTTAAATCAACTGTTTTCTTTCATTTGATAGTTTAGTCCACTGCCTGTTCAGTCCTTTTACCCCTGCAGTGCACAGCTATCACAGTTTGCTTATAGCTTGTTCTATATTTTTGCCTTGAAATCACCATGCTTCATTGATAACAGAATTAATTTCTTTGGACAGTAGTGAGTAAGGCATACTGGTTTCAAATTAAGACAAAAGCAGAGTAACGTATGAAATTCCTAGAACCAAAGGGCTTCCAAAAAAACATATGCAAGAAAATACTAAAATTGAGGTTTTGTATCAACAAGCATTCTAACTTAAAATGCTTTTCAAACTTTTCTGTCTATTGCGAGTCTTTGCATTTCTTGTGTTAACTGATATTCCTAGATGCATGTAGCTAAAGTAATTGGCTAATAACTTATTAGAATCTGCAATGCATTTGGGAAAACTGGCAGTCATTTATTGCTGGTTTAATGGGTGCTGTAAAACAAAGTGGAAGTCCTACATTTTGTCTAGAAAGATGGGCAGTTGCACTTCACTTTAAACTATTGTATTATTACCACAATGGAACTATCAGTCAGCCAGCCAGACATATTAGCCAAGCAAGCCATAAATTCCACAAGATCTTGCAATTGTACTTTTCAGCTTTTTGCTTTTGCTACTTCTCTTAAAAGTTATTGCCCTTTCACTGGCATCTTCCCACGTATATAAAGGTTCTGTCAGCTTTGACCTTCAACGTGGACTTTTTCTAGGTGCTTTCTATCACTTTCTGAAGTTGGTGTGCATATCGTATGCACAGTGCAGCCATCATCAATCAAAATCACATCACTGTGCACTGTTCCCATCTACTGCCCAGTGTCATCCTTGGCACTGAATGTTTCAAAAAATATACTTTAGACTTCCACTGACCGGAGCTTCAAACCAATATTTTAATAAAAGCCCTGGTACAAATTAGCCATGGTACAAATTAGCCATGGTAATAGTGTTTCCATTACATAAAGGATTTTGTCACCACTAGTGAGGCTCAATGCTCTGCTTTCTCCAAGTGGTGAGCCTGTTGACCAGACAGATGACATGGCCAAGGAGGGAAACAGCTTGTGCTTACTACTTCATCATTTTACCAGACATACACCATACATGTCATGGCTTCTGTAGACTCTGTTACAGGACTAGTAAAGGAAAGTTTTTGCGTGCCTTCAGTATATATGAAATGACTGATTTCCTGTACATTGTTACACGACTATGTCTTCTAAGGACCTTTCTGCAAGGGGGAAATAACATATATTAATATTAAAGCAGGAAAATGTACCATACCATTATTGTCAGGCGTAGCGTGCACAGGTCATGAGTCAGCCCATCAAAAAAAAAAAAAAAAAAAAATCAGAATATTGGCTGAAAAATCATAAGGCTGGAAAACTAATAATGCCACGATTAAAAAAAGGTTTGATGCTAGGGGGGATGTGGAAATAAGGTGAGCCCCTGAAAGGAGATACAACTTCTAGAGAGACAGGCCCATCCACAGAGTGCCATCCCTGCTGTGCCTTCCCACCAGCTCCCATTCACCAAAGTTCTTTCTCTATCTCGCATATCTTCTCAAAATCCTGTTAACTTCCTTTCTAACTTTCTTACTCTCCGAAAAGTGAAGGGGGAACTTAAATTCAGCTAAAGTTAAGGCCTTGCTTCCTAATTCAGTGCCCTGGGAGGGTGTTATCCTTCTGTTGTAACCTTGCATGTGTGAAATCATACTCAATTTGGATACCTCTGTTTCCACTCCCAAAACTACTGTGCTGCTGCTGTCCTTCCTTCTGCACTGTAATCCAGTGTTTAGAGCCCTTCCCCTGAGCGTGGGACACCTGGCATCATTTCCCATTTTTATACAAAAGCATCCAAGATCATAGTCCTAGATGAGGTCTCTGACCTAGAGGTTATATAGGAGGAAAAGAAATAATAATCTGATTTATCAGAGCTTCTTACATTGTTGCTGCAAAGTCACAGAACCTGTATCACAGGACAGTGAGGGTGAATGTATGCCTGACTGTAACCTTGTTGCTGCGTTGCCACAGAGCACTAGAATGGCTTAGTTTCCAAAGATTTTGATCCTATTTAATGACATTTCAGTGTAAAATGTTGTAGGATACAGAACCTCTTTGTAGGTGCTTGCTGTCCTCAGTACTAGCACTGAGAAATTTTCTTTCCCTTTTCTCTCCTCTCCTTTCTTGCAACCAAATCAACAGGAAGAACTGAATGAGTTTCTTCTTCCAGTTGCATTACCCTATAGCCTAAGTGGCCAATTTACTTGGAGGTGTCGGCTGAGGTCTTGTGGACAGGTGGGAAGCAATTCCTGCATATCCTGAATGTGATTCCTGTAAATGCAGTGCCTTTCCTCTCAGTCAATTTTGTGAAAAAGGGCTTGTTGGGGATCACAGGAAAGAACGCCAGCACCGGAGGCTGATGCTAAGCAGCTCAGAGCCAGGATCCTGGGCTTGGGCCTCTCCTCTTCCGCTGGATTCAGTGTTGGCTATGTGTTTCATCCCACACTTAGCTAGTGGTGACGCTGTTCTTGACCACCTCAAGCCTTGGATAGGTCTTCTTTCTATTTTTTGCTGTAGATCTGCAACACCTACTGTGTTTTTGTTTTAGTCTTGTATTTAAAATAGAAATATTGCTGCTGAAAAGAAAGTCTTGTCCAGCTGTGTTCTGCTACCCAGGCACTCATCGGAGCCTTTCTGGAGTTGAGTGTGGATTTGGAACACACATGCATAAGCAATAATGTATTAGTAATTGCTTAATAACTTATTAGAGTCTAGCTTCTGTTGAGACACTGGGGAAAAACTACAGCCAATTAGTTGTAAGAGGGCGGTGGAACAAAGTTAAACTTTAAATTATTACTGGAAAGGTGAGCCGATAAACTTTAGACTAAACTAGTGTATTAACACTACAATGGAACTATCAGCGTCATATAAAACATTAGTATGACAAATTAGTGCTTTGATCGTGCTAGATATAACCATATTCATTTGTTTAATTAAACAATCTAGGCTTCTTGTGGTGTGGGTCATTTTAAAAAATGTTAAAAATAAAATTAAACACATAATTAAGCTGACAAGAGATAAAGACCCTTGTGCAGCAAGTTGAAGGCAGTTAATTTATAAGGAGCCTGGTCCCTGAAGGCTGTGTAGTTTATTAAAGTTACTGAGGCAGAGATGTGATAAAATATTTTATGTAGTGCTTTAAAGGCTAAATTGCTCTGACACTTTTAAAGTCCATGGGATACAGTCAATTAGGATGTCTTGTTATCATGTTTTTCCCTCATAAAGTAGTATAAACAAAATCCGTGGTTATACTGATAATTTTTTAAAGTTCCCACAGTAACCATGTTTCAAATATTTCTCTTTGATACATGTGATGACCCTCATCCCTAACTCTGGCTGTAATAAAGCTCATCTGAAACATTGGGTCTGTCCCAAAATGTCAAGATCAAGATGGTAGTCTGACCAGGAGAGCTAGTTAAGTTAGAAACTTGGTCAGAGTTTAAAAGTTCCGCAGGTTTTCATGTACAATCTTCTCCAGATGTTCTTTGAGCTACCAAACAGAGACCTCTTAAAGGTGCTGTATGAGGGAAAAATAAGTCTTGCCTTGGATGTCTGGAGCTGAAAGAACAGTATCCGTGTTTTCCAACATTTCGGTCTAGATTTGAAAATAAAGCATGCTAAAATACCTATGAGAAAATGTGCATTAGATTATTAGAGAAATACTCAAATCGATAACTTAATCTCTTTTTATTAGATGATGAATCTGTTCATCAGTTTAGGATCTGCTTTCATGTAGGGCTAGAAATATGTTTGAAAAAATAGTTGCAGGACTGGAATAGTTGCTTTTTGTATTTGAGAGCAGGCTCATATCAGTGTTATCTTTGATATTTCTGAGGATTGAAGGGGTTATTTCTCTGTCCTTTCTAATGGGATATTTCCCCTTTCTGGTGCTACTGCCTTTTAGCAATTTCATGTCAAGTCTATCCTTGATCTTTATCAAGGTCATAGGGGCAGGTACTAAACTTCCACTGGACTTCAGAGAGTTTTTTATGTAACACTCGGCTTTTAAAACAAACAGGAAGAGGGGAAAAAAGAAAGGATAACAAGCCATATTCAGAAGAAAGGCGAGGAAAGGCACAACAGGAACCAAAACTTATAGAATTTCTTTGTTTTAAATGGACAAAGATTTCCAAAGGATGTCTCACTTTGTAAGAGAAGCCAAGTGAAGCCAGATCCTAGCTTCGCAACTTCTGGTCAGTTCACCTCCATAAAATATGCGTTTTATTTTAATTTAATTTTATTTAATTTTTTTAATCTGATAAAGGTTCTCTGAATTCCAGGTGCTGTATTTCTCACGCAATGTGGTATGATGAAGAGAGTTGGATAGGGTCCCCACAAGTATATTTGCAAACACCTTTATAGAAAACGTCTGATCAAAAAGAGATTTTTCTCTGGATTTCACGTTGTCTGTGACTTAGAAGCACAATTTAAATTAAGGCTGTAAATTTCTGGAGGTTTAACCACTTGTCTATAGCAGTGAGGGTTTCAACTGTCAAATCTTTACTGAAGAATGGTAGTCAAGTTCTTCGTTATAAAATAGCCTTATACAGAGAGAGAGGGAGCGACAGGGGTTGACTGCTCAGAGATGGGTTATCATTCTGTAGGCAATGAACCAAAGCAAAGTATAGCTTTATATCTTTTTTTTCTGAAACTTTTTGTGCCTTGTGCTTTAAAATGAAGAACAGATCAACTGTGCCTTGAATTCACTGCTGCATAGAGGCTCAATATTTACTTCTTTCACGTGCCTTAAAGCAGGCTTGTCCAACACTGAGAAGAGAAAAGGATACACAAATTTTGTCCTAGTCTTTTAGAGGAAAGAAGACAACATGCAAATGGTTTGACAATATTAATGTAGAGCTCCTGCCAGGCCTTATGGGCTCTCTTATTCCAGATTTGGGAGATCTGCATTGCAGATCTGCAGGCCAGCCTCAGATCATAGAAAAATAACTAGCAATAAGTGATTTCCCAATGAATTTTTGCTGTGTCTGCACATTATTCAGCTTTATAAACTTCTATTAGTTTTGACTGTAGGTCAGTTTTGATTTATAATTTCAACTATGGATTCTATGTGAATATAAAAAGAATAAGAAATTTTCTTCATTATGCCAGTCTGATAAGGAAAAAACTGCTTTTGGCTGAAAATTTCTCAGTAGTTAATTATATTCAAATACTCTGTGAGGTTGTATCCACTAACCCATAAACACAATATTTATGAAAAAAATTATTATACTCTACTTTAAAAAGACCTATGTAGGACAAACAAATTGCTATAAGTAAATTTCCTTTTGTTTAGCACAGAAATTTTGAAAGCATTGGAAGTTCATGCTTGAATGCTTCTGTGTTTTTCCATAAAAATTACTGTTCCAGATGAAACTATTCAGTGTCTGAAAGTAAGGGGAGAAATTTGGTTCGCTGTGGGATAATGAAAACTGAAAAACAATTATGCTGCTGCAATCAAGATCTCAGATACAAATAACTAATTTCACTTCTCTTCCACTGCTCCGAAATATACTGCTTATTGTTCTTAAAATATTTATATGTCTTTGAATTATTTACTGAGCAAAGGACACTTGCACTCCTTTAACATAGAAGGAGATGAAAGATTATTTCATGTCAACATAACAGAAGACAATAATAAATCCATAATGTAAATAATATGCCTCACAAAAGATCTGTGTATTATTAGCGTGTGATTAGATTGCAATGGGGCTCTACTTATGAAAATACTTTTTCTAGCAGTGTGAAAACACTCGGTTTGAGCGAACAAAGTAATCAGAAAATCCTCTTCTGTAGTTAGCTTCTTTTAGAAAGGTACTTGAGATAGTTGCCTTGTACTAGTTTTAGATTTGATTGCTGAGAAGATTTGAGGATATTGAAACCAGCAAACAATGAATTAATTTGATTTTTTCCATCATATTTCTGAGGATGTGGATTTGCAATATTAATGTGAGCAGTGTGAATTCTGACCTTTTCTGTTGTTCTGTTTGGCAATAGTAACTGAGCTTTCCTGTTCCTGTCTTGCTACGGGCCATTACTCTTTCCTTTTAATTTTCTTCACTAAATTCCTTCCTAAATTTTTGCTGATACTCTGTGCTTTATTTCAGACATACAGAAAAAAAACCCCAGCAACAATGAAAAGCCATGCCTAGGGGAAAAAATAAAATAGAAGCAGGCTAATTTTATATGGTGGAATTACTTGTGCTTAAAACATTTTTGCCTTTTCCATGTTTGTCTCTCCCTTTCCATGTATGTGCATACTCTTGTCCTTGCTCCACCTTTGTCCTGGCCTGCTGTACTAATTTTCAGAATGGGAAGAGCTCAGCATGTAGGGATTCCTAGACTCATACATTTGAAAAAATGTTTACTATCAGGATGTGGCAATGGAAAATTTTGTTTTCCTCTTTGACTTTTATCTGCCGTATGTCTGAATGTTATTAAATACAACTAGGAATCAAATTTTTGCTGCATAAGTCTTGGAAATTCCCACAGAATTTTAGAAGCCATTTAGAATTGACTTTTTGAGAACCTGAGAATTACAAAATGTCTGCAGCTTCAATCAAAGGCAAACACCTACGATTTGGCCCTGATTTTGCAAAATTTTAAGTTTTAGAAAGGCAGTGATAAGTCCTTTTTCTCTTGTCTATTTTCAGTGAGGGTGTGGACAGTCATACTGTTTTTTATAGGTATTTATTTGAAAGGCTGGAGATATGCAGAATTATTTTTGTGATAGAATGATGGAGAGTGCTGTTACAGAGTTGAGTTCAGTATGCTGGGAATATGGCTTGGCCTTATATATTTGCCTTTCAACACTTCCTTCCATGTAATTCTAACTGAGTTAATATAATATTTGCATCTTCAGGCTCATGTATAAAAAATTAGCTATATTTTTAAGGCAAAACCCAAATATAATTTTGTACATCCTTCCAAAAAATGAACCATATCCAACATAGCAGTTGACACTGTGGAACAGAGCTGGAGTCTATCCAGCTAAAAGTCTCTCAGAGCTGGCAGTTTAAAGTCCCAAGAAATATATTACCCACATGATAGTTTCTTTCTAGCCCCAGCAATGATGACTAAATATAAAAATTTTTAAATATGAGGCAAACCAAAAAGAAACGATAAATACTCATAAAGAGGGGATAATGATAACAAATGTTTTCCTTGTGTTTTCTCCGGAAGGGCCTATGAATTGGAGCCTCAGACTATATCCTGCTGTCATTGAAACCAATTAGAATTTTTGCATTAACTTCAGTAAGAGTAAATGCAGATCCCTGGAGATAGAGATTTCTGTTAATATAGTACAAAATCTGTTTCATTTTAGGTCATAATGGAGACACAGATATGATACTGTCTCCTAATCTGGTGTAGGATTTAAATAATGGAAGGAGAAAGGCACTTTAATCTGTGGGTTAAAATGATTATATTTTGTGTCTTCTAAAAAAAATCACAAGGGAATTTTTCTATTATAAAACTATTGAGATTCTTTCCTGTACTAAAAGAACAGTCATATGATCTTTGCAATTACTGATTTGTGTAATCCAAGAGTAGCTGAAATGTATTATTTCTCCCCTATTTTAAGGAGGACAGATACTTTAATGATGCTGCCAAAACCTTGTGGCTTTTTTTGGGAATCTGAAATTGAAATGCAATAGACCTGTACTGCAGCCCTTCATCATTCAAGTTGCCCTTTTAAATCAGTGGGAGTAAAGATCATCTGCATGAATTAGAGTAGCAAGATACGGCAGACCTATGAGAAAAGATCTATATGGGAATCATAAGAAATCTTAGTAGTCTGGAGTTTTCTGCTTGTGGTTATCAACTATAAAAGTAGGTACTTTTGAGTATTTTTAAATACTAACAACAAATATGCTTTGAAAACAGATGTTTTGAAATTCCAATATAGCTGAAACTTTACAGGCAACAAATATGCTAGGCAGTTTTAAATTAAAATATGCTCTAGAAATATTTTTTTGTGATGTTTTTCTATGTGGTTTTTTTCCCCTGGTTCTTTTATTTTGGGAATCTAAACTATGTTTGCATTGTTGATTTAATTTTTTTATGGGAAGCCATCAAGCACATGATTATTCAAGTGTAAAATTCTTCATATGGCAATGAAAGACTTCATCAGAGGATTGAAAGGTGTATATGGAAAGTAATCTTTTCTGTCTGAAAAAAACCTAGCAGTATGAACACATAAATAAGTTATTGCCCTGCAGAAATAAATTTGCAGTCTTTATTCTATCCACTGACAGCTTAATGGATTTGGTTTTAGATATCTTTCTAATTATGTGATTTATTAAAAAATGTACCCCTTTAAAATTAACATATATGAAATCGAAGAAAAAAATACCATGCGAATATAGCAGGAATGTAAACAAAGGTGTTCTCTTTGACTTTCAGTGCACAAATTGTGTATGGTAGAGGTTATGCAAAAGTTCAGTTCTACAAAAGTTTTTCAGGTTTTCCTTCTTTATATTTCTTCTCAAATTGGGAGCAAAATTAGAAGAAAAAGCAACAACCTCATAACTTTAATATTGATGTTCAGTAAAAATTGTACATTGTTTTTCAAAGACAGTCAAGCTTTTTTTTGTTTTTTGTTTTTTGTTTTTTTTTTTGCGAGTAATTCTGTAGTCTGCAGCAAAGCCTTGGCAGGTCCCTGTAACTGCAGGGAGAAAGTAACACAGTTGTTAACTGTGTTTGTCCAATAATAAATAACATCCACACATCTGATCAGCCTGTTAAAACAAATTCTTAATAAAATAAAATTAAAAATGAAGTTAGTAGGAGCCAGATTCAAAACAAATAGAAAGATGTGGATTTCATGTAGTAGGTAGCTGGTTTTGCCAAAAGAATGACGGATACTAAAATTCTGTAGTGGTCTAAGGGGAGACTGGTCAAGTTTGTGGAAGAGAAATTCACTGAACATTAGCTAAACACTTAGATATCATATCTGGTTCAGGAAGTCCATAAGTTTAAAATAGGTGGAGCCTGGGTGAATATTAGTGGAAATAGCATTTATACTTGTCCTATTTTTATACTCGTCTCCAGTTATGCAGTTATGGCTACTGGTAGAGACAGAACACCATGCTAGAAGGGTCTTTGGTCTCATTGAGTATGGCTGCTTTTATGTTTTTAACTACCTTCCAAATTTAGCTTATTTGAGGAACTGTGTACTCTGTATCTTAAAAAAAAAAGTAGTATTAAATGCTTCAGACTTGGAATCTGAAGTCTAAGTCCAAAAAGCTGTTTCTGACCTTGATGTGAACTTTCAAAATGTGGATGGGAACAGAAATTTCCCAGTGGTAAAGATGTCATTATAATCAAATCAAAATTATGTCTGAAGGTGCAAAGTACAGGAATATAACCCAAAACAATTCAGCATTGATTGCCTTTTGCCAGTTCTACTATGCTTGTTTGCAATGTATTTCCAAGAACTCTCTATAAAATGAAGTAAAGGGATGATTTAGGCGATATAACATTTAGTTCAAAGTTGTCATCTAAAGAAGTCATAGAAATGCAATATAGAGTAATAAGCCTAAAGTCTGCAATTTCTGCCAGTGATGTGTCAAGTCAAGTGTACTTTAAGAGGCATGCGCAGACAGATGTGTATTTCACCATATCTGATGGGCCAAGTACCTATAGGATAATAATTTTATTGAAACTTTTGAATGGGGTGCTGCTTCTGTTAAATTTACAGCTTCCTTCCATGGCATGCTTATTTTTATTTTCTATTAAAAATAGTCAGGAAAAATATACTAAAAAATTCTTACAAAAGTAAACCTGGATCTTGACATTGTTCTTATAATTTGACACAGGCAAAAAGTTGAGTCTGGGAGAAGGGAAATATTGTTAATAATCTTTGCAGCATGTTTTATGAATTAGTTATGCTTGTTTTGTAATTGCATTATATGAAGTTCAGAAATTATTCCCATAGCTATTTGAGAACTGAAAATTATTCACAATGAAGAATATCTGAATGCTATGCAATATATGTGATTGTAGACAGGAAAATGAAAATTCCAAATAAATCTGAGGGACAAAAAAGGCTTTTCTAAAGCTGCCTTATTATTAAAACAAAGGATGTGGAAAATAAAACATTGAGCTTTGGTTCATATGCAATGTGTTACAGGTACACTGGGTGCAGCCAGTGTGTGAATGTAGAGCTAGACATGAAACCCCTGCCGAGCTCTTCCAGGATATTGCCCAGCTGGAGATTCCCAGTGTGATTCTTAGCAGTGGCTGCAAGTAATCTGTAAGTAGCTGGTCATGACCCTCTGTGTCAGCCACTTTCTTTTGGCCACTGAATTCTCTTAAGCATGGTGTCAAAAATGAGTGTAGAAAGTGCTTAACAAGTCGAAGTGCCGGGTTCTGCACTTTGGACACAACAACCCCATGCAGAGCTCTGGGCTGGGGACAGAGTGGCTGGAGAGCAGTCAGGCGGAAAGGGACTTGGGAGTGCTGGTGGACAGGACACTCAACATGAGCCAGCAGTGTGCCCAAGTGGCAAAGAAGGCCAATGGTGTCTTGGCCTGCATCAGGAACAGTGTGGCCAGTAGGACTTAGAGAGGTCATCATCCCCTTATACTCGGCACTGGTCAGGCCGCACCTTGAGTGCTGTGTCCAGTTCTGGGCCCCTCAGTTTGAGAAAGATGTTGAGATGCTGGAGTGCATCCAGAGGAGAGCGACGAGGATGGTGAAGGGGCTGGAGCACAAGCCCTATGAGGAGCGACTGAGGGAGCTGGGGTTGTTTAGCCTGGAGAAGAGGAGGCTCAGGGGAGACCTTAATGCTCTCTGCAACTACCTAAAAGGAGGTTGTAGTCAGGCAGGGGTTGGTCTCTTCTCTCAGGTGACCGGTGACAGAACAAGAGGACACGGTCTCAAGCTTCACCAGGGGAGGTTTAGGCTCGACATTAGGAAAAAATTCTTCACTGAAAGGGTGATTGGCCATTGGAATGCGCTGCCTGGGGAGGTGGTGGAGTCACCGTCCCTGGAGGTGTTTAAGGGGAGATTGGATGAGGCTCTTAGTACCGTGGTTTAGATGATGAGTAGGTGTAGATGTTGGGTCCTAGGCTGGACTTGATGATCTCAAAGGTCTTTTCCAGTCTTGTGATACTGTGTGATACTGTTATTTATGTTGCATTCTTTTGTAGAAATTGCAATGCCAGGAAATAATAATGTAAATATTTCTTATGTTTTTAATTCATAGCTTGCTACTTATTCCCTATTATCCTATGAGGCTGGATGAGCATAAGGACAATAATCACTATATAATTCTGTTATACCCACAGTTTCTTTAAACAGTCTCTGTTTTAGACAATTGTGTAATTACTTTTTATTTCCAGCACTCACTATGGAAACCTGTTCTTTCAACATCCTTTAAGCACTGAGTCCCGTAGGTATGATGGGATATCTTGTGCTAAGAATCATTTTCCCCTGTAAAGCTTTTGAAGCATTATAGAATCTCATTTTTTCTAATCAGCACTCTAGTGTCTTGTGGGCTAAAATTAGGCTTCCTGTCTCTGGCATGCGAGGCGTCAGCGTGTGTGACCTTCAAGCTGCCATCCGGCCTTGAAGTGCAATTTTTGCATCGGGAAATCTAGAAGCAACAGCTTTACCCTTTTTGCAGTAGCAGCAAGATCATCAGAAACAGTCAACTGAGCAGCAACTGCAGGCAAATCACTCACAGGAAGCCATGTTACTGTTGTGTACAGAAAGCTCTTTCGTGCTGAAGCACTGATGTAAAACAGGGCTTATCCTCCACTGCTCTGCGTGTTCTTGCAAGGTGACCACCCTAGAGAGTTCATGTTGAACATTAATGGCTGAACTATCGAATGATGAAGAATCGATACTTTAATCTGCATAAGGATTATATGCATTCCTTATGCATTCTAAAGCTGCTGCACTACAGTGTCTGAATTTCACTTACATGCTAAGTCCATATACACGTTCTCCCCTTTTGAATGATGCTACCTATAACAGATTTATGACAATCTCATTGCACCTATGCAAATCTTTTTTTGGTTTTTAAGCATCAAGCATATAATGTCTTTACTGAGGTAGAAAAATTGTTGTGCAGAAGTGGATACAAAAAGGTTTTATTACTCATGCTGCCTGCTACTCTTACTAACTTTTGTATTAGTTCCACATTGTATCTGGTCAGTTAAATGACCATTTTTGTAACGCTTTCAGCACTTTGTTCACTGCAGATACAGAGTAATATTCTTTGTCCTCTTCTTTTCGCATACCAAGCACAACAGCTGATAATAACAGAACTGGAGTTACAGCTTGGTAATCAGCATTTTAGGTGATTTTAATTATGATGGATGAAGAAGAGAAATGGCAAAAACATGCTTTCAGTAGTACTGAGCAAATATGACATGGATCTGATACACAGAGCTTATATTACAGATCTGTCAAATTACCCAAGGATAATTTGGGTAGCTGGCAGATTCCCAGCTCATCAGTTCGGTAGCACAGGCAACACATGCCGGTTAGTTTTGCTTGGGCTTGACATATAACTGTCTGACCATCACCAGAGCAGCTTAATTGATAATGGACATCTGATTGGAAAATAGGTGTGTTCCCCTTTAAATGGTAGCTGTCACATCACATCACGTCACATCACTTATGTCACATCATGTTCCATTAAATCACATTATATGCTGGCATGATGCAAGATAGCATGATGAGGGGCTAATGTAATGTGACAGCTAATACCTGCTAACAATTTGAGTGGTGGGTATCAGATCTCAATGTGTGCCAGGCTTCAGCTGAGTGTTTGTGAGAGAGAGCAAAGCCTTCACCCAAAGACCGAGGTTTTCTTCAAAGAGTAACTTTAGCAGCTGCTAAAATGTAGAGGTATGTTTTATTTTTTCATGAAGTGACTTATGGCAACTTAAGGGACATGCTAAGGGAGAGGTTAAGGTCTGACAGAAAACATGCAGAAGTTTGACATGCATGGCTTTCGTTCCTCGGCTCCTGGCTCATTTTAGGTGTCAAAGTACTCTGGTGATGTGCCTAATGTGAAAACTTAATTTATGACAGCTGAAGCCTTGCCTAATGCAAGAAAGTTCAGCTGAGTGATCCACTAGAAAATGTTCAGTGTCTGCAAAATATGCTATACTCTTTTAATGATCGGGTTAAGTTTTCACACAGTGTTTATACAGCACCCTCTGGGATCTCCACAGGTTAAATTACAGTATATGCAAGAGTAAGTTATGACTTGAGTAGAGGCAATGGGGAAAGCACAGTACGTGCAGCTTCCATTTTTCATTGCTTGCACTACATTTGCAGCAATGTCAGTAACACAGACCTTGGGGAATTGGAGTCATTGCTAAATCACAAGGGAAATTTCTCATGTAGCTCTTCCCAAATATTGATTGTTAGGCAATCTTCGAAACCTGCTATGTAAAGAATTTTTTTCTTGTAGACTGCAGGGATGCAAAGGTTTCCAAGTTAAACATAATGCAAGATAAAAAGTCTCCTAATTGGTGAGGTTTTGCCTCGGGATTATTGTTGTTGCTTTCTGCACTGAGTCTCATTAAAACCCTTACTAATTCCTGTGCCCTGCATTATCTATTTAAAGAACTGATTGGGTTGTGGGTTTTTTTGTCCCCAGCACATTCTTTTTAGACCTAAATTTAATGTAAAAAACCCAACCATTTCCTAAAATTGCCTTGGCATGGTCATTTAGGCTATCATTTATAAACCTGGAAAATTCTACATCAGTCATGCATGTACAGTAATTGCTGTGATAACTGTTTCTGGGTGCTTAATTATGATGAAACATTAGAACTGCATGTCCTTTTGTAATTCTTCTTGATAGCCTTTTAACCTGCACTGTACCTATGTCATATCCACCACTTAACAGAACATATCAGCCTTGAACAGGTAAGTACTTTCAAATGGTCTTCAATTCTGGTTTCCTTGGGTACTTTTTGAACATCTAGAGTGGTCGTTACACTGAGAATAACCATTTTTCAACTTCTTAAATTGAGTCTGATAACTCTCAAAATGCCAAAGCTTCGGGGCTCTGGACTCAGTTGTGGGCGATGCTAAGCTGACAGTGAGCATTAATTATAGATTTTCACCCCTTGCTTGGGTTAACTGTAATAGGGTCTGTTTAGAATTATCTTTTGAGAGTTACTTGGAGTCTGCGGATCGTGCAGAGTGCAGCAGGCCCTGCTCCGTGTGGTGGGTTAGACTGAACTTGTGTTTCGGTCTTGAGTAAACTTCATGTGAAATTCTAGGAACATTGTGTATTCTTTTCCTTGTTGTCTGTATAAGATTTGGCTGACAAAATTGCACAGCCTAAGAGATACGCTGATTTTGGAGCTACTGAGCTATAGCCTCTTTTAAAATCAATGCAACTTGATGGAGGAGTGGGTGGAGGGGTGTTTCAGGTGCTGCCTTTGAACAGTAGGATGAGAACAGCATCACTGTTTCAGGTTATGAGTGTGCTAGAAACTCAGGTTTTCTTCCTGTATCATTGCAATGATGGAAATCGATGGAGGTACTTCCTTGCTGCTATATTCACATAGGCTAAATTCCACACAAGACTCTGGTTCATGCGTTGCCATTTGAGTTAGCTGCTCTGACAGCTTGGAGACAGTGGAGATTGGACACTTCTCCTGTGGTACTTTACCTCAATGTTTTTCTTCTGTTGAGCATGGCTGGTATAATTTGTTAATTTAATCTGGTTATTTATTTATTTTCACTTTTAATTTGTTATGTTCCTAGAGACTATGGCTTGTGGATGCATCAAATAACTGAAAATATGTTATCACAGCTGTTGAGTTACAGCATAAACAAAGAATGACAGAAGAGTGGCATGTTATTTTAAAGATATAATAATTTTAATATTACTGTATTTTAAATATTTGATTAACATAAATACCAATAAATCCTTTCCAGGCTGTAATGGGGACACGCAAACTTTATAATATTTGAGTGTACCAGCAGGAACACTGATATAGTGTTCTGGTTCATATCACCAGTTATATATTATCTATCCAGTGTCTGGTACATATTTCTTTATGTCACCACAACTTTATGAAAGGTTACCATCTCTCATCACCACTCTTATCTGCTACTGTACAACTAGATCCTGCTCCTTGCTGTGAATCAGATTGATGTCTGTCCCATTGTTCTTCTCTTCAGACACTCTGAAATAACTGGTTTATGCTTGTCGCTTCAGTTCTGGCTTTTATGCATTTCCTGTTTGAGTACACTACTTCTCCCTGATCTAATTCTGCTTATTAAAATAGAAGGAGATCATCTGAATATCTCATTTTCTTTCACTTCCTACCAGGCCCTCTGCATTTCTAGTTTTCTTATTGCACAAACCAGTACACATTGTGTATAGATAAAGGCATGAAATACATGATAATATATGAAACTTAACTATTCAATGAATGGACATTGTAAATAACGTACCAAACTAAATTCTACTGCCCTTGGAACTCATACAAAGCAATAATACAAAATAATTATCTTCATTTTAGTGGAAATACAGTACCTTCTTAAGTAAGGTGGGTGAAGTTGGCTTCCTGAATTATTTTGATAGAATTGTTTTGAAGAAAGTCTCTTCTACTTCGAAGTCAGAAGTCTGTGAGAGGAACCCCATCTCTTCTGTTAACTGACCTCACTGTGGCACAGGTTTTGTTATTTTTCTCATACATGTTGCTGTTCCTACACCAACTTGAGCTTCAGTTCAAAAGGGAGTTTTTTTGGTCAGTCTGTATGTTGAGATACATATTTGGAAAGAGAGTTCTTTGGGCCAAATGGCCTTTTTCTGTTCTGATGCTATTTCATGTTCTTCATCTCAATTACAGTAGGTCCTATGGAGATAACTGTGTGCAAAGGATCACAGTAGCAGTGGGATAATGACGATTGCGAATGGCTGCTGATATTAAAAGCCCCAGGTAACAGGGATTTCTGCAGTATGCAAGTGTTTTGTTTCTGGATGGTAATATTTACACCGGTGATTAACAGCAACTGAGGTGCTTTGCTATGACTTGTTATAGCCCCTAATTTAATGGCAAAAATAGTGTAGTATCTAAGTTGCATTATATCTTTAACTACTTCTGTACTTCAGTTTTAATGCACAAAGTATAAGTGTTAGTATTTTCTTCATCGTTAGTTTAATAATTCGTTACACTGTAGCTTGCAATTATCTTTTTTTCCCCACTTGAGACAAATAAGGTCGTAAATAACAAAACTGTTGTTCTGAATTGAGAGGATGGATGTGTCATTGTTCAGACACTTAATGGAGTTCTGTTCCAGCAGCATCCGTGTGACATCAGTGTTTTTCTTGAGGTGTATTGTTTCATCATACAGGACTTCAGTCCTAAGCGTGATACAACTTCTAAAGTTAGTTTCAATTTGCTCTGCAAAAGCATTTTCTGTATTGGCTGAAGGCTCAGTAAGAGGGAATAAAACCCCAGACTGATGCATCAAATTACAACATAATTAACTGAAAGTGAAGTGACGCAATATATTGTGTTTTATATCTTTTACAGTAATGTTACTGCTTTTAACCACGGAAGACAACCACCTAAATGCTATTATTTTTCCCTTAAAATAAGGCTTTTTATTTGAGCTGCTTGAACAAATGTTAAGCAATCTATCAGTGTCCTAGTACTTTAGAACTAAAAGTGAGGCCTTTAAATTCACCACAGAATGCATAAAGATGCCTTTTGTCACCTTGACAAAAAATGGCCTAGGCTCAAACCACTTATTTGGTTTGAAAAACTGTTGCTTTTAAATTCTCTGCATGTCCCAGATGGTGCTACTATCTTGCTTGTCTCTTTTCCTACCCCTAGAGGAATGTCTGCCACTGCTGCATTCAGAGTAGGGAGCGTCCTCCGCCACCCTTGCTAGGTGTGCCAAAGGACTATCTGGGAACAGTGGCTCCACAGGAGGACTAACCAAGAACAGTGGTTCCAGCTTCTCTGGCACTGCAGATTCAGGGAACTTCCATCTTTGCCAGTGTAGCTTTAGGTGAATATGCCCAGTAACCAAGCTGATAACCAAGTTGCACTTCTCTAGTCAGGAGGAGGAGTAGCTGCATTTTACCGCTGCTTTGCCTCACAGAATGCAGGGAAGCTTAACTGAACATAATGCTGGGGAGGTACGGGGGTACTACAAAAATGACTGTTGCTGCTGAACCCATGCACAAATTTGCTGATTTTACCTTCTGTAGTGTGCTGTAAGTCAGGAGGCCATGTATTAAGTGGTAAGTAGAAAACAAAGTGTAGAAGAGCTGCTCATGAATGCTGTGTCCTACCTTCAGTTTTCTTAATGTTGCTTGACTCTTGTAGAGAAAATAAGCAATGAAGATCTCACTTTCGAATGCAGGTTTTATTATTTTGTATTTGCAGAAAGGGGTAAGTTAAGATTTAGACATTCAACTGGTTAATTTTGCAAACTTGCTGTTATTTTGACATGCCCTTTATTTTTCTACCCATGAGCAATGTATGGTACACGTGCTGTCCAGAATGTTACTGGGCATATCTGCAAAATTACAGACACTCAAACACAGCTGCTAGAATTTTGCCGGCTTCTATTATTGGTCACACGCAGAGAATGACAGTAGCAGACAAAGCACCTCATGCAATCTTTTGTTGATTTATACATTTGTTTGTTAAATGTTTCTCTTTGAATGCTAACTATATGTCGACTGGAACACAACTGTCCTCCTAGAGTTATGTATCTGTATTCAAAAATAAGAACATCCTGAAAATTAGTAATTTATTCCTGTGCTCCTCTTTTGTGTTTCAGCTGTAACACTCTGTGATGCTAATGCTTGTACATGTCATGGTATGACATGAAATTGCTGTAAGATATTCTGTCAGTATAAGTTGTTTAAATTAGCTTGTAGTAGAGACTGTGTAGTGAGCTGATCCCCCAAAACCTGAAAATATAAACAAGATGAAGTTAAAGAACCTTTTTTACATTGCATATTCAGCCATATAGATGCAGCATCTGTAACAACACACACAAAACTTTAACAGAAAAGAAGTAAAAATCTAAGTTTGTAATGAGGCTTAAGATTTGTTCCATTATTAGAGAGGTCGAGAAAATTGTCTGCCATTAAAATGAAGCAAAGAGAATAAAAAGTGTGGGTTGAAATACTTGACAATTCTGCTGCCACCTTTTGATCGTATCCTGTAGTTACAAGTAGTAGTTGCAAGTCATTTAATCCAAAGTATTAAAGCTGCATAAATTGCATATATACCTCTATAGGGGAATAATTTTGTGCATTGGCACTAGAATTTTAAGCAAGCAGGTGGCCATTTTAGACACAGCACTTGATGTACAAAGCCATTTTCTTCAAACTATATTTTAGCATACTTTTAAACTGAGAGGACTGATAAAAATGATAAATAAGGAATGAATTCCAGCTATGTTCATTTAATTTTATCAATTTATCAGGTCTTTATTGTAATACATTTTTATTAAATGTAGCTTAAATCAGAGTTGTCCACCTTCTGCTGCCATTAAACATGTCTGGCTCTCTTGCTCTCTGCTACCCTGAAGAAGAGGAGGCTCTCTGCTTTTAGCCTGAAGAAGGGGAGGCTCAGGGGAGACCTTATTGCTCTCTACAACTGCCTAAAAGGAGGTTGTAGTCAGGCAGGGGTTGGTCTCTTCTCTCAGGTGACAGAACAAGAGGACACGGTCTCAAGCTTCGCCAGGGGAGGTTTAGGATTGACATTAGGAAGAAGTTCTTTACTGAGAGGGTGATTGGCCACTGGAATGCGCTGCCTGGGGAGGTGGTGGAGTCACCATCCCTGGAGGTGTTTAAGGAAAGATTGGATGAGGCTCTTAGTGACATGGTGTAGTTGACGAGTAGGAGTAGGTGTAGGTGTTGGGTCATAGGTTGGACTCGATGATCTCAAAGGTCTTTTCCAACCTTATGATACTGTGGTACTGTGGTACTGTGATACCCCATTTCCTAGATTCTGGGAGATTCTGCAAATGGCTGCAAGTCATTTATTGGGACTGAAATGTCAACATCTCCTCTCGTATTATATATGAATGTCTCATATATCATGGTTGCATATGTGTGTCAGATTGTGTGAGGGATCCTTCTTGGATTGACATGCATCCCAGTGTGGAAGGAATGTCTCCTTTTTAAGAAGGTGATGTGCATATCCAAGCATACGATGGTGTCTTGTACTCATGTTTCATGGTAAAGCATTAGATAGAGCACCCATACCAGAAATCTGAGGACTCAGTGGCCTATTCAAGTCACAAGAGCATGCTGTAAGGTTGAACTATGTGTCCACTGAAGTGCGAGTTGTTTGTTTGATTTTTTTTTGAGGCTCCTGAGTAATGGATTCTGAATTTGAACAGCAGGTATGATTGCCAGATCTGATGCTCATTTCTTGGTTAATCTGCAGTGTTTTCCTAAACTGCTACTCCATGAAACATAGTGTGCTGTGCCAGAAAGACGTTTTAGAATTATTTTGTCAGGGACTAAATAGTATAATGCCATGGTGATGGAGGCCATATAAATAACTAGCTATATTAATAAAAAAAAATATTTAAAAAATGTTCATCCTAAGAATGATTTGAATATTTGGATCTGTTGCCAGCAGGGAGATATTAAATTATTGTGCTATAAAGATCATTTGGTAATGAATGAACAATTTTCTTCACAGTGAAATTCCTTAATATAAGAATATGGATATAAGCCACACTGAATCACAGTCCAAACTTGCTGCTACCCCAGAAGTCAGAGTTATCCTAGTAATACAGATGTTTAAACTTGCTAGAGAGCTACTATATCCTTTTCAAGTTTAAATCTATGTAGGAGTGAATCAACAAAAGGCTTAACTTTGAGATTAGTCATCTCCTAGGGTTAGTTTAGCTTTTAGAGCAGAGGGTAGTGTGGAGCCACAGCTGTTTCGGAATAGTATAGTTACAGGAAATATTTGAGGGGGCTGCCAGGGAGGGGAACTGTGTCAGGAACAGAAGCAGCCTGAGAAAGAGAACTATGTTTTTATAATGTGACCTGTGCTTGAAATGTTTGTTAGTAAGTTAACCAGGCAGAAATGTGTATTTTCCAATGCCTGCTGTGAATGGGGAATAAGAAACCTGGCGTGCTGGAAGTTATGTCAGGAGCGATTAGCAAGAGCTGAGACTTTATAGGAAAATCATTTGAGAGGGAAGCCAGGGTCCCCTCTGCAGACGGGCCAATTACAGAACATTATGGCAAAGGCAATGCAGGGATGGTCGCACAGAGCCCAGAACTCATCAGCGTGGTTAGCATTATGGGTAAATATCGTTGTTATTAATGCACGTAAAGCTCTTGTCAAAGCTAAGGATTGCCAGCAGAGCTGAAATGCAGGGAGGGAGCTCAGGAACAAGCTGGAGCAATCAGAGGGAGAGGAGTGATCTAGTTTAGATGGCCTTTTTCTTTCAGGGTGTAATTCCACCACGATATGTGAGAAATCAGGTTTGTAATTCCTGGTAATGGATGATGCACCTGATTGCAAATAGTCCAAGTGCAAATATATTACACAGAAGTGCCCAATTATTTCATAAGGTTGTCTCGTGAAAAGATTTTGCTCATTTTCAGCCGAGTTGTTTGTGCTTCTGTTTATCTCGGATTCCTATTACACTTTCATTTACACTGTGACAGTGTTTGGCTGTATGTGGTTCTCACCAACTCAAGACAATTAAAAATTCTGGCCCGGTGTAACTTGTCTCGAAACATACTCATATTTTCTCTAAGACTGAAACATGTGTTCAATGGCTTCAGCTACAGTATCGAATATGCTTCTTCTAAAAGGGCTAGCTAAGTGGAGCTGTTGAAAATAAGATGAAAAATTAAGTGTGTTATTTTCATCTAGCTGTAATGCTATCTGCAAAGCATCTTCTAGAGATCATAGAAACATTCAGGTTGGAGAAGACCTCTAAGATCACCCAGTCTAAGCACCAGCCCAACATGACCATACCTACTAAACCGTATCCTGAAGTGTAATATCTACATGTTTTTTGAACACCTTCAGGGAAGGAGACTGTACCGCTTCCCTGGGCAGCCTGTTCCAATGCTTTCAGTAAAGAAATTTTTTCTAATATCTAACCTAAACCTCCCCTGGTATAACTTGAGGCTTTTTTCTCTTGTCCTATCACTTATAGCAAACTGTTCACCCAAGTGATGTGCATGAACCCAATTTCAACACAACATCTTCGCCTCTTGGTAGCTATTCCCCATAATAGGCCAAGCACCTTAAAACCCAGCAAAGTAAGCTGCCAAAATCCATAGCTAACAGTAACTAATCTGTGAATGCATAGTGATACAATATTTATTGCAAAGTGAAGGTGATTTGGAATTTGAATGTTGAAGCTGATACATGAATATATAGAGCCTGATTTTATTTTATTTTTATTGAAGAATAGTGTGTCTTTAAGTGAGTAATGAATGACACAGCCCAGACGTGCTGACGACTTCAAGGTGATCAGCTGGGAGGAACCCTGACCAGGAGTGAGTCTATCAATTGTAGGGAGACACCTCTTGCCACCTCCTCCTTCTATGCTCTTTTTTAATGTTTTGGCTTATGCTATGCTGTTCATTTTCTGTTGTTGATGAGCCATTTCTCTCACATTACTTTGTTTCCTTGTGGTAGACCAGAGTTTGCCTGAAGCATCTGAATGACACTACGTAATTTCCAGAAAGCCATCCCTATAAAGAAATCTTTCTTTGTCTCATTTGCTTTAAAATGACCGTTCACTGTACTCAAGGAATGTATAATTTCATTGTTAAGTGTGGTAGTGGGGAAACTTCTTCATATGTGGTGCCAAATATGTAGATAAATTTCTTGTTAACTGATTGTTATTGATGCTGGTCCAATGCTGACATCTACACCAAATGCTTTGCTGTCACCAAGAAAGGTAGAAGTCCATAACCTACTACAGCAAGAGCAAGGGGGTGAGGTAATTGTTGACATCTTCTGGTTTTATAGATGCAACCATGAATAAATTGCACTTTTCAGAATCTTTTCTTGAAGTTCCTTTTCAGCAAAACTTTTAGGAATGTTGCTAACTTTATAAACACGCATTTAAATTCCAATGTGATTTAAATATATTTGTGTATTCTATTGTGTATAGTTGGAGTGAAAACTGATGATGTCTTTTGCTACCTAGGCTCAATTTAGCAAAGCACTTAAATATGCCAAACAGTAAGCATCTGGCCTGTGCTTGCACTTTTTTAATAGCTGCCCCAAAAGAATAAATTGGGGTATTCCAAACCTCTGGTATTCAATAAAAACTTTAGATATCAGTGAGACCATAGTGGACTGACTACAAAGTAGCCAAGACTATAATTGCCTAGCGTTAATGGAACAATCACAACCCTTACCTGTGGCAGATAAAGGTTTTCTTTTTTGTCTAATGGATAAAAGTGTCCATTAAAATACTCAGTCATGGTATTTCTTAGTTGCAACCCTTTATTCTTTCAATACATTCATAAAGAAGAACCAGACAAGGATAAATGCTCTGCCTGAACTAACTTACTTACTGTCTTTGAAACTGTTCTTTTCCATTCCAGCTCTGTATTTAATAGCAAAATTTTATTTCAGGTTATTTAATGTTATTTCATATAACTTGGTTTTGCCTTACCTGTATTTGTGGACTAACATGAGGAATGTTCCTCCCATATGTTCATTAATGAAATCTCTCAGCCTTCTCATTCAAATAATTTAGCTCAGTAGATGATGACTCAGATATATAAACCACTTGTTTCTTTTCTTGCAATTATCCAGCTGTCAGATCATAATAGAATCGTTCTGTTGGATGTTTCATCTTGGCTTATACCCCACTTTGACAAAATAGCCATATCACACTATACTTAATTTCTGAGAATGCAGCTACTACATGAGTCATCATAAACGGAAAGTCTTGCTTTAGGATATCTAGAGTTGTTGCCAAATCTTTTTTTGGGATGTGAGTGTGTGTGTGTGTATTCCAGTGAGCCTGTCTGTCAGCTGCTTCTGATGATATAGCTACCTCAAGGTTAATGCTGAGCTCTTGATTCCATTCTCCAGCATGGAATTTCTTTTCATTATGAAGCATTAGAAAAGGCTCACAGTAAAAATTTCTGCTTGACTGTATTGTAGTTGAGAGCAGGGCAGCACAACCTCAGTCATATCAGATGTTCTCAATCACATACGTCGTACTCCTAATTAGTCACCTCTACAACCTCCTTCTTGTAAGCAATGGCTCATTTACAGAAATCTTAGTAACAGAGACATCTTACTCAACTTGGGAAAGAGCTGAAAGGTGCATCTCTTTCTACCATGTTGTCCTCTTTAAGAATCATCTCCCAAGCTCATCCCTGCTCAGTCTGCTCCATTACCAAGAGAGCTGGAGGTCTCAGCTGAATTCTGGAAATTGTGTACTTGTTCCTAAGAGCCCAATCTCTTATTACATAGCCTCATTTTGAAAACAAAAGTGGGTATTCTGAGAGAGACAACTATGTCCCAAAGCCCGCTGCCTCATTAGGTGATGTCAGAAATTTGTAATGGAATCTGTCTCTCTAATATCCCTGAGTAGTGTAATATGATTCTGCTGAAGCTTTGATTTGTCACTTGTGCAGGATGAGATCCGATATACTTGGTAGATGAGATGTGATCAAATATTTTGTTTCTCTTATTTTAGTATTCTAATTATTGAAACGTAACATAATCCCTTTTTCTGGAGCGTAATATCCAAATTGGCATCATCTGTCTGAATAGAAACTATCAGTTATTTCAAATAAAGCACAAAGAATTTATGACTACAATTTTGTTGATTAGGGAGATAAATATCTACTTTAATATATTTTTGGAAAGTTTGTTTAAATTATGTGCTTGGTCAAGGCAGCATTGTATTGTTACAATTTTAGAGAAATGTGAAGGCATTAGGACATTATTCTCAAATGCGCCTGTGATTTTTCACATGTAAAAAAAGCCAGAGATTTGTGAATTCCAAATCTATATGATTTGTCTGGTGTTTGCAAATGAAAAGCAAGATAAATGGCGATCTTCGGGATTCTTTAATTTTCTGTTGGAAGTTGCCTGAAGAGTATGTTTACATATAGAAATATGAGGGGAAAGGATGAAAGATTTTAATACCTTTAAGATGGCTACAGTGGCAATAATTTTGCATGAAGTCTATTTAAGTAGATATGACAAACCTATGTGTATATATATAAAACTAGATATGTATATGTAACTAGATATGATAAACCTGTATACCTGTTGGGGTTTTCATCTATAGGCTACTGGTTCAAAAAAGTGGTTTTCTTCCTTTTTTTTGTTGCACCAAACTGTTATTGGAATCTGTCTTATGATTTGGGAACTTTAGTTTTCATTTGTTTTCATTTGATTCTTCCCAATATTATCTTCCATGCTGTTGTTTCAATGGACCATGGAAAATGTTGCAGAAGTTATTTGTGGATTTTCTCTATTTCTTCCTTTCATTTTGGCCCACTGTAGTGGTTAAAGTCCTAATTTCGTCAGGGCCAGGATAATATTTAGTGAGTTGGATGTGCTTTCTAGAGAGCTTTACATTAAATTAACGATGGTAACGGTGGTCTTGTATCCTTTTATAATGGCTAGTTCAGGAACTGGTTATTAGTCTGGGTAGAGAGGGAGAGCGCTTAGGATTGGCTGCTTCACTAGCAGATTGTGCTGTGGCTGTTGTATAAATAAACCCTAATGGTACCTTTACATGTCTAATCTTGTAAATAAAGGCTGTGGCTCAATGGATGGATGTAAGCAAGCTAAACCGATTTCTTTCCTTTTCAGTGTTCAACTTTTCCACATTGATGATGCTTTTAAGAAAGGGGTGTTAGGAAGACAGTGTGTGTTTGGCAGATATGAAATGCATCTAAATAAAAAGCCTGTTATTCTGTTTGCAAAACTGACTTGAGGTATGAAGTCTCATGGTTTTCTATCATAGAGATTGCAGTGCTGATTGTACCTTGCAGTATAGTTATCCCACTGACGCTAATAGCCCTGCCTTCCAGCTCCCAGTCTCAGTAACAAAAATAAGGTGTCCCCATGTTTAGAGAGAGCAGGAGTATGACACTACAGGGAACGGCCTGAGTGGCTGGACCTTCCAAAGCCTGAGTTAACACAGTATGATGGGTTTTCCTGGCAACGGCTGAAGCCAGGGCTCCCTGTTAAATCTGTCTGTACAAGGACCTACACAGAGAAAGCAGAAAGAAAATCATCATGTAGACCCAAGGTGATCTATATTGATTCCAGAGTTCCTGTCTGGAAAAGGGACCTATCTTCTGCTTATGTGAAAAATTGAATGGCTTTAGATGGTGGAGAAAAAGTCAGTTACTTGAAGGAGATAACTGGCATCAGGCATCTTCCAGATTCATTACATGTGATTTTGGTATTATGATATTAATAAGTAAATTATCATTGCTGTGTTGATGGAAGTCTGTGAGCAGTCAGCATCACTGATGATCTACATTTTCAGGGCATAAATATATGCCTAAAATAGAAACTGGAAACCATAGAGTGGGTTACTGAAATTATTTTGGCATTACGTGGCACTACAGCCATTACACCTGTACTTTGCTCACAGGAAGTAGTGGAGAAAATCAGATGAGCCAAGATGCTGACCAGCTGTATCTCCATTTTCAGAGGGACTGCTGAATAGGGAATGAGCGAGAAAATCAGTAGTGAGGAATGGACACACGGGTGAAACTTTAAGAATGCACGAGAGAACCTTAAGAATGCATGAGAGAAATATTAATGTCTATGGGTGGGTAGTACAGGTGTCAGAACAGGTAGTTTAGCTGTTACCATACATTCAAAGTGCACCACATGCGTTCCCTAGATGCTCAGCCAAGTGTGCTGGTGCAGCTTTAAAAAGAACATGAATACATGGATAGGGGTTCATGTGTAGGTTACAGACTGGGCCAGCAGCTCCTGTGGCCTCCTGCTGCTTGTGTGCATGTCAGATGTGTGAAGAATTCCACCATTAAGGTGTGGACGCCTCTGTGCAACAAATTGGTTTGACCTTGCCCTTGCTGTCTACTGACCAACTTCAACATGGAGTTTAAATCAGCGTGGATCAGCTTCTGTCTGCTCTTTGCCTCCTGGGTAGATTTTCTTGCCTATTTCTCTGGTCATATTATGTTCTCATAAAACAGCAGCACCTTAAAGCAACAGTATCTGCCCCTTCCAAGTCAATAAAAGTAGGAAGTGAGTGTGTTGCAAAAGAAATTTAGCAATTCCTCGTAATAGCAGCCCTAACGGTTGTTGCTGTAATTAAGAAAATAGCATAGACTGTTGTTGTACAATAATAATCTCCTGCTGCTGCAGAAGTGTTGAAGAATTTATTTTCTAAGCAGGAGACATTGATCCTGTGGCAGTCTTCTGTTGCCATAACTTTGTTTACATCTTAAAGGAAAAATGATAGATGTAATTATTTAATGTGTGGTGCTAAGAAGTGTCAATTGCTCGCTCTACCAGTATTGATCTAAGGTGTTCTGACTGGCTTATGCATCAGACCTCTTAAAGTTTCAGATACTTGGAGACCAAAGTAAAAGTATAATTCGGTACGCCTGTTGTTTCCCAACTACAGTTCTCTCCTTGATAGTAGTTTTTAGTAATATGGCACGACCAATAAGTAATTAATCATTATAAAGTGACAGCTTCTAACAGACATCACTAGCTTTAAAAAAAAAGAAACCCGTAAAATACTGGGACATTTGACTGCAATTCTCATCAACAGTTCTTTGAAACTGAATGTGCTTATATTCTCTACAGTTGCAAGTATCCACCAGGGAAGATTAATTTTTGGAAATAAAATCTTGAGTTCATTTATTTTTTTTTAGTTTGCATATATATCTTTATGTATATAATCAAGAGTTTCTCCTGAGGCTATCTGGATATCTATGATCTATTGAGAAGGAAAAATAATTAACATTAAAAGAATATGCAACTTAAAATAAGCAAGTGTTATAAAACATGAAAAAGAAAGTATAAAACTTTTTAAGGATTTCAAAGGAGTAGTCCTTAGTATTTGTGAATTCCAATTAGTATGATCTAAAATTAGTGAAAACACCATTCAGATAAAGTTTCTGTTTAAATGCAGCAGTGTGGGAGCATTAACCTTCACAAAGTTTTAAATATATTTGAAAAGGAAATGCACCAAAACTAATTATACACCGTTTTACTTCCCACCAGCTTCTCTGAAGAATGAAGAAATTGCCCTCTTTTGGTCCTTTTCTACAGTTTATTGCATTAAAAATAGATCTTCCTTCTGCACAACAGGAAACACTGAAAGCCTGCTTTAAATTTTCAGGAAACTCCTTTTATTTTTGATCCTTTGAAACTGTAAGGTTAATCCAATTTCAATTAAATATGAACATCTCTTTGTGCATCTCAGCATGAAACACAAAGGGATTTTTGGACCCTACCAATTACTATTGCTTGAAGATTTTTCTTAATTATTTAACTTTTGCGGTATTTCTTTTTATTTAAAATAGAAGTTGTGCTGTGGGACTCCTTCTAACTTAGAGATGAATATGACAGTGTTCTTTTTGCCTTTTCAGATAATTTATTATATAAAGTCTGCAAGGAGTTTTAGGACAGACCTTTTTACAATAATGTTCTTTAGCTATAGATTCTAGTATCTGCATTTGCTGTCCAAGGTATAAGCTTTTGTTTGTTCCTGAATAAAGGATGAGAACTGAATCAAAACTATAATAAATATGTGTTCAGTTATTTCATCTGTAAATAAACATGTTTATTTTGTTGCCACAAAATGACTTTGACATGTCCTCAACTAATTTGGATCGTCAGAATCCTTTGTATGATATCCTGTCTAGATCTGACACTGTAATACAAAGTGTTGATGAGTGAGAAAAAAGGTATTCTATGTGCTGCGATGTGTAAATATGGCCTTAGGTGACAACAGTAGAGAGAACCTCAGTTTGACAGACATTGTTCCTCAACTATGAATAGCGGAGCACAGAGAGAGCAACTAACACTTAAATACAGGGGACAGCATCAGTTACAAATCATATTTGATTGATACCATTTAACAGTTATTGCTTTCTATCAGTTGGGTGGAAGACACAATGCACTAGTAACACCCAATATGGACTTTTCACTTCGTGATCTTAAAATGCTGTTCCATTAGAGAGCTGCCAGCTACGTAGCTGCGTAAAGCTGGAAGTTCAAGATGCTGCATCTACCTAACTCTTACTCCTTGGGTTGTGATGGGTCTTGCAGAACAGCCCACTGAGAAGGGATTGCATATGTTTTTGCCTCACATTTTTTGAATTATTTTGCTACAAATGGGAAAATAAAATGCTTTCACCCTTCTGGGTTTGTTCCCTCACCTTAGCAAGTCTTCTCTGTTGTGTAACAGAGATTATCAGAATTCAGTTTTACTTATAATGATGACACGTCCATACCTCTGAAAATGGTACTTTTTGTTGCGACCTCAAAGCAAGATAGCATGCAAAATGTGCAAGAGGTTTTATTTGTTTTCTCATATGTTATTTTTTCTTAAAAACCCCCAAACCTGAAACTGCAACACCAAAAAAAAGGCCGATCCAACACAAACCTGAAGAATAAGCATAGAGGCATCAAAGCAGTGATACCAAAGGTTTCTCCCAATAGTGTTCATCCCTGCTTTGTTTTATACAGCATTATGTCGGAGGTGGTCCTGGGACTGTATCATCTTATTAACCACAATATCATTAAGAATATAGGTAAATTGTTTCCGGACTTGGATTTCTAAACTACCACTTTAAAGCTACACGGGTAACTACTAGCAAGGAATTTGGTCTTCAATCAGAAAGGCACATTTTGTGTAATGAAATCAGAATTCAAAATCTGTAGGTGCATTATAATGGATTTATCTTTCTAGCCTGATACGACTAGGAGTGAAAATCACCATAGTTATGCTGGAGCTTCAACATTTTTCAGACTGTGTAACTGATATCTGTTATTTTAGGGATTCTGGTATGGAAGTCAATCACATTTAGCAGTAAAGTTTATCTCCATATAGATCCCATTCTCAGAGCATGGAAAGTACCACAGATACGATCCAGAAATAAAAATATTACCTATGCTTTAAATATAGTCCCGTTTTTTTATTTGCATGGGAAATGTACAGAGCTGACAAACAATTCACTCTGGAATTCAGAGGGGTTTTTTGTATTTGAGCAGGATGTTTCACATTGTCTTATTAAGTTTTAACTAAACAAAAGTGACAGCCTCTGACTTATGGGTTGGCATATTATAGTGCATATGGATTTTTGTGGATTGTGTGGTGCTCAGGTCTGCGTACTGCTCCCATTATCATACATTTGAGGTTTTCACCAAGTATAAAAGCTTAAGTGAGCTGAGCAGTCAAAGCAAAATTTATATCATACCTGTTTCCTTCCTCTGTTTCAACTTGTGGGAATAAAAATCTCTTTCTTTCCTTTCACAAAGGTGATGGTATGTTAAATGGGATTGAATATCTTCATTCCTCACTTGGCAATTGCATGGGAATGAGTTGTGCAGTTCTTTTCCAGTGATGAGAAAGCCGTGGTTCTTTTGCATAGTTTGCTAAATGTGCTTTGCTGCCCTGTATGAACACAGTTGTTGTAGGCAGAGGGAGCATAGATGGATGTTGATTCCTTGGTGTAGTCCATGCAAGGCTGTAAGAATAAAAGACCCTATTTAATGTTTCATAGGTGGCTTGTAAAACAAGCAACGTGGTGATATTGGTGCCTTAGTTGTACTGTGATAGTGGGAAGATGCAACACACGTGGGATGCATCATTAAGCTTTTCATGATACTTTCTAAACAAGAATTTCTTCTGCCTTCTAATAACCCAGTCCTCAAATAAAGGTTTTCTTCCTTTGTGCATAGCTGAGGTCAGGTAGTTTCTGAAAGAGATGCATCTTACGGTTGGAAGTAGACCGTAAATTATGTTGTCTGTAATTTTAGCTATGTAGGTCTGCAAGGAATCTGGAGGGACACATAGGCCCCAGGCTTGAAAATGCACGTGTATTTCAGTATTCAGATGGGCTTGTGGAAATAGGAGCACATACGTCAAGAAAAGTCACCTCATAGGAAAGCCTGTACAGATATAATAGTTTGAAAGTTATTCTAACAGTATGGAAATATTATTTGTGGTATTTTCTAGTTATTTTCAGTTTGTTTTTCAAAAAGTTTATGATCTTTCATGGTGGGGGGAGAGTGGGACCTTGCCAATGAAGAAGTTATTTTTGAAGTTAAACTTCAAATAAGCCATTTTGAAGACACTTTAAAGATGAGAATAGACAAATATAAATATTAAATAAAAATGTCCAGGTAAGACTGGTGTCTTTAAGAGTTCTACCTTTTTTAAAGATTGGTTACTGTACTTTCATAGATCACGTGCTGAATATCCTTGAGTTACTCTTGAGAGCTTTCATTGATGACAGTTTGGTTTAATTTAGCTTCCACTACAAAGAGATTAGGTTGTCAAGAGGATACTGTTGGAGGTTCAGGGATTGCTGAAATCCTTCTGAAATGAAAAGTAATATACACTGTAACTTTCTTTGATAGTTCTTTCATGAAGAAACTGGATAAAAATCAACCACAAAGAAACTTCTTTTTTTTCTGGACAAAAGAAAGAAAAAAGTCTTCTCATATTTAACAGTTAATGAAAACTAAGGCACTCCTCCAAGCCCCCAACCCAGAAAAAGAAAAACAAATGAGTGGGGCAGGGACTGAAGCTATAGCTACTAACTTAACTCTTTAATGGTGAAAGGCACAATTATTATTCTTTTTCACAGTAACAGACCATCCAAACTCCTGTCACTATAAGTAGACTGATAGTTCAAGATATCCTCCTAACTAAATATTATTTTCCTTATTTCTGTTTTCACAGATGTGACCACTCAGGTCTTTGCTCAGTTAATTTCTTCTAATTGCTGGTGCAATGTAGTCATTGATATAAAGTCAAGCCTAAACCACAGGATCTTGTTATTTAAGTAAATGGTGCTTTTTTGTCCAGTTTGGTGAAACCTACATTTTGCCAAAGATGGAAATATATGAAGCTTGTACCAACACTTTTGTGTGTCTGCTTCTCAAACAAATCTCTAAAATAAATCTAACAAATAGTCAGTGTAAAAAGTGGAAATGTAATCTACATCTTTGTCATTGCAGGTACTGCTGGTTTGATACTTTTTCAGATGCAGTGTGAGGTTAAGAATTATCAACAAAGGGGAGCTGGTAGCTTAAGAAGTGCTGTTTCCTATGGGAAACAAAAAACTACAAGACAGAAGTGCTTTCCAAAGTATCCAGCCAATATAGATTTCTTCTGTGTTAGAGGAGGACACTGAGGAAAAGACCCTTCCCAGAAGTTAGAGTTCTTCCTCCAAATCCATTTAATGTGTGATTGCAGAAAACTAAACACCTTGCCCCCAGCTAATGCTGGTGATTTTGATGGGACATCTGTTAAACAGAGACAGTCAAGAAGCATAAATGTAACTTTGATTATTAAATCGACTTAAATGAGGAACCCAACACTGAAATACTCTGTATAATTTCATTTTATAGGTCTCCATTTAACAAACATGGTTCATTTGATTCATCTGTATGTGTAGCTGTTTGAGTATACTTTAATTCATTTTATTTTGAGCACTCAGTTCTTAATGAGAATATGCCAGGAAATCCCACGAATCTTAAGAATTTCCTGTAAATTTTAGATGGATTCTCAGTGGTGTATAGTTTTGTCCTATGCAGCCATTACTAGAAACATTTTTAAAAGATTAATGTCGTATTTCTAAGCCTTTAATTCTTTTTAGTTCTAGGTACAATTGTAGTAAATAATAAATATGACTGAATTTTCCGTTTTCTTTTTGGTTTTGCTGCTTACATTTGAAGAAATCTGCCTCACTGTCCTAGTGCTAAAATAAGCCTTGATCTCCTATGAAGACACTTGGATTCAAAGTCATCCATTGTACTTCGTTTGAGATTAATTAATCCTCCACAAAATACTTTATTATATTTTTCCACTTCAAATAATATTTTATTGTGCCATATATGAATTCAGAATAATTACAGTTTTCCAATATACAAACCTTAACAGGGTAATTAATTGTAATTAATCTCACAATTTGGCCTTGTACTGTGTTCTGATCATCCAAAAGCTGAGCTCCTTGTCTTTGTAAATAGAATATTTTTTGAATGCAATTGTAGAAAGATACTGGCCAGTTGGAGGGTTAGTGAACTTGCAATTTCTGACAATTTTTGATAATCTGTAGGGGTTTTATCTGTCTTGGGCAGTGTTTTAAAAGCTGTTTCACAGAAAATTGTTTACAGCACTTTGTATCTTCTTTCCTAAATAGCTGTGAATCTTTAACTGTATGTGCTGTTAGCCATCTTGTGCAGTGAGCTGCGTTTTCTTGTAAACATTTTGCTTTATACTGTGAATTTCAGCAGATTGGCATCAAACAGCTATAATTCAGTTGGCAGAGTTTCAAGCAAACTGAATCATAAATGGCTGCAGAGAGTTTTCATTTTATGTAAAAACATGTGGAATTTGCCCATATAATCCCCAATAGCCTAATCTCTTCCTGCCGTCGTTGTTCTTCTTTTGTCTCAAAAGTAGCTCGTATCTTGAGAAACAGCAGCAAAAAAGGACAATAGTCCTCATAATCATCCACAGAAATACAAAAATATCAACATACCAGCCATCCATATCGGGGAAATTATTTGTGTCCTTGGGTTTGACACTTCTCTCATGATTAATTCTGAGATTATTTTGGTTTGGACCTTTTCAGAAACTGGCTTAGATCAGAGACTTATTTATGCTATGCAGAGTAAGAACCACCAAGAGCTGAAATTCCAATTTGTACATAATATTCCTCCAGGTGAGGAACAGCACTTCATATTTGTTTGCAGATCAAAGGCAAGCGCCGGAATGCAGGTTTATTTAAAAGTAGCAGCAGGCAGCATTGAGCTTGAAAAAGTAAACCTGACCCATCGTAGAGTTATATTTCTGTCTGACTTCTACTTACCGGAAAACTGAACAGTCTATAGGTTTCCTAACCTTTAAAATGGCATGGTGTTGTTAAAGCTTACATTTTCTATCACAATATTTGGTCTTGATCTGTTCAGTCTAAACAGCAGTATTTGAAGTCTTTGTGGGCTGTGGTTTACATTAAATGTACAGAAGACTGGAGGAAACTGTAGAATTCAGTGATTGGTGTGGTAGCTGTCTCTGTTTTAAACCCCTGAACAGCACAGGAGATGCTTGGGAAATTCTTTATTGTAACTGGAACATAAAATGAGGCTTCTTCCTACATAAGGCAAATCCCAGTTCTCTCTGGAACTATAATTGACTCAGAATGTGATTAATGTAACTTAATTGTCTTGACTGTACATACATCAGGCACATCACCACCATCTGAGTCCAGGGTGCATTGAATCGCTGTATAATTTCGCTGACACTGTAAAGGATGTCATCCTCTTTGTCTAGACACTGACACCTTTTAAGATGAAGAATACCATGTTCAGCAGGAAGACTGAAGTCCGTGTTGCACCTTGTTTATACCAGAGATCTGATCGCTGCCTACAACACATTAGACACATCAGGATGGCATTTTCATTCATCGACTCCTATCTGAACTGTCACTTGCAGAGAAATTGAAGAGGCTGACAAAACCTTCTCCCTTTTTAACGTGAAATGAAAAAATATATTAAAAGTATTGTCCATTAATGGACAGAAGCACATGGCAATAAATTGCAAAGCTGCTGTCTGACACAATCTTAAAGAATAAAGCAGAGGTACAGTTGATTCACTTAGTATTTCTTTATATAAGCTCAGCCATAAAGTTTGAAACTGAAAGTCATTTTTCTATAAATGGTGATTTAGCTGCCTCTCCCTCCCTCTTCCAGGTCATTAAGTAGGTGGTGAAGTGTTTTTGTTTGTTTTTAATATGTCTGTGCAATAAGAATATAATAGATTTCAATCTTTTATCAGTTTGTTTCTGAAATGGAGTATAATACATTTCACCATGAGGTACAGAATGGTATAGGGATTCAAATAGATGACAATACCAACATATGAATTCAAATATATACACATGTATACATTTAAAAGGACTTTCAACTTTTGACAGAAAGCATTAAAGACATGAAATTCATGGTTACAAGTGAGTTGTACCATATGTCCTCCAGCACTTAGACACAAAGAGCACATTAACAGAGTAATTAAAGGGCACCCTGTTGTGGCTAGGTGGTGGAGGACATATGGTGTATCATGGCTAACCATGAATTTTGAATTTCATATTGTTTTTCAATCATAACCTTGTTCTTTGTATTTAATATACTGTCATTTCTGTGCCTTAGTATAGGTTTCAGTTGTGTTGGGTGTCTCAGTTTCAGTACAGTGTTCTTCTGAGACTGTCAGACCAACAAGTGTATGAGAATTTCCTATTTTAATCTGAAATGACTTAAAACACTGGGGTCACATAAAATTGACTTTTTAATAAAGGGTCAGCACATGCGTCCTTAGCTTTCTTCTGTCTCATACCTGTACTTCTGTATTAACAGAAGAAAGACAACATATGACACGGAGACACTTGGAAAATGTAAGTTGTTGCAGGCAGATTCTGCAGATTCCACCTCCTCTTTAAAACAGAGCAACTCCTTTTGCCTCTTCCTCCTTGTCATTCATAGAATATATCATGCAGCCAAAATTGAGCTCAAAGTTTTGCTGGTGATGCGCAAAGTAAAATAGGATCTACTTTGCGTGACTTCAGGTGAAAGATATCCAGCTGGAACATTATAAAAACATTGATTTATCTGTAAACATGTATTATTCAGGGATCCAGAGTTATTTCAGACACTTTATTTACATAGTTGAATTTCTAAACATAGCCAACCTCTGGACATGCACTTATCTGTTAGAGATATAAAATCTGTGTATAAATAAGCTTTTGTCTTTACGCAAACAGAACAACTCTGAAAGTTTTAGTCTAAGACAGCATAATCTAATGGCTCTCTCAGCATGAAAGGTTAGTTAAAATCAGGTATTTTCCATGGTTTTTCACCTGGATGTAGCTGCTCCACCTGAAGCCTGAAGCTGACCTTGGGGAAACTACCATGAAGTGATGAGTACCTGCCTAGATTTAGGTCTACCAAGATTTAGGATGCTGTTTGCAGCTGAGATCATTGAAACTCCTAGGTAAAGATGAAGGCACTATTCTGGTTCGATACCTATATTTCCACTGGTAAACTTCTAACACCTGTACGTTTGATGTGTGTGCATGAACACACTGAGCCAATCCATGCCAATTGCACAGTGATTTCTTGTCAGGAGTTAATTGGGCAAATGCCCTCAAACCACCTCCAACCATAGAATAAAGCACTATTTTTCTCCCTCTTATTCCCTAATATCTCAGAAATCAGAGGTCTTACTTGAAATGTAGGAAGCTGACCTTTTTTCCCCCACCCCATATTTTTTTTTTTTTCCTTCTTTCAGAGATCTTTGAAGTACCAGGAAAGTAATCTATTTTCAAAACAGTTCTACTTAGTATCAAAAACTTAAATTTTCATAGTATCAGAGACATCAGAAAGCCCACAGTATTTATCTGGTGAAGATCTCTTATTGCAGGCAGTGGAGTCTGGAAAGTCATAAGGCTGAAGGTAGGGAGTTATTCTCCCAGGACATGGAAAATACAGATTAGGTTCTCTTGGATTATTGAGAGCTTTGTTTCCAGTGCCTCCTACTCCCAGTGTGTGTAATCTTACTCTTACACTGCTACAGAAAAGGGGGGCAAGAGAATCAAGATTATAGTCCTGACCAAACTTTCAAAGTCTCTTCAGGAGACTTCAGAAAGGTTCAAGTAGTTGGATGTTAAAATCACATTATGGAGATTAAGCTCAGGACATTAATTCGTAACGCCTGAACTTTGAGTTGTCTCATAGTTTTTGAGGTCTTAAAGGTTCAGAAAAGTCAGTGGACTGGAGAGTTGCTCAGCACTCTGGTGGGCTTCAGATCCGTAAACGGACTGGATTTGAGCTTCACGGCCCTGCTCCATTTGGACAAAGTTCATTGCAGCATGGAATGAGAGCAACTCACCTCAAAAGTTAATCTGCTTCTTGAGGGGTGGGAGATTGAACTGAGATCCACTTGGACATGGAAACTAATTGAACATGTGTTTGACACTTTATATAATATTCGGTGCTATAATCCATTGAGTAGAATGTGAAACTTCCTTCTTAAATTAAATTTAATTTCAATCTTGACGATCAAGGATGGTGTCAGAACGTGCCTGACCAGTGCTGTATTAATTGTTGACAAACAAAAAACGATAGAAAGATATCCCATATTTCTCAGACGAAACCCCAGTTTTCACTACACGACATACTTCTGCATTTGGTTATTCTGTCAGCTTCATGCTGTGTATCATGATGGGAATTGAATGAGCAGAAGTTTTCAAACAGCTATGTTGCTATTCATCCAGTTACCTTTTCTGTTTTTTCTTTTATTTGAGTGGGTGTTAAGCTCACTAAATAGAAAAATGTTTAATTTAGCTGTGAGTTATTTTTTTTTGGAGAAATTAAACACTTGCCTGGGCCTAGAACAATTACAGTCTGTAATATCTGGGTAATGCAACGTAGCCAGCTGTAACCTTTAATTAGGTTTGCCATCAGAGCATTGCCAAGAGAGAATCTGAATTCAAATAAGTGTCCAGATCTCCTTCCTGGCATCTTTTAGTATCTGTGAGAGCTTATTTTCAGCTTGTTATGCTGTTAGCCCTACACGCTCCATTACTGTTAGAAGTTGTACAGGACGGGTTTTATTTCTGAAGGTTTGTTTTGCAAACTAACTTTGCTGGAATAAAAATTTTCCTTGTCACCAATTTCTATTGATTTCATCTTCAAGGCTAATAAAAAGAAACATACATGTTAACGAAAAAAAAAGTTGCAATTATTTACCCTTCCAAATGAGCGGATGTTTCCTTTGGTCTTTATGATGTCTCATTCTTGGATTTTCATACACAAAAATTAAAATCTAAGGTCTTCTGGACTTGGAGCCTGTTATTTCTGTCTTGGTGCAGCACTACACTGTGTTTCCATCTGAACAGAGCACGTCCTGAAGAGAGAACGACTATCTGAGAACTTCTTCATGAAGTGTTTTAAAATGGAAGAGACAGATTCTTCTAAACCTAGACTCCTTTTGGGCTTTTTGGGAAACTGTCTCATATTGGTTCCCTGGAGAGGAATTGTTTATATAAGTATGCATTTGGTGACTGTGACTTAAGTCTCTCTGTGTTTCCTAGCCATTGATTAATGAACTTCTCTTATATGTTTGTCCCCTCTGTACTTCCTGTGACAAAAAGTTTTGAGACATGCATGAGTGTAATGGAAAGTCCAACATTTTGAAAGTAAAAAAACAGTTCCATAGTTTGTTGTAGAAACCACTTCTTATGATGTTTGTATTTCTGTCAAACTTCCTTTTGTGCCTTAGTAATTCATGGCTTTTTTCTTCAGAATTGGATTTTAAAAATATTTTTCCTACTATTGTTATATTGCATTGAGCTTTTTTTGTGGCTAGGAGTACATGTTTGATAACCAATATTCTTCCAATCCAGTAACTGACTGGAATGTATAATCTCTATTTTGTACCTTCCATCCTAGGCTGTATTTCAACATAAACACTCTGGTCCCAGGTATTATCTTATTCTCTTGCTCCTTCTGGTTTTTTTGTCTCCCACCCATCAATTACTCAAGCCTCTAATGAGTTTTTTGAAAGTTCTTTTGCTGATTTTAATTTTTATATAGAAAATTATGAGTAAAATGTAGTATTCTACAGCAAACCAGTAATGATTCATTTGTAAATTATTTGTGTATTTAACAGTCTAAACATATAAAAATGGAAAAATTGACATAGATAACTTCAGGGAAAATACTATGTAAAATCAGCTCCCTATTGAATGTGTAAGACAATGGTCAAGGTTATAGTAGTTTCATATTTTGCTGATCGCAGGGTCTAAGCAGGCAGAAATAAAGCAGAAGGATATCTTTAAGATGCCTCTTTGGTTTAATGAAGAAATATGCTGATGCTTTACAAAGTTCTATCTTTGGGATTTAATCAAGGACATGAAATCTGAAACCAAATAATATTTTGTTTAGGGAAGTTACATATTTACTTTACTTTTTAAGCCCATTTTTTTTTCCTTCTGGTTTCCATTTTATTGAGAATGGTTGTGAGGGCAAATCGAAATTTTATAGGAAAAATAATCATGCTGAAATGACAACAAAGCCTACTTTTCTTTGACTGGTAGTGGTGGCTAGTAATAAGTATGGGAAATTTCAGCACTACTGAATGCTGATGCTGACTTTACCATTTTCCTGATCTCCATTTGAGGGAGTATAAAAGACTGTTTTCATTTAGTAATGAGATGTGGTTGAAAAAGTAGCCTTGTTAGATTATTATCACTGGAAGATAAAAAAAAATAATAAGTGTTCATATTTTTCATTTCTTTCTATGCAGTTATTCAATTGCAGTATTCAACCTACTTGCAAATGCAAGGAAATATATGTCAGAAGATTCAAACCTTTCTCACACGGGTTCATTTTTTTCCCACTGCTGCTCTGTTTAAATCAATGCCTGAAAGTTACTTTAAAGTCTTTTGTATCCTTTGGAGTACTTATGTAAGCTGTCAGAGAGCCACCAACATTAAAGACGCAAAATAACTCCTGCTTTGAAGGGAATCATAAAAATCCAACAGAAACTTTACAATTGCTGTTAAGTATTCAAATACAATTGTTTAATGAAGACATTAAAAAGTGATTTTTTATTTTTTTTTGGAAGCAGAATTTCATTTTAACATCACTCTTCTCAAAGAAGCTTTTTTCTACAAAAAAAAAAAGGGCATTGTAGCTCATAGTCTGTTTGGCAATTGACTAGCAGGATACATTGGCCCAAATTTTGCAGCTCAGGGACCTGGACTCTTTCTTAGGGATACGTTCAGTTAAAAGGAAGGATTCGATCTCAAATATCATACTAAAACTGCATCAGGAGTACTGTAAAGGGTATCAAGTCTTGTCTGCTTGCAAGTGTCCAACACATTTCCCTTCACATATGGGTGCTTCTTGTTTTGTAGCTAAGGTCCAGGGTATTCCCGGTGAGGCAGAATACCTGCGCTCAGCTGTAATTTTACTTTAGGATTCTAATGTTTTTGCTTACACACTTTTTAAAAATCCAAAGGGGAGAAGTGGTGATGCGCAAATAGTCTTAACTGTCCTGTACAACAGAGCTATGGTCCCGCTACTAGTTGTGATGTGTATTTTGTATGTTTCTATTTATTTAATTTTTATAGGTATCAAAATATGAAACATTGTTGAGGTGATATATTTAATGTTGGGGGGAAACATATAGGAACCTCTGCTAGGTTTATACTAGTACGGGATGGTTTACTGAAATCTGCACATGCGGTGACTGGTGTTGACTATTTGGAGGTGCTACTAGCATATTCTGCTTCTCCTCATCTTAAGGTTTGTTGTTTAGACATCGAATCACAGTCTTTTAAAAGCAGGGCTGTACGGTAAGATCCCACCACATCTTGTACAAACATATTGCTTTGGCACTACCATAGTGGCATGTGGGGGGTTAGGAGTGAGACTAATGTTTTCTCACTTCTTTCTCTCCCATCCTGACATCTCTAGTTCAGTTTAGAGCTTCATTTATGTAACTCCATCGTCTATCTCAGATATCTTATCTCAGAAAATGAAGTGTAAACTCAGACTATGTTACCTATAAGACTCTGATAATATTTGCAGATGTACAGAGAAAAGATTTGGAAATTGTTTTTGTTGAGTATTGAAGACATAAGCAGCATTTACGAAAGCTATGACTGAATCCAGGCGGTGTTCAACCTTAATTTCAAGCTAACATTGAATTTTTTGTCCTCCAAGTCAGAGTTTACAGAGCTCTAAATATTAATTTCATTGCAAGTATTTAGGAAGGAAGCCAGTTGCTGTAAGAGAGCACTGGTGGTAAAATATTGGAGTAACAGTGATATACTAGTTTTTTCAAAAACATCTATTTATGGAATGCTTTCTACTCTAAGGATTAGGGGAAGAGAAGCTGGGATTTTTACCTGCTCCTTGATGAGTGTTAGTGAAGCATATTTGCTAACACAGTTTGACATACAATATATTTCAGTGTTTATTGTACCTTATGGTATGGTACTCCTGGTACAGTACCTTATGGCATTTTATTTAATGTTTGTGAAGTTTTCTGATAGCTTCCCAGATAATTTTTTTTTTTTTTTTTTTGACAGCTAGCTTTAGGCACTTGAATAGAGATGAAGCTGAAGCAGGATGGCTTTTTACATCTATAGAATTTCAAAAGTGTCTAAAAATAATAACATATTGTTCAGTTGCTCTTCACTAACAGGTATGCCTTTAATGAGTTGAAAAGTTAGATAACTCTCATCAAGACTAGTTATGTGCTATGAAATTAAGATAAAACCAATGAGATACTGTAGAAATTTTCTTAGCTGGAAATGTTAAGAATCTAATCTTTCAACAACCATTTTCAGTCCATCTGCATGGTTCCAAAATAATATTTTTTTCTATTTAAGCTATGAAGCGTGGACTCAGCACAAGATATAAATGTTCTTTTTTCCTGTTCATTGATAAAATATTTCTTAGTTATCTTTCTGCCTTTTGTTTACATGCACCAGTTCACCTTAGTGTATGTTACCTCTATTTGTTTGCTGCCAAGTATAATTGCAAATCCCAGAGCCATGAGAGGCTCTGCCATTATAGAACCTTATTTAAATCACAGTTAAAATCAAATATAATGCAACAGTGGTATTTTTTTTTGTGGTGTTATGTCATGTTTGATGATAAAAAAGAGAGATGACTTCTCAAAGACAGTCCATAAGGTCCTTTCCTACATACAAATTACACCACAGTTATCCCTATTTTAATTTATAAAATACTTGCAGCATTGCAAATAGGATTATTAAGTTTTTCCTTTAACTGAAAACATACTATGAAGGTGCAAAGAACAGAACAGCCTTTTTCTTCAGCAGATGTTTTGCTGTTTCATCACTGATTTTAATTAAAAAGCTTGTGCCTCACTATTGTATTTTATATGGTCCAGTCATGTATACAGGTCACTTTTTAAACTCTCAAACCCCTGAGGAGCAGATGGTTTGAAAAGCAAGCCTTAGTGTGACAAAATCCAGCATCTCACTGCTTTCATTGTTCAGAGCCCTGCCCTCGCTTCTTGTGGTGTGCTTCCTAGTGCTCCACCCAGCCGACTTTTAATTTGCTCAAATGGAGCAATTTCTTTTGCTTGGCTGCGAAACCATATCAGAAATCATATCAAAATAGGTTAGCTATGTACTAAAATATTGTTTTCTATTTCTTTTTCATTATTACTACTTCCTTTTTTCTTTTGCTACAAAGCAAATGATTCTTTAGTAATTCTCAATTTTGTTGTATTCTGAGTTATTGGTAAGATTCGTAGTGAGTCTCGAGAGTTGGAAGAGTGTAAATAGAGGCGAAGAGACAGGAAAAGCAAAAAGTGGGATCTAAACTAGTAATCCCAAAAATAATAAAATGAGCCTCTTGGAGACGATGGGTTATATGGCGGAACACAGAGATATATTTCCCTTATTTTGAATATACTTTAAATGCCAAAATAATATCGTCTTCCATCCTTACAAATTGATTCCAATTTGTTAGTAAAAGTTTGTGATGAAATGACACAAAATACAGTCTTGCTCTGCTAAGCAGTTTGTGGGTACGAGCTGGGATGCAGGTGGCTTTGGCCTTGACAAGACAAGACTCTGCCCTTGGACCAATGGATCAGCAACTTCCGAAGAAGCCAGCAAAAACAAGGAGGCAGTCTGACAGTTGAAACAACTGTGGGAGAGCCAATTATAATGTTTAGAATAGCGCGTGAACATAGAGCTTGAGCCTGTTAGAAGTTTAGACTGAGCGCGTGGACAGGTAACAAAGACATATAAACTTCTGTAAAAGCAGACTGAAGCACTAGTGCATGGAACCTTATCTGAGTGCTAGTCGTCAGTCGCCACACAGTTTACTGTAGCATTTTTTTAAATAATTATATTCAAACTGCAAGAACTGTCAGAATCTTAAAATTCCTAAGGATAGTTTGCCAACATCTATCACTGGATTAGAAACAGCTCTGCAAAACCTTCAGCAAATCAGATAATATTCCATCATAAAATCAATAACACTAAGCATTGTCAGCACAGTGCTGACAGTTCCAGCTAAAACAATTTATAGCTTTTAAAGAAGATATATTGTAGATAGAAATAAGGGGCTTTTTCCCTCTTGGTCTGCCTTGAAAGATACAACCAGTATACAGAATCCAGATATAAACATTTTGCTCCTGGTTTGTGTATATCAGCCCTGCTTCACCTCTCTCTTTAATCAAATCTTCCCTACCACAATTTTCTGGGTCTCATGGATAGAGCTTATATTTTGTGAATGCAGCAACATGCTATACAGACCACTTTGCTAATTCTCATGGCTGTACATAACAAAGAGTCCAGCAGCCTATTTCCCTACCTCCTTTGCTGGATTAACTGCTTTTACAAAGACTGAGAAATACTTGAGGAATGAAACAGTATCTGCACTCATAAGAATGCAGAAAGTGCTAATCTAGATGTCAAGGATGACACGTACCACTGGAGTCATCTGGTATGACTTCTCACAGAGAACAGATTTTAGGGTAATACTCTAATAATTTCAACAGTGAGCCCAAAATGTTGGTCTGGGCTATAGTGTGTCTCCAAGAAAGTCTTGTAGTCTTGATTTATTGCTATCAGGTAATAGAGAGCCAGTTACTTCCTCACAAGACGTTCTTTTTTTCAGTGGTCAATAATCTTCATGTTTGAATTACTTTAGTTTCAGCTTTCACACTTGGGCCTTTGCTAGCCTTTATTTAGTTGAATTTACAAATGCTGCCAGCTTCTATATGTGGTAATATAACTCCTAGCTACCTTTTTGGTAAACCAGACACTGATTATTTTTTGTTGTTGTCTAACAGCCGCTACTGCAGGCCATGTAGATGTACTTGTGTACCCGGGCAAGTTGGATTGGATACTATTGGTAATATGACCTCTGGGACAGCCAGTGTGAGCTCCTAGGTACATCCATAAACCTGGATATTTCTTGGACTTCTACTGCTAACTGAGCAAGACCATGCTATTTAACAGCATGCAAAGTTAAAGCCAATTTGTGTGTGTCTATGCTCTCCAGTACCAGCAATGACTGTAATGTAGACATGACCTTTCAGTGAGATATATATTAAATATCATTCTCTTGTGAACTTTTTAATTCTTTCAACTTTTTTTTTGAAAGGTGACTGTCAAATCTTTATACTGCCTGATAGTGAAGACCTGAACTCATTACATGTATTGATCTATATTCTTTCTTGTCAGTCCTTGTTTGTCCATTCAAGAGCTTATTATCACATTTCTTTCATCCTGCTCAGTGTCTCCTTATTCCAGAGTAAACCAGTTGCTGTGTGATTTACTGTTTCTTAGGTCTAGGATCTTGCATTTATTATTAAAAACAAAGTTATGTCCTGCAGAACTGATATTTGACAAATCCAGGGACAGAGTTTTGAGTTAGATGTACCACTGATCTGACAGAATATGATGTATCTTATATTAAAATATATGTACCAGTGATTTCTCCACATCATTATTCTCGAAGTTTGATGTCTTCTGCAGATGTTACCAGGCTTATTATCATGTTTTCTTTACCATGTCTATCAGTAAAGCTGCTAAAGGAAGGTAATTTTCCATGGGGCCCACATTAGAAATATTTCATGGAATGATTCTTCATGTACAGAAACTTTTCTGACTTCAACATTCTAGACAATTTAATTAAAAACAATGCAGATTCATGACATTTGTACAGTGCTGTTTTCATTCCAAATATTATGTGAGGGGAAGCCAAATGCTTTGTGAAACCTGGAGAGCAATGTGTTGATGGAGTCCCTGCCTTTGCCCTGTGAAGGATAGGTGCTCACACCAGGACACACTCAGCTAGCTGCAGCAGTGACACAGTGTAGTGGTTTGCATGTGATTCTGTCCTTAACCTCTGGCTTTCCAGAGAAGTGGGATATATTCTGTTTAAGGTCAGTACTTTGATAAGGCACACCGTTTCCAGCACTCAAGTTACGAACTCTTGTAGCCTTATGGTTACCTCAGGGATCTCTTAGATGGCATAACTTTGTTTTGTGTAGATGCATCTTTACATAATTGTAATCTTATTTTTTTTAATTACTTATGCTTTGCAAATCATATTGTTCCCTTGTAATTATCGTATTAGTTTCTTCCTTCCTGATTTTTGAATATCTCTTGTATGTTTATCTGTGAGTTGTACGTGAGAAGTAAAGGTCAGTCAGTTGAAAATTTTTGCAGTTCAACTCTTTCCACAATACTTTTATTGATATTGTTATATATATATCCTCAGAACCTATTCCTGTTCACTACTAGTGACTGAACACCAATTTGGATGAACCTTTGCTCTATCATTATGCAGCAACACTTACACAAACATATAACTGCTCAATATTTATTTTTTCTGTAATTAATGCCATCAGGTATTTGGCCAATAGGGAAGACTAAATATTTGTGAATGTATTACACCTTGAAGATGCTTCCAGATTGTAGGAAGAAGAGTCATGAGTCATTCAGTGGGAAATCTACACTGTTATTTGGATTTTGACTGTAACTGTGTGTGGTTGTAATAATTTTCTTCTGCAACTTAAAGGCTTATTTTTCAAATCATCTTTGAACAAACAGTTGGGAGCAATGATTTGCCAAACTGTAATTACAAGGAAATAGACTCATTTTGAGAAATGTAAACAATGTGCTAAAGATAATAAAAATAGAGTCCTTAAACTGATCAATCTTGACCCCAAAGCACGGCTTGAGTTTGCAAAGAATTTAATTGCTGGGGTCAGACCCAGCATCCCACAGGACTATGCATTTAGTGTCCTGCAGTAACACGTGTCGTTTCTATAGGTTTGCCAACAAATTTGTGGAATTTTTTGCCCTCAGCTGTATCAGCTCCCTGTTGTTCCTTAACATACTTTGCCAGGAAATTCATGGCATTTTTAGGTCTTCAGCTGTGTATTAATCAACTCCCTGTTGCTTGTTAACGTACCTTCTTTTTTCTATCTGTGATCGCAATTTTTTCATTTACGAATAAAATTTGAAAGTAAAATCTTGGCTTACACAAAACTTGTGTCAAAACATCCTTTTTCTTAAAAGCAATGCAATCATTGAGGCTAGGGATTTCTTATACCATTGTTCTCAGAACAACTTTGCAGAAGCTGTTATCTTGAATCTGACAACTCTGGATCCATATTTTCATACCGAACCCATATCAGTTGTCTTCTCTGATCTTGATTCTTTGTTAACAACTTCCAATAATTTAATGTCTTCGTCTAAGGAACCCCATTAGATTCAAGAGGTGGAAGCAGGGACAGGTGCCCTGGGAGGAATACAGAGATATTCTTCAAGCATGCAGAGAATAGTGTTAGGAAAGCCAGGGCTCATCTAGCACTGAATCTGGTGAGCAACATAAAGGGCAGCAAGAAAGACTACAGCAGATGTGTCAGCGGTGGAAAGAAGACTAGGAAAAATATAGCAATGGGGAACCTGGTGATACAGACACAGGAAAGGCTGAGGAACTCAATGCCACCTTATTCTCAGTCTTTACTGGTAAGTCACAGGTCCCTGAGTAAGGAATACTTGCCCTCCGCTAAGGAGGAGCAGGTTAGGGGAACATCTAAACAAACT